>CM020049.1:0-600000 GCA_009769605.1 Bucorvus abyssinicus | reverse complement strand
GTGGTCCTGAGGACCCAGAGCCTCTGCAAAGGGCATATGAGCCTGGGACAGGAATTAGGGAGCTGGGGAAGGAGTCAGCATCCACACACATGCTCCTCTCTCGTGTCCCCATGTGCTCCTCTCCCACCCCTTCCCAAGGAGGTCACAGTTCGTTCAGATCCCAGCTGCAAATCCCAACTGCCACCACCAGCATAGCCCTTTGGCAGTGAGATGAGCGCATGGAGCGAGACCAAAGGCAAGTGGTTACCTCTGCAGATGGTCCCGTTTTCCACCGACTCATAGCCCGCCCGGCACATGCAGCGGCCAATGGGCACCAGCCACTCTCCATCACCATTGCAGTACAGCTTGATGGGCACATCCACCTCCTCAGCGTTGGTGATGCATGTTCCCCGGGCTGCCACCAGCGAGGTGCTCTCAGCTCCTGAGAGGGTTTCTTGGAAGATGGCCCCATTCTGGATCACGCGGGGACACTTGCGGTAGAAGACACGGACAGCAATCAAGGACATGCAGCCTCCATAGTCCTGGAAGGCCAGGTAGAAACCATTCTTGGAGACCGGCCCAAAACTGCGTACCTCGGTGTTAATCTTCATCACTCGTCCACCTAGGTCCACCTGCGAGAAGCTCTCATCGGCAGCAATTGTGTCCACCTTCATCCAAGGATTCTCCATCCAGTTAGGAAAGGTCTTGGTGGCCGAGTCAAAGTCTGACTCGAAATAGTAGAGGTTAAAAGTCTCCTTACAGGAGCCTGGGACATTAGGAATGCTGCTGCAGTCCCGGACAGAAAATTTCATCTCCACGTGGATGCGGTGAGCTCCTCTCCTCCGGATGTACTTGGTCCGGAGCCAGTTGTTTTGGCTGGACTCAAAGACGTTGCACACCTGGTAGGTGCGAATTGTGTTCATGTTCTCGTCGTACCCGCTCACCTCTTCCCACTGTGGACAAGACAAAAGAACGTCAAGGGGCTGCCACTGAACTGACGTTCCCCACCCACCTCTCCTTTTCCCAACCCCACCGCGTGCCAAGCAGACAGCCTCTGCCAGCACGAGCTGCCCCACACCATGCCCATCCCTTCACACAGACAGCCCCATCGGTGCCCAGCACTCGCCCCAGCACAGCTCCAGCACCACCCTGCAAGCGCCCCGCACCTCCGTGCCTCTGTCCTGCACCAGCAGGGTTTGACCCACCCTGCATGCTAGGCAGGCTCCGCGTCATGGAAACAAGGTGGCCCAAGCCCTCAGCAGAGCTCAGGGCCATCTTGCTGCCAGCAGCACCCTGCTCCATGCCCAGATTTATGGTAAAGCATCTCTGCTGGGTGCCAGGGCACAGTGGGGCCAAACACCTCCTCTGCAAGCAGCGATGTCTTTAGCAGGGTCTCCTGCCCCATGGGCTGTGCTGTACGGTGGAGCCTCCCGGCAAAGTAACACGATGCCTTTAGCAGATGTAGTCCCATCAGTGCCGCTACGGTTACAGACGTGGCAGACAGGACTTGCTTTCTCAGGAGCAGCTGTAAAACCTCTGCCGGCTGCAGCCTGAGCACCGCTGTGAGGGGTGGGCAGCCGGTGGTGCAACAGGCTGGTAGCCTCCCCATGGGAAGCTCAGCCAAGATCCCCCCAGCCAACCAACGGCTCACTGCCAGCTCTGGAGGATTCTCCACAGAGCTCAAAGCTGCTGTGACACCTCCTGGACCTGTCCAGTTCCTCGCCCTTTCCCCACGCTGTTTTTTCCAAATCCTTCAGTGCTTGTTGTTGTCTCCATCCTTTGTAGGATGGGGAGACTTCAGGGAGGGTGATGCACCAGGCAAGGGCTGCAGCTTGTAACCAGGCACCGCTCACCGCGGTGAGCACAGACGGGAAAGGGTCTTTGTGGGAGGAGAACCTCTCACTTGGCTCACCAGAGCAACTCACCCAGCCCAGAGCTTTCTGGAGGGCAGAGCATCTCCCTGTGCTGCCCGCTCCCCACGCGCAGCACCCTTGTGACGCTGGTGGTAGGGACCAGGGTCCAGCGAGCGTGTAACGCAGTCCTGACCAGCTGGAACGGCTTCCTGTGAGCTTGTTCATAAACCTGCTCAAGTGGAAGACGAGCTGTTTCCCACAGACGTGAAACCCTAAGCACAACCCTGCCCTGGATGCGGGATCACGACACCCAGGGCAAGGTGGCAGCACAGCCTGGACCCAGTACCAGTGCCAGGACCCAGGTCTGCAGGGAAAACCCAGCAGGAGCAGAGCATCCCCAGCCCCTCGGCCTGCAAACAGCCTTCAAGGGCATCCAGGACTGTAGAGGGAGGCTCGCGAGATGGGAGACAGATTGTTCCTCGCACATCAAGGCTAACAGCCCAACAGAAGGCTGTCAGGGAAGATCCCCAAACAGTTCCAACCACTTCTGATTGGCAGTGGCTGCAAATCTGCTGCCATCGCCGCGGGAGGAGGGGAGCATCCTCACAAAACGCAGGGGGAGCATTTGCTTTATTTTCCAGAAATAAATCTGGTGTGGTAGTGGAAAACTGCAGAATCTCCCTGGTTTTTAGGGCACCAGTTGGGAGTTGGGTGAAGGAATCAAGGACAAGACACAGAGAGGTGATTTGTTGCCCTGCCCTGCCTCTGACGTGGCTCTTCCTTGCCTGGACCACTCCTGACACCCACCCCGAAACAGCGCGTCAGCCACCACCACATGGGGATGCCCAGTACTGCCCCATCCCCACCCACACCTGTACGGCCCCCAGGCTGAGCCTGAAGAGCTCAGCCCTGGCCAGGCAGGAGCAGCACGTGGTGGAAGGAGAGTCTCTACAGCTTGGGGATGAACAGTAGGTGGTGGCAGGGCATGGGCACACCTGTGAGTGGCAGGGGAGATCCACAGGCAGGGAAGAAGCAACTGTCTGGGCTTTTGCATCTCTAATAATCACCAGAGAGGCAATAAATGGGTGAGGCAATCAGCAGCTTTTGTCTTCCAGGTGATGCTGGCTGCACCCAACCTTGCCAGTCACCCATGCCTTGTCCTGCACGAGGCTGCACTGGGAGAAGCCGTGAAGGCACCACAGCATGGGCATCCGTGATGCGTGCAGTGCATGACGCTCACCAAGTCCTCCCCAGGGACCTGCCCGGAGGTGGCGATGGGAAGTGAACCCACCAGCAACGCTGAGGCTGGACTTTCCAGATGAGCATCTCCATCCTGATGGGGATGGGGAACCTGGGAGCACCGCAGGGGCCAGGCTCAGGACCCCCAGCATCCTCCCGCATCGCTGCAGCAGTGAGCAGGGGCTCCCAAGCTCCCTTTTCTCAGCTGGGAGAGAAAGTCACCCCCGTGCACCAGCCCCTGCGCTTCCTCGATGCTTAATTAGAAGCCTCTCCCTTTCTCCTCGCTCTCTAATTAACATGCCGGGAGCTCAAAAGAAGGCAGCAGCACAATAATACGGGGAGACGGCTTCCAGCAGGCCCAGGCCTCATTACCACGGGGCCGGGGAGCCGGGAGCAAGGCGTGCTTTACATATGGAAACACCGCAAACAAGAAAGGCTGGGCGAGGAGAGAAAAAGACTTGACCTCTGCTCCCACCTATTGTGCGCCCGTCATCCCCCTTCGGCGGCTGGGCCGGTGCTGGCGAGGCGGCCGGACTCGCGGGCAGGCACGGGGCTTTATCATGGTGATGGGGAACTGGTGCCGGCAGCGCCCGCATCCCAGCACGGCAGGGCGGTCGAGCTGCTCGGGAGCTGGGTTTAATCTCCCTGGTGGAGGCTTTTCTTGGCTGTTTCTTTTCTTCTGCCAACTTGGCTTGGGGAGGGGGCTTGCTGTCAGCCTCGGGGTGAGGTCCACAGAAACATCTTCATCCAGCCCTCACAGAGGGTGGATGGACCCTGAGCCATCACCTCCATGCATGGGGATAGGAAGCATCTCCAGGCTTTGGCCAGGCTGGACTGGGCCACCCAAGCATGAGGGAGCAGGTCTGGGGGTGTTGGGCACTGGGGCTCCATGCTGCTGCTGGCCACTACAGCCAGAGCTGGGCAGGATGCTCTGAAGCACCTCAATGCCCCGCACAAGCCCCTGGAACATGGAGGTGGATGAGGTCACTCCGGTTTTGTGTCATGAGCGGAAGGGTGCAGAGATGCACCGATTTGTCCCAGCTCTTCTTTAAAGGAGCTTGTTCTGGGTGGTCTTGGCATATGGCTCAGGGGACTCTTGGCACGGGTAAAGCAGAGAGACAGTTGCTGCTGGGCCAGCAAATGTCTCGTCCTGAGATGCTGGGGATGCTGGACAGTCATTTCAAGGCTTCATCAAACGGCTGCTGTAGGTGCAACCTCGCAGGCCAGTGCCCTCATCCTCCGCTGCTACAACTGACAGGCAATGGGATAACAAGTGAGATACTGGGGACAAATGACAGTGGCCTTGGCATTTCATTTCTCCCCCTCCCTAAGTAGCTGCAGGCCAGCTTTACAGAGCGTAGGATTCCTCCAGCACCACCTTGGCCTGATGCTGCAGGGAGAGAAGTACACTCCTCCAGCACTGGGGTGGCTTTTGGAAGTGTCATCTCCTAGAAAACTACTGGAAACCTCAACTGTGATGCTCTTGTGCTCTTCCCACTAGACCTTTTCACGTGGCCAAAGCACTTTGCTTCAGTAGCTGACCTCTGTTGAGCCAACCCACCTTCATTCATGTGCAGCAGGACACCCCAGACCAGGCTCCAGACCCCCAGGATCACTTACCCCGGATGGAGGATGCACCGTCCAGCCCAGCTCTGCCGTTGCTGTTGTGGAGTCCATCAGCGTCTCTGCAGGAGGAGGGAGAAACAAAGAGTCAGTGGCCATCCAGCGAATGACCTGAGGCTGGCAAAGGTGAGAGGAGGCAGCCCAGGACCGCAGCCATCGAGCCCAGCCTGTGCCGAGCCCTCTGGCCAGCTTTCCTCCACCCATCTGCTTCCCTATCCATTGCCTGTTGCTCCCTGGCGCTCTTGTGTCCAGCAATGCACGGGGACATGTGCTCTTCACCCACCAGCCTAGCCAGAATTTCCTTCCCAAAATCCAGTACTGGGGTACCACATCCCTAGAGGAGCCAAGTCTGAGCACGTTTCCTCCATCACCTTCCAGTTTCTTTCACAAAAGTGAGGTGTTTTTTTCTCAGTGCTTTGCATGGTTGGCAGACTCCCTGGTGATGTGGAAGCACACGGGAAGGAACAGGACTTTTAGGACTTAAAATTACTAAAAAATTAAACCAACGTTAAAGCTGGTGTTCCAGATGATTTGGGTTGAAATAGTCAGGTGATGCTACCGCGGAGCAGCACGGAGAAGTCTCCCTAAGCCATGTGGGCAGCAAAGCCTTCTTGTCCTCTCTACAGCTGGTCAAGCTTCCACCACTGAAGATTTTTTCATCCCAAATCGCTATAGGTTGGCCTAACTACAATGGCATGAGAAGGGATGCTCAGGTTATGGCACCCCAATACTTGGCCTAACACGGGTAGGTGTTTCCCATTCAACCCGGGAACAGCCCCATCAGAAATACGCTGGACGGACACTTCCATGGGTGGTTTCCACAACCACCAGGTAGCTGCCCATCTCCAGGCCTGTGGTCACAAGCTCGTTGCAACACAGGGTTTTTTCCACAGCGTGCTCAATGCTGATGGTGTAGGAAAATAGGGCAATATTCCGGTGTTCAGGAACTGGAGCTTAGAAATCACTCCCAAAGGTTTCGGCACACCAAGGCTGGACGTGGGGAAGGGGTGATGTTTGAGGGACAGACTGTGCAGGCCACCACAGGGCCAGTGATTCTGTGGCTGAGACCAAGGTGATGCCCACAGAAGAAATCATATCCCTCTGCTCTGTAGGGAGAACGTGAACTGCTCCCACGTGCTCTCGAGATGCTGGAAAGCATCTACTGCGCACACATGCCGACACACACACGTTTGGCTTCCAGCTGCCCTCTCCCTGCCCTCCCAGTTGATGCAGGGCAGGCGGGCAAACGGTCCAGGTTTAGGGCTCTGTGGCTCTCAAGAAAAAGCATCTTGTGCACGAGGTGTACACCCACCCCGCAACAGCTCACTGAGAGTGACCAACCACGAGCCCAATGTAGCTGAGATCTCCAGCCACCACCCTACAACCCAACAGGTGGTGCCAGGTCCCGTGGCCACAACAGGGACGGAGAGATATTGCCTGCAACTGTGTCCTGCTGCTGCTCCTCACCACCAAAACATGAAGCATCCCGCCACGAGTCCCCCAAAAGCATCTGCACCTTCTCCACTTCCGCTCTGTGGATCAAAAACGAAGGAAGAAAAGCTCAGCCTTGAGCAGACCCATTGTTTAAGAGACAAGCCTGGATGCAGAAGTGACCCACAGCGCGCATGGACTCCCCTTCTCCCAGCTCCTCGCACCCCCGCCTGGCAGCGGATCATTTCCAGACCGTGGGTCGTTCGTAACTCCTGGTTAAAGCCAGCGGTTTCCAGTTCACAGGAAACCAGGATTTCAAAATTTGGTTTTATTCCAAGAGTGAAAATGCAAAAATAGTTCTTTTTTCAATTTTCCCACTAGGAAGAGTTCTGGAGAACGGCGAGTCCCGAAATGTTGTCGTTGGGGTTTATGAAATCTCTTTTTAAACAGAATGTTTGTTTACATAGTTCAATAACAGTGTTTATTTTATCGGAGGGTCTGGCTTTTCCATTAAAACACCAGTGGCACTTTGATCTGAAAGGAAAACAGCATTTTTCACCCAGTGCTGGCGAGAAGCTGCGTTCCTTTAAAAAAACCTTAAATTTGTTACTTTATCTTAACGACCAGTGACAGTACGGGAAGTATATTAATAGCAGCGACTACAGCGCGGAAGAAGATGCTCTAAACCAGTATAAATAACTCCCCAAATAAAAATAATATTTCGAAGCATTTTGCATTTTTAAAAGCCTTTTATTTACTGAAAGCTCAGGCGACGCTCCGCTGCCCGCCGCCCCGCCACCGTCCCTCATCCTCAGCTGAAGAACTGCAGATCTCCTCGGAGTGATGTGTCTACCCCGGGACGTCTTGTTTTGACATGAGGCAAGCAGAAGGAGAAACCTGCAGGTTTGGAGCAGGTTTCTCCAGTGGTCAATTATCTTCTCATGAAAACGCTCTTCCATTCGATTGGGTCTCTGTTTGGCTGCCAGCTGCCCGACTTCCTGTTACAGGTACACTCTGCTACCCCAAACCCCCTTTTCCCTCTCGTGGTGCTGCAGGGTGGCAGATGAATCATCTCCAAGATAACGAAACTGTCTGAGATTCCTTATTCTTCGACTCCAAAACAAGTTCCTTTCTTTGATGGTCCTGTTCATCAACCCTCTTTGTGTAGGCTGGACCCCAAGACCGAGGTTCCCATTGCACACACACCTCAAGGTGCCCCTTTTCCCACAGCTTTTTTACCAAACTTCTTCCCTGGTTAAGGTCCATCTGGAGACGGGTTGGCATGTGGGCCCTTAGCAGGACCTGCCTGAGTTACAGAAAATTGTGAGTACCTGGTGCCCAAGAATCAGAGGGAACCTGGTCAGCCCCACCGACTGCAAAAGTGGATGTGAGGCCAGGGTGGGTTTCAATGGTGGTGGTGGGTTTGCTCCACCCTCCATTGATGGCTGGCTTCAAAACACCTTATTGCCCAAATAACCACTGGTGGCAGAGTTATCTTGCCTGTACACCCAGCCAGGAGCACCCCTCACCTTCCATCCAAGGTCAAGGAGGCCACGTGGTCCTCCAGGGAAGATCATGGTCTCATCCCTGAGAAGTTTCTTATTTCCAGACAAAAGAAGCGCATTAACTTATGTCTCCATCAAACAAAACTGGGAGTGATGTCCAATGAATCAACACATCCCTCATCTGCTGGGGCTTCTCTCTGCCTCTCTCCCAAGCTCAGACCTGCTCAGATCTCCACAGCAAGAGGCAGTGGTGGGAGGAAGGCCCCATGAAGATGCAGCCAAGCCCTGCTCTGACATCCCATCCTGAAAGTGCTAGTAGGGACTGCCAACCAGCAACCAGTAAACCGGGAAGGTTTAAAAAAGCGAGACAGGGCCCTGCCGCCCACCTCAGCCACGCAAGAGAAAGGCTGAGATTCCCCCAGGGTCTACCCCTCCTTCAGCCGGATGGGTCCTATTGCTGCAAGGGTACTGCAGAAGCTCATCAAAGAGGAGTTGGCAAGATGATTGATTGTGGTCTGCAAGGATCTGCACCAGGAGAAAGTAGCGGCAAACAGAGCTCCTTAGTCTGTGAGGGAAATTGCAGCTACAGATTTGCCCAGTAAGACACGAGGAAAACAATATCCCATTTTACCAGGGAAGGTAATCGCCCCTGAAAAGTAACTGCCAAGAGACACAGATCTTGCACCGTCGGCATCCTTCCCCATCCCCGGTGATCCGGGAGCTGGAGAAGTACGTGTTGCTGGAGCGTACCCTGGGCAGGAGGTTGCCTTGGTTTCTTCTGGCCATCAAAATGTGACAACTGAGGAGATACTCGTGGTGGGAATGGATGGGCTCTCTGAGACCACAGTGGGATCTCTGAGTGGATGGGTGACTCCAGGCACAGAGTAGAGAGCTCTCCAGCAAGCACAAGTCTCACTTGGGGCATGATGAGCCCCAGGAATGGGAAACCACCATCCTCCAGAGGCAGCTCCTCCATCCACAGCAGTCCCAGTGGGGCTGCCCTCAGTCTCCTCTGTGTCCATGCTAGAATCACAGAATCACAGAATCATCTGGTTGGAAGAAACCTTTAGGATCATCAAGTCCAACCGTTCACCCTGCACTGCCAAGGTCCCTGGTGATCCACGGTGGGCTGCCATGGCCACATCAAACTCAGCAGGTCTCCTACCTGTGGGCTGTCCCATACTCATACGCTGCTCCAGGTACCCAAAAGGACCAACTCCTGTCCTGGGGACCAGAAAGACAGACCCATTTCCGGATAGGCAACCCCAAGCCCATCTGTCAGTGCTCTGCCAACCATGGAGAGGAGAAGGTGCCTGCTTCAACGAGCAAACTCAGCAGCTTTCGCTCGCTGTCACAGCCAACGCTTTCACGGTGCCACCCTGCCGGTTTAGCAGTGCTCAATAACCGGGTGAGGGGCTGGGGCCTCGGCAACCCATAGAGACTCCCCCCTGACACCCAGGACAGAGCAAGCCCCCGGCAATGACCGTGATGACATGGAGCCAAACCATGTGGGAGTGGCAGGGGTGGGTGTCTGGCCCCTGGCCCGTCTCTGGTGGCTGGCGATAGCTGCAGCTCAGTGAAACGCTCTCTCCGGAGCAGCGTTTTCTCAATATTGTTGTTTGTGCTCTTCCCTCCTGTGTGTTTATCTGCGGATTCACATGCTACCCACGGCATTATAAATAAACCTGCAGCTGCTCGAAAGCAGCAGAAGCAACCCTGGCCCGCTTCCCACCAGAAACCGCGCTGCTCCCCGCGGGACGGTGAGGAGATAAGCGCCTGTCCTTTTCACTTTGAAGACGCTTTCAATAATCAACTTTCTGCCAGCGCTGGGACCCGTCGCCGCTGCTGCTGCTCGCTACGAGGGCTCCAGTGTGAGCACTTTACATCTCAAGATGCATCATCACCACCACACCGCCACTTCCAGATGCTCAACAACTACGCTAAGACACTGTCAAGCCAATGATCTGCTGAGCCAATGACCTAGGTCCAGGGCTCCAACGCTTCTGCGTGGTCTTCTTGCTGCTCGGCCACAAGTGAGATGATTGTGGGGATCTCAGCTGCACCAGCTTTTCCCATCTGACCAGGTCAGGACTGAGACTGGTGGGCAGACCTGGGAGGGGAGGACAAGACGAGGATCATGCTGGTTGCTGGCAGTGATTGGGGACACCAGCACGGGATGGCCGGGACTGGGGATGGAGAGTCACAGGATCAAGGGACGGTGGCAGAGAGGCTGGAGGGGCAAGGGATTAACAGAGGAGCTGTGCATGTTGCAGACACACTTCTGTGTGTCCGGAAAAACAACGTCCATGGAGTTTTGCCAATTTAGACCAATTTAGAGCATCTGGCCCTGAGTTTCTCAGAAGTCCTGGCAAATCCTTCGCATTCACAGGCTCCAAACTCATCCAGATAAGGAAACAGCTGGACAAATAAATAGCCCCACAGATAGCTGGAGCCTCCACCCTCATTCTTCCACCCACAACTTTTTCCTTTCCCCTTTTCCTTCTCACACCAGCTCCTCCCTCAGGGTAGGAAACTTGCCAGTGTTTTAATCCTGGTGCAGTATTACCACAGGGAGCGAGCTTCTAGGCTGACCCAGGACTGCATCAGCTGTGGCCAGTGCTGGACCTGAAAAGCAGGCAAGAAGTTGCCCAGACCCCTCTGATGGGCTGGGATCAAAGTCATCCCAAGGCACACCAGTCTTAGCTGTGACCATGGCCTGTCACCATCTCCCAGACGTGACCTGGAAGCCCACCTCATCCAACCAGTCCAGGCTGGAGGGATGCTGCTGAGCAGGCTCAGTGCTGGAGACCAGCCAGGAGGAGCAAGACCAGGATCTGCATTGGCAACACCACAGCTTGGGATAAACTACTCCGCACAGGCACACGTGCTCCTGAAAGCGTGTTTCCAGCCTGGCGTCAGGCACAGCCACCGCATCCCCGTGCTGGGGGGGTGGCTAATGAGAAACCCGTCTGTCCCCCACCTCGAGGAGCCCTCACCGCAGATCTGTTTACCCTTCCGTAAGTTGAAAGGCCCCTCTCTGCCTCCTGTGCTTTACTGGAGCCTTATTATAATATTTTTGCCAGCGAGAGCTGAGAGGGGCTGAGCAAACCCAGTGGCCCTTCTCTGCAGCCCCGAGCTTTGCTTTGCCTGGCCGGTGGCCAGCGGAACAGGCTGAAACCCAATCCCCCCCCACTGGCCGAGCCGCTGGCGCGGGAACAGCGCGCTGCATTG
Source organism: Bucorvus abyssinicus (assembly GCA_009769605.1). NCBI lineage: Eukaryota > Metazoa > Chordata > Aves > Bucerotiformes > Bucorvidae > Bucorvus > Bucorvus abyssinicus. The sequence continues at coordinate 589,139 of CM020049.1, read as the reverse complement.
TGAGCTGGCGGCTACAGGATATTTTGGATACTTCACTCAGGGATCCACTTAAACTCCAAGAGGGAGAGTGATTGATAGGGAGCAAGAAGAGGCAGTGGACTGAGCAGGGATGGGGACCGCAGGCAACCTGCCCATGCCCAGAGTCCCCAGGACCACCCCATGGGCAGCCTCACTGGGTCATACTAGTGGTGACGCTGCTATGGACCCAGCAGACAGGTACCTGGTCAATCAACGCCCTTCCCTGAAAAATTAGGTCCAGACTCAGAGACCTAAGAATAAGTGTGATGTCCAGCATCTCCATCATCAAGAGCGTCTTCGACCTGCCAGCCAGACCCCAGGCTGATAGTCCTAGGGGCCAGCAAGGCAAGGAGCGGGGAGGCCTGACCCAGAGATGCTACACGGTGCTGGCAAGGGAAAGTTGTCACCACTTTTGGGGAGCCATGGAGCCTTCCTGACCCCTCAGTTCAGCAGGACATCACCCAAGCCCGCCTGCAACCCTGTGAAACAGGAGCTAGCCCCAGAGCCAGTGGCGGAGCAGGAAGCTGGTGAGGTTCAGCAGTGCCCACTGGGACACCTTCACCCATCTGCTGGGTGATGCTCAGCTGCTTGGGACACTCAGAGACGGGACTGGTGTCAAACAAAGGGATGTCCCCACATCACCCTGCCCTTAGCACAGCAGTCCAGTGGCTCCACTGGAAGCTCCCCCTGTGTTTTTCTGCACCTTGCCAGGGTGGCTGCCATGAGCTGGGCTATGATTTCCCCATTCCCTCCCAGATCCCTCCCCTCCCCTGAGTCCCCACACCCTCTCTGCATCACTGGACACGACCTCAGGGGACCAAACCCAGGGCTGATGCTGCTGTGCAGAAAGAGGGACCAGTGAGGCCCTTGGCTCCCAGCCCTTGCTAGACTGGGAAACAAGGAAAGCCGGGCTCAGAGCCGAGATGAGCCTGGCCGTTGGGCATACGCACACGGGTGAGCCAGGAGCTGGGGCCGAGCACGGCCAGGACCCAAAGCCAGCACGTTGGGAGGAGCAGCCTCACAGCTCCTCTCCCCAGCCCCTCTTCTTCCTCCTCCAAAGCCACTGGCTGTCGCAGGCGATGCCCGGCATGGTGCTGGCTACTCCACTGCTGGAAAGCTCCAAACCAAGGGGGAAGCCCAACTCAACAGCCCCGTGCGTCCTGTAAGTCATCCAAGCACATCTCCTGCTTTCTAAGCACCCAACTGACCATCAGCCCGTCCAGACACCATCACTGCCAGGCAGACAAGAGCTAAGGATTGCCCCTCTCACCTGCCCAGGCAGGAGGGGGATGGCCCAGCTCTGGCTCTCAGCTGAGAGGGGCTGGGAATTCAGATTTGGTGACCTTTCAGTCTGGGGCTTCTGCTGAAGAAGCAGCTTAGGCTGGAGGACCACGGTCCATTCAGCTGCCACATCACTCTCATGCCTCGCTGCAGATTCATCCTCTCTGGCCCCAGCTTCCTGACACCGTCTGCTCTAGAGGTCAGCAGAAACACGATAACCCCACCAGAGACCCCAGAAAGCTGCTCTAGCAGCACCAGGGTCCTGCGGTCCTTGCTGGCAGCATCTGTCCCAAAAGGAGCCGGGACTTGTAGGTGGTCTGAGTTCAGCCGAGGGCAGGCTGCCGGGAAGAGACAATGCAGATGCTAAATGCCAGCAAGCAGGGGCCCTCCTGCTGCTGCCGGGAATGCGGTAGCCACACAGAGAAGACACAGATGCAGACGTTTAACAGCCACTGCTACTGTCAGTGCTAATGACTCAGTCCTTGCAGCGGCACCGACCCCATCGTCTGCCGAGACACCTTGCTGGAGGGAATCCCAGGGTTAAGCAAGTATTGACCTCACCTGCATCGAGCCTCGTCCACCCTGTCAGGACAGGCCCAGCAAAGACAAAACTCCCCACCGAGCCACCTCCCAGGAAGACAGAGCAGGGCCATGTCCCACCCAGCAGCCTCCAGTCCCTCTTCCTCCAGAAGTGCTCTGGAACGTTGGAGACCCCATGCCCATGAGTTCCTTCTGCAGAGGCTCCAGCCTCCACCACACACTCTTGTGGTCCAGCTGTCACTGCGGCACTGCCACTGCACAAGGGTGACCCTGTGGCACGGATGGACACACAGCTGTCACTGCTGGAGCCCAAACACGGAGCCGCTACCACTGGTGTGCAGCAGCAGATGCCGCGTATGGCTCCTGGCTGCTGCAACCGGGGGAAAGACCTGCTTTATAACAGAATAACCTGCTCCCACCCCCGTGCCCGGGGGCCGACTGGTACAAGGTCTGATGCTCAATGTGCAGGGCCACACCACCTAGTCCCCTTCGATACCACAGACCCACTCTCCTGTATCCCAGACACAGCATCCTGTATCCCCAGACCCACTTTTCTGTATCCCTGGGCACGGGGCGGAGGTGACCTCAGGAGATTTGGGATGCAACAGGAAGCCCAGAGGCTGCAGAGCATCACCGGGCAAGGAGCACGTGCTTGGCTCTTACAGGACATCCATCGCTCTTCCCCACTAACCTCTGCCTGTCATCCAGTGCAGTGAGTGTTGGGGGGACCAGAAGGAGCAACACGAGCCCAGGGCATGGGGTTTTGGCCAGCTCTGCCTCTCCTTCCCCCTGGGGCCAGTGCCACCAGCCACCCCCACCTGGAGCAGGGATGGTGTGCGGGCGAGCCCCTGTCCCACCTCCCAGCTCCACTGGCACTAAATGAGGTTTTGTCACCCTGCATGGTGGTGCGGGCTGCAAGGAACTTGCTCCCAGCAGGCTCTGGAGCCCTGCTCGGCATCCCAATTGAGCTGCCCTTAATGGGCTTCAATTTTAATTTGCTTTTATTGGAAAACACAGATGGTGATTCCCCCCGTCCCCCCCCCCTCGAATGTACACAGGGTAATAACATTTATGGGGGAAAGATATTATCTCCAAGCACAGCCAAGGCTCCAGCAAAAGCCCCACCGCCACGCAGCGACACGCCGCTGCGGTGCACAGCCCCGTGCCTGGCTCGTAAAGGCAGGGCCACACAGAGCCACCGGCACGGCGGGGGCGAGGGGAAGCAGGACCAGGGTCTGGCGAAGGAGAATTAAAGACCAGGCCCAGGCCCTGGTGCAGTCAAGCAAGCCTGACGGATGAACCTGCTTAACTTCTTCTGTGACCACATCTTCGCAAAGACACGCGGGGTGCTGCCCGGCATGGAGGGATGCCCAAAGCTGGAGGACTGTGCTGCTGTCACCCCTCACCAGAGCCAGCCCCTGCCTGCAGCCCGGACGGCTGCTCCGAGCATCCCCGGCTCCAGCCAGTCCCCTGCAACAACTCCATGTCAGAGTTCCGGGTGGCTGCAGGGAGGTGAGGGCAGCACAGGGACGGGCAGGGATGGGCTGGCACTGCTGCACAGGCAGCCAGGCTACGCCAGCCCCAGCGAGCAAACCGGCAGCATCAGACAGCCCATGACTGCCCGCACGCCCCCGGGCACCCAAACGCTGGTGCCTGCGGATGCTCCTTGTCCTCCACGCAGAGGCCCAGACCCCCTTTCTCACCCCGCCACCACCAAGCAGAGCCCATGGCTGAGTGAGCCACGCACATCTGGCTCTGTGTATCTACCTGACAGCCGAGCGTTCCTGCTTTTCCCTGTGTTTACTGACAGGCTGTAAATGCGCTGCTGGCTGGCAGCTCCAAGCGGGAACAGCTTGGGAGGAACCGCAGGGTTGCTTTTGCCAAGCCGCGAAGGAACGCCCCATGCCCCGGGGCTGGCCATGGCAGCGGGGGGCTTTGGATCAGGCTCGTGGCCACGGGAAGCCTTTCCCTGGGACAGACGCAGGAAATCCCCAAATCCCTACAAGGAGCTGGGCTTCCTTCTAGCCCCTCCCGAGGCCAGAGCATCCCTCCGCTGCCATCCCTTTGGTATCTCCAGGGATTTGCTCGCAGCCACGCCAGGAACGCAAAGCAAATTGTGCATCCCCTGCGGGCTCCTCCGCTGCAGATAAAGCCACAGCGGAGCCGGCAGCTGCAGCCAGTGGGTATTTTTAGCAAGCTGCAAATGTTTCCTTCCTTGGGAAAACCCCATCTTCAATACCTCACCACGGAGAGGGCTTCCTCTTTCACTCCCGGGTAATTCATTACACACGAATACAATCTCCACAGGCAGAGGGTTGAACCAGGAATATGCTCTGCTGGGGGATGCCACGAGGCTCCTGCTCACCCGAGGTCCTGTCCAGGAAAGGGATGGGCTCCATCCATCCATCCCAGTGCTGCCCATCAAGCAGGAGCTGGCCAGCTGTCCTCCCGCAGGAAAGAGCATCCCCAAAGCAGGCAGGAGATGGGCTGTGGGACCACCAGAAGAGAGAAGCCCCTCCAGGGCTGAAATGTCGGGTGTGACTTGCATCACCCACAGGGCTGCATCAAGGAGCTGGGGATCGTGGACCAGCATTGGAGAGGAGAACATCCAGGCCAGGACGTATCTACAGGTCTACAGACCAGCCGGGAGAAGGTGGCAGCTTCTCCGCTGCTCATGGGGCTGGAGGAGCGCACACGCTGGCCCAGGCTGTCACGGGGATGGGGGCCTGGAGACCCCAGCGCTTGTGGAGACTCAGTTCCATCACAGAACCAGTACAACACATGTGGTTCATGGCAGAGCAACCCTCAGCACATCCATGGACCGCGGAGAAGCAGCTGCACAGGTACAGCCAACCATCATCTGGTTACACGAACGTGGGAAGAAGTTTTTGCACCCACCAAAAAGAAACACGCCCAGAGGTGGAAAAGGGGCAATTTCCAAAAGTTGAAAGGGATTATTAGCAAAAATTGATTAGTGGGGAAATGTAAACAAAGCCAATGAAGAGTAATTATAGCCGGATTAAAACGGCCTTGCCAAAACCTCATAAATCTGCGATCATAAAAGAAGGCGTCTTTAGCTAAAAATTATCTTGGCTTTGAATAAAAGAAAAGAAATTGCCGTAAAAATAAACATACTGTATAAATTAAAACTGGGGGAAGTTGGCAGCAGTAAATTAGCAGTTCTCAGATGCAGACAGTTGAGAAAGGATGTATCAATGAAAAATCGACTGCCAGCAAACATGAAAGAGAGAAGACAACGAATTTTTAAATAACACCAAAAGCAAACGCAGCCGGAGCTGTGGAAAGGCGAGTCCAGGGGTCGCTAAAGCGTGAAGTCAGGCAGCAAAGGCTGATGTTCCAACGCCCCGGGCAAAAAAAAGGGGCAAAGCCAGGAGGGATGAGCAGAAGTGGTAGCTGCGGGCTGGGGACCAGCAGTGAACAGGGGATGCTGAGAGCCACGGACATACCTGAGACCTCTCTTGCTGGCAGCATCCCACCGCCCCGGGCGGCTGCTCACTCTGCCCTGCCCAGGAGCAAGCGATGCACAGCATCGGTGCTATGTTAGCAAATCTAGAGTGGTTTCCTGACAGCTGTCTGCTCTCAAGCATCTCCTTCGTGTGGTCAGCAGAGCCCCGACAGCCCCGTGAGGTGAGGACTGCCCCAGGGCCAACTGCTCTCCTCTCCTCTGCCAACGCTTTTTGCCGGGCACCAAGTAGGACCAGCGCAGTCCAAGAGTGGGGAACGATTTTGTAGCATCCCACAGGGCTGGTGGAAAGGAGCTCAGGGGTCTCGGTCCAGCCCCAACCCCACCACGAGACTGGGGCAGCAGGGCTCTGCCTATCGGAGCCTGGGAGAACTCCAGGGATGGAGATGCCCCGGTGCCCAGGGACAGGCTGCAAAGCCGTGCAGACATTTCCAGCTGCTCAGCAAACACTTCCTGGACCAGGAGGATGCTCAAAGCACGTGGTCCAGGTGCTGCCTGCAGAGGGGCCATTGTGGCTCTGTAAGTACCGCTGCAGGGTCCATCCCGGCCCCCCTAGGCATGATCACCAAACCCCGGGAGGAGAAACAACCCGTCGGCTCCACAAAAACTGCAGCAGACGCCCAGACAACTCAGCCAGCGCCTTGGCAGGAGTAAACCAGACAGATGCCCGGGGCATCAGCTGAGCAGCCAGGATATAGGACAACCCAACGAGCATCGGGGAAGGCGGATCCAGCATCAAGAGCTCTCCAGGTCAAAAACTAGATGGTTCATCCCCATGCTTCCCATGCTGTGCCGTTACTTCCTTGCTCTGCATCTCAGACGCGCTGTCGAGGACGGGCAGCAATGGGGACACTCCAGAGCAAGCTCTGAGGGTGAAGGCAGCTCTGGGGATATCAGCAGAGATGTTGGCCAGGGCTAGCCATGAGTTCATGGCTGGTGCCACCGTCAGCCAGCGCAGATGCTGAGCAGCTACTGTGCACTGTGGGGCACATGAGCCCAAGCCTTTGTCAGTGCCCGATGGGCAAGAGTCACGGCAGGGAAGGACAGACCTCTGCCACTGTGCTGCTGCCATGGGGAAGGTCTGTTTCACTGCTTTTTCTCATGGTGGATAAAAGCCTCTTGCCCATCTCACAGCACTGCCCAGCTCCTCCAGAGCACGGCTGTGCAAGGAAGAGGTATCGCTCTTCCCCAATGCCTGGCAAGAAACTGAGGCAGGGAGCCCTCCCCACTGTCTGCCCCTGGCGAAATCTGTAAGCATGGAGCATCCTGTCCCCTTGCAACGCCCGGTTTAGGCTGGGCACTCCCAGACATGACGCTGAGGTGACACCGCAGCGGTTGGCACCGCACACGCAAACCGAGACGCGCCTGGCAGCAAACTCGCCCATGGGCACCTGCGGATCCCGCAGGAAAGACGGGCCCTTGCAACAGGCTGTGGCGGCACCTTCCCCCCGGCACCCCAAACCTCTGGGTCTCTTTGCGTGGGTGCACGCTGAGGGCTGTGGAGGGATCCACCGGCCGCATCCCTGTTCCCTCCCCACGTGCAGAACCACCCTGCCAAGGGGAGAGCAGCTCTGCGTCCTCCAAGCCCCAAAGGACGCACAAATGCCTTCAGCTTTGCAGGGTTTAGGGCTTCCTGTCTGCGCCACGCTCCCAAAATTTACTGTTACAGGGTGACCGAAGTGTCACCTCACAACCTCCTCAGGCTTGACACAGGAAATCAGGCGAAAAGTCTTGTGCAGGGAATGCCCCATCCCCCAAATTCCCCACTCAGCGTGAAGCAGCCTCACAAATCAATGTCTGCAGGAGGAAAACACGTGAGGGAGCAGCAGGTTCACCATGCCCTTGCTGCTGCACTCCTGACGATCCCTGAATCCCACCAGCATCATGGGAAGGGATCTCTGGAGGGCTCAAGTCCTGCTCAGGGAGGGACCCTGACCTATGGGATGTGCTTAAGCAGCCAGGGATGCGCCCAAACCCCCAGGAGCACTAGAAGAGGTCACTGCTCTCCTCCCATTTCCCACCATTGCGCTCAGCCCTCTGCCATCCCAGCACCCCCCTCCTCACCCGCACCTTCAGGAGGTGGAGCCCCCGAGAGCATCCTGGCAGGTCCTGCTGCCGAAATACAAGCCAACAGCCACGATGGCCAAGCTCCAGCGATGCTGGAGCAGATGGGCTGCTGGCGCTGGGGTGCACAGGGAGTTTAAGGCAGGCAACACAGGCAGCCTGGGCCAAGGGTGGCCACACAGGTCTCAAGACCAGACTTGTCCATCAGGCACAGCATGAGCTCACACACAAAGCTTCGAGCATGGTCATCATGTCTCCTCCAGAGCACTGGGGCCACAGCACATCCCGGAAAGCTCGACGAGGTACCAGTGCCACAGAGAGCTCAGATGATGCAGTGCCACCGCAGCCCAGATGTGACCCTCTGGCTACTGTCCCTGAGGTGGGCTGCTTTCGAGCAGAGGGTGAGCAGAGCCTGGGGCTTGGCAGCAGCACCACTCCTCCCAGCCGGGACGCTGGAGCAAATCCTGCTGATTTGATCTCAGCGGGTGCAGAGCCTGCCTGTGGGAAAGGTGTCCAACACCTCGCATCGTCCACGGGGCAGCGTGGCTGACGCAGCAAGAGCAACAGACCCATGGAAGATGGGCTGCGGCTGCGGGCACTGGGGCTGCCGGTCCCATGGGAGACGGGCTGCTGCCACGGAGAGCCCCGCAGGGCACTGGGGCTCTGCCCGTCCTGCTGGAACCCCTCCCGTGCAAACGCCGCTGGGTTTGCTGGCTTCAGTGAGTCCCTCTTGCCATAACACATACCTGGCTGCTCACCGAGAACACCTGGAGCACCAACGCTGCCCTCCCAGCTGCTCCCCTCAAATGCACAAAGCCAGTCTCCCCAAATTCCACATCCCAGCGGGCAGCGAGGAGGGGGACCTGCCTGTCCCAGCCCTGCCAGGAGCACGTCCGCACCCCATCGCACCCCAGCAGCCCAGGCAATGGAAAACATCTCCCTGGAGTGAACGATGCCTCCTTGATCAGTGGGAGGTACCTCCCTGCCCGTGCAGGATGATTTATCCCTCCTGGAGAGCAGAGGTGCCGCTGGCTGCCTTGGCACAGCCGCCCCTGGCAGAGATGTCAGCGGGAGCTGCTGGCCCCATCTCTCCCCTCACACTGCCAGGGGTTTAGAAATGGATAAAAACCCACTGGCTGAGTCTTTGTTTACTCCTCTCGGAGAAAATAATTAACTCTTGACGCAGTTCTGACTCGCAAGACGTGGATTTAAAGAACTCGGTGAAACCTTAAAGCTGCCCTGCTCCAAGGGTGGGCAAAAGTCAAGTGTGATATTGCCCGTATCCCACCAGGGCAGCGCCGAGCCCAGCCCCACCGTTCCTGCACACCCACCTGTCCCCTTGCCGTGATGTCCCCAGGGCAGGACTGATCCCCACGGAGAGTCCCCGAGGAGCCCTGCAGACACGGAGGGGTGGGAGAGGTGGGGACAGGCAGGGGCATCCCTGCAGGGACACGTGGTGCCAGCCAAGGCTGCTCACACCCGGCTGGTTTCCACAGCAGAGAGGCTAGGCGAGTGTGAAAGAAGATGCTCAGACCTTTGGTGCCTTTTCTCTCTGATAATGTTCTTGCCTTCAGACACCTCGTACTCACCTGACGGGGTCACTCAGGAGAAAAAGCTCCCGAAAGTGAAACGTTGCATGGCAGAGACACAGGAGGGGACACCCAAACAGCTCAGCCAAATCCGTGGGTCCTCTAAGGTGGTACCCAGGATGGGGCTGAGCCCTGGCCAGCGTTTGGGCAGGGATGGTGCAAGGTTTGCGAATGCTCATTCCGCGCCTGGGGGAGCTCCTGCTTTTGTCACCCCCTAAAAAAAGGGGTTTTTCTGCTCCCCACAGGCCCTGGAAAACACAACCCTGAGCACCCACACACCGAATGTATGAACAAAATGGCTTCAACCCCTTTTTCTTTCAGGGGAGGAGGCAGCGAAGCACCCTGGGTGTCCCCACCCCACCAGCCCGGGGGCAGAGGGGACCCCCACCCACGCCCTGCAGCCAGTGGCTCTCTGCAGCACAGCCGGTTGTCAGGGACGGGGCAGCGGGTGTCCAACCATAGCGACGGGCGAACAAAGGACAGTTCACGGCTCCATCAATCCGGAGGTCAGACGGGTGAAGCGTGAACATCTGGTCCGACGCTCTGCCCAGCGCCGGCCAAAGGACTGCCCCGGCTTCATTCAGACGCGGGCGAGTCTTTCAGAAGGAAGCATCCCACATCGCCGTTAGATTTCCCAGGATGGAAAGCCCTCCCCAGCCCCGATTTGTGCCTGTGGGGAGGGACCTCCAGCAGCACAGAGTAAGTGCCAGCGGATGACGCAGCGGCCGTGACGCACGCGGCTGGGAGATGCCCCTATCAGCAGCTCGTGTCCAGGCATCTTTGTGTTTATTAGCATATCCCCTGAAAGTGAAGCTTCGTGAGACCAGGGAGATGTTTGCTCTGTGGTACCCGCAGGGGATGGGGTGAGCAGAGCCTGCTGCTGCCAAACGCAGGCTCGCGTGGTTCTGAGCCAGCAAAGAGCCCAGCCAGGCTGCCTGGCCACCCCTCCAGCCCAGCACGTGCCCAAGGGTGGCTGGAGACAGAGGGGTATTAGCTGGAGGGAAGAGCCCCAGGGGTCAAAACCAGTTTATGAGAAATCAGTCACCTTTGATCTAGAGATTACAGGCAATAGCGAATCGACTACATCCCTGGGTGAGCTGCTGCACAGTTAATTAGACACGTTATTAAAAACATGCTCCTCCACCGGTCTGAATTAGTCCAGCTTCCAAGCCACGGAGTCCAGCCCTGCTAAATTAAACAGACCTTCACAATTAACAGGCCTTTCTCCAGGCTGGTACCAGCAGACAAGGCAGAGGACACTCCTTCAGCTGCTGGATAAAGCCAATGACGGGTGGGTTTTCCACACCCTGAGTCGCGACTGTAGCTGGTTTATTTTTATTTTGATCCTCTGGCTGTGGACACCAGAAACGGACCCGGCTTCCAGGACCCATCATCACAGGAAAAGAGAAACTGGTATGTCCTGGCTCACTAAGCAAGGACCTGATTGGCCCTTTCACTCCATGGAAATGCATTTCAAAGCTGTTTTCAGGGCCAGAGATTTCCCGCTGAACATCTCCTGTCCCATAGCTGCGGACCACACCTTCTGCTCCCATTTACACCGTGGCCACGCTCAGACACACTCTCGTTCCCCTGATGCACTGAACTGTCTCGGGTATAACCATCTCGTCCTCTATCCCTCTCCCAACACCGGTACTGGCTGCAGACAGGGATCTCATCAGCAATGCTGCCCAAAACGTGGCGATGACCCACTTAGAGCATCTTCCTATGAATGGTCAATTTTAAGCCCCTTCAGGACATGCCTGTGAATCCATTTCTTTCTGGAGCACCATGGGACACCCCCCACCCCTACTCCTCACGCTGCTGAACTGCCCATAAATGGCTTGAAATCCCTGCTTACCTCTGCACCAACCCTTAGGGTGACTGATCTGTCACCCAGTTTGAAAGCACCAAGCACTATCCACGTGCTTTTCTCCACTGGTAGAGCAGAGAATGGACAACCCCAACCCCCGTGAAGAGCATCACTGTGAGCTTTGTTTTCCCTTGGTACGTATCCTCCGTGGGGTTTCACAGCTCGAGCTGTTTCATCTTACAAGAGCCGCCCTGGCTGCCCATGAGCTCTGTGGGGACCAACACGCTGGCCGCGGGACCCAGTTGTCCCCAGCATCCCGACCACCGGCCAGCAGGCGAGCCTCCGCCTGGCTCCCAGAGGCTATTATTAGAAACAGTCATGAAACGTCGCAAGTGGAATCCATTACACAGCGTTTAGTACGTATCGTCTCTATTTCACAGCCACCAATCCTTCCAATTTCACAGGGAAATGGCGATTAAAAGCCCTGCTGCAGCCAACGGGAAGGAACCGGTGAACCAGGTGGGAGCAGGGATGGAGGGAGCATTTCCAGGTGCAGGATGGACCTGGACATCTTTCAGCCACAGCCTCTCCCATTGCATCATCTGATTGCGAGATGCTGTTGGCTTTGGGGAAGGCAGCTCTGCTGCCTGCAAATAATTCACCCCCCTCCAACTCAGGTGCTTTTTGAAGCTGGGATACGACTGCAAATACTGCTCCAAGGACAGAGAAACTGAAGCCCTCCAGCGCTTGGTTTAGCATCACCCCTGGGTGTCCGCAGACACCTCTAGTTCGCGCGCCGCAGGAGTGTTACGAACCATCCTCAGAGATAAACCCACCCGTGCAGTAGTGACTCTCCCACTGCCTCCAAGGTGCTTCTTTCCACAGACCTCCAGGGTAGGATCCCTGGGGATCCGTCGCCAAATGGGATCGTCACCATCAGGGCACCGCTATTCATCTACCACCAACATTTGGGGCAGAGTAAGTAGAGGATAAAAAACAAAGATGTGATTTAAACCCTGAATGTGGCCATTCCCAGAAAGATGGAATTTCCTAAACAAAAGGCTGAAAGGAATGAACGGAAAAGACAGCTTTCACCCGCGCTCCCCCAAAACGAGAACAAGTGACTCCAGGATGGGCATCGTGACCCAGGAGAGACCTTTTCAAAATATAAATTGTGACTTGGGAGGGTCAAGCTGGATATTAAGAGGTTATTTAGGACATTGCTTCTTCAGGAGGGCTGGACAGCCCTGAGGTGGGCCTCCAAAGAGGTGGGGGATCTCCAGCACTGGGGGCTTGCGAGACTTCCACAGCCACCCTGATCACTGCCATGACTGGGGCAGAGAGACCTTAGGGACAGGGACACCAGAGCTGGACATCTGCTCTGATCGAAGATGGAGATGCCTCGTTTTACTGTTGGAGTTGAAAAATCTTGTTCTTCTAGAAGGTGAGCAGACATCGCAGGACCCCAAATCCCTTCCCCAGCACATCTCTTGCATAATGATGCAAACCACTACCCCATCCAGACTCCTGTCTGCCACCCCAATGCCTCCTTCTTCTGGCAAGTGGAGCTACGACACGCAGCTCTGAATTTTGCCCACAGGCTGGGAAACACTCTGATACATCATCCAGACCCATCACCACAGTAACCATCCAAAGAACTAGGAGCCACCCCATCCCACTGACACCACAACCCTTCTGCCTGCTCCAAGAAGCCCAGTTTAGTATTAGAACTTATTTGGTGGGATGAAAAATAGCATTGCTTTTGCTTTACTGGGTTTTGGAGCAAAAATCTTGCAGATGCGCAAAGGCAGCAAGACACGAAGAAGGGTCGCTGTGGTCTAACGTCAGGCTTGTTGATATGAGTGAGTCTCTGCACCTTGCCACCCATCCTGCAAATTCAGAGGCTCACCCACCCTTCAGTGGATGCCAAAAGGACTCTTATTCCTCAACAAACAGCAATGCATTGAGTCAGATGAACTTGCACAGCCCAAACCCAACACAGATACCAGCAAATGTCCAGCAGGAGCCACCTTCTCAGGTGAAAGCTGATTTTGGCAGGGCAGCAGGTCCTTCTCCACCAGCAAAACAGGGCACGTCGCCTGCTCACAAAGGCTGCTGTCACAGAATCACACAGAATCATCTGGTTGGAAGAGACCTCTAAGATCATCGAGTCCAATGGTTCACCCTGCACTACCAGGGTCCCTAAACCATGTCCCCATGTCATTGCACATCCTCCTGTCAGTGGTCTTTCTTCAGTCCTAAAACATCCCTTTCTACTCACCCGACACTACCTAAGCTGGGACTGAGGCAGTCTTGGACTCCCCTCTCCATTGCAGCAGGAAATCTGGTCAGAGCTCCTGAGGAGGAGGATGGTGAGAACCGGGGAGAGGTGAGTGCAAAGTGACCCAGCATGCCCAAACTGAGCTACCACAGCAGACTCCGCTGTCTCCTCCCCAAACCGTGTCTCCTCCAGCTCCTAGCTTGTCTACAAAGAAGGGGGTCCAACCACGCCGTCGCTGGCAGGTCAATCCATCGGGGCTGTGACCAGGACTAGCCTACACTGTAAGCTCATCGCAGGGCAGTTAAGATGAAGAGGATGCTGGAGAAGACACCTCAGTTTGCACCAGTTCAGGTGAGCCACGACTGCACCAGTTCAAATCACAGACGTGCTTGGGATAGGAAATGGTACGATGGGAAGAAAACACGTGATGGACACAGAGCCAATGACCCAGCTCTCACCACAAGACTTCTGCATGGAAACACTGGTGCCTCGTAGCTGTCAATATCTGTCATCGTTACATCTGTCATCATCTGTGGTCGGTGAGGACACACTCGTTACATAATTTTAATGCACAAAGTGCATTAAAGACCCAGAGGTTTACAATTTTGGACCTCATAGTGACACAGAAAGAGGGCTGAATCACTGGACTGGAAGCATGTAATTGCCCCAGCACTGGTGACCGCAGCCTGTGAGGAGGGAGGACCAGCTGAAGGAGGACAGGCCAGACCTGGAGTGGCTTTGCCCATTGCTCCAAATGCATTAATTTCCTAAATCTCAGAAAATTTGCAAGCAAAGCCAACCAGGAAAAGCACAAATGAAAATCAGAGAAGTTTTGGACTAGGTGGTCTTCAGAGGTCCCTTCCTACCCACACCATTCTAAGACTTAAAGAGAAGTTTAGACAACTGGTTTTTTTTAAAGGCTGCAATTTGACAATCTAGGAAGTCAACAACTTCAACAAGGACCGACCTCAGAGTAACGAAGCGCTTGTGGCACCAACACATATGGAGCAAATGCATGAGAAATGGAAGGAGAACATGGAGACAACCCATATTTTACTGTGACCGGCATGAAGTGAAGCAAGTGAACCAGGGAAACCTGCGAGAAAGCCATGAATGGCGTGGCTGAAGACAAGGAAAAGTTATGGTGGTGGTGGTCTTTTAAGCACGTAGACAAAATGCTAAGTAAAAATGTTAAAGTTCATAGACACACAGAAGAAAAGCACTGACAATGCCCAGGGATGGCGATGATGTCACCCGAACCCTGCTTCACCACTGCGCCACTTCCAGGGTGATTAATTTGGGGGTTTTTTTTGCAATCAGAGCTTCCCTCGCTGCATTTCTTTGTAACCGTTTGTGAAGGATGGCTGTGGTCAGCCAGCCTGTGTCTTTATTGGGGAAGTAGGATGTTATTTCCACAGCCCTGAGGAGGACAGGGCTGCTTCCTCCCGTTAGTAAGGAAGGACCCCTGAGCTCATACATTACTAATGACCCAGGGACCGTCTGGCTGTAATTCTCTTCAAAATCACACGCGCTGTTTGCAAGAGTCCAGCAAATAACCAAGGCTTGGCTGCAGCTGGAATGGATGCGTCAACACCGCACGGTGACCAAACAACTCAGCTCTTTTCTACAGGGACAACGGCTGCTGGAGCCACAGCCATCGTTTATCTTCATTTCTGGGCTTCTCAGTTGTGACACTTTCATAAACAAGCCCAAGGAACCACAAGCACATGAAATTCCTGCACGACACCTCCGCAATAGGTTGGAAAATCAAATTCCGGGACTAGCCGTTAACGTCAATGGGGAAGAAAACCACATGAAAGCTCCCCAGCCTGGCTCCAGTACTGGTCAATGTTTGCATGAATAACTGGGCAGTGGAGCAAACCCAGGCAGCTCTTTCCAGCACCATGTTTCCGGAGAATATCCCCACCTCCTTTTCCAAGGTGGGGAGAGATGAAGCCAGAAGCACTTTGGAAGGCAGGAGGAGACTTCGAAAAGATCTTTATCACTTGAAACAGCAGCCTGAGGAAGACGGTGCAGATCCATGAGCCCCACCAGCCAGCGGAGGGCACAAGGCAGGGGACAACGTCTGACTGAGACGTGTCAGAGCTCATAACACTTCAGGGACTGGGATGGGGAGAGGGAGAACTAAGAAAATCAAACACATTTCACAGTGACAGACTCAGATTTCAAGAATTAGCAAGCAAGACCCCGTGAGGAGCTGCCTGGGGGCAGGAGAAAGCTGGTAAGTCCTTGAAGCGACGCAGCTCGGTGCAGGCGAAGGATCACGTTTAGCAGATGCACTAGGATTATAACGCCATGAAGTGGTAGGCATTCAAGGTCTTGCTCAGCCTGAAATCACTTCTGGGAAAATAATGAAAATGCTGATGTAATTCACATCATAAAGAATTAAAGAACAGGAGTATAATTAGCACCAGTCAACATACTTCTACAGGAAACAGGTCTTGTCAAACAAATCTGATTTCATTCTTCACTGAGATTACAAGTTTGATTGGTGAGAGTAACCGTGCACAAGGCAGGAGGTTTTCTGCCTCCTGAAACCAGGAGGCGTGACGACAGCGCGGCGGAGCAGAGCCGGCCGTGCCAGCGGCGGCTGAGCCGTTGCCCGGGCGTACGACTCCGTATCACCAAGCACAAGCTAAAGGGATTAAGAGCTGATTAGCTGGCGGGTTTCGAGTAATAGTTCCCAGCGCTGGACCTCAGTGGGCTCTGCGGGAACCAGCCCCCATATTCATTTTTGTCTCACAGTCAGCGTGATGGAGAGGGATGAAGGAAACCGATGCTGAGGTACCTAACGCTCTTCCAGGCTCACGCGGCGTCCTCAGGTAAAGGATATGGAATTGACCTCCCTCGGTGTTACCCGTATAAAAAAATAATGCTTCCACTTTAATGCAGTTGTTAATTTTCTACAGTCAGCAACGACAGAGAGAAAAGGGCCTCCGAGGAGAAGCCAGATGATCTAAAGCAGCCATGGCGGGCAGGAGGACCGAATTGCCCTCTGCGGGATGCTGCGGGAGGGGGTCTCGCTAACAGATTACATTAGAAACCCCACATTTGTGCTGCTGATTAAATTGACCAAATCATCTTCAAAGGGAATTTGAGGGGGCACAATCCCTAAAATAAATTAAACTCTGTTGGGAAAAGCACTGGAAAGCGTGGTTTCCTCCAGCACGCGCCCCTCAAGCTGGTGTGGCTCAGCGGATGTAAGCGCCAGCCAGGAAAACCTCCAGATGGTCCCAGTGACATGGTGGCACTGATCAGGGACAGCCCACCGCACCCGCCTCTGGCACTGCAGCACGGATGTTGTCCCCACCCGACAGACGTTCGCCGTGTGTGAAACAACGGACGGCTTCAGTCCCCTTCCAAGTGGGCAGGTGTCACCACCAGGACTGACATCGCAGCCAGGACCTCCTTGGGAGCCAGGAGGATTAGGGCTAAGTCTGGGTGCGCAAATGAATGCTGGCTTTACTCCTCCTTCCCCTCCACTGCTAGAAGAGCAGGGGCATAACCATGGCTTTAAGGTTTCCATGAGACAGATTACTGTCCTGGGCAGAAGCATCTATGAGGTTCCATAGATGAGCTGCCTCAAGACACAACCAAGGTGTGTGCCCACCTGCCTCATAGTTGCAGCAGCGAGGAACGTCCTCAGCACCACCCACATCCATCTATTCCCTGCCCCGTGGCTCCCCAGAGGGTGAATGACAAAACTCAAAGCACCCCAAGGAAGTCCCACAGATGGTATTAAACCGTGAGCTTTTCCATGGCCGGCACCACGCGTGAAGGTGACGGTAGGAGCGCACCCATGGCTGGAAAGAGACCACTTGGTGCCCAGCCCGAGCTTTAGGATTTTCAACAGCTTTTGGGAACTTGCTCAAGCTGCAGCAGGGACCAGACAGGTCTGAGGTGTGCTGCGAGACGGGAGAGGAGGAGTCGCAGGTCCTTGCCCGCCCCAAGCTTAGGGAAAACTCTCCAGCACCTCAGCAAACATCAAATCCCTACGAAAAAGCCCTCAGCAATGGGGTAGGAGCAGCTGCTCTTGTCAGTGCTTCCTGGGCTTGCGACGGCTGCCTCATACCCCCTGCCTGATCCTCTGACATCCAACACCGCCGCTGCCAAGCCAGCCCGGTTGGGTTCCCCCACTAATGCAAGCAGAAAAGCCACCCTTGGGGGGCTCCTTTAAAGCAGTGCCTCCCCGCCCCCCAAAAAAAAAAAAGACCTAGTCAAAGCAAATGCCAGACCCATTAAGAGCAAAGGACCTCACAGCCAACAGAGGAATGCCTGGGCTTGATGGACTGTTTATAGAGTCTTTTATAGGAAGGATGGGTAACCTAATCCCAACTACAACATTTTTTATGCTGCTCTATGAGAGTTCAGCTGTGATTAAACTGTTGGCACCATCCCATGGCACATAAAACCATGGAGACCAGCAAGTGTCATCCCCACTGGAGCTCTGCAAATGCAAGCGGCGAAACTATTCCAAGCATTAAAGGGCGGCAAGCCCCACCGTGGGCCATTGCTGCTCACACCTCCAATGGGCCTCGCCATCTTCAGAGGCCAAAATAAAAGCGATTTAGCAGTCACTGTGCTGATCTGTAGTGAGTATTTACCCCTGCAAGGCGAAGGCTGACCACCCCTCCAGGACCTGTTCTGAGTCCCAGAAGATGGGTGCAGGAGATGCAACTGCTCTTGCACAAATGTGGTCTCAGTGGGCTTCAATGTCCTCCTCTCCTAGAAGCAGCCCAGGACCAGCACAGGGCTCTCCAGCACCCTCCTAAGACTCTGGGTAAATCCCGTAGCAACATTTTCTGTGTGGTTAAAATACTGGATTCAACCTCACTGAACTGAGATGATCCACATTGTATTTCCCCGCTGTCTCTACCAGGCTGCCACTCCATGGCTAGAGCAGAGACCGTGGTCCCCAGCATGGGCAAAGTCCTTCCAGGAGCCAACCACTGGGGAGAAAACATCTGAAGCACCTCCACCCAGCTCAAGGAGATGCTTGAGGAAACCATGCTCACCTAGGGCCAACCACCCCCAGGGTGCTCTAATTTGACTGTCTGAGAAGGAAATAGAGATTTGGAGAGGGAGGGATTGGAAGAGTGGGTACCTCCAAGCCCAGGCGTGGCACAGGGTCACACCAAACCCATGCTGGAGGACAGGCTTGTGCAGCAAAGCCAAGGCCCCCCTGCAGGCCCTCAGCTTAGCTGGAAAGGGGAAACGAGGAGGGGGCTGGGGCAGGAACCCCCTCTGCCATGACGCATCGATGGGAACTATACACAGGATGCGCATCGTCGGAGCAGGACTGCTCAGCATCAGACCAGGAGGGTCTCCCTCGGCGCTGCTGGTGGGTGGGATTTCTGCAGGCAATTTGAACACAATGTTTGTTTCGTTTTATTGTTATGGGATTGGAACAGAACCAAGGCTTCTCCTTATTGGGCTTTTTTTTGGCTCTGTTGACTCATCTGTCAGTTTGCCTGGTCGCCTTAAGATACTGCTTAGCATGAAGCATCTTCTCCTTCATGGCCACCACACACCCATTCCAGGTGGGCTCCCAATGCTCACATTAGCCAATGGAAATGCCAGGTGGCCTCTCAGAGTTAAAGCCCTGGAGCACACCTAGCAAAAAAGCCCACCATCGATTTCAAACCCTTCTTCTGCATCAAACAGAAGACACCACCAACTCAGAAAGACACCACCACCCCTTGACCACCCCCAGCCACAGCAGCCAGGAAAGGGACGAGTCCCTCAGCGCACAACCAGGCTGTTTATGTGGGGTGGGACTTTGCCAGCAGCTCTATTTTAGCGGTGCAAAAGCGTACAGCACCTTCCTGCCGCTGATGGGAAGGAGACGCCACAGCACTTTCAGATGCTGCCACCTGAGCCTGTGCATCTCTGGAGCTTCTCCTTCCACCACACACAGCATGAACCCCGATGCACTGTTCGCAGGGCGATGGGCACCTTGATGGAAACACAATGGGGTCAGCACGCTGCCATGGACCGATGAGCTGCTGGGACCCCCGGGAGACCCACCACAGGGACCAAGCCCTTCTCCACCCCTCTGGCCACTGAGCAATTCGAGGTTGGTGGACGACACACCCAGGGCTGACCTCACAACTCCCGTTTTTTTCCCTCTGTAGCCCACACACTGAGGACCTCCCAAATATGTGGTAAAATGCCGAGTCAGCTTTCCAAGGACTCAGCATCCACAAGTGGGAACTCAGGTCCTATTTAGGCCACCCAAATTACAGGGCAAGACTTCTTGAGGGTGACCTGCTTCGCCTTCCCCAGCATGAAGCCACATGGGCAGCCCCTGCCACCCCTCCATGGGGATGCACAAGCTCCACCGGTCCCTTCTGTTGGTCCCCAAACGTGCCACTCCCAAATCTACCACAGCTCCTGGCAGCGTCCCCTACACACCCCTCACTTCCTAGTCCAAAACTGAAGCCCCCACCCCTGCAGCTCCACCTTTTCTTACTCAGAGACACATGGAAACTGGGAGCAGCAGAGCAGCGCCGCGAGACCCAGCCTGGAGAGGTTGTACTTCACCCTCAGCCCTCAGATAAGCAGGGATGGGCTTCTGCAAGCAGAGGGATGAAAGGAAATGCTGGGGAGGAGCTGGTTCTCCCAGCTTTTGGCACGTGCCCATTTGCCCCTCCACGTGCACACCCGCGAGCTGTGTGCCACCAGGATGGGGATAGCTGCTTGCTCAGCCCCAGTGCTTGGCCCAGAGGGACCAGCCTGGAGGCGCTCCCTGTCAAAGCCTTACCTGCATGTCTGCACCTCCTGCCTGTCCCGTGGCCCGCTGGAAACCAGCAGAGCCCAGGAGACCTCCCAGTCACCGAGGAGGAGCATCAGCAACCTCCCAGAGCGGTGCGAGGTTTAGCTAAACCCGGGAACAGAGACCAGACGACAAATGGGAGCAGCTGCCAGTAGATTTGGCATTTCCAGAGGATCTGTGTTTATCAAAAGCTGCCGCTCTGCAGCCAGAACAGGTGCCAGTCACAGCAAAGCCTCCTGGCAGCTATTCAATCCGAAGGCACAAGCATTTGACATCAGACAGAAAAAAAAAAAAAAAAAGCATTGTTAGCAACTTCTCTGCTCCCCACCTCGCCTGCAGCCTTGGAAAAAGGAAGGTGAAGAGCCAAAAGGAGAAACCCAGGGTATCAGGCACTGGCTCTGTGCCCGAAGCAGCCGTTTCCCCATCACCAGCTCATGCTCAGAGTGGATCTGGCCCCTCCACAACAGAGCCACATCACCGACCGTCACCCAGCTGCCACGGGTGGACTCAAAGCAGCACCCACCTACCCCAGAGTGGCTGCACCGCACACCCACGCTGGCCTCATCCCACCCGCAGACGCATTAGCTCTCTCCTGCCTGGAGATTCACACTGAGCGTGACACGGAGCAGACCCTGCGCTGCCTGGTCAGCGCTTCCCACCAGCCAGACACCAACCCCGATGAATGCTGCCAACATCCTCATTAGCACCTTTCCTGTGCCTGCCCTGCTCCCGACTGCTCCACATCTGTCCGAGGATTCTCTTTGAGGTTCCCTGAAGACAGAGCAGACAAACGGGGACAAGTCCTGGAGGCAGCCGGCAACCCTTCCCACCCAGAGCTGTGGGCACAGCCTGCTCCTTCAGCCCACGCCAGCGCCCCGCTGCTCTGCTAGGTGTCTGCATCAAGAGATTTCCACACATGGCATCACGCACACTTCTGTGTTTATCCCCTCCGAGCCTCCAGAACCGTGCTAACACACGCCAAGGACAGGAAAAGCCCAGGAGGGTCCTTGTTACCTGGGGACTATCCATCCCTCTGCAAGGTGGGTAAAAGGAGTGGGGCTTTGTCCCAGTTTTGGCAGGGACACGGAATGCAATTACCCAGCCTGGCTGGAAGCTCTCCCTGGAGGAGCTGTTCTGCTCTGCCTGCCCCCATCCACCCCTTGCTGCCACAGCATTGCACCCTGCGCCAGGCAGGAGCAAGCTTGGAGGGGCAGACATCTCCGTCCCACCAGCCAGCAGGCTCCAACACTAAGCAACTGATACCACCAGCCATTCCCCACATCCAGGCACTGGCCACGCTCTGCTCCCCGGAGAAAATTAAAACCCCTATCAGCAGCTTGCTTTCCCTCCTGGAGCTGTGCCCGTTTCTACGCCAGAGCAGAGAGGAAGCCACGTTCCCGCTCGCAGTTACCACGCGGGCGCGCACAGGGCGTGCACACAAAGCCCAGGGCCGAGCACACCGCAGCAGCCGCCTGCGAGGTGCTCTGCAAACAGCCTCGGAGGAATGAGGATCCTGCAGGAGAGATCCATGGGAAGTGCCACAACCAAACCTCTGCAGCCTGGTGCTCCAGCCCGCTCGTACACCTCGTCTGATTTCACTGATGCTGCCCCCAGTTCACGCATTTTTCCTGCTCGCTTCGTCCCCTGATACCAGACAAGCTTAAAAGTAACACAAGACAAAGATTTACGAAGTGAGGCTCCTCGAAAAGGTTTCCAAGTTGCAGTTGTGGAGCCTGGAAACAGGATTACAAGCAAAGTAAATCATGAAACGCGGCCGTAACCTCTGCTCGGCGAGACGTGACCCCTCACGTTCTCCAGCCCACCTCACACCCAAGCGCGTGGCGTGCACTGGCTAGGGCGGCTGCCCAATGAGTTGGGTTTGCGTGGCAAGGTTTTGGTAGTCAGGGGCCACAGGGGTGGCTTCTGGGAGAAGCTTCTAGCAGCAGCTTCTAGCATTTCCGACAGAGCCAGTGCCAGCCGGCTCCAAGATGGACCTGCTGCCAAGCCCATCAGTGACAGTGGTAGCACCTCTGTGACATCATATTTAAGAAGGGGGGAAAAAAATGCACAGCAGCAACTTCAGCCAGAGAGAGAAGCGAAATCACGTGAGAGAAACAGTCACCAAGGTCAGTGAAGAAGGAAGCTGCTCCAGGCGCCGGAGCAGAGAGTCCCCTGAAAGCAGAGGTAAAGACCATGGTGACGCAGGTTGACCCCCTGTAGCCCATGGAGGTTAATGGTGGAGCAGATCCACCCGCAGCCACGCAGGACGCCACTCCAGAGCAGGTGGATGCCCAAAGAAGGCTGCGACCCTGTGGGAAGCCCGCACTGGAGCAGGCTCCTGCCAGGACATGTGGACCTGTGGACCTGCGGACAGAGGAGACCACGCTGGATTTGGTTTGCTGTCAGGACTTGTGACCCTGTGTGGGACCCACACGGGAGCAGTCTTTTCCTGAAGGACTGCACCCCATGGAAGGGACCCACACTGGAGCAGCTCATGAAGAACAGCAGCCTGTGGGAAGGACTCTTATCGGAGAGAAGTTCGGGGAGAACTGTCTCCCACAGGGGGGACCCCACGCTGGAGAAAGGGAAGAGTGTGAGGAGTCGTCCCTCTGAGGAGGAAAGAGTGGAAGAAACGTGTGATGAACTGACTGCAACCCCCATTCCCTGTCCCCCTGAGCCACTGGAGGGGAGGAGGTGGAGAAAATTGGGAGTGAAGTTAAGTCCAGGAGGAAGGGAGGGGTGGGGAAAAGGTGTTCTAAGGTTTGGCTTTATTTCTCATTATCCTACTCTGATTTGATTGGTAATAAATTAAATTAATTTCCCCAAGTAAAGTCTGGTTTGCCTGTGACAGTAACTGGTGAATAATCTCCCTGTCCTTATTTCGACCCACGAGCCTTTTGTTTTATGTTCTCTCTCCTGTCCACCTGAGGAGAAGAGTGACAGAGTGGCTTGGGTGGTCACCCGGCATCCAGCCAGGGTCAACCCACCACACCCAGCCAGCTCGCAACTGCTCACCACTGCACAAACCTCTCCATGATGGCCTGGGACTTCTTCAACCTCCCTTTTGCTGCACCTAGCTTGTGTAGCTGGCCCAGTCCTCATCTCCACACCTTCTACCACTTGGCCTCAAACCAGCTGCCCAAGTATTTGTCAGCCCAGAGCACTCCTAGCTCTTATTCAAGACCACAAACAGCTTCTTCAAACACTTCCTTAGAATAGGTGGTAGATATGGGATAAAGACATTGTCTCCAGGCACATCCTAGGACCAAGCCCTCCTCCTGGGTCAGACTGGTGAGGCCCATCACCCCTACCCAACAGCTTGAACACTAGCTGTACGAAAAGCTGAGCTTGCAAGAGATGCACCTCATGAGAGAAAGGCTTGAAGCCAAACTCACAGAGGCAGCACCTTGTCCGTACTCGGAGAGAACCAGCTGCAGAGTCACAGAGCCAGCAGCAGGGAAGGATGCTGCCAGCTCCCTCCAGGAGTACCAGCCATGGCCACTAGCCCATGCCTGGAGGGCATGGAGAACAGTGGGTGCAGGTAGATACAGGTCCTGGTAGGACACACACACCACACTCCTGGGTGAAAGCATCCACAGACCCGGGGGCATCTGAACAGCCTGTTCCTGCCCGGTTTATCCTCAGACACTTCACGCCCAACCCTTTAGTCTGAACACGCAACCCAAGCCACAGCACTTGGGTTCAGTGGCCACCCTGCATGAATGAGTGGCCTCGTGGGAGGCTCAGAAAAACAGGATCTCCTCTGGAGACCAAACAGCATCCGAGGACTCCTTGTCCCTGCTCCAAGACAGCATGCTCCAATCGCTCCTCCCGTGGCCCAAGAGACTCTGGGATAGGAAGAACCTGCACTGCCACACCGTGTGATGCTTCTCATCCACAGCCCCCCATGACCCCTGTGCATCAGGGCTGAGGAGGATGGAGATGCCTTTTCTCTCCTGCATCCCCCTGCTGAAGCTGTGCAGGCTCACAGGGGGTCTGGACAGGGGGTCGGGAGGGTCCAGCCCCTGTTTGACCCTCCTCACCCTCCCCAGCTCTCCCCCTCCTCTGCCTCGCAGTACCAGAGCAGTGCTGTACCAGACCTCCAACAAGAGTCTCTGCAAGCCATGGCTAGGATGTGCAACCAGAGCACACCAGGCTCTGACAGAGCCCCACACACTTGGGGGACAGAATTCAGGAGCTGGGGTGACACGTCCCATGGAGCAGGACTCGTTTCAGCCCACCACCAGGCAGATGGACCCCAAATAAGCCTGGCTCAGCTGGGCGCAGGCAGCGAGCGGCTTGGTATGCAACCACCATCGCCTGGGACACAGTTTGTCCTTCAGTCCGCTGTGCGTCCCCACGGTCCCCAAAGCCTGGGTGGGAGCAGAGGAGAACTGAGCCCCCCCATGACCAGCCCAACTGCCTCCCCCTCCTCTCCCATGCCGGCGCCTCGGCAGCCAGCCGCAGGCTGCCCAGGAGCCCGGCCACGGAGCCCATTGTTCTCTTTGTCTGGCCTTTTGAGCATGAGCCGGCGCGGCTCAAGGCGTCCCCTCCACCGTGGGGGACGTTCACACGCTCGGCCGCCCTCACCACCCCCCGACCCACTCAGCTGGTGGGCGAGGGGCTGAGCACCTCCTCTAAACTCAGCCTCATCCCAGCCACATGAACCCAGGGCTGAGGGTAGCTCCTCTCCTCCCCCAGCTCCAACCAGATGCTCTTGCCCTCTAAAACGCCGAGAAGGGCCAAGGCAAGTGCCAAGGGGCATTTTCCAGGGGACCTTACCCTCGCCTGGCCACCCTGCCAAAATCACAGGCCTGCGTAAGGCTGGAAAGCATTGGCCGACCCAGGGGGTTCACCAACACGGCCAAGGCAATGGGCACCCAGGGAGACGTGGACCACCCCAAAGCTTTGCCTTGGAAGCCGCAAATGGTCTTGGAAGCCAAGCTGGGTGCTGAGGGGCCCCACCAAGCATGAGCATCCAGCATCAGAGCCTGGAGAAGATGCGTCTCCCTTTGGGACAGACCTCAAACAGCGCATCCCCCATTGCAGGCTGAGCCCAAGGGATGCCTGGTTTCCCTCCCACTGCCAGCAGCACACCGGGAGGATGCTCAGGGAGGAGGTGTAGGAAGCACCCCGCTGTCTGCAGCTCGGCATCAAGGGCTTCCTGACGCACCCGGTACCCAGGACAGGCAGGGGTGCGCTTCACCCCCGACCCAACGCACTCCTGCCTCCACCCTCCATCGCTCCTGCTTTTAACCCTGCTGCTTGAGAACTCAAGAGTGAGTGAAAAAACATGTAAAATAACGAATCGTCGCCCCTTCATCACCCTCTTCTTCACACCTCCCACACACCTCTGTGCCCCCCGCCCCAAGCTGCATCTTTCCTGAAGCCCCTCCGTCCCGTACCTCTCCTGTATGAGCATCTTCACCCTCCTTTCCCAGCCTTTCCCCGTTCTGAGTCGACGCTTTCAAAGCGCCATCCACAATGACTTTAAGATCTCTTTCTCAAAATGCTAATCAGTAATTTACAGACCGCCGCGGTGCATGCACGGGTTTAGGGTAATTTTTTCCATGTGAATCCCTTCTCATTCATCACCGACTACATTTAATCTGCCACTTTATAGCCTGGTTATCCAGTGTCATGAGATCCCTTTACAATATTTTAAAGACAACTGTTGTTTTTATCGTCCTGAATAATTGTGTATAATCTGCAAACTTTCTCGCCTTCCAGTTCCCACCCCGTTCTGGGGCATTTCTAAATACATTGCACAGTGCAAAGCCTCACGCTGACCCCGTCCAGAGGGAAAACTGACTCTTTGTTTCCTCCTCTCTAAGCAGATTTTAATCCATAAGAGAGCCCTTCCTCTAAAATCACTGCTCTGGAGTCCCCTGGATCACCCAAGGAGCTATGTGTAAAGGATGCTCGTCCCATTTGCTCTGGCCCAAAGACACTTTGTACCAATTTATTTTAAATTATAAATTCCTCTGCCATCGCTTCAGGGCGGCCTCAGCCCTGCCCAGGGAAGAGAAGCTCCTTGGCAGGAGCACGGCCGTTTGGGGGACGCTGAAGTCGTTCGCCATCTCCCCAGGTGCTCCATCCTGATCAGGTTTAACCTCCTGATCCTCATTTGTTGAGGGGGAACCCCGGGGGACAATTATTTCTACTCACAGGTTATTTTTCAAACTCCTCTCCGCCTGCCGTAGATGGATTTACATCCACCAAGTTTCTGACTTTTTCCTATTTTCCCCTTTCAGATACCACTTCCACTTCCTGAAGAACATCTTTTTACCTCCGGTGACCTCCTTCAGTTTGCAATTTAATCAAGATTTATTAAAAAAAAACCCCAACAACCTCATACGTTAAACAGCCGCCTGCATTTATTCTGAGCTTTAATACCATTTCCTTCATCACGTGGAAGTATTTCGCTATTTTAGCTGCTCCCTTCGGCTAAGGCCTTCATCTCGCCTTCCTTCCAAACAGTTCCTGTGCACTATTTTTAAGTGCTGGTCATGTTACGGATGCGATGGTCTGCCTCCAAGAGAGGGAAGGTGGACGAATAGAATTTATTAGACCCATTGCTAAAGCTTCACCAGCTCTTGGAGCTCACCAGCCCCTTCTCGTGCCCGCCAGGAGGTTGAACCTGGTCTCGTGGAGCCGGCCCCCGGCCTCACACCACATCGTGCGTTATGTTCGGGTCTAAATCAAGAGATCCCCCTCTCCTCTCCAAAAAGCTGCAATTATTCAGTCACCAAAACCATAATTTCTGAAAAACGCCCCTACGCGACATTCATGGAGACGTCGACCATCCACAATTACAGCTCCGTTTTCCGCCCTCGTGGCCCGTTCCATCTCCCTCAACATCTGGCAATCGGTGCCAGAAGTGGGGTCAGAGGGGCAGCGGAGACCTAGTGCTGCTGCCTTCATCCCCACTCAGGGAAATCCTGAGTGGAGCAAGCAGCACAGTGAGATCCTCACTTACTCCTTCGCCGCCACCCTGCTTTGCTCAGGGAGACCAGTATGCCCCAGACCGATGCAAAGCTGGTACCAATATATCCCTGCACATCTCCCGGAGTCACTTCTTCCTCGCACCCTCCTCGCTGCTGCCCCCCCAGGGGTCCTTGCCTGCCTCCAGCATCCCCAGTGATCCCCCCATGCTCCCGGCATCCCCGGGTACCAGCTAGGGCAGAGCCCCCTCCCCAACACCCCTCCCCGGGTGCTGCCGCTCCCTCCCACCCGCGCCACACGTCAGCGCCTTATCGCGGGAGGCCCCGTCCTTACCCCCTTATCTAACGGCTGAACTTTTGCCTGGAAGGATCTCCTCGCCACCCCCATCCTGACGGGATCCAACTTGGCTCTGGCGTCTCTGCAAAGCAGGTTGGGGAGGGACTGCAAACCAGGATGGGAGCCCACAGGGGTCTTTACACAGAATTTACACAGAATCATTTTGGTTGGAAGAGACCTTCGAGATCGTCAAGTCCAACCGTTCCCCAGCACTGCCAGGGTCCCTAACCCCTGTCCCTCAGCACCCCATCAACACGTCTGTGAAACACCTCCAGGGATGGGGACTCCACCACCTCCCTGGGCAGCCTGTTCCAAGGCTTCACAACCCTCTCTTTAAAGAAGTTTTTCCTGGTAAAAATGGATTTCTGCGGGCTGGGAACCTCGCACCCGCTCGCAGACAGACCCTCGCCCAAGCACCCATCCCAGCAGGGTCAGCCTGTGGGGAGCGGGCGCCAGTCGGGGCAGGCACGGTGGGCTCAGGCTCTCGTTTATCACCGCTCCAGCTCGCTCCCACAAAAGCACTCGGTCCTCGGGCAGTCTCTCAGTATTTACCCAGCTCCTCAGGCAGGTTTCGCAGCCCCACTGGTGCCCACCCCTCTTGGCCGCCAGCTCAGGTATGTGTACACAAACGCCCCGACTAGTGCGGGCAGATCCTCAGCCTGTCTGCAAAGGCGACCGCCGCTCCCAGCCTTGGGGGACTGCCCCAAACCCCCTCGGCAGCATCCCCAAGTGCCCTTCGCACCCTCAGATCCCTTGGTAAGGGTGTCCCGAGGAGCTGGGGGGCACTGGTGGCCACGCCAGCCCTGAGCCCTCGTCCCCTACAGCCCTGTCCCCTTGGCATCTCCCTCCCAGCATCCGCTCCCTCAGCTTTTATCAGCGGGAGAAGCTGGAAATCCACAGGGATGGGGAGTAACTGCTGCTCCCACCCGGGAAGAGCGAAGGAGCAGGGCTGTGACGGCAGCTACATGGGCGTTTAAATCAGGGACCAATTTCTGCGGTCTCCAAAAAGAGTTTTCCCTGCTGCCGCCTCAGCAATGCCAAGGCAGGTGCAAGGAATGCACCGAGTCAAAAATTAAAAAGAGCGGGCTGGGGAGGGGGGCGGCGGCAGGGAGATGGGCAGCACCGGTGCAGCCCCAAACCCCAGCCTCTGCTCCACACCTCAGTCGCTTTTGTCAGAACCTTGTTTCCATTCTGGACTCGGGACAGAACCGGCGGATCTGCAGCTCAAAGACGCAGGATGATGGATCAGCTTCTTGACACATCCTGTGGTTTTCCCCAGACTTGCTGATCTGGGCTCCCCAGGATGCTCCCGCAGCTCCTACGGTCCTGGCATGCCCCAGGTAGGTGCCACCTCCCTGGAGCACCAAGGTCAAAGCAACAGCCCCGCTGCCACCCGTAACCTCAAAGAGATGCCTGAAGAGACCGTGGAGCTGGACACAACAAGGCACAAACCAAGCCCTGGGTTCGCTGGCGTCCCCTCACACCGCCCTGGGCCTGGAGGAGGTGACAGAGGTGCTCAGCAGGGGGTCATGACCATGGGTACCACAGAAGTGACCATATTTTAACCCTAAAATATTTCAGCAGCCGTGAAACACGATATACTGTGTGTTACGCACATATAGGGGACAGGTTAAATGCATAATGTTTATTGCGCACGTTATAAGACATTATTAACCGCGCAGAAACACAAAGGTGCTGCCTCCAGCTTGCTCGGAGGATGGGCACAGGTGTCATCCTCAGCCATGACATGCCCCAGGGATGCCCACCCCGGGAGAGGATACGGCCCTCCCACCCCAGCACCCCTTTCCAAGCCCCAGGCCGGGCTCAGGAGCGCGACTGCCCGGCATAGGATGATGCTCGACCCCGAGCCCCCTCGCTCGGGATGCAAAACTTGCACCGGGCGATTCTCCCTCAGCCCCCGGAGCCCGGCGCCGCCTCCCCAGGGATTGAGGCCATCCCGTCCCTCCTTGTGCCGGTTTTGGCTCCTGCTGGCTTTCCTCCAGCCCGCCGGAAACCCGCCAGCGCCAGCGGCTTGAGGAGAAGTTAACTCCGAGGGGGCGAGGAGCACCTTGGGGGCTTTCGCCTCCTCGCGCACGAGGCCGTCGGGCTCTTGGTTGGAAAACACCTTCCCCGCTCCCCCCAGAAATACCTGGGGAATATCGGCGCTCCAGCGCACGCCCGCGGGAGTACAAAGAGGAGCCGTCGGCGACAGCGGCTGTTAGGGCACGGTGCAGGAGCCAGGCCCTGCCGGGACTCCCTTTGTTCCCGACTTTCTGGTTTTGTTTTATTTAAAGAAAAAAAAAGAAAAACCCCACAAAAAAAACTTCCCCTTTCATACGCCTGAACTTTCTCAGCCGCAGCGACGTTACCTTGCAACCGCCTCGACAGCCGTACGCGATTCCCCACCTCTGCTTTCTGTCCGTTGTCATCCACCTCCCCGCTTTCCATGTTGATTTATGTTTTTTACGTTCTTTTCACATTTCCTTCTCACAGAGCCGGCGTTAACCAAACAGCTTTTCCTCCCGAGCCCGAGCCGCGCTTTCTGCTGGCCGGTGAGTAATCAACTTCCAATTTTCATGCACACTCCTGTTTATATTTCCTTCCCTATCGGCTTTGTTTCTAATTAAGGTTTGTTAAACGCGAGTGGATATACGGCGCACGGAGAAATATAAAGCCTGTAGATAAATAAACACCCCGCACACGGGTGCACCGGCCGCGGCCGCGCTTTCAGCCGTGGATCCCAAAGCACTTTGTCATGTCCATTAAGGAAACCTCGCGGCTCCCTTGGGAAAGGCGCTTGTATTATTTTACGCCTTGTAATTAGGAAAACTGAGGCACAGAGGAGACAAGTGAAATTACCAGCGTTACGGCAACGCTCTGTGGCAGAGCTGAAAACGGGACCCACGAGGCAGGAACCCCAGAATGCATTTTTTCCCCCAAATGAGCCTTTTTTTGCCCCCATTTTGGCCCTGGGAATTTGCTGGAGCTGGTGGCGGCAGCGCCGAGGGCATCGTCACCACGGAGGTGGCCTGTGGCCGGGGGGATGGATGCAGTGGGGTCCAGCCACCACCTCCTCAGCCAGTGGCGGCTGTTGGGTTGCTCTGCCCGCCTCGACGGAGCCCCAGAGCACGCGGAGATGCAGACGGATGCCGCGTCCAGGCACTGCCGGGATCTCCGGGGAGAGGTGGCTCCCGAAGGCGAGGCAGGAGCTGCATCCAGAAGCCTTTGCGAGGAGGGGAAGGCTGGGGCACGGTAGCTGGCTGCCCACAGCAGCACCACAAGCCCCCATCGCAACACACACACAAGGCAGGAGGCAACAGAGGGGCTGTGCAGGGCGACCCCACTGAAGCCAAACCAGCGCTTCCAGCCCCAGATGGGGACGGTTGCTGGAAGCACGACGCAGGGCCTCCGTCAACCATCTCCCCGGGAGAGTCCCCACCCACCTTACGGCGATCATTTCGGGCGGGCGAAAACCCCCAGCGCCACTGGCTGCCCCCTCGTCCACAGATGTTTATTCCCCGGCCCTCGGGATGAGCGCGGGCGCTCCCGCGCCCAGTCCCCGCTCCTCCTGCCATGATGGTGGGAAGGTCTACCATGTCTTCAAGCAAGCATGCAAGAGCCCCCGGAGCTGGTCACCAACCCCCCAGCACCGCCCGGCAGCGTGCAGGAAGGGGCAGGGCGGGGTGCAGGTGTCACCCCAAACCTGCACAAGGCGCCTGGCTCCCTCCCCTGCCCTAGTCAGCAGTGTCGCCTCGGCGTGGCCAAGCCCGCTCAGGCCCCGTGGCCAAGCACAAACCCCGCGGTAAGTGTCAACGCCGCCAGCTGATCGGGCCAGACGCCCCGCATTGACACGGATGCTCCCACGAACACGCTCATCACCCCAATCCTCCCCCCCCCCCTAATTAAAAACATACTGGGCTCGTTTGAATAGCACGGCTGGCTAGCGCTCTTCGCTGCAACGTAAATAGTCCTATTTATGCCAAGCTCCCATATTGTAAATATCACGATGTATAGCTGGCCAACCCATGAGTCATCTCCCAAAACTCCAACTTAATAAATGGTGCCTCATCCATGTTCCAGACAAATGCCGTCCGCGCAGCTCCCACTGCCCGGTGCCTCCACGCCCAAGGCTGCCCGGTCTGACCACCAGCCCGGAGAAGTCAGGGTGACGGCAGAGCCACCCGGCCCCTCGCCGGCTCGGATACGGCCCTGCCGCCATGGGCAGGTCTCCGTGGACCGTGTCGCTCGTGGATGCGCCGGTTTTTTGGGCTGACACCTTGCTCTCACCTCCCTGCCCAGCCCAGTTCTCCGGCGCTTCCCAGGGTGCCCATGCAGCGGGCGGGCTGGAGGCACCCGAGCGTGGCTGAGATGGGCTGGGGAGCTGGGAGACGAGTCCCCCCTTGCCTAGAGCCCACCACCGGGCTCCCGCCCAGCGCCGTCCCTCCCGCAGGAGCTCCCCACCTGCCGCCCGGCTCTGCTTTGTCTGAGCACCGGGGGAAGCCGGCGGGGAGCCCAGCTCCTCCCGGGGACGCCGGGAAAGCCACGCCGCCACCGGGGAGCCGGCCATGAGCTCCGGGATTGCCGGCAAGGCCTTGTGGAGGTGCGCCCCGAAGGCTCCCGCAGCCACCGGCCGCGGGCACGGCGGGGCGCAGCCCGGGCATCCCTAGCGAAGAGGCTCCGCGGTACCCGAGCCGCGCGCCGCGGACCTGCCGCGGGGGGTTGCCGGGGTACCGGGGAGGGATGCCCACCTCGGCGAAGGGATGGCGGAGAGAAGGGCAACGCCGCCATCGGGAGGGTCTGGGGACGGGCCGGGGACACACACACACACACACGCCCGACACAAGAGCGGGACCCCCAGCTCCGCACCGGGCTCCGGCGGCAGCACCTCCGGCTGCGGCAGCACTTCCCCGAAAGTTCTCCTCCCCTCCGGCGCTGCGGAGAGGAGCGGGGGGGGGGCGAAGAGGGGAGGGCGGGGGACAAAGTGCCACCAGACGACCCCCCCCAAAAAAAAAAAAGGGGGGAAAAACCCCAAAGCGGGGCTCGCCCTGCCCGAGAAGGGCCCCCGCCCCCGCCGCCCCCCCTTACCTTCCACGGCGGCGAGCAGGGGCAGGAGGGCGAGGGGCAGGCAGCAGAGCCACAGCGGCCCCATGGTGCGCGCCGGGCCGGGCATCAGAGGCGGCGCGGCCGGCGCTCCATGGAGGCGGCGGGGGAGCGGCGGCGGCGGCGGCGGCGGAGCGCAGAGCCGAGCCCCCCTCGCTGGGGCCGCCGCCGGCGCGGGCACGGCCGCGGGCACGGAGCGCACCGCCGGCCCCGCCGCCGCGGCCGGGCCGAGCCACCGCCGCCGCCGCGCGCGGGGGAGCGCCCCGCGCCGCCCGCCCCGCCCCGGGGCGCCGCGGTGCCGGCGGGGGAGGCGGGCGGCGGGCGGCGGGCGGCGGAGCGGGCGGCGGCGGAGCGGGGGGCGGCGGGGGGCCGGCGGCGCGGCGGGAGGAGACGAGCGGGCGGCGGGCGGCGGCTCCCCCCGCCCGCCGATGGTTTCTCCCGGAGCTGTCGATCACCCAGAGAAAGCCGTGATTTCAGCCCAAATCTTCCTCGCCGGGGTTGACTGCGCGCCGCAAAAACCGGGGAGGGGTGGGAGGGTGGGAAGGGGGGGCGGAGGGAGGTGGCGGGTGTGTGTGGGGGGGGTGTCCCGGAGGGATGCCCCCGCCTCCGCCCTTCCCACCGCCAGCAGCTCCGCTCCGGCCCGGCGGCCCCGGGCTGAGCATCCCTCCATCCCGGGGAGCGCCCGCCTGGCCCTCGCCCCCCGCCGCTGCCCACCGGGGCGGGCGTGGGGCGTTCCGGGGCGGGGGGCGAAGGTGGTGGAGGAGAGTGTGGTGGCAGCGGGCAGGGCCCGGCAGGAGAAAGGAGACGTGTCCAGCGGGACAGAAAGAACCCAAGGAGCTGGCAAAATCCGTGGCTTGGTGCTGGCGGGCTGCCCTGACCCCCCCAGACACCATGGGGTCGACCCCGGTAGTGGGGGAGCAGGAGTTCCCTCGTTTCCCGTGTGGGGCAGTTGCAGGTTGGCTATAAGGCCCAGTCACACCAGATGGGGTCAAGCAGGACTGTCCCAGGAGGTGCAAGCAGAGACCCAGCTCCTTCTCTCCATCACACCACCCAACAGCCCCAACCTCCCCGCCTTGCCTGGGGGCCAAATCTGCCCTTTGGGCACCCCGTGAGCCAAACCCTCTTCAGGACATATGTGACTGCTACCAGGACTGCTTGCCCCAAGAGGTCCTCTCTGCCACCACCCTGAGGTCTCACGCCATCCAGCCTGCTAACGTTCCCTTTGTACCCAGCAGTGCCCCTCTGCTCCCCTCCCATAGCTCCCTCCCACGGTGGGAAGGAGGGTCAAATGCACCCTGCGGAAAGCACTGGGAGGATCTCCTCAGGGAAGGTCATAGCCCGCACGTGGAGCTCTGTGTGAGCTGTGCAAGGTTCATAGGCCAAGAACTGAAGAGCCACTGGACCGCTGGGATGGATCCCTGCTCCTCAACTCACCAAAGTGTCTAAGACTGAAAAAACAGGCTCTGCTCACTGCGCCCTTCCTGGTCCCTTTGCTGCACCAGCAGCTTGAACATCTTGGGTTCCCTACCTTGACCCATCACAAGTGAGTCATTTCTTGCCAACCACGGGTGTGTCTGGAGGAGGTCCAGGCTCCCCAATGGTGTTGGCCGTACGTGTGAACCAAATGGGCTTCCCCAGCTCAGTGTGGCCAGCTGCAGCCTCAGACCCCCTTTGGGAGGTCCTGCCCCTGCAGATGTTACTGGTCACACAGACGAGCCCCACATTCAAGGCAGCAGCCTCCAGGGAACGCTGTGGCCCAGCTCCAGAGTGCATGGAGGAGCTTTTGTCTTTAGTGCCGCGTTAGGATTCAGTCCTGAGTGGAGGGTGCTCAGTCTGTTACAGAAGGAAGCGGAGGGGCCAGGGACAGCCAGTGGTCTTGCTGCTCCTGCCTCCAGATGTGTTCCTCTGCAGGGCAAGGAGCCCAAGCATCCCTCCCGGTACCCATCATCCCAGCGGTCTCCCAGGGCTCCCGCATTTCCCAGGCTCTGTAACAGTCCCCTCACTCCCCACTGCTCAGGAGCACCCAGCAGTTCCTGTCAGCTGTTGGAAAGCACTCACCAAACTCCTCAAACCATCATTTCAATCCTTCCAGATCCCAAGGCTGGATTTTTGCCCTGCAACGACCTGGACAGGTATGTCCCAGAGGATCCACCCAGTTCTCCAAAGTGACGTCTCAGAGCCCAAGGGCAAGCAGCAGCCCTGTCTGATTGCCAGAGTCTACCCACCCAGACCCTCAGGATTCTCTCGCAGATCTCCAGGGCTGCTCTTTTTGTCCCAAGGGAACAGTCACTGGAGGTGTTCTCTCTTCTTCAGATCCTTTGAGCATCCCCTTAGGCTAATGGTGCTGAAGATGGGACCCTGGACTGCCTCAGTGACTCCAGAGAGTACGTAAGATCTTCAATGTACTCTTTGGAGTCCAGTTTGTCACCTGAAGATGCTCTTCAGAGTCAGTCATGAACTGGTCCCACCTCATGCTTTCACTCTGCTCCCAGGAAGGGCTTTCTATGACGGTCACATCCCTTTGGCATCCATGGGAAGGCCTGCCAAGGCCCCACAGCTACCCTCACAAACCTGATGTTGTCGGTGTAGGGGATGCCACCAGCCTCCACCTTCTGTCCTGAAGCCCACAAGCTTCTCTGGTCACCAAACCAGCAGCTCCAAGCAGACTAGCAAGTGCCACAAAGCACCACGCCATGGGGAGCGATGCCATACCTCCTCCAGTGTCCTTTCCTGCACCTTCCTCTCACTCTGCACCAGAATTAGTGGCCTCCTTGGAGGATGGTTGTGGACCAGGGAGCACTTGCACATCCTCACTGCTGCCCTCAGCCAGCCATGACAATGTGAGCTGATGCTCTCCTTGCTGTCGTCTGGTGACAATGACCACAGCACTATGTCACGTTGACCTGACCACCATCGGGCAGCTGGTCCCACCTTGGGAGCCAAGGTGTGGTGGTTATACTAGTGGTTGCTGCTCACATCTAACCCTCAGGCAGCACAGCGGTAGGACTCTCGAACCCTGCTGCGGAGACAAAGCCTCCTCTGGGAAGAGCAGTGGCACTGGGGTTACGAAAATGGGGCAGGCACCACTTCAGCTGAACATACGTGTTAGTTTACATCGAAAGAAGGTTCCCAGGCAGACGGAGCCAAGAGAGATGGCATCTAGGGGACATTAAAATGGGTTTGATGGTGACGCGTTTAATGTAGCATTTTCTGGTGCAGGCAGAACAGGTTTCATTTGCACATGAAGCCCTTGGCTCATCACACCTGGAGGAGGTGGCTTCCTCTCACTCTCTGCAAGGTTAGGGAGATGAAGCAGGCAACAGCCCCGAGTCCAGGGAGACTCAAAGAGAAGCAGCATGAATGAAGCTCCATCGATGTGATGGGTGATGCGGAGCTCTCGTGCACAGAGTCAAGGCTCAGTGCAGCCATCCCGGGGCCAGAAGTGAACCCAAGGAGCCCCAAGTACCAGAAAGGTCCAGGAGAGGTTTCTTCTTGAGGTCCAGGGAAGCTCCATTCCCTGGAGCTACTTAATCCAGCTCAATCCTCCAACTGAGGGAGAGGACAGTTAGTTTGGGATGGGAGGGATGGGGAGGGAGTCCCTTGGTGGTACCTAGAGCAGCAAATCTGCCGGTCAAGACCCACGGAGAGCAGGCAGGCAGCTGGTGGGGGGCTGCAGGGAGACGCCCTGTGGGAAATCAGCACCCTCGCTCCCGTCTCTGCATGCGAAAGGAAAGATTTTCAGCTCCCGGCTGAATCCCTCGGGCTCCGAGGAGGCTCAAGCTTCCAGGGACAGGTTGTGAGGAGGACAACACGAGCATATTTTTACAGAAATTGGAGTCTCCCTGCAGCAGCAAATCCCGTAAAAGCGAAACCCAAGTGAAAAGCAGCTTCAGCTGTTCTGGCTCTGGCTGTGACGGGCCTGGCCCGGGGCCAGAGCGTTAATTCTGCCTATTAACTAATAGTATAGTATTGTCGGCAAAGATTCATGGCTAAACTTATGTTTTTAAGATATCACTTATCATTTAAACACTTAACTCTTGATCCCCAAACATGTTCAGGCACCATGTAGCCCTGCAGCCATGCTGCAGATAACCAAAGCCACCGCGGGCTGGGGAGGCTGGGCAGTGTTTAACCCTTTTACACCTCTTTGGTGCGATGATAAATTGTCTTGAGCAGCACTTTCCAGAGGAGAGCAGGCTCTCCTGCTCAGGCGCCACTTATTATCACCTGCCGCATGTTCCTGAGCACCGCAGGGACGGAGGAACTGCTCCCAACAGCGGGTTTTTCTAACCTCCGTGAAGGGTGTGAGCAGCAAGAGACCCCGTGGATATACGGAATTGCAGCCTATGACCGACCACGGCTGTCCCCTGACCTTCCTTGTCTTTCCCCGTCACCCCAAATGCTCTGCAGTCTGGTGGAGAAGCAGGTCTGGTCCTTCAGGAGGAAGAGTGGAAGAAGAAGGGGCTTCCCACCCTCCAGGGCTGAGCCCGGGGTGCTCCCCAGTCCTTGACCTGTGTGGTAAAAAGACACTTTTTGGGGACCTCAGACCTCTCCCCCTGTCCCACCACCACTTCCCACATCAGGCCAGCATCTTTACCAGTTCTACTGGTCTTCAGCCACAGTCCAAGCGGGCGTTGGCTGCAAACCACTGCCCTCCCCGCCCCACTGGGGACCTTGCGGTGGGATTTCTCTGTGCAGAGTTAAATCAAGATAAGGCTTTTACATCCTTCTACGCTTTGTGAGGGTTCCTGGCCCTGGATGGCTTGTGCTGAAATGTGACACTGGAGAGCCATCCTCACTCAACCTGTTTAGCAGGGTCCTGCCTGGGGGGAGCTAACGGACGAACTAGCAGCTCCCTCTCCCCTTCAGCTCTTTCCTCCAGCATTTCTGAGCTCATCTATGACTAAGTGGAAGATTCACTCATGTTATGAACTCCGGTGCTACCTGGTACCAGAAGCAGGGATGAGGTGGAGAGGAAAGGACGAACGTAAGAGGACGGCACAGGTCAACCGAGCATTGCCCTGTCCTGGGAACCCAGGAACGAAGCAGAGCCCCAGAAAAGCTTCAGGTGAGAATTTAATCTCTCTGGGGAGACAAGGGTGGCTGCGGAGAGGAGCGAGGAGTGGAAGGTACTTGTATTTTTTGCAATGTCTGAAGCCTTGGGTTTTAGAGCCTTCAGCTAAATCAGGCAGCAAAAGCTAACTGGTAGATTGCATTAAAGATTTGAAGAGTTTTGCGCTTCTAAAATGAATGAAACTTTTGAATGGTATCCATGGGAACAAATTAAAGAGAAGAGGCAGTTTTGAAGCATTTAAAATAGATTTAGGACTGTAGAATTGGGCAGGAATTTTAGATATTTTGTTCAACAGCTAATTTGAACCCAGCTTGTGATGATGGAGCCCATCGCTGGCAGGAAAGCTTAGATGAGACAGGTAAACCTCAGGTTAGACACTGCAGAAATGGTTTGATTGTGGCTTTATGTTACCTGGCTGTAGAGTTAGAAGAAACTTTTGGAAAAGTAAAGTTGGTAAAAGCATCTGCTTCAGGGCTGCAAGCTTGTCGGCTCTTCTTCAGAAAGTCAATACTGTAAATAAGCAGGATCTCACGGAGACAGAAAGGAAAAAATAGATAAAGAGAGGGCAAATTTAAATAAAAGTGTGTAGAAAGGGGCTCCTGGTTTCCCAGAATGTAGAGAAATGCAGCGATCGAGAGTGTGAGTTATTACTCTGTGTTTTAAAAAATGCATTAAGAAAGAGATTTAGATACACAACAAATGGGTGGAATGATCACCAGAACGTTGTGTTCGGTATGTAAATCTAATCCAGAAGATTTTACAGCCATGAGGCATGACTGGCAGAAGGTGGGGTTTGTGTTCTGGAAAATATTTTCATTTTAGTCCTTGATTATTTTATGGTTAGCCAGAAATAGCAATGTCAGAGAATAAAGCTGCCCAGCAGGTAATCTCTGATGAAAACCCGCCAGGCATTACATCCCAACAGAGGCGGTGGCATAAAAGGATGCATGGTTTCATTGCTGTCATTTTTAAGGATTTGTAAAAGAAAAGGGTGTAACGCGAGCTGTTTTGTGGCAGGGCATCCACAGTCCAGAAATCTTCCGGAAAATAGTTTTGACGTTGTTCAAAGGAAGCTAGAAAAGCTGAAAAGACAAACTGGGGTCTCTGTTCGGTACTATAAAATTACACGGTGCCATCCTTGGGGCCGAGAATGCGGAAATGGGGTTTAATAGGAAACTGGGGAGGAAACTACCTGCTTTTTGTCATCGCTGGTGTTAAAAAGAGTTTTGCAAATGCTTATGAACACTATGAAAAAATGCAACGTTACATGTTATGTTCAAAGCACTCGTGAGCAAAATCCTCTGGTGCCCTGAGACGGCGTAGGTTTACGAGAAGGCGAATACAGGATCAAAGGCAATGGCACGTTGTGAAATTGCTCTTTTCTCCGAAGCAGTGTTTACTACAAAAGGCAGCCCTGAAGGAGGTAACCGTGTCTCTTTCCACAGTGGAAGGATGGCAAAGAGACAGGTCGTCTGGGTCTTTCCAAAGAGAAGCAAGCTGAGGGAGATGCGGTGGCGTGGAGAAAGCGAAGCGGAGTGCAGACAAAACCCCTCCGAGGTCTGGAGATGAAAGGTCAGGAGTCAGCGGGAGCGGAGCTGCCCGCGCTGTGATGGGCATTTCACATTTTCTCTTTGGCCGTAGGAATATCCATGTCGTTCAAGTTTTGGCTACAATATGCCTGAGCTGGAACAAGTCCTGCAAAGCTGGAGAGCTAATGGATCTGGCAAATGCGGGCACAAGCTCTTCATGCTAATGTTTACTTAATTGCCTTTTTTTTTTTTTAATTGAAAATTCATCAGAGTAATAAGCTCTAGCACCGAGATATCCCCTCCTGTCCGGGGAGAGCTGGGGAATGAACACAGGGTGTGTGCTGGGAGAAGCACACAGAGTGCAGAGGAAGGAGCGAGGCAGGACAGGACAGAGCAGCATTAATGGTGCTCAAGCACTGTGGAGGCGGTGGCCAGAGGGAGCTCGTCTTCGAGGAAGGAGAGGCAGAGGTTCACACTGAAATGTGAGCAGGGATGGGGCATCGGTTTGGGGCTGGGCAGAGGGAGAGGAGGCAACCCTGCAGGGCTTGAGGAGTGTTGGCATTGGAACAGGAGCAGAGACCTGCTCCACGTTTGTCCACCAGCAGTAGGTGGGTCTGGCAGAGAGTGGCTGCCCAGTTAGCCAAGACGGATGGAGCGTGGCTGCCCCTGGAACAGCCTGTCCATCTGCTCTTTGGGTTGCTGCCCTGGCAACACGAGGAACCTGGGAGTAAAAAACTTCTCAGGTGACTCCCGCCCCCTTGACACGCTGCCATGGCACCTCCAGG
This sequence comes from Bucorvus abyssinicus, assembly GCA_009769605.1. Classification (NCBI taxonomy): domain Eukaryota; kingdom Metazoa; phylum Chordata; class Aves; order Bucerotiformes; family Bucorvidae; genus Bucorvus; species Bucorvus abyssinicus. The sequence goes on along the minus strand of CM020049.1, from coordinate 549,507 downwards.
ACGGAGCTGGTCGAGAGGCTGTTGCACAGGCCCCTGCCATACCAAACACAGGGGGCTGCAGTGGTCAGAAAGGTCATGGTTTCAGCCTTTCATTGAGCCCTTCAGTGCTGCCAATAAAACTTGGTCCTTGCAACTACTGGGACACCCTCAGCTCGTTGGCATCAAATCCTGGCTGGTCTTTGAGAAACTGCTTCTCGAGTCCTCTTCGGGGAACTCTCATGAGCACCTGGAGCTGCTGCTCCTCCGGCGCCCATGGGACGTGTCCATGCTCCTGCACTGCCACAGCAGGAGAGCTAAGACCCTCGTCACCCTTTCCTGGCACCAAGAGGGGACGAGGTGTCTTGGGAGGTGCTGTCGTGGCCAATGTGACACCAGCCTGTATGAAAAGTCTCAGGAAGATGTAGAGAACTACACGGCTGCAGGCCAAGGCTGCTTGTACAAGGCAGAGGGTACGTTGGTGAATAAAGACACCTGGGTCAGCGCTATGTGCTAGAGGAGAGTCCATGGGGCTTCTGCAAAGGGGAATCCTGCTCCACAACCCCTTGGAGCTCTTCAGGGTGGCCAAACACATGCAGATGAGCACAATCTGTTCATGTCATCTTTCCAAAGGGTCTCCATTAAGTCCCTTGCCAAAAGTTTTTTAAGGAAAGCAAGCAGCCAGGGGACACAAGGGAAGTTCCTTGTCTTTTTAAGGGATGGTAGCAGTGGAGGAGTAAGCAGCAGGTGCTGTAAGGAGAGGGAGGTCCACAGTCAGTCCTGCAGGGTCTGAGCTGGGACCCATCCTCTTCAATAGACCCAGAAGTGGCAGAAATAGGGATGAGCAGGGAGGTGACAGCGGGTAAGCAATGCACATGGGGAAAGGGACCATAACCTCGCTTGTATAGCGACAAGCTGGCTGCTCTCGGTCTTTTCCCACATAGGAACCAGGGCCATCAAATGAAACGTGTCTGAGGTTCAGGACCAGGTTCAAAAAGCCTCGGGTTCAGGAGTGAAGGAGGCGATTCTCCACATGAACATGAGATGAACTGTGGAGCTCCCTGGCAGAGGATGCTCTGAATACACAAACCATGCAGGGATTCAAGTGCAGCCTGGACAAGTTCTTGGAAGAGAGATCCAGGAATGTATAACACAGGGAGAAAGCCATGGAAATGAAAACAGTTGGGAAGTCTTCAACACAGATGTTTCTGGACTCATGCAGCCCCCCACCCTGTCTCCCATCTGCCATTCAAACCCTTCCTAGGGCCACAGGAGCTGTTGTGGATGCTGGAGGGGAGCAGCAGGCAGCTCTAAGGGGACCATGGGTGCTCCATCCCCTGGAAGCACAGCAATCACAGAGGCCTGCAGCCTTGGGTGCAGAGGCAGGGATGTGACAGGCTGGCTCTGTGCTGAGTTGCTCAGTGGGCATCCTAGAGAGGAAATAAATCAGCCCTGATTTACCTGGGAGGACAGATACTTCTTCTCAACTGGTTTTTAATTTAGAGTCAATTTCCAGGACAGCTGTTCAGATGCCTCTGAGATAAGTGATCTGTGCTGCTTTTGAGTCAAGCAGGATTTTCCTTCTTTTCAGGCCAGCAAATCCGTGCTCTGAAAGTAGATGTTCCAGCTAATGAGGTGTTAAGTGTAGGGAGAATCACAAGTACTTGAGGGCAGATCCAGCTGCTAATAAAACCAACAACTAACACCAACATTGTCCTCAACTTCCAGGAAGAACTTCAGACAAAGAAGCTGTCCTAGGGGCAGGATCAAGAATAAATTGAGGAATGGAACCACAAAAATATGGCCCTATGTCATGCTGCAGCTGCGTTACATGGTTACATATGCTCCCTTTCCTCAGGCCAACGGACGAGTCTGATGACGAGGGGCGAGCTTGGAGCAGACCCAAACAGTGGCTTTGAGCTTGCAACAAGGGACCAACTGGGAACAGCCTCCAGAGCCCTGAAATAGCACAGTTTGCTAAAGAAACGGCCACAGAAGACATAGTGGATTATGTCAGGAAGGTTTAGCACAAGTATCTGCTCCCCAGGGAGAAGAGACTGATTGGGATTGAGCTACGTATCTCACGGAGTCACACAGAATCATCTGGGTGGAAGAGACCTTTAAGATAATCGAGTCCAACCATACATCAACCAGGCATCCTGAGCAGTGTCTGCAGAGGAACAGCTTCAGGGCCAGCCTCGAAGTCAGATTTATCATCTGACTACTTTGTTTGCCTTCGGAGCAACCCAAAAGCCCAGCTGCACCCGCGCTCCATAGCACCGTACTCTGTCCCTCAACAACAGAGGGCCCAGCAATCTCCATCTGTCCTCCCTGCACCGCAGAAGCGCTGCCTGTTTGCCTCTATGCAGAGCTGGCAGCCCAGGAACAGCAGGGCTGGCACCAGCTGGCACGAGGACGGGGGGATGCGCAGGCAAGGGGAAAGCGAACGCAACACGCTGGGTGTTGGAGTGACCTGGTCTTCAGGACACTTCCACATCAATGAAGCAAAACCCGGTGTTTTCTGGAAGGGACCTCCTTAGACTTACACCACGGACACAGGCTCACTTGTCACATCAAATGGATGTCAAGGTTAGGGAGAAAGCCCATGAGGAGGCAGAAGAAGACAAGATGGGGCAGAGCAGTGTGAATGTCCTCTAAATGCAATGTTGCGACACAGATGTCCTAGCATGGGACTCAAGCATGGTGGATGGAGGATCAGAAACATGTACAAGAAACACAGCATGTCTCCTCAAAACAACCTTTGGCCTATATTCTGCTGGCTGGAGATCACTGAGTGATGCTGAGAGGTTCACAGCACCCTTGGGGCAGATGGTAGGACACTGTCAGCTCCAAGACTCACTCGAGGGCTGCAGCAAAGTAAAGAAACCTGGAGTTGCAGGAAGTCCCCTGGAGGGTTTCCAGGGCTTGGTCAGACACAGCAATGCCCACCCTGATCTAGTGTTGATGACTGTCCTGCTGCAAGTGGGAGGCCGGACCAGAGCGCCTGCATGAGTCCCACCACCACCTCTAGGATTTGTGTGTACCTGATGAGGTGACACAGATGTTGGGTTTGCAGCAGGAAAGGGAACAGCTGTTCTCACTGTTCCTGAACCCGTTGCTGTCCCATGGCTGCAGGTGGGTAACGATATTTCCCCTGAGCAGGACAGCCCTATGGGGCAGCGAGGATACCAGAGCTGGTACAAAGGCTCCAGCATCAGGACCCTCACTGCCATCCCAGCACAGGAGAGCATCGGTTGAGAGATCACCAGTGGATGGAGCCCTGGAAACAACACAAAACTGGCTGGAAGCCAGGCAGTGTCTCTTTCAGAGCTGGAGTTTATCTTTACAAACAACGACGACAGCAGCCCCACTTTGCTGGAAAACACCTGCCCAGTGCTGGGCTCCTGCATCCTTAGGTGCCCAACTGACCGAACCAGACATCTCTCTGGAGCTGAGCTGTGTTATCTGAGGAAAGGGGGATTATGCTGTGAAAACGGCTGGTTGGGGATTTTGTATTAACAGGATGTGCTGGGCTAGTTGACAGGAAGCAATAAAGTAATTTGAAGGAGACTGGGAGAGAGTGTGTGAGTTCCTGCGTCTGTGTTAAATCACGGCACTAGATAAGCAAACAGTCCAGCCCCGGCGCAGGGAGGAGCGCTGCCAAGAGGCGGTTGGCCGGTGCCAGAAATCTCCAGGAGCTGCCTCGGGTCCAGCTCAAGCACAGCATGGAAACCGGTGGGATCACAATTGCAACCCTCCCAGCCCCTGCTCCAGGCTCTGGTCTTGCAGTAGGTTGGCAGGTCCTGACGCTTGTCACCCCAGCTCCGCACTCATGCGTGAGGGGGGAGAGCATCACTCAGCTGCTAAGAGACCCCAACGCTCGCTTGCAGCAGCCCAGCCCACCGGCCTTCCAGGGGCTCCGGGAAGGAGCTGCTCCTCCCAGCACATCCAGGCCTGGAGGAGGAAGGGGAGGAGAACCAGGGTGAGAAATACGTGCGACTGCAAGAACCGAGGCTGCGAGAGCTGCCGAGTGAAGGGTAAGCCAGAGACTGCCTGCCACAACCAGGGCAGCAAGGGGGGCTGTCGGAAAACATCAGGCACATTGTGTTCAGCAACTGGCGCAAATTTCAGAACCCTGCTCGGATCCTGCCCGGGGGAAGCGGTGCCCGCCGCTCGTGTGTCAGCAAGCATAGCACCTGGCACACCGTCCCTTGCTCAGCCGCCCACGTCCTCTGGAATCAAATACAGCAAAAAAGCAGCAGCATTTTTCACTCTCTCAGAGGCTTTGCTGGCCTCCGGGAGGGGATGTTTTCAGGCCCCTGGATGCAATCTCTGATCCTCTGATCAGGGATATGCTGTCACAGTTGGTATGATGGCCCAGGGAGCTTGCTGCCATGGGGGGTGAGCGCTGCAGCACCTACAGACCTGTGTCTGGGTGTGGTGGCGGCTGAAGGTGCTGAACGTGCTCTCTTCAGAACAGCAGAAGTAAAAAACCCCGCAAATGCTGCCTTCCACCACAGGCAAAAAAATCCAGCCCTGACTCCCAATGAGTGTTGAACATTTCTTCCATGTGTTAAGGGCTCCTACTTAGGCTGATAGGCAGGACGCTTCCCTTGGCAATGGACTATGCCAAAACCTGTGTCTCTCTCTGAAGGACCTAATGCTGCTCTCTCAGAGTGGGTCTCCTGGTGCACAGAGCAACAGTCCAATGTGCTTTAGGCCAACGTGTTCTCCAGGGACCAGTGAAGTACTCACAGTCCTGCATGTCTGCTATGAAGAGGCTTCCCTGGAAGCTGAGAGCATGATGCACATAGACATCTACATGCATTGGAAGATACATGCTGACAGTGCTGTTCATGAGCACCTCGGTTGCATTTCATGGGGCATCCCGAGTCCCCCTTGCTGAGGAGGCAGTAGTGAAAGGGACAAGGGTGGTAGATCGCTGGAGGCGGAGATGGTGAAACAGACTCAGTAAGGAGGCCACATCCATGTGTTTCATCATTCCCCCCCTGATCAATGCTTGTTGATGTGGTCCAGCAGACAGTCAGCACCTTCACATGAACCTGGGCAACGGTCACAAGTGTTGGCATTTGTGAGCTCCCCGAAATGGCGCTGCCCTTGCTCGTGGACCTGGCTTCCTCATTTGGAGCCTAAGTCTTGAGGAAATGTAAATTTTCCCTCATGTTCAGTGAGGTCCTCAAAGGAGAGGTCCTCCCCAAGAGCTGCTAAACATCATGCAGACCAGGAGGTCAAGGTGGTGTGGATAAGTCAATGCCTAAATGGTCTTGAATTTAAGACAAGTGTGGGCTCAGCAGGTTGGATAGAGAAAGTCTCTCCTGTACTGGCCAGGAGATCCAAAGAAGGGGTTGTAAGCACAGAGGGAAGCCCAGGGGCTGGAGGGCAGAAGCGGGACAGGAGAAGGAGTGGAGAGCTGTGAGGTGGTCAGTGCTGACCTGTCTTGAACTCTCATGAACTCTCTGATCGTCAAGGGCGTTAGCGCAGCCCAACGGGTCATAAACACCAGATCTGGGTGCTGTGGTGCGTGCACAATGCATGATAACCAGAGCTCAGTCCTCCCCAGTCCACGAGCACTGTTCTCCACTTGTATGAGCTGCCTGAGCATCAGCAGGGTGATGGGCACGAAATGACTCAGAGGGCAGCAGAGGTGGTGGAGTCTTTCCCTCCCTGCTCATCCCCCAGGACTCCGGGTTCGACAGATGTTTCTCTGCTTGGTCTCTCTCACTTTAGCTGAAAGCTGGAAAAGAGGAAACCCTTTCTCTGTCTGCAGCTCCTAGTGACCTTGTTGTGGTTGAATGTGTCGGTCATAGCACATCCTGTCCATGGGAGAGAGCAGAACGGGGGGACAGTGTAGCGAAGTCGAATGGAGAGGAGATGCTTTGCTATATGACTAGGACAGCACTCTTCCACTGCTGAAGACAGGCGCCTCTCCAGGAGGAATGAAATGTTTTAGGGGCTTTTGGGCCAACTGTAGGAAGTCAGGAGGTCTGGGACCTTAGGCGGGACTGTGCAGCCTTTGCTGGCTTATTTAGCCTTGCAAAGTGCGCGTTTAGCTGAGTCGAGAGGAACCACCTGGAGCTAAGTCCGGTCCTTTCTCTAGACCAACGGCCAGGAGCAAGCCAGGAGGCTCTGGCCGCTTCCTTTGGATGAGCGGTGGTGTCACGCAATTGGACAGCATTTCCAGCCCTGCAGTGGAAAGCTGGGCTGACACCTCCTCCTATGAAGGGCTGTGGCATGGGGGAGCTCTCAGGGCTGATAAACCCTGAAGGTGGACACCTTCCATAGGTTGTGTTTGGTGTGCGGGGAGGAGGCATAAGCTGAGGGTTTTGCTCTCTGACTTCACTCACTTCACTCGTCCCATTGCACTGAGGCTGGATCCCCAGTAGAAAGAGTCATCAATGATGTTCTTGCACCCCTCCTTCCTCCCACGCGTCTCACACAATTTTTGGAATAGCCAGGTGGGACAAACGCAACTTGTTCTCCTGCCTGTTGAAGAACTGCTCCAGCTGGCTCTTCTGAATGCACCGAGGCCAGCCACAGTTATCTGATGGCCGTGTTCAGCAGCTAAACTGAGCCTACCTCTGAGTCCTTCTCACAGAGCTTTCCTTCCACAATCTGAAGGACCAGGCTATGCTGGTTGGATACACAGGTAGTTCCCAGAGTCTGAGAGATGACACTGCAAGTTCAGGTTACGTGTTGTGCAGCCCTTCACATAGGTGTCACTCAGCAGGCTGGCAGGGGTGGCCTGAGGTGCCCTCCAGAAAGGCTGTTTATCCTTCACCTTCCTTATCTCTTTCAGTCTGTCGCTGTTTGTGTCTCACACTGTCTCACCCTGGAGAGCCGCGCACAGACTGTCTGACCTTCATCATCAGCTTGGCACTAGGAGTTACCTGACCTGCTCATGAGTCATTTCTGCACGCCGTGGAGAACAGCACCCTCCAGATAATGGATATACCTGTTGCTATGCACTGCTGGTCACAGGGCTGTGGAGCTCCCCAGGTGGGAGGGAGCTGCCACCACTTCGCCCCTTCATGCTTTTCTCAGTCACGTGCTTGAAAGCCTCAAGGACCCTGATGGGACTACCCAAAACAGTCACATCCCAACCTCAGCCCCACTCCTGCTCAGATCTCTCCGCTCCACTGCCTCCTGAAGAGACCTAACGCAGCCTGGGGCACCTTGATCTCTTTGGTTCTCCAACACGTTGTCTTCCTTCCCTGACATTCCCACCCAGCTGCAGGAAAGAGATGTTCTCCCAGCGCATGACCCAACCACATAACAGCAGAATTGGAAGGGCTCCTGGAGCACTGGCTCTAGGCCACCAGAGAGGAAGGACCACTCCCTGGACTGGACTGGCGCCAGGCTAGAAAGAGACACAAGCTGCCTTAGCTGCAGTAATTAAATCAGCCCACACGAGAGAGAACATCACGTCTTCCCCACTCTCTCCATACTGCTGCAGTATGTGCAAGTCAGTGGCGTCACTAGACAAGCACGTCGGTCCTCCCCATGAGAAGCAGAAGACTTAGGCTGGGCTTAGGTTGCTCGGGCTTCGTTCCCTGATGTGCTTTCCAAAAGCACCCGTGTTGGCCTGATCGTCATGATCTGCTCACCCATGTCCGAGCACAGCAGAGTGGCTGCCTTGAGCCTGGGGAAGCAAAGAGAAAATCCCTGGTGTAGACTGGCTCGGTTTAGACACGTTCTTGTGCTCACCAATGCACAATGCAAAGAGAGTTGAGGTAGGAAAAAGAAGAGGTCCAATAAGTGCAAACCCGTGGGAGACAGCACCTAGAAGGGGTATAAATGTGTGTTATTTACTGAGTCACCTTCATCATCTGCTTCTAGGGAGGGACAGATGGTTTCTTCAGGCAGGACTAAAAGTATCCCTGGCTTTCCCCCGTCTTGGTGAGAAACCAGTCCTGTTAGCTTTTCTCGGTCTCCATAGGAGCTGAAAGCCCTGGTGAAGTAAAGCCCCAGTGCTGCCTCGGCAGACATGGGGATTCCCTTCTCCTGCCTGGGGGCCTGACTCCAGGCTCGGAAATCTGCTGCCCACTGTCTGCCATGGCTCCACACATGGTTCCTCTGGTCCTGACAACTGCTGGCTTCGAGGAAGGAGGCAGCTGCTTGCACTCAGAGAGAAGGATGGCAGATAGGATTCCATCTTGATCTCGTTCGCACGAAACGTGCCATTACTCTGGCTTCTGAGGTCAGTGTGATGCCGGATGCCCACGAGCCTGCCCAGAGCCCCCTGAGGCTTCTGAATGCCCTGGGAGCTGTGCAGCAGAGCTACAATGCCCCAGCATGGCTCAGCTTGCTCGGGACTGAGTGCCACCATGAACACATTGCCTTCTCAGGGGGCCACGTCACCTCCACCCAGTTCCCAATAGGTCCCCACCAAGTCAAGGCACCATTAAGCCCATGGAAGGTGCCCAAGGAGCCAGCACCACTCTTATGTCTGGAGGCACCTCACTGCCCCGGGAACGCTCCCCACTGCCACCACCACCGCTCCCATCTCAACCCCTGGGGACAAGGAGGGGCCAGCACTCCCACAGCCAAAGCTGCCTCCCACCCCCCATAAGCGAGACGCCCTCCCCACAGCGTCGGCAGAGCGGCGTTTCCTGCTGGGATCCGCACCGGCGTGGCACGGCCTTTCTTCCTTTTCATCCCTTTCTCAATCCCTGAATGTGCTTTGCTTGCTTTGGCGGCGTGGGGCAGGGAGAGCCCCTCTCCCCCTCCTCGCTCCCGGGGATCCCCCCCGGCAGATGGGGCCGGGGTATGAATGTGCACACAGCGAAGCCCCTAAGAGGATTTGCTGGCGCCCCTTTCATTGCGAGCCTTTGTGTGCTGCTCTGCTGCGGTGGGACGCCCCCGAGTTCTCCCCTGGTTTCTCTCTCTTCCACTCCAGAAGAAAAGAAAGTGCTTATAAAGGCCTTGTTTGTCCGACTTGTTCGAGGGGACCATATTGCTGTAGGTGCTGCGGGTCCCGGCATGGCAGCGTCGCCTCTTTGAGAAAGGGTGATGTGCGGCTCCCTCCTGGGAAGGTCTGAGCGGGGGGCTTAGCCAGGCGCTGGGAAAAAAAGGTTTCAGTTGCATTTCAATGTCCATTGAACCCTGAATCCCCAGGGACGGTTTCTCCAGGGGCTCTGCAGACAGACAAAGCCACCGAGGCAGAGGCTGCGAAGATGCTGTTTGTCCGGCGGAGGGAGGAGGACCTGGAGCCCCCCAAAACCCCATCGTGGAGAGCCGAACGGGGCCGATGTTGCTTTTCCTATGACATCTAGTGGTAAAGCCAGAGAAGGAGGAAGATGTCGGCTGGGTTTTCCTGGCTGGAGCACCACTATCTCCTGCTGCGGCATTTTACCCTTTGTATTGCAGCAGATGGGCCCTGGTGAAGAGGGAAGCCAAAACAAGCTGCACAATGGCCTCGGCAGCCCAGAGATGTCAAACAGTCCACTCTGAAACGTGCGCTCGCCCCTGTGGCTTGTCTTGGGTTTTCAAGGCATACAGCAGGGCCCCGAAGCATGTGCCTGGGCTGGAAACATGCACAAGCGAACCGTCACCACGCTCGCTCCGGTCTGTGCTCCAACATGTCCCCTTGTTTGCTTGCCAGCTGCTCCAAGGCGGGGATATGACATATATGTCAGGCCTGGGAAAATGTCCAGTGGAGTGTAGAGCACACACCGGGACTTGCAGAGCAGAGAAATGTTTGCAGCAGCCAGAGGCGAAGTGACCGCGCGCCACGAAACGTGGCTCTGAGGGTGCATCTCGCCCAGCTAAGGTGGCCTCTGGTGGTCCTGGTGGGGGGGTGATGGGCTGGCTGAGCTGAGTAACAGCCTGGGCTGCTCACTCTTCAACTAAAATCTGTAAAGCTGATAGCAAGAGCCTCAATACCTTACTAGACACCGGAAAATCCACTCTGGGGAGCACACGCTGAAGAGGTTAATCATTAATGTCTCCACTGCGGGGTCTCGGTGCAATTTCTACTTCCCGCACACCAGAGGATCCACATTGCTGGACCATCAGCTGGTAGCTGATGGACGTTGTCCCAGGCCAAAAGGGAGACTGAGCCTAAACCCTCCCCTGCACAACCCACCTCCTGCAGCAGGTCAGCCTGACCTGGCACACAGGGCAGGCAGGAAGGATGTGCCCACAGATGCATCAGGGCATGAGAACTTTAGGACCACCCTGACAGTGGGACTAAGAGACCAGAAGGGTGGAGGAGGGTGCTTTGGTGGTCCTGCACAGAGGCAGCGCAGCCGTAACCTCCACCGGAGCTCGCAGGTTGTGCCGAGAAGCTGTGCCGAGAAGTTGTGCCATGCTGCGAGCAGCCAGACATGCGGCTGAACCCGGCTCACTGGGCTGGGGATTGATCTTCCATGGATGAAAATTGCTAGAGGAAACCTGGGGAGGCAGGAGACCCCCTGTCCCCTGGGACATTTGCTTCAGTCCCCCTGAGCGCTCCTAGACACAAAACTACAGTCAAGGAAAAAACCTGGACACTTAATAAAAAAAGCAGCTTGGGGAGATGGGGGTTATCCGACAGCACCCGCGTTTTAACGCCGGCAGGAAAAAAAATGAGCAAAACCCAGAACAGCCCAAACTGCCTTTAAAAATTAAATACATTGAATCCAGACTCAGGAGCCAAAAAGCGTTAATAATACATGGGTGATGCTCCTGTCTACCTGGGCTCGGGGTGCTCCGATGGTTGAGGATAGGTCCTCGGGGTCACGAATGCACAATATTCAGACACGTCGGATGTTCCTGTAATGCAGGGGGAAAGAAAACGAGGGAAAAGGCTGCAAATGGAGATTGAACCACACAAAGCCCTGACGGGAGCCATAGGACTGTGAGAAATCTGCCTGAAGGAGGAGGACAAGCCTCCTGGAGAAGCCCAGCCCACCTTTCTCTTCTCACTCGTGCTCTGCACCCTCTGCTGAGGTCCCAGCCCAGAAAATGACAGGAGCATCTGTCTCTCAGTGGCCTTTTGGGACAGTTGTTGGTGGCTGCATGCTGGGGCTGTGAGGGCAGGAGGGTTCTACGCCATTTCACGAACTCCTCTGGCATTTGTTTCCCCTTCAAAAAGGCTTCTCTGCCCTCTCTTTCTCTGCTCGTTGAGGACACAGGTCCTTCTCTGGATCAAAACAGGAGCTTGAGCTCCTAGGACTTGATATTCAGCAAGTCTGTGGGACAAGTGTGTTGGAGGGGGAGACCAAAGGACCGAAGAACTGCCAGGGTTCATCCTGAGCACGGGAGTTGGAGCAGTTGTGGTGAATCCACACAGCGTGAGAAACAGAAAGACCACCTACTCGTGGCCACCCAGCCTGCCCCAGGAGATCATCCAGGGCTGGGAAGATCTGGCTGACCCTTGCCTTCCTCCAGGGAGCTCTTCCATGTGCAGGGCCAGGACCAGGGTGGGGAGGAGGCACCCAGCGCTGCACCGAGGGTGGCCACGCTCTGCCCCTGCATCCAGAGGGACCATGCTCCGCTGCCGGCAGCTGGTGGCACTGGCAGGACCTCCCTAGTGCCAGGCAGAGCTGGAGTATCATCACAGCAGCAGGATCTGGGTCTTGGGGGATGCTGGAGGCTTCCTGCTGCTGGCGTTGGGTGCTGTTAGCTGGGGACTCTCCAGGAGACAAAACTCTGCACAAACCCCTTGTGTTCCCAGGGCCTGACTCTCCGCCCAGCCCTCATGACCATCCCCAGGCTGCAGGGGAAGGGGTCCATGATCCAGCGGACACCGAGCTGTGCGGTCCAGGGCTGGTGCCACTCACTCAGGGATGTACAGGTCTGTCCGTCTCCCTCCCGGCTTGTCTGGAAGTGCTGCCTGTGACCTGCCGCTGTTCCCGTCTCCTTGGTGACTGCACATGCCAGCATCCCCAGACAAAAGCTCTCCTGGCACATAATGGGAACAGAAGGGAGCACTGGGCAGCAGCGCTCAGCCCTTGGGGAGCTGCTTTCCCAGCCCTCACCCTAGGGCTCCAGCCTCTGCTCTTTCCGAAGCAGCTGGACCTCAGACTTGCCGACAATCCCCGTTCAAAAACCAGATGGGTGTTTCAGGAATGAGTCCGTGCCTGTTACACCCAGTTCCCCAGGGACCCTCCTGCGGCACAGCACCCTCGCGAGGCTGCACATGGCCGCGTCACATTGTGCTGTGGGCCCCTCGCTGTCTTGCTTGCTTATTTTTTTTTTTCTCTGCATGTAAATGCAAGATTTAGGGCAGCAGGAGGCTGCTGGGAGCAACCCTGGACTCCTCCATCCCAGTACTGGCTGCCCAGCCTGCTCGTGCGTTGCTGTCATGCTGCACGCCCGAAGCATGTTGTGCTTTGCGTGGTGGTCGCGTGGTTCGCGTTTGGTGCGTACGCCTGCTACGTGCCCCGTGTGTTAATTCATACGAGCCTTTGATTCGCATCATGGGGCATCATGAGCCGTGAGGCACACCGCTACATGTGTGACAAGGATGGGGCTGGGGGCTTGTCTCACAGCCCCACAGGGACTGCTCGTCTTCCTGGTGTGTGCTGCAACATGAGGGCTAAAGCCCACAAACCTCTCCAGCGAGGCTGGTAGCACAGAGAGTTTAGTGCACAGCAGCATCTGTTCCTCCCTGTGGGGAAACTGAGGCATGCAGGGGGTGGCTGATTTGTCCCCAGTCACTCCCAGGTGTCAGTGGTGGAAGAAAAAAATAGATCTGCCTTTCATTTTTCTTGAAAAACACAGAAAAGCTCTGGAGAGGAGAGCGGGGCCGTGTGGGGCTCTCCCAGACGTGCGCAGTCACATCTCCACCACTGGTTTGGGATTTGGTCAGCAGCCCGGTCCCCCATCACGGCAGGGAGGACCCCCAGCACAGCACCTGTTCTCGCTGCCCCGGGACCACACACAGTGTGGAGGGGCAAACCCCAGCTCATCCAGATACATCCCCCAAGGGGTTAAGGGCATGAACTGGGGCAGGCGGGACCGAGCTGTGCACCCACCAGGCTCTCCTGCACCCCTTCTGCTGCTCCACGCGAGGGCGGAGGCCAGGGGAGATGCCGCTCCGCTGCGGGCAGACGCCGGGCAGCAGGAGGGCGGGAGGCAGCGGGAAGCAGAGCGGAAGGAGCCGAGTCCGATGTCGAGGAGAGCTGTGCCTGGAGCTGAACACCGGCCAGGCTTCTCATCCCCGCACATCCCCATGGAAACCTCCGCCCCGCCGCCCCGCCTCGCACCCGTGATGGATTGTAGGTCACCAGTGGCTATGCTGGTCCAGGTGGCCTCCCACGGGCAAAGCGGCCTCCCACAGGGTGAAGTGGCCTCCCACGGAGCCAAGTGGCCTCCCATGGGTGAAGCGACTCTCGGCCACCCAGGGCCGTGGGCTGGGGCTGCAAATGCTGCGATGGGACGAGGGATTGAGCCCTTCCCACCCTCCCTGCCCGCATGCACCCCACACGCACCCCAGGATGCCCAAGCATCCTCTCCCCTGGCAGCATCGCAGCCTCCTGGGGCCAGCCCCAGCGTTCCGGGGGTGCCTGACCCCAGGGTGCTGCAGCAGCAGGATCGCAACACCCCACAACCCAGCTCTGCTGGACTCTTCCTCTCCTGCGCTCCCTTCCCAGAGCGAGTCCACTGAATGCTCCATTTGAAGCTAATTCCAGCTGAAATCTGGTTTGCTTTCCAACGTTGCTGCTTTAAATTGGAGAGATTGACCTTGTAGCAAGAGGTGACATGCAGATGCACATCAGCAGCCCGTCAGAGCGGGCGGCGGGGGCTGAGGGGGCTGCAGAGCCGCCTCGGGGACAGGCCAACTATTTTATGAGTAATTTAATATCTGGAACACAGACTTTTCATTCCCAGAGATCTGCTGGGGAAAGAAAGAGCCTTTCTGCAGCCCTGCAAAGGCTGTTCCTCATAAGGAGGCAGAGCAGAAAAAAAGAGGGCTGGGACTTAACCCCTTGGTGGCCAGCCCAGAGCAGAGCCTCCGCAACTCCCAGTCCTGGCAGAGGGGCCAGGAAAAACAGGAATTCCCTGTGCAACTCCAGGTGGGAACTCGCCAGGCTGGGTTGCTCCAGGGAGAAGAAGCAATTGCTCCTTCTCATTCAAATTCAAATCCAAACCTGAGTGAGGATGGGGGAAACAAACTTCTTATCAGCCCTGAGGTTAGATTTGGAGTAGGAGGTGCTGTCTGAACCCACGTCCCTGTCTCAGACCGGCTCCCGCTGTATCAAACTCCACGAGTCCTGCTGAGGTTGCAACCAGTCCCATCCTCCAGCGGAGCCAGGACACCCAGGGGATCCATGCTGGGAGCTCCCACCCTGCCTACAGTGAAACAACTGTGTGTGGTCTTGGTCTCCACCAAACCTGAGCTGGTCCCGCTGTGTCCCACTGGTGTCTGCAACCCTCTCAGGCCCCTGCATTGCTCCAGTGACGCCTCTGCTCAGAGCACACCAGTGTTGTGGCACGGCACTGAACCCATGCAGGGATTCCCGTGCACCTCCTGATAGATACTATGGTGTGGGGAAAGGGAGGGAAGGAAGAACACTGAAAAAATGCAATGTCTCACCACACAACCCTGCCCAAGGGCAGAGGAGAAGGTGGAGAGCTGCCACCAACTTGGCAGCAGGGGCTGTGCCTTGGTGCTGGGAGGCTGAAGGGAAGGAAACCCTCCTGGGCTGTTCAGGAGGGAGCTGCTGGCAAGGGGAAATCATCCCTGTGTCTGGGAGTGACGTCATGAGCTATGTGGGAGAACGGCATTTGGGCAGGACTTGCATGGGAGGCTGCTCTGCGTGGCCTCTAGAAGACCCTGCCAGGCGGCACGGCGGCAGCTGCGTGATACTGCCAGCAGGTACCGAGGCCAACCAAGGATGGTTTAGAAAGGGCTTTTCCTTTGGTAGCAGATACCGGGGACTGGCCGGGCTCAGTGCAAATGGATCAACACCTTTGAAAGTGCCGCGGTGTTTGCTGGTGATGTTAGACCAGAGCATGGTACCAACAGCCCTGGCTCAGTGTTACTGACAGCACGACCATGCGCTGATCTCTCCAGCTTCACTTTCCATGAATACTGATAGGCACTTGGTGTGCTCCACTGCAGCAGGTCCTGCTGGAGTCCTGCTTAAGCCTGGAGCTTTGGCAAAGGGAAAACCCCGCAAACCCCAGCAAGGTGATGCAGAGGAAACCTCCAGGTGATGTTCCTGCTGATCCTTCTTGCTATGTGCCTTGAAATAGGAAGTTTTTACTTTAATATCCCGCCAGCTCTCTACCAGTATCTTTGCACATCAGTGGGTTTGCTCCAGTTGAGCTTTGGACCAAACCAGTGCCTGGTTACCGGGAGTTCCCAGAAAGTGACCTTCCCACCTGCTGCTTTTCGATGTCACTGGACACCTTCATCAGCTGCATGATGGGGCAGGGCGACTGGGTGACAAGGCTGTGCTCCTGGTTGACTCTCTGTCCTGCCTAGCTCGTGCCACCTCCAGCACCAACACACCAAAGCTCCCCATGGCCACTTAGCTGCACCTTGGCAAAACACTTACAATCCTAAAACTCCATCTTTGAGGTCACCTCAAAATATCACCCGCCTCAATTTCTACCAGGGCATCTATTGAGCATCTGGTGGCCTCCATCCGGGCACATCCCAGACCTTGATGGAGGCCTGATCCCAGAGCTGAGGGCCAGCACCTCCTGGTGAAGCTCTACAGCTCAGCTTTGGCTTGACCATGAGGAAGCCCTGCTACTCCAGTCTCACCTGTGGTGCCATTAAAACAAAACGAAATACCAACAGAGGGAGAGGAGAAGCAGACCAAGTGTGTTGGGGCAAATCCACGGAGAGCACTCACAGAGCAGTGGGGTGAGTGTACGGACTGTGAGCACGCACGGCCTGGCGTGAGCGAGCACAAGGCTGGCACCCGCCTGGAGCGTGCACAGAGCACTGGGACAGCTCTGTCAGGTCCCAGTTGAGAGCAGAACCTGCAGGTCTATTCAGTGGGTGGAGACGTGGCCAGGTTAAAGTTTGGCGGGTGACAGGCACTAATGGTTAAGACGTAAGGAATAAATTAAAGATGCAAACTGGTCCTTTCCCTGAGAGACAGTGGATGTGGAGCTTCCCGTCTGGTGTCCTCACCACCGAGCTGCACCTGACCCTGCAACAGGTTTCTCTCCAACTCTCCTGCTGATGGTTGTGTTGTTCCAAGATTTCTTTGTTTTGCACGGAATAATTAATTAGGTACCGCAGTGCAGGGCGGGGGAGGTTTGAGAGCAGGGCTGCAGCAGTCCTGCTGCTCCAGGGGAATATCAAGCAGGCAGCGTGTGCCTGGCAGCACAGCACCCAGCATCCCAGAGTGGGTTTAATTCTTCCTGCAGTGGCCCTGAGCACCACTGAGGATCTTGCAGAAGGCTTCTCCCGTAGGACAGAGATCCAGGCTCCTGCTGTGGATGGTCCTGGGGCAGGGGGAATCTGTGTTGTGGTTCTGGCCTCAGTGAGCACTGTAATAACTTGAGAGAAGAGGATCTTCTCCAGCTGCCTCTTTCTTTGGAGGTCTCGGGCTTTAGGGCTTCCTGCAGGGTCAGACACCCACCACCTGCCCTGAGCAGCCCTGGTCAAGGTGACCATTGTTATTGCCTGGACCATCACCCGCCCTCTGGCTCCCTTTTCTCATCTCTTTTGGATAGGTGAGGGGTGTGCTGCTCCATGCCCATGCGGTGGCAGCTTCACGGGAGCAGTCATCTGTCATCCCTTGGAGATCTCACCTGAGGTGGCATTGCCAGGTGCTCGCTGAGACCCACAGCAGGAAGCAATGCCCTGTGCACCTCCGTTTTCCAGCTGTGTAAGCACAGTGAGCTGCACTTTAGAGTCGGTTGGTACCTGCCTTGCCCTCTGACTTCCTCCCTCCAAGACCCTGGAACCCCTTTGGCTTGTGCTCATGTTAGGTCAGACATTAGTTTTAAAAATAAAGCCAGCTCCGCTTCGGAGAGCTCCTGACAAAGACCTTTTCAAAAGTCCGAAATGATTATATCAATTACTCAGAAAGGCAGAAAGCTTCAATTTGCTGCCCACCAGCATCCCATATCCCTTCCTGCAAAGCTTCCTCCGGCCCCCTCTCCCCGCCCTGTTGCGTGGGGTTATCCCACGCCAGAGGACGGACTTTGCATTTGTCTCCATTAAATGTTAGTAGGTTTCTAGCAGCTCATTTTTCCAGCCTGTCAAGGCTCTTTGAGTGGCAGCCCTGTCCTCCGGTGTATGGACTGCTCCTTGGTTAGGTGTTCCGTGCAGACCCGGAGTAGGCTGCTCAGCCTCCATTTTGGGGGTCAAATAACTGCTCTTTTCCTCCACCTGCCCTACTGACCCAAATTTTTGGGGGCTGCTGCCTCTCCAGCTGCAAAGTGACATGACACCTGTGATTTAAAAGCAGCCCAGCACTCCCACACAGGGAGAGCTTTGGGGTGCAGCACTGAACATCTCTGCCCCCCGCATTCTACCAGGAGGTGGAGGTCTGGGGACATGGTGTGGCTGCACCCCTGGGGACAGAAGCCAGGGGTTTTGCTGGGGGAAGGATGAAGCAGCGAGGACGAAGGGGCCAGTGTCTCCTTCCCAACCTTACGGGTGAGGCAGGGCTGAGATCCGCTCTTCTGCCCGGTCTCTGCTCTCCCAGCCCATAGGACGGGGATGGTCCCAGTGGAGGTGAGGGCTGAGCCAGCCTCCAGTGCCACCTGCCGGCAAATGAGCCCGGACAGATGCTGGAGCCTTCAAGCTGGCCACACCACACACAAGTGTCACAAGTGTGACACACACAAGTGTCTGTCACTGTCACTGTCCTGGGGCAGGGAAACCTGTGCAGGCCGGAGCTGGGGGGCCCTGGACCCTCAAGCAGACCCTGAGAGCTCAGTAGCGATGCTCCATAAAAGACAGTCCATATCCCACCCACCCCAAGACCCTTATTCATCACCCCCTTCATCCAGCCCCTTTCAAATCCCAGACACAGAATCCCAGAATCATCTGGTTGGAAGTGACCTTTAAGATCATCGAGTCCAACCGTTCCACCAGCACTTCCAGGGTCCCTAAAGCATGTCCCTCAGCATCACGTCTAGACCCCCCCGCAAAATTCTCCTCTTCCATGTCCTGAGTGCCCCGTGTGCACTCCCATGGGCTTCACACCCCACAGCTACCACGGCTGGGCTGGGGGCTGCAGGCCACCATCCTACCTGGGTACAAGGCTGGATTGTCCCCTGCCCCAGTGACAGGGACACCCTTGGGGACCTTATGTCTTATTCATCTGGAGGTCCTTGGGTCCATCAGCTCTACTGTCAGTAAGGACATCTCTGGGAGGGCTTGGCTGTGCTATGGGACTTGCACGTGTCGGTCCTCTGCTGGGGTTATGGGGCTGCTCTGGACCCCATCAGGTGCACCAAGGGACAGCTGCGTGTCCCACACCTCTTCTATCACTGCATCGAGCTCTGAATTCCCCACGTAGACCTGGTTCATCTTGTTACAAGCTTTGACAAACTTCTGGGGATATTATTGTCACCACCACCTCCAAAACAAAGTCATAGAGAGGTTGGTGTACCCAGATCTTACCAGCCTCATCATCACCAGTACAGCACCATCTCTTGCATCTCCTCATCTACCACCAGTACCCAGCTGCCCCAATTTTCCCACTATGTGGTGCGGCCCACGCCCTACTAGAGACAAGCCTTCCTCTCCATGTTCTCCTAATCCTGGGCTAGGCTCTGGAAGGAGACACTCAGTGTGGTCTGCATCAGGAACTGCATGAACTGCCTGGCTCTGCTCAGCAGTAATGATATGCTAATGAGCCTAGGTTGCACCCAGGGGTATCTGAGTCTCCTGCACCTCAGCATTATTTGAGGGGAAGGGGGCAAATCCTAGACAGGAAGGAACCAGCAGCACAAGAATTTGTAATTTAATGTGTGAGACCAACAGTAACTTGCTTAGGGCACCAAATCTGCAGTGAAGAGTCATTTCCAGGGGAGGCCTCAGCCCCGCAGGGGCCAGCCAGCAGCAGGAGAAGGGCTGCAGAAAGCAACCTTCAGCAGGCTAAGACTTGGGGAAGATGAGGAAGCCGGAGAAGATGCTGTCAGACCCTTCGATCCCCACCACGGAGTTCTTCTCTGTTGGCTCCAGCCAGACAGACTCATTTGCTGCCATCTTGAGGACCACTCCACCCGTGGTGATCTGGTAGCTGCTGTGCACATAGTCGCAGAAGGTCACCACTTTCTCACCTCTGCTGCCACCCCGGCCCTTTTTTATGTTGAGGCACAGGTTGCCTCTGGAGGTGACATGGTAGGTGAAGTAGTAGATGCCGGGGACCTGACAGATGAAGCGGCCATACCGGTTCTCATAGTGACCCTTCTCATTGGTGATGATGCGGTCAAAGCGGATGGGCTGCTCCCGGCGTGGGTAGTAGCTGATGGTCCTGGCAGCGGAGAAGCCAGATTTTACTGTGGTCTTGTAGTCACCAGAGTCCCCCTGAAGGCCAGGGGGTCCCATGGGACCTGGTAATCCCATTGAACCCAAGGGGCCCCTGGGGCCGATCTTCCCAGGATACCCTGGCTCTCCGGGCTCTCCCTTCTCCCCCATGTCTCCTTCATGCTCCACCTGTCCAGGGGGACCTAGAAAGCAAGAGGAAGAGTCGTTGTGGTCATAGCAGAGCCCCACAGGTCTGCAGAGAGGGCACTGGGAAGGAAACTGCTGGTACCTGCCCTGGGGTGAAGGTCAATGGAGACCCCTGCCCACCTGGCAGGTGTGACACCATTTGCTCTCATGCACCCTTGGGTCCCTCCCCAGGTTCCTCGGGGTGCTCTGGTCTGTTCAGCCCCTTCTGCCCCTGAGCATCACCCCCTCCTGCTAACACCCCAAAGGGACGAGTGGAAGATGGATTTCTTTCCCAGGGCCATGGGACTGGCACTGCCTTTTCCTGCTCTTGGTATTCACAAGATGATGTTTTCCCCACCTGCCACATCCTCCTTACCTTGCTCGCCCTTTAGGCCATTGTCCCCATCTCTGCCATTCCTGCCAGGCTCCCCTGGTAACCCTGGGATGCCTGGAATGCTGCAGAGTGTGGCACTTGCAAGCTGCCCTCCAGACAGGCAGATCAGCATCACCCACACGGTCAGCATCTGCTGGAGCACAGAAGGATGTTGAGGGGTTTGGGCATGGGAGGGGTGTGGAAGGCACTCTGTACTCTGTGCTGCTCTGGATGGTGATGACTAGAAGCACATCTGGGTAATACAATCAGGGAGGGAAAACATCCTGCTGCAGAGCCGAATCCACTCTCCTGATGGCCTTGTAGGGACCAGCCCCTTTGGGCATGGAAGGACTTGTCAGCCTTTTCTCGCTCCTGAATTACGAGTGCCCAGATCTTCAGCCACAGGAGTATCTGGGGACAGGTCAGCCTGTCCCAGAGGTTTGATGTCCAGCCTGGCTGTGCTGCTGCTACAGGTGTGTGCTGCAGGTCCCTACTGCTCTGGGTCCCCACTGGTCTCTCAGAGGAGTAATTCTTCACCCCATCTCAGGTCCATCCCTTCAGGGTAAAATCTTTCCCCAGTCCAGTGCAGTTTCATCATCTGCAAGGGGATAGCTCCTGCTTTCCACTGTCACGTCTGAGGGATAGGTTTAGTCCTTACAGGTGGAAATGAAATCCCCAAACCTGCCCTCCCAACCCCTGCAGGATCCCATTGTCCTGCCACACACCTGCTTCATCCCAGGGGCATTTCTGTATCTAACCAGTCTTGGTGGACAGTGATCTGGGCTTCCAGTCCCTAAAGTCACAACTTCCTTCTGCCACTCCGTTTCCCACAGCTCAGCTCCTTCCCCCAGCTCCTGGTAAAGGTGCATGTGTGGTAAGCACTGGGCATTTGAGGGCTGTGTCTGGACACCACATCACCCTAGCCACACCCTCTGGCCTCAGGTGGACTTTCCCAGCACTAAAACTCTGGTGTTAGCAGGAAAAGAGGTCAGTGAGTTGGATCCTCCAGCCACAGCAGCTCTGATTTGGATGCATCAGGTACAAGGACCGATCTGAAGATCCAGGTCCAGGCAGAAGAAAAGAACATCTCAGGACAAGAAAGAACACCCCGGGCACCTTTCAGACTGATGCTCAGTGCCTGATCAGCAATCTGGGCCTTTGCTATCTCCCCTTTCCATCTCCCCCTTACCCCAGGAGAAGCAGTAGTGGACAGGGTCCCATCAGTGATCTCCACCACCCCCAGCCCAGCAGTCCCCTTTCTCTTCTCCCCCAAGCCACAGCGAAGCGCCAGTGATGTGGGGGGTGACTGTCACCCTGGTGCTGCGGAGTTCCCTGCGTGCACCTACCTGCAGGGGGGAGCTGGGGAGCCTTGCCAACGTCCTGCTCTTACCTTGAGCTTCGTGTTGCACGGCTGGGGAGATGGAGCAGGACACACCAGATGGAGCGGGACACACTAGTGTCCTTCTTGGAAATGACTTTGAGGAGAAGCAGAAGTTTGCTGGAAGGGTTATTGTGAAAGGATCTGGGCCACATCCCTTTTTTATCTTTAGCTCCTACCCTTTCTTCAGTGGCACTTTCATATCCACCACGAGTGCTGTCTGTCAGCTCAGCAGAATGTGCCACCCCAAATAGCACCCCGGGGCCCCTCAGGCGTGCAGCTCTGGCCTGGAGGAGCAGAGGGGGGTGAGCTCCGCCCTACAGGGTCCCTGGATCCTGCTCAAATTTGCTTGAGGAAACACTACCGTGAAGTCCAGACAAGTTTGGGGTAACCCCTCTGCAGAGATGTGCATGCACTTGGCCAGATTCCCTCAGGCTTCTCTGCACATACCCAGCTCTGCTGGGAGGTACCGGCAGGCCAGAGGATGCTGCAGAGTCATGGCATCCATCACCTCAAATCTGTCCCCCAGGCTTTTCTAAAAGTTGTGGACAGGAAGTGATTTCACCCTGCGGTAAAAGCATTCCCAGATCTGCTTTCTGCTGATGCCATGTTGAGGTGAAGGACGGGACGTTCAGGGTGGATGACCTCCTGTTCCACTGTACAGTGTGTACCACCAGGAGGAATCTCTGCTGGGTTTTGGTGGGCTCTGCAGCCTCCACAGCCACGAGCTCCTTTGGTCTGGCTCAGGGAAGCCAGCGCTTCCCCTGCCCTGTCCCTGGTGTGGCTGGGACCCTGGGGATGACAAGGCTGTGAGCTTTGCTGCATGGTCTGTGGTCCTCTACAACTGAGCTACACCCACTTGAAGGGGAAGGGAGGTATCAGGGCCCCTACTTGGCGGAGTGTTTGTCCTCCCTAGGTGGGGGCTGTGTGCACGGGCATGGGAACCATCCCCTTCCTGCAGTCAGGGCAGCTGGGGGTCCTACCCAAAGCAAAGCCAGGGTTGTGAATGGTGTGCGATGCTCACTGATGCTGAGCACGACTGAGCCAACCAGGGCTCGGAGATGTTCTGATGCTGCGCAGATGTCCAGGTGGGCCTACACACACATGCAGGTGTGTACATCACATCCATCTGACCACATGTGGTCTCCACCTGCAGAAAGGCAAGTCACGGAGGGAAAAACACTCCAGGCCAGGTGTACAGAGGAAGAGGAAGGTTTTATTGACACTTCCCAGTCATGCAAAGGTGCTGCTGCAAGCCGGGACACCTGGTTGTCCCTGGTGCACCCCGGTGGGAAGGGGAGAGATGCAGAGTCCTCTGACTCTGGCAGCAGAAGGTAATGTGGGGTTACCAGGGTAGACGCACATGACAGTGCTAGCAGGACCCCAGGGGCTGGGTGGGTGCCGATGCATCCAGACGTGCCTGTTCCCCCCGTTCAGCGGCTGCCTGCGTTTGGTCCCCAGGCCAGGGGTTTGTGTCTAATGGCTGGGGTTGACACCCACGCTGGGGATTCCCACCCAGCAGAGAAACCTGGAGCATCAGCAACAGTCTGGAGACAAGCAGCAGTGTTTGCAGGGCAGGGAGAAGAGGCTGGTGTGCTGAGGTAGGCGCTGGTGGTCCTCTAGTCAGGGAAGAGCAGGAACCCCGAGAAGATGCTGTCAGAGTTGCCAGTGCCCACCATGCCATTGTACTCGTTCACCTCCAGCCAGACCTGGTTCCCAGCACTCACGTGGAGGAGGAGCCCACCAGAGCTGACCTGCACTTCGTTGGTTTTGTGGTCACAGAAGCTGGCCATCTTGTCCTCATCCTTGTACAGCATGACGCAAAGATGATTGTTTTTCATTGAGGTGTGGAAGACGAAGTAGTAGAGGCCAGAGAGCTTGCAGGTGAACTTGCCTGTGGTGGTGTTGTATTCGTGGTTGGTGTTGGTGATGACGTGGTTGAACACCACGGGGACGTTCTTCAAGGGGTGCTCGTGGGTCTGCCTCATCACTGAAAATGCTGACTGGTGCTTCTGCTTGTAGCTGCCTGGCATACCTGGCTCTCCAGCCATGCCCATTATCCCAGGAAGTCCAGGGGAACCAAGGAGACCGCTGGGGCCAGTCTTGCCTGGCACGCCAGGGCTGCCTGGTTCCCCTTTCATGCCCTTGGGCCCTCGTGTTGCAGGAGTGGCTGGGAGACCTGTGGGGCAGCAGGGAGTGAAAGGGAGTCAGAGTCAATGGCAGGATGTGGGGAGAGGCTCCTCCAGACCCTTGCCTTGGGCAGGACAGGGTTGTTGCTTCTCTCCACCCTCCTCTCCACCTGCCCTGTCCACGGAGTATGCTCTCCACAGCCTGCAAACCAAGGCAGACCACCCACAGAGGACTCAAGGGTCGTTTCACTCCTTGCTCACTCACCTGGTTCGCCTTTGGCTCCCTTCAGCCCATCACGGCCATCCTTGCCCGGCACACCCGGCATGCCTGGCAGGCCTGGAATCCCATAGCAGACATGAGGGGCTTCTCTGGTCTCAGCAGACCCCAGATTCAGGAGCAGAAGGGTGAGGGCCAGAAGGAGCTGCTCCTGGAAGCTCTGGCCCATTTTGGTACTCTGTAGCATGGAAAGGGAAAGAAAGTGCTGGGGTGAGGGGACATGGCAGAGTGGGTTCCAGACCATGGGGCAAAAGATGTACTGGGCTATGAGACTGACTGCACCAGGAGCACTTGGCTGCCACAGCTGTACCCTCAGTGCCCCCCCCCCCATACCAATTGCCAGGCAATAGGGAAGTGGATATGTGGCGATGGACCCTGGGCTCATCACCACACCCAGGGCAGCCCCAGATGACACAAGGGGAGTTGGGCTTTCAAACTGGATGGAGACAGGATGCGGTACCCATGGCTAACCCAAAGCTCTCCTGGACCAGTGTGCCGAACCCCCTGCAGATGCCTTCACTGCTGCAGATGGTTGCATCATGCTACACTGAGGCTGGTGCTCCCTGGACCCTCCTCCTCCAGCAGCAGCTTAACTTTCCTGGCTCTGCCCATCAGGATCAAGTCCCCCATCAGCTGGGTATCTCAGAGGACATGCCTGGCCCAGGGGACTGGGTCTTCTCCCAGGAAGGACAAGCATGCATCCCCCTCAAGACGTGTGCAGCCTGGCATTCCCTCCATCTCCTTCTCCTCTCACACAGCCCAGCACTGTGCCGTGCTGCTGGACCCCCAGTCCCCATGCAGCCCACCCCAAAGAGATGGACCCTGCAGCACCTCTTACCTCTGGGGGTGGGGGGAGCAGGGAACGGGGTCCTGTGCTGCTGAGCCCTCTGGCTGCTGTGGGCACTGCCTGCCGGCACTGTGCAGGGTGGGTCACTCTCCGTGACACTCTCCCAGAGGAAGTCACAGAGTTAGGAAAGGGCCCTTGGGGGCCCAGAACCCCCAGCTGGCGCCCAGCTGAGTTTCACATCCTCCTGCCTGATTGTTTCCTCTGAGCAAGCACTTTCCTGGCTGTCCGGCAGGACCTGTGCTGTGCCCCTGCAGCAGCAGGGGCTGGGAGGACAGAGGTGGGATAAGCCTCTGCCAAGAGGTGTGCCAGAAACCACACTCCAAGCACCACAGGCACTAGCCCTCTGTGCATCACCTGCCTTTCACCCGTCCTTATCTCGTTTCTGAGCACAAGGGCTGCGAGGGGATGGGGAGCAGAGCATCATGCCAGCTCCATGGAGCCCGTGATGCCTGTATATCGAAGGGCTGGTGCCAGGTCCTTGCCTGGCTCTGGTGGGAGATGCTGCTCCCCTAGGCAATGGGCCAGAAGGACATTTCTCCTTGAGGGTTTCCGACCTGCAGACTGGATGTCCTCTCTGCACCTTGTCCTGTGTTCCACCAGCTCTGCTGGGTGCCGGTTTCACTGGGCCCCCAGCATCCCTGGTTGAGGTGTTGCACCTAGCAGGTGACCTGGCCTCCTCCACACTGCTCCAAAAATGGGCATATTTGACTGCCCAATGTGTGTGAAGCAGCTCCTCAGAGCAGCTGTCCTGGGGTATGGTAGCTGTTGGCTTCCCTGATGCTTTCTGGCTGCCATGCTAGTGTCGCCCCAAGCCAAAGAGAGAAGAGCACTACTTCACCACTCCACCACATCACCCCACAACCCCCTCAGTCACCGTGATGTCCCTGTCCCTCCTCACAGAAAGGCTGGAGGACCACAGCCTCCTTTCCCCTTTCTGGGAAAGTTTGGGTACCAACAAAGGACCACATGGGTGAAGTTCATAATCTGCTGCCTCTGTTTACCCTTGTGCAGAAGAGAGAGCTCGGGCTCATCAGAGAAAGGACACAGGTAGGCTAGTCCCAGAGATTTCCCCCTCCTCCCCATAAGTGCCAGCTCTGCGTGTACACTCAGTTCCCTCTTGCCTGGGGCAAGCTGGGATCGCTTCTCTCCCTGGGCAGCTTGGGAAGGGGTCCAGGACATTGATGGTTTGGGGAAGACGCATGAATAGGACAGAAAACCCAAGTGGCTGTTGTGGAAGAAGGGTTTATTTATACTGATGGGGTGATGTGAGAGGCAGTCATGACTCGGTGCCAGACAGGCGTTAGCTATGGTTAGTGTAGCAGAAGCAGCGGCACGTAGTGATCTCCCACTCAGGAGCAAAAAGCCACAGATGGTGCACAGCCCCAGTGACAACTGGGCCCCTCTGATGTGGGGTCTGAATGCCCAGGAGGAGAAGGGGCTGCTGGGGCCAGGACTCCTCTGCCTCTGGGATGGAGCGTGCAGGCTCAGCACAGAGGTAAGTGCTGGCAGGGGTCTCACTGCTGCAGTGGTGACCCACAGCCTGCCCACCTTATGACGCTGGTGGAAGAGCAGGACCCGTTTGGCAGCTCAGTTTGGGGTCACCCCCATTTGCTGTGGCACTAAATGGTCCCACGCACTCACAGAGAGAAAACACATGCAGACACACACACCGCAGTGCTCTGGTGCTAAGCACATTTGGACTGATGGACCCTCAGCCTGTCTGTGGGAAGAGCATGAAGCCGCTGAACACGCTGTCTGTCTCAGAGCCACTGTAAATCATGCTGTCCTTGGCACGGTCAGTGCTCAGGGAGACCCGGTCGTCCACGACCAGGCTGATCACCGTGCTGCCCGAGTTCACCTGCAGCAGGTTGCGGCTGTTGTAATCGCAGAAGCTGACCACGCGCTCACTGTTCTTGGTGATGCTCAGGCAGAGGTTCCCGCTGGAGACCACCTGGAAGGCGAAGTAGTAGAGCCCAGGGATGCGGCAGGTGAACTCCCCGGTCTGGGGACTGTAAGAGCTCTCCTCGTTGGTGATGATGTTGTCGAACACCACTGTCTTGCCCTTGGATGGTGGGGACCTCCGTGAGGCAGAGAAGGCAGGATGCGCCTGCTCCAAGATGTTGCCGGGGTTCCCTTTGTACCCCTTTGGCCCCGGCTGCCCTGGGAGCCCAGGGGGGCCTGGCGGGCCGGGGTAGCCCCTCTTCCCTGGGGAGCCAGGAAGGCCCGGCTCGCCTGCATCTCCTTTGAGTCCCCGGATGCCCGTCCTCTGTGTTGATTTCCCTGGGTAGAGATGGTGAGGAGGAGCAGTTCACATGTCTGGCATCTGAGCTGCTCCCGCAACTCATGATGCTCCTACCAACAGGCTTGAGGCTCTCGGGCCACCCGCACCGCATATCCCCCGCTTCCCCTTACCTGGGTCTCCCACATCACCCTTCTGCCCTGGCCTCCCGTCGAGACCAGGGATCCCTGGGAAGCCTTTCTTGCCGTCTGGTGCCCGACACATGTCGTCCTCCAGCAGGGCCGTGCCCAGCACCACTGCCAGGGTGCTGATCACCAGCCAAAGCCTGGGTTGCATCCTGCCGCCCTACAAGCACAGGGGGTGGGGGAATCGGGGACGGAGGCAAACACACAGCAAACACACAGACACGTGAGTGCTCTCATCAGATGCATGCGTGGATCTGCCACACCACCAGGTGTCCAACACCTGGACACCACATGCAATGGTGAAAAGGACTTCACAGAAGGATTTTGAGGCTGTTTCCTTGGATGATCTGAAATATCGATGTTACCGAAAAAAGCCTCTGACACGTGCCCATGGCAGGGCTGTGGGATTGGAAAGCCCAGGACGTGGAGCATGGCATAAACCTGTTGGTGCATGTCATGGGGATAGGTGGTCACACATCAGGCACATGCAGAGGATTCTTCTTCCAGTGCTGGAGGAGCCAGCACTGATGTACAGGTCCCATGGGATAGAGAACACAAGTGAGGGAGGGATGCAAAAAGACATGACAGAGGAGGCATAAACAGACAAAAGAGATCCAGACCTACCCCAAAATCTGAGGTTCTCAGCCCGGGACAAGCCTGCAGAACCCAGTGATGTCCACAACCACACGGAGCAAGGACAGATTGCTGCAGCCACCCCCCCCCACCCCCCACATCATCTACTCTCCCTTTTCCTACTTTAAACTCTTGTGAAGGAAGGAAGGAGGGGGACAGAGCAAGGACTGCAGAGTGGCAGCAGCAGAGGCTTGTGCCCCCCAGCTCTTACCTCCTTGCTGGGGGTGAAGACAGACCAGTCTGAGCAGCAGCTCTGTTTGCTGGAAACTCTTCCCTGGGAGCAAGGAGGAAGAGGAGCGGGCTGGGGAATGTACTTGCAGGCACGGATGTTTGCCTGGTTGGGGAAGAGAAGTGCCAAGTTTCACTTTCTCCGCACGAGAGAAAAACTTGTTCCCCTTTTGTGCCGAACCCCGGATGTGTTGGTCACAGGCAGGGAGCAGCTTGGTCAGCACAAGTCAGGACCGCAGGGTTCCCAGCCACCACAGCAGGGACTGGTGGTGACCAGGCACAAAGCAGCACAAAGGTGGTGGGTGCCCAAAGTCACGCCACAGCTCTGGCAGTGCAGGAAGGGACAGGTGATGTGAGCACCAGGTGGCTCAGCCATCCTGGGGATGTTCGGCAGGGCTCAAGGATATGGTCTGGGCCATGAGCAGAGCATGGTTGTCACTGGTACCTGGCCATGTCATTGCTGCTGCTGGGCGCTGACCACTGCAGATGCCCACCTTGGTGCCGCACCCTGATGTTCCAACAAAGGGATCATCAGTGCCTGTGTCACTGAGCAGGGCCTTGAGCATCCTGACGAGACATCTCCTTCCCACTGCCCTCACCTCAGAGGTCTGGGGGCCTCGTCTATGTAGGAGAGCAGGAGAAGATGGGGGTCTCTGGCACTCTGGCTGCTCCCTGCAGTCCCCTTTGAGTGGCTGCGCTTTGCACCAGCCTGATCTGGACAACACCAGGAGCTGCACATGGCCTCACCCAGACCTGCAGGATGAAGAAGCCAATGCCTCACACCGCCAAGCCAAGGGCAGGTGCCCAGGGATGTGCATTCAGCTCCGCCATCCAGAGACCCCAAAAATGCCACCAGCACCCAAGCCCCACCACAGCAGGGAGCAGAGCAGCAAGTCACAGTGACCCCATCAGCTGAACATCCTTGGGTCGAGCCAGACCACCCCATGGGGGACACAGTGGGTGGCTGGGAGGGTCTTTCTGATCCCTATCCACCTGGAGTCTCCTTTCAGGAGTTCTGCGGCCGCTGCAATGACCTTCATGAGAAAGGCGTTGGGGTCCCCAAAGCAAATGCAGCAGCTGGATCTCAGGGAATGGTGTTTGAGGAAAGAGGACAATGTGCAGGCCCAGGGTCAGGGTCGTCCCAAAGCTAAGGGGGGCTGGCAAACCCTCTGTTCCCCCTGCTCACCGATTCTAGCAGTCCCAAGAAGGTGTTGTATGGTATCCAAAACAGCTGGAAAAGGGAACAACTAGTGTGAAACCAAAAATCAGCCCAGCGACCATTACCAGATAAAACTTCACTCGGCAGTGCATCTCCATTAGTAATTACCTCTGGAGATCTGTCACTGAGCTGGTCTCTAATTCATTGAACATACGCCCTCTTAATGCAATAGAATACACATTTTTAATCAAAATGTCATCCTGTAATAAATCAGATGCCCAGAAGAAATGCAGTTTTCTTTTATCAGCAGAGTTCCCCTATCAACCAGACCTGTAATCATGTCAAGGAAAGATGACAGGTGAGTTTGAAAAGATCTACCTTCCACAACACAGTGTTTCTGGACAGTAATTGTATTTCTGCCCTATTGCCCTTTCTTAATATACAGCCAAAATGAGACTACTTCATCATTTCATCCAGGAGTGATCGATGGCTGTGTCCTAGCGCTCCTGTGTCCTTTGTCCCTGACTGGCCCCTTAACCCCATTTGAATGCTGACTTACAGGGGGCTGGTTACAGGTTTCCACCACCTCCTGAAAGCTGGTGTTGGACCAGGCTGCACCTATTCCAGGTCCTTGAGACTCCTGAGCAGTACTTAGCCCCACTCGCTTGACTTCAAGTGCTGCTGCATTCAAGCCAAGCCTTCCTCTCCCATCCTCTGAGCATTTCATGCATCCCATGCAGCACTGCAGGCTTGGGGAAGAGCAGCTGGAAAGCTGCTCAGTGGAAAAAGCCCTGGGGGTGTTGGTTGACAGCAGCTGAAGAGGAGCCAGCAGTGTGCCCAGGTGGCCAAGAAGACCAACAGCATCTGGGCTTGTACCAGCACTGGTGTGGCGAGCAGGACCAGAGCAGGGATTGTTCCCCTGGACTGGGGGCACTGGGGAGGCTGCACATTGAATCCTGGGTTCAGTTTTGGCCCCTCACTCCCAAAAGAACGTTGAGGGGCTGGAGAGTGTCCAGAGAAGGACAAGGAAGCTGCTGCAGGGTCTGGAGCACCAGTGCACTGAGGAGCAGCTGAGGGACCTGGGAGGGTTAAGCCTGGAGAAAAGGAGGCTCTGGGGAGACCTTCTGGCTCTGACAACTCCCTGACAGGAGGTTGGAGCGAGGTGGGGTCAGTCTCTTCTCCCCAGGAGCAAACAACAGAACAAGAGGAACCAGCCTCAAGTTGCACCAGTGGAAATTTAGGTTGGATATTTTGAAAAATTTCTTTACAGAGAGGGTGGTAAAGCCTTGGAACAGGCTGCCCAGGGCAGTGGTGGAGTCCCCATCCCTGGGGGGCTTTCACAGACATGTGCAGGTAGTGCTGAGGGGCAGGGGTCAGTGGGGACCTGGTGGTGCTGGGGGAACGGGGGGGACTCGAGGAGCTTAAAGGTCCCTTTCAACCGAAGTGATTCTGTGATTCTGTGATCTCTTCCTCCTCCTCCTGGTCTGCAGCTGGGTCATCCGAGGCTGCAGGAGATGGCTGGCTGCAGGGAGCCGTGGATGAGCACTGCACGGTGCCATTCCCCAGGCTTCTGCGGACCACATCTGCCAGCACAGCAATACCTCCAGCCTGGCACGTTTCTCCTTCCCCTTGCCATCAGGGTGTCCCTGATGCGAGTGGTGGCCGAGGGACACGGTGAGGGCACAGGCAGCGAGATGACAGGCCACGAGATGGCAGTGCTGCCTCAGCCATGCTTGGTGTCACCTGCCCATCAGCGCTCGTCTTCCTCCTCCAAAAGCAGGAGCGGGGGCGTCCCGTTGGGGACCCCCATGTCCCCAGAGGCCACACAGCAGGATGTCCAGCTGAAGAGCAAACACACGGACATCTCTGCCTCAGCACCTAGAGATCACATCGGGAGCCAGAATAACCCAGCTCCCTCCTGCAAATGCCCCCAGTGAGGCCACAGACACCCTTCTGCCAAGCTGGGAGTGGTGTGGCACCCCCTGGGACTAGGGGAGAAGTGGTGCTGCCTCAGAGAGGGCCAAGCCATGGTGGAAGGTGTGAGGGTCATGAAGTCCTGGCAGGTTATCCCTGCTAATAGAGGTCCAGCAGCATCCCACCAGCACCACCACTGGCAAGCTCCAGCATGGAGAAGGGGCAAAGATGATGGAAGGGACCCCCAGATGACATCAAATGGGGCATAGCTCAAGACAGAGAGGAAGGTGGGTGTCCACTGGAGTAGCCAGAGGATGTAGGTGCTCTGCAGTGTCCCAGGCAGCACCAAAACCAACACCGAAGAGGACAGCCCTGGATCTGGGTGAGCCCGACCATTCTGGTGAGCATCCACATAACTGAGGGCACCTGTCATGACCTCCTGGCTCTGCTGCAAACCCAGGACCAGTCTTGCTCCAGATGTCTTTTACCCTCAGCAACCCTCCTGCTTTCAGGATGGGCCATGGGGCAGTTCCTTCCCCTCCTTGCTGCCCTCGCACCATGATGTGCCAGGCAAAACAGGTCAGTGCCATACCAGCCTTGGAAGAATAGCGATCCCTGCGAAGCCTCCTCCCTGTGCCCCCAGCGCCTGCAGACATACACGAGCTGTCTGACAGCAGACAAGAGGGAGAGATGCTCCTCCGCTTCCTCCCCACCCGGGGATCCCCTGGGGTGCTGAGCGGTGACAGGCAGGAGCTGCCAGAGGAGGATAAATGAGGTAGGTAGCAGCTACCTGTCACTGAACAGGAGGCAGTGGCACAGGCAGGTGGTGTGAGATCAACAGAACTGGAGGTACTGCACACACCTCTGCTGCCAGTCACCAACGTCTCAGTCTGCCACCCTCATCCACTAGGTCAGGAGAGCTCAGAGCATCTGTGCTTCTGCAGTCACTGGTGGCTTAATGGTGCCTGAATAACCATGAAAACCAATTTTGCAGCTGCTGAGCTGGCCTGTCCTAGAATGCTCAACCCATGGAGCTGCCCACCGGATAAATTTCTGCGCAGTGCAATGGTGTTTAAATGAATTCTGAAGCCTTCCGTGCTTCAATCAATGAAACAAGGAGCTGGGATGGTTCAGGGGCCCTGGGAGGATTTCCAGAGACATCAGCAGAAAATCGGGCTGCAAGGCCACTCGCCACACAACGTCTACAGAGTCTTAATTGCTGTCCCAGGGGATGTGTTATTCCTACGACAGATGCTTTCTCAGAGCAGGTGTGAGGAGCAAAGGCAGGCATGGGGTTTAAAAGCCAGGATTTCATGCTCCAGCCCTTGCTCACTGTCTCCCGGCACTGATGCACATCCCTGTTGGCTCACGGGATGAGAAGAGATAGATGAGTGCTGAGCAGCCCTGGGCAATGCTGGGAAAGCTTGTCCCATCCCTCCTCTTGTTCTCTGTTAGGGCTGTCAGGGCTTGTCATTACCTGACAACTATTGGTTAACTTGGCTGATTGTTTTCCATTCTTTAATGTATCCGTTATTTATTTATTCGCTCGTGTAACAAGCAGTTCCGGATTGATCTCTTCGGCATGTAGATGAGCTGCTCTAGTGCTTGTCACTGGAATTTGTAGATTGGGAGAGTTTGCAATCAAACACAGCCGGAATCTAAATTACAACATTGCAGGCAGTAATAGCAGGGAGAAGACAGGAAGGACGTGCCATAAATAAGACGGGATCAGAGCAGGGTGCCCAGAGCTGTGTTGACAACACGCCAGGAGCCCCAAGCCGTGCAAGAGGAGTCCCTGCTTCGCTGGGGGTTGGTTGCCCCAGGGGAGATGGTCAGAGGAGACAAAAGTCTTTTGGGGAATGGTAGGATCTGGCCCATGGCCAAGGGCTACTCGCACCCGTCTCTGAAGAGGGCTGATTATCCCAGCATGGTGAGAAGCGTGCAGACACAGGACCATGGGCTGCAAGGAGCAGCTGTCCCATTGTATGGGGTACTGATTTGCTTGCCACCATGGCTCATGTTTGGCTTCTTCCACCACCCAGATCTCCATTAAAAGTCAATAGATGCATCCAGGGCGCAATTCTGTCCATCTCAAAGTCAGTGAGAGAGATCACTCAAGATAAGTAAAAGAGATCAAAGTGCTGTAACCATTTGTGCAGGCAACAGGCTGGGCTGAGGAGCACGAGCCAACTAGGACCTCTGCAAAGCTAGGGAAGAAGTTCCGCACCACTCCAGGGCAGGGCATCCCTGGACTGAAGTCAAGCCAGGAGGAAAGTAGTGTTCAGCAGACACAGTGCTGTGAGTCCCAGCAGGGCTCATGAAAGGACCTCTGGGATCTCCTGTCCAGCTGCTTGTTCATGGCAGGACTATCCCCAACACAAGATCAGGGTGGCTGTGGCTCTGCCTACCTAGGTCTTGAAACCCCCCAAGGACAGAGATCTCCCATCACTCTGGGGACCTGCCTCAGAGATGCATCATGCTCAGGTGAAGAAGCATTTCCTAAAGTCCATCCCGAATCTTTGAAGGTCAACTGTGTGACCACTGTTACATTATTTGGCACTAGTGAGATGTGTTTCGCTCTATCTTCCTTGCAAGTGTTCCCAAATAGCGGCAGCAGTTATTAGATTCCACCTCACCCTCCTCTTCACCTGGCTAACCACATCCCAGCAGAGTGGACTCCCCGCTGCTGAGCTTAAGGATGAAAAATTTCCCTTGACCTTGGCCACAATCCCCCTAACGTAGCATTTTTATCTTATCTGTGGTTTGCTCACATTCAGCCTGGTGTCCACTGCTCCCTACCCCAACCCTTTCCCTACTCTAGCAGGCAGTCCCCAGCCTGTTCACCCCATGCACAAAAGGTGGTGCTTCTTGCAGGCCAAGACGAGAGACCCCACAGTATCTCCTAAACATCCTCAAGGGTTTAAAAATTGGCTTGAAAACTACAGGGCAACTGAAAAAAAAGACAAGTTCTGGTCCTTCCTTCCTTCGTTTCTTGGCTTTATGGGCTCTAGAGATGGGGCTCTGAGAGACCACCTGGACAGCATGACATTCCCTTCCAAGCCCAAGGTGATGGCCTTATTGCAGGGGAGGCACACAGTCCTCCTCTCCTGGTTTTGTCTTTTGATGCCTCAGTTCAGGGTGTGCGAGGTTTGCACTCTTTGGGGCCATCAGGCCATGGCAAGACCATCATGAATCCTTCCACCAGACAGCGATGTGCTCATCCCAGCAGAGACCACCATGCATTCATTTGTAGTCACATTGTGCTTTCCACTGGGCTGAGACAAGTCAGCATGGACCCTTCCTGCACCCTGTGCATGGCCAGATCCTGACGGCTGCCAGAGCATCGCGTGCCCTTCCCAGGTTAATGTCCATGCCGTGGTCTGGTTTCTCTGACATAACGACTCGAAAATGGAGTAGAAGTTTCCTGTGGGCAAGTGTTAGTGTTAAGTGGGTCAGTGGCAGCTGGAGGTCCGTGCCGGCTGGAGACCATTACGACTTATTTCTATTACAACTCGCTTTCCACGGTGGCTTCTCTGGGAACTCAGCTTCCGTCTAACTGACCTTGGCTGCTGGATCGATCCGAAGTTGCAAACTCACTTCTCACGTCTGCTCAATTTGGAGGGTGTCTGATTGCTGCTTCAGAGGCTTTGATTGCCTTTGCCTCTGGCCGATGGGACCCTGGCGGGTGCCCCGCAAGCACCATTAGCCAACCTCCGGCTTAGCGGGTTTGCCAAGGAGCAGCCCTGCCAAGCTGAACAACCCCGTGCAGAGCCAGGCCTGATGTTTCAAGGTGGGGTGTATTCAGCCTGGGTTAGGCTGAAGGTCAGGATGCCTCCTTGTCCCTCCGTCCCATGCTTGCGCTCTTCAGCAGCAGAAGTAAGGCTTGGGTTTTGGTAGCATTCTGGGCTCTGGTTGCCCAGGCAGGCGGAGGACAGCAGCATCAGTATCCTCAGCACTGTGTGGTCCACATTCATACAGCATCTTCTCAGGAACTGTCATTAGCTCTACAGTTAATTACCCTCCATGGGCAGAACCCAGCCTCTTTGCTTCTGCTGTGCTCCCTACGAACTCACCCTCCTCTTCTCAACCACCTCCATCACTTTCCATCAAGGAGATAGCACCTTCCCAGCTTGGGCGGACACTTTTCCACTTCCAGTGGCATTAGGTGGCATCAGGATGCCCTCCTGCAGGCGCTGCCTGAAGTTCTTTCCCTCCTCTTCGCAGCCAGAGGTCAAACCTGTGTCCTAACCACCAACTCAGAAGCAAATCGATCAACATCCTGGAGGCAATTGCAGTTCTCGGCAAGTCTCGGTGTGGGGGGCAAACACGTGGCAGCCCCAGCACCAACTCCCTGGCCTGGAAGTTATTCTTTACTTGGACTCTTAATTTCAGAGCTGCACTGGGGGGTGGGAAGGCTCCCAGCTTCTAATTAATTACTCAATTCCCTGTAATTGATGCAATTTACTGCTGACGTATCTGTTTTATGGCACTGTGGAGAAGGTCATTCTGTTTTCTCAAACACCCCCAGTGAGTGGCCATAATTCATGCCCTGAAACTCATGTCCAAACTCGAAATCCAGGGGCAAGTTTGCACTGGGATGCAGAAGACAACTGCGGTCCTATGCCCTGTGCCTGTTGCCAGAGATGTTTACCCAGGAGGTCCCTGGGGAACCACACGTGGCACCGGAGGAGCACGGCATGGTGGAAGGTGGCTGCCTCTGGACAGCGGGTCCTGGTCCTCTGGTCTGGTGACCACAGACGGCCTAGCATGAGGCTGGGCATGAGTTGGCACATGCAGGACCCCAGAGTTGGGCTTCATGCGGCATTTCACGTTCCACAGACGGGGCATTTTTATTGCCAGTTCAGATTCACTCCGCAGTGAGATATTTTTGTTGACATTAGTCATCATTGGAAGGTTTGGGGAGCCTCGGGATGGGTGAATCAGGCAGTGGGTTTTCTAGGGAGCTCTAATCCTTCCAGTAATCCCTGAGCTTTTCAAATTAATTTATTTGGGGAAGCTAAATGGAGCCTCTCATTTGCCACAACAGTACAAGTAGATTAGCAGGTTGTGACTCCTGTTCTCAGTCCTGAGCTGGAGGGACCTCCCTAATCCTCTAAAAGCCCTTATCGGTGGGACCATGTGTCTGCGTCTCTTCTCAAGCGTCACCTGTCCTGCTCTGGTGTAGCATCCTGTGGGTAGGACCATATCCTTTCTCTTGGATTCCTGATGCACCTCACTGGGGCTTAAGGATTTTACGGAGCCCTTCAAATTGTCTCACTCACTAATTAATGACTGGATTTCGGTTTCGGAGCATGCACTTAGATAAACTGCAGAAGCGCATTCATTAATCTTAATTAATGATTTGAATACTCAGAAGCCTCTGCTAAGGCCCTGTGATTGATGGCAGCTCGCTGGCTGCATCCCTGTGCTTGGGTCCCTCGGCATCCTTGACAGTACAGTGGGGATACGGGTGCTGACCCTCCCGGCGTTCCCTGTGCTGCTGCCTTCAGATCCAGGCTGGTTTCCTTTCTGGAAGGGTTTAGCTAGGTGCTTGATCAGAAAGTGAATGAGTGACAATTCCTACCTCTGGCTAGACAGGATGTCTTCCCTGAATTTAAACTCTGTCTGGCACCGGGTGCGCAGCCAAAAGCCAGGGCTGGTGGAAAACGGGCTTTGCAGACCACTGGAAGGGAGAGCTGGGCCAACCAGGAAGGAAATTGTACTTCAGCCCCCTGAAAAGCACCATCCACACCCCTGCAGGGCTTGGACAGCCCGTGGGGCATAAAGTGTGTTGCATGCCATCCTACTGGACGTGGAAACAATAGCCTTTCCCAGTCCTGAGACGGTGAGGAAAGACCTTCCCTTAGTTACGTGCACACACAGCAGTGTAACAGCTCATGGAAACATTAATTAACGGGGGAGAAGGACCCTCCTGCACTGCCCAAGACCTGCTGCTGAGCCTGAGCTTGGGGACAGCACCTGCCTGTGCCACGGGCTTGCACCCTACCTGCGCTCTCTGTGCTGGAAGGGCTCTGACCAAGGTGGTTCCTCCCACACTCCTGGCTCCCCGGAAGGGCTAGGACAGAGGTATCTGTCACACTTAAAGACCACAGTAGTGGGACAGCTCATCTGCACACCCAAAAGGAGCACAAAGAGACAGCGGCAGCAGAGGGAGCCCGAACAATCCCCTGAGGCTACTCCCTGACTCATCACAGGAGAGTCCTCAGCCCATCAAAGGCCCATTTTCACCAGCCCAGAGGAGCACAGGGACACGGTGCCAGGTGGGAGCACAGGTTAAAAACTCGTGAGGAACAACCACCTTGCCCAGGGGGCCCCCTTCCAGGGCTGTCCCAGCAGAGCCATCAGCCCCGGTGTTGACGTGTGAAACCCATCACCATGAACCATGGCAGCAGCTCCCCAGGTCACCTTTTGGACCAAGGGGGTTGCTGCTTAGGGGTGGTAGATCCATCATGGGATGCAGGGGAAGAGCTTTTGAGCTTTTTTGGATTTATTATGGGCAAACTGGGTGTCTGAGCACGGCTGCCGGAAGGATCCACATTGCACATATGTGTGCATACACGTGTCCTTGCTAGTGAACCTCCATCCTGCTCAGCAGGATGAGACCATTGGTGCTGTCAATGTTCATGTGGGTGCTCTGAGTGTCTGTCTGTGACCTGTGTGGTAGGTATATGGTATATAAGTATATGGGTATATGGTATATGTGTATATGGTATATGGTATATGGGTATATGTGTATATGGTATATCCATGAAGTGCCTGTGTGCTTTACATGTGTGCACCTGCTGGGAACCCACATCTTCAGCCTCACTGGATGGACCCGGGGATAGCGAGCTGCAGCAGCCTCACCTCTCTCAGCTGTTGGATCCAGCATGTTTCCCACTATCAATAAATACTGAAACCAACAATTTCACAACAAAAAGCTCGGTGGGAATCAGTGTAGGAACCACCTGCGCTTGTGTCTGTTGTGGTTACAGGATCCTGCTGCAGATCCCGAGTGCTGCATCTACTGGATATAAAGGAGAGGGAAATCCCCTTTTTGGAGAGAAGACTGAGAAACTCTGCCCATGATGTTGTTATTCCAGGAGATGAGCATCCTTCTGCTCCTCTGGGATCTCGCTAGCTCAGTGCGTGACACGCAAAGCCTCTCCTTCAGCATCCCAGTTACAGTGTGGTTTGGATCTGGAGGTGAGAGACTGTTGTCTGCAGCCCTGCTTGTCTGTCCATTGAAACCTGGCTCCTTAACAGCAAAGTCATTGTTCCCTCTCTGGTCATGCCCTTCTCTCAGAGGATAATCAGGAGGGGATGCTCCCTTTCTTTCAGGTCCTCTGATAAAGATGGATTTTTTAAAGATTAAGTGTAAAACTCAGTTTCCACCTAAAGCAAGTACATTTTTGCCCATCTGGTGAAGGAAGAGCTCAACAATAGCATCAAAAGGCAGCTGTCAGTTTAGACACCCTGATTTGCAGGTCTGGAATAGGTTTGGAGCAGAGCAGGGGGTCCACCAGCACCCCGACGGTGGCACTGAAGAACATTTCTAAATTTCTGAGAGACTTAGGGACATAGACTAGAGATGTCACTTGGGATGGCAGCATTTCCCCTGTGCCTCTGAGGTCCAGACGCGCGCTGAGCAGCAGCTATGACCTTCTGCATGCCCTGTGTGCCTGAGGCTGGGCATGGGGAGCCTCCCCTCGTGCCTCTCCACTGGTTTTGGTGCTGCAGAGCTGACAGCCCAGCCCTTGGGCTGCGCAGCATCTCCTCACCCTTTATTAAATATCACACTTTGGATGCTGCTTAATTTCTAATCAAAACTGTTTGCCGATGGCTGTCCCCAAGCCCCCAGGGCCGCACTGCTGAGGGCTCCTGTGGTTCTGGCATCAACAAGGCAGTGTTTCTCCTGTGCCTTTCTGCCTCAGCAGTACCCACAGCAGAGCGGCTCCTTCTGCTTTCTCATCCAACCCTACAGGGTCTTTACAGCGGAGGAGCAGATAGGGACCACCAGCAGCACTTGTATCAGAAATAGTGTGACCAGCAGGAGGAGGGAAGTGGTTGTGCCCCTGTACTCAGCACTGATGAGGCCACACCTTGAGTACTGTGTCCAGCTTTGGGGCCCTCACTCCAAGAAGGACATTGAAGGGCTGGAGTGTGTCCAGAGAAGGGCAATGAAACTGGTGAAGGGTCCAGAGAGCAAGTCTTACGAGGAGCAGCTGAGGGACTTGGGAGGGTTGAGCCTGGAGAAAAGGAGGCTCAGGGGAGACCTTCTGACTCTCTAAAACTACCTGACAGGAGGTTGTAGAGGTGGGGGTGGGACTCTTCTCCCATGTGACAAGTGACAGGATGAGAGGAAATGGCCTCAAGTAGTGCCAGGGAAGATCTAGGTTGGGTATTAGGAAGAATTTCTTTACAGAGAGGGTTGTGAAGCCTTGGAACAGGCTGCCCAGGGAGGTGATGGAGTCCCCATCCCTGGAGGGGTTTCAGAGATGTGTGGAGATGGTGCTGAGGGACAGGGGTCAGTGGGAATCTGGCAGTGCTGGGGAACGGGGGGACTCAAGGCTCTTAAAGGTCCCTTCCAACTGGATGATTCCATGTGATTCTGTGATTCTGTGACTTTGACCCTGAGGGAAAGCTGGCAGGACGGCGAGCGGGACAGACGCACTCCAGGGCATCCATCTCAACCAGACATTTCCCTCTTCACGAGTGCTAGTGATAAATTTGCACCAGTGCTCCTCACCGTGCCCTCTGATGACTCTGCCCTGCTGTTCGGACAACCCCCAGAGCCCCGCAGGGGTGCTGTGGTCCTGTACATGCCTGAGCAGTTTTGCTGCTGATGGCAACTGGTCCTAAATGGTCCTTCAGGAGATGACCCCTGTGAGTGCAAACTCTCACTCCAGTGTCCTAAAACCAGGCTCTGGAAGGAGGAGCTGTTGCTGTCTGATTGTGCTTGGGAGGCTGTTATTTAGATCAGACAGAGGACAGGTAAATAATCTGCATGCAAAGCGCTTTCCTCACGCACAGCCGGCTCACATGACAGAGACGGGAATGAGGGAGCTGGGGAAGGTTTATTATACCTGGGATTAGCAAAGTGTCTGACAACTGCTTACTGTAAGCCGGGCAGAAGTAACGGTTGCTCTGCATTCTGATGAGACCCCTGCATGAGTGAGCAGCAGCAGCCATGGAAAGGCGCTGCTGGGACTTGCTTTTCTTTGTGGAGCCCAGTGCTTGACAGTGTCGATGGCCCAGCCTGCAGCCTGTGCTGAGCGGCTGGGGAAGAGTGTGGGAGATGGCTGGAATATGGGGATGGTGCCTGCACACACCTCCCAGCTGGGATGGGATGCAGCCTGGAGACATGGCTGACGTGGCTGTGTCCCCTGCCTGTGTCTGGTGCGTGAACACTCAGGCTGCCACCTTCTCTGGCTCTCCCAAACCTCCCCAGCAAGCTGCTGCCCGCACTCCTCTCTGCCTTTCCCCATGCTGGAACCCCCCTGCGAGAGATGCAGATGCATCCTCTGCGATGACAAGAGCCGGGGAGGACAGCCAGCTCCAGCTGGGTGGAGTAGCTGGAAATAGCCTTTCATGAACCATTTTTAGCAGTTCATTTGGAGTTGTGTTTTGCCAGCAAAACTTCCGCAAGCTGTTTCTCCCTCTTAGCGGAAGGCTGTTATTACTGCAAAATGAAGCAGCGTGTACGCAGGTCCTTGGCAGCGCAGAGCCGGTCATGCAGCAGGAGGGATGCAGGCAAGCTCAGAGAGCGGCTTCAAAGTGCCATTATTAATTCATGCTCACATTCATTTTAATAACACCCCGAATCTTGGCAAATCCGGCTGGTGTTAACCACTAGGTGCGAGCAAGAGCCAGTCCAGGGGAAGAGGCTTGTGCAAGAGGCTTTGGAAGTGCAGACCCAGGCTTGCTCAGTGAAGCAAAGTGGAGCAGTACTGGTTTGACTGGGTCCTTGGCAGTGATGGTGGCTTTGCTTGTCATCAGCAACCTTCACTTCCCACAGAGTCTCCTTAGTGGGCACAGAGGTGGACTCATCTTAGTCGTGTAGGCAGGGATGGTCCATGATCATGGATCTTTGGATCACGTCTTGCAGCCTTTGAGCCTCCCTCAGCTCTCATTGCACCAGAGGGGCTCCACCAGAGACACTGTTTTCTTTTTGGTGAGGAAGGGGTTGTTTAACACACCAGTGCACCTCAGCCCAACCCCTCACCCTGTGGAGGCTGCACGGAGATTTGCACTCCCTAGGTAGGACCATCCCTGCTACCCAGTTTGCAGAGCAGTGTGCTCAGTCCAGGAGATTGTGAATTTAGGGCGAGAGGAAATGGCCTCAAGTTGCACCAGGGGAGATTTAGGTCGGATATTCGGAAAAATTTCTTTACAGAGATGGTGGTCAAGCATTGGAACAGGCTGCCCAGGGAGGTGGTGGAGTCCCCATGCCTGGAGGGGTTTCAGAGATGTGTGGAGGTGGTGCTGAGGGACAGGGGTCAGTGGGGACCTGGCAGTGCTGGGGGAATGGGGGGAACTCGATGATCTTAAAGGTCTCTTTCAACCAAAATATTGGTGAAAAATGGACGGGTTGTGGTCCAGTGTGACCCCAAACCCTTTGTTCCTGGCAATTTGAAAAGCAGGGGAAGTGGGAACGCAGTGTTATTTTTTTAACTTTTAATAGACCTTTAAGCTCAAATAGCTTCTCTGGGTCTGGTGGGAGGTCTGGTCCTGACGACGTGGACTGCGGCAGGAAGAGCTGCCCGCAGAGCACAAGCGTGTGCAGCAGCCTCTGCCATGCACAGCACACGTGCAGGGTCCAAGCAGGCACAGGCAAACACAGAGGGGATCAAACATGCCATCTTCACATGTGAACTGTTGGTAAACACAAGCGCTGTCACCCACACGTGTGCTCAGGGCACTGCTCACGCACCCTGGCGCAAGGCACAGCAGGAAGGACTGCACACGCGTGCACTGCATGTAGGCACGTGGGTGGTGGAAACATGAAGCATGGCAGGTGCCGTGGCATGCAGGCACACACGGATACACAAACATGCTCTATAAATACAGGCAGGGCAAGGACTGTCATGCTCTCCCACGCATGTGTCCACCACGCGCTTGTCTCCAGGTCTGTTCCACCAGGGGAAAGTGAGCCTGTGACAGGGGGCGTGTTTGGCACAGGTATTTCTGCAGCCCACCCACAGCTCATCTTTCTGCCTGTTTTCTGGCTGCTCTGCCAACAGGACAGGCTGAGGAGGACAAGTCTTGATGGCTTGAAGGGAAATCTAACGCAGTGCCGGGAGCAGGGCTTCCCAGAGCTGAGAGTGTTTCTTGCCTGCTGCTGGGGCAGGATCATGGTCAGTAGCAGCAGGGTGTTCATGCCCACCATCTCCAGACCAGCCATGGAGGACATCATCTCCCATGCTCCCATTGCTCTTTTTGCATGGAGAATCACCCCAACAGCACTGGGGATGACCTGACCTGGTCTCCCATTGTCAGCAGCAACATCAGCCTTGCAAATGTACAGGGAACGGTGTCTGGTAG
This sequence comes from Bucorvus abyssinicus, assembly GCA_009769605.1. Lineage (NCBI taxonomy): Eukaryota > Metazoa > Chordata > Aves > Bucerotiformes > Bucorvidae > Bucorvus > Bucorvus abyssinicus. The sequence continues at coordinate 507,043 of CM020049.1, read as the reverse complement.
GAGATTTTCCAAACTGGGGGTGCCTGACAGGAGCAGGATTGTCGACCTGACCAGTGCTGTCGCAGGGGAGGGACAGGATGTCCCAGCCAGAAGAAGAGGTATGCAGTGCAGGAAGAGGGGAGGAGAAGCAGGAGGGGGTGGGAAGCATCCTGCAGTGCCTGAGAAGTGAAACCTGCAGCCCCAAGAATGCAGCACGTTGTCATGAGCCACATTAGGAGGGGTTCAAAGGCGGGGGGATCTGGACAGAGAGTCTCCTAGAACGGCCCAGAGGTGAGGCTGCAGTGCAGGGAGATGCTCCGCACCCAGCACAGCCGGGCAGGGATGGCAAAACCTTCTGAAGGTCCTGGCTGATTGGAATATTTGCATTGTTTTGCCGTCCTTTTCTGATGCACTAATGAAGTGCTTTGAGGCATAACAGAGGCGAATGCGCTTCCTCAGCATGGCTTCTGCGGGCAGTGCCTGCTCTGCCTGCGCAGTTATTGAGATGCATTATTTACTGGGAGACCGAGAGGAAGCCAGACGTGTCATCAGTAATGATGGAGTGATGCTGCCCGCTGGGTAAGGTGGGCTCATCGCAGAAACAGGCATCTGAACAGGGCCTGAGGCAAGGTCACCCATCAAAGGCTGGGGTGGGGTGGGTCACAATTATCACCCAGGGGCTGGATCCTGGAAAACGGTGCCCTTGGAAGAGGGAGTGGGTGGAAGTGGCCAAAGGCGCTGTTAGCTGTGGGTAAATGCGGTGCTTGTGCGAGCAAGGGGTGCTGAGGAGGGAGGTGACCTCCCTGTCCATGTGTCCAAGCCCTTGCAAAGAAGCAGGGTGGCTGCTGCCTCTCACAGCATCGGGGAGTGGGAGCTCATGGTGTGGGAGAGCAAAGTGATGCCTTGATGGCTTGTGTGTGGGTGCCGTATGCAAGGCGTGCTGGCGAACGTCAGGCGTGACTGACTTTGTCAAGGGAAGGCAAAGACAAACACTTCAGTCCCCGGCAGACGCCTTTCACCACCCAAAGTGGGCCTTAGACAACAGGTCCACAGAGGTGTGATCTGAGACCCACTGCCCCAGCATGGTCCAGGAACTCCGCTGTGCCAAGGGGAACAAAACGTGAAGTGCAGATATGGACATACGTATCTGTAGATACATTTGGTCACGCAAACCACCGTGTGCTCATCACCCACAGCCAAAGGTGGACGTGCTCTCCTTCTCCTGTCCCACCATCCTGTTAATGGATGGGTGTGGGGAGGCCAGAGAGGCTGGAACAAGGGCAGGGAATGAGGACAGGGCACAGCACCGCTTGATCTCCATGGTCAGATAGATGCAGGGATGCAGGGTATGCGGGCAAGCTCCGTCCTGATCCTTTATCTTCTCCATTCATGTGGAGGCCACATGCCATGTGGACTGGAAGGGAAATTATCTATGCGGCCATTTGAGCATGGCTCCAGCAATGAGCATCAGGATGGCCACCTCAAGAGGGATGTGGGTGATGCTGATCAGTGACTGTGAAGCTCTGGCTTGGCTTGAGGCACCTGGAGCTTCAAGTACCTGTTTGTATAGAGATGCTTCGCTGTGGTGGAGTTCTTCCTCTGACACCAAGGAGGTCCTGCATCCCTTCCCTTGCGCAGCGTCCTGTGTAGGTCACTCCTCTCTTAGACCTTGGTTTCTCACTGCACAGACTTTGCAGAGGTCCGGGTCTTGCTGTACGGCAAGGTGGCAGAGCTCCGTTGCTGCACCAGAGCTGGGTTTCATGGTGAGCTAATTCTGGAGTCACTAATTTAATGATGATTAACGACAGGTACACCGCCCTTTCCTTCCTCCTTTTATCGATTGGGAAAAAAAAAAACCAAACCAGAGCAGAGCTGGAGATTAATTAATTCTCTCAAGTGGAGTGGAAAGTAATCAGACTGAAATCAGATCGAATTTAGGACTCACGGGCGAGCAGGAAGATGTGCCAAGTGACATGTAAATGAGAGATGCCCGAGCCCACGCTGGGTTGGGAGGGACACAGCTGCAGAGTAGATTCTGCAGGAAGGGCTGGCAGAGGTGTTTGCAGACACGGCTGCAATGGAGGTGGCATCCAGGCTGAGTCCCCACACCGGACCGGAGTGGGATGTCGGTAATTTGGTGCAAAGCTTGGCACTAGTTTGACCAGGGAGCTCAGGGCTACCCTCTGCCCTGCCTCCACCTTGACTCCAGAGCTGTGTTTCTCCGCTGCGAGCTGCACTGCAGCGTTGCCAGAACCGGTTAAGGGCTGCCACGGGAAGTTGCATTCTGCAAATCTCTGTGCCTGTGGATCGTTTTCTTTGCCGTTTTCACGTTCGCTCCACCTGGGAATCCCAGTGTTGGGCTAATCAAGGCTGTGAGGGTTGATCTGCTAGGTATCTCACTGGATTAACACTGCAGATCTGCCAAGATCATCTATTTCACCTTGAGAAAATCTCTCCTCCCCACTTTTCCTGCAAATTAGTTCACTAGCAGGGCAGAACCGAGTGTCACAGCTTGCTGAGGCTTGGGGCTCCAGCAATCCTCCAAGTATTTAAGCATGACTAATTGGCTTGTGCCTACCAAACCAGGGATTTAAAACCTGTCTCCTATTCACGCACTGGTCAGGCCCGCAGTTGCTTGATTTCTAACAGCACCCTCACTCAGTTGTCATCAAGTGGGCTCTTCCAGGGTGCCTTTCCCTTCCCAGTCCAGTGCGGTGTCACCTCATATTAAGAATGAGACCATGAATCCTACACTTGTGACCTCAGTGAAGCAGTTGGTGAGACCGTGTCAAAATGTTTTGACGTGATGCTTCAAAAATGAATCTTAAAGGAACAGAACTGTCTTTAAAAGATGCAAATAGTCATTTTTCATCATGGAGTGAGGTTACTGACCGGGTCCGTTCCGGGATGTGAGCAATCAAGTGTTCATAAAGGACCAGAGGAAGTTTTCTGGTGACACAGAAATCTCCAGTTTGGTCCTGGCTGTGTGGGTCAGGTCAGGTCAGAGGGAGCCAGCAAAGCACTCTTCAGTGATGCTGGCTGTCCTCAGACAGGCTATGTTAGAAAAAGCACATCAAGGAAAGTCATCATTCCTTCTACTCAGCACCCAAGGAGCCACAATGGAGCTCTGTGCCCAACTTTGGCCACCCTACAGCATGAGGGATACCAAGTCTAATAGAGGCCACCAAGATGGTCAGGAGCTGGAGCACAGGACACACAAAAAGAGACCAAATGAACTACATCCATTCAGCCTCAAGAAGGGAGAGATGGGTGAGATCTAACTGCATCTTCTGCTGCCTTAAGTGGAGGTTTTAGAGGAGGGAGAGCCAGAGGTGTAGAGTGAAAGAGCAGGAGGACACAAGGACAGCATCCAGCTCAATCGGACGTCATCAAGAACTTCTTCCCCGTGAGAGTGGTGCAGCCCCAGGGCAGGGGCTCAGGTTGCTTGTGGGATCTCTGTCCTTTGAGGTTTTCAAAACTCAGCTGGACCAGACCCTCAGCAATGTGATCTGACTTCAGCACTGGGAGGCAACACCACCAATGCACAGCCCCTGTGGCTCTCGGAGTCAGCTGTTAGTGGGATATAGGTGAGGTCTTAAGGACAACTCATCTCTGTGGGGGAGTGGAAAGGCAAACACACTCTTGGGAACAGTTGGAAAGCAAACCAGCAACCTAATTACTGCTCCTGCAGTCAGCAAAGACTCATTTACACACTCACTGCCTTAAACGTCCTGGAGACAAAGGTGTGGGAGACACTGGAAATCTATGGGGAGACCTTGAGGGCAGGACAGGGAGGGGATAGCAGGCAGGTGGGAGCACTTTCAGCAGGCAGGAGACAGGCGTGAAGATGAGGAGAGAGGCACAGCATTCTGTAGGCTGGTACAGCTGAAAACAGGTCCAAGCCAGAGCTCTTATGTCACATCATTTGGTTTACCACCCTCAGAGTTGTGCCATATTTAACAAACCATTTTCTCCTGTTTTGTGGAAAGAGCAGAGAGAGCTCAGCCTCCGAGCCAGATGCTGCTCTCTGTCCCCAGACTGGCTCTGGGGGATGCTCACCGCTGCGTGCCATAGGGGCAGTGGTTGACACAGGGTTGCTGCAGCATCGCTGTCCCACCCACTGCCAGTTGACACAGGAGCAGGAACCAGCTTTGAACTACGGTGCTCGCTGAGAAGCCTCACCAAGGCTGTGCTGTCTGCCAGGTGACTTCAGCCATAGTGGGGCAGAGGGTTTCTTGAGGAGATGGAAACTGGCATTTTCTGAGCTGGACTCGGGCCAGGATGCGTGGAGAAGGGAGCAGAGGAAAGGGTGGGATGAAGCTGGGCAGGTGAAGAGAAGGATGGGAGGACCATCCCTGGTCCTTGCCTGACATCCAAGCCTCCTGTCAACAGAAGGAGGTTCCTGGAGCCGTGGGGCCAAGGGGCAGAAGTAACAGCCCTTCTGGCTGATCAGAGGCAACACTATCAGGAGAGATGTGTCCCTGAGGCTGCTTGAAACCTACCCCTGAGAGCTCGTCTAAACCCAGCCACAACCAGTGAAGCTCTGAGATGGGCTGGTATCTCCCCAGCTAGCCTGGGCTGCTTCCTCTGCCCACAGCATCCCTTTCAGCACGCTGAGCTGTGCCTGCACCGCGGGCAGGCAGGGCTGCCTTCCACCCAAGGCGTAGGACAGGAATATCAATGAGTTGTCCCCGGCACCCACGGAGCAGCTCCTGCCTGCAAGAGCTGCCAGCCCAGTGGGGTGCAGGCAGGGCTGAGCAGCAGCTTGCAAGCTCCTGTCGGGAGTGAACACTTCCTGTCCAAGCAGCCCAGATGCTCTCCTCCAAGGGCTCGGTTCCCTGGGGCTTGGCACAGGAGCCTTGGCCCTGCTCAGGGGGAGGATGAGTTTATCATTTATTATTGATTGTCAAGAGCAGGGAGTGCCCTGCACAGCATGGAGGATACAGGGAGGAACACCATCCCTCCCAGTGCTTCCCCAGCGGTGCTGCTTTGTGATAAAAGTTTAATAAATTGAAAGACACAGTTTCCATTCCATTCGTAATTAACTTCTGCTGCTGTGTTCCCTCCTAATTGTCTCTATTACTCCAGATAAAACTGAGATCAATAGAAACCAAAGTCTGGAGGCTGGGAAAGTCACAATTAATTATCTCTCTCTTGCATGCATCTTCCATCTGCTGGTAATCAAACTAGACTGACTGGTCCTCATGCAGGTCCTGGGCCCTCTGTGGCTGCTGGTGTCCCGTGGGAGTTTTGCAGTGGGCTGAGCAGTGTGTCTCAGAGTGGCAAAAGCAAAGGGACAGCCCTTAACTGTGCCCCTGCATCCCTCCCAGGCTTTTTGGCTCTCCAGGACGGATTCCACAATGGACCTCCTCTCCCAGGGTGGTGACTGCATGTCAGGCTCTGCAGTTTGTGCTGGGATGCAAGCACTAGGAAACACCTGGAAGGCAGCAGTGCTGACACACCTTCTGTCAAGGCCCATCACTGGTTCTGGACTGTGACTGTGAAAAAGGCTGAGGAGAGCCAGAAAATCTCTTTGTGCACATAGAGCCTTCTGAAGGCCTCCATTGGTTATTAACGTGCTCCATGACACATGGACTGATCAGCCTTGCTGCCGTTCTCTGGACTGAGCCTGGGATCATATTTAAAGTCAGGAGTGTTCCTCACACTTCTCACCCTGATGCATGCAGAATGAGCATGACAGAAGCAGAGAACCCCACGCGATCCACGTGCTCTCCCTGCCCAAGCTGTGCCTACTCAGAAATGTCCTGCTGTGAGCCAGGCCAGTGGCAGGTCAGATCTGCAACCTGCATAGCACTGACCTGGTGGCCAGACTTCTCCTGTGTCCTGTGTCTGTTGGCTGTCACGGGAGGCAGCCTTGGAGACAGCCAGCTGTTGAGAGCAGACACTTGGTGAGGTTTTGTATTAATTTCTACCAGTGTTCAGAGAAAAGAATACCTTTCCCATGAAGAGGCGAACACAACAAACCTACAGGAGAGCCAAGCCATGGACACAATCCTTTAGCATGTGGCCGGTCACAAACAGATGGTGGGTCTTCATGACCCAGACCCCAGGCCATGAGTCCTGCTACCCCACTACCAAGCTGGAGTGTTTCTTCCCCTCGTACACTAGTAGATGCTGCTACGTTTGCAGGCATCCAAGTGAACCTGAGCACCTTTCTCCATGCTTTGAAGTGCCTGCGGTTCAGAACATACAGGCAGGATCTGTGGGAGGGGTCCCTTACCCTGACATCCCATCTATATTCTCCTCGCAGAACCGCTCACTGCAGTTTCGTTATTATTTGCTAGGGTGTAGGTGCTGCTAAATTGAGAATTTAAAAAAACACTCAGGTGTGCTGTGCAGAATTTCAACACATCCTCCCCCTTCCACCACGTGCCAAGGACCTGCTCAGCCCCCTCTGAGGACTTCTCCATCAGAGGCCTTGGCAGGATGTGGTTGGCACAAAGCTGCTGTAGGTCAGCTCCACAATTCCCTATGGGACCCTTCCCAGCACAGAAGCTCTGTGCCTGGACCATACTCATGGGCGAAGAGGAAGGTTCAGGAGTTCCTTGGCTTCCAGGAATCTCCATGGGTGCTCTGTGGCCTTGCCCTGTGCTTGGTGCAGACCCTTTGAGACAAAGCAAGTCTTTAGGTCCCCCTAACCGTATCTTTGCCTCTTGGCACGCCTTCCTCAACAGTATCAAGGTGATCCTTTCTAGTCTTGTGTGCCTGTTTTGTTGTCCAATGAAGATGTGGGATGCAGACAGGAGTTGGCTGGAGGTGCAGTGTGCCCAGCCAAGTCCTGCACGTTTCAAGCTTCTTCTAATGGCAGCTTTCCTCTCCTTTAGGCCTTAAACACCTTCAACATCTCGGACTGCAGAAACTATCCCTAAGGACACTGGCTGCAGCTCCACTCTACACCATTTTCGGCTGTGACTTGTCCCATCTTGTGGTCCACCTATTCATCCCTGGTTGCTTCATCCAGGTCATCCTTTGACTCCAGAAGTTCCTACATCAAAACCCACCCTGTCAGAAGAAAACAACGTTCCTGGACCAGGGGTCAAGGAGAGACTGGACCACCTATGTCAAGCCCAGCTCTCCCCAGTTATGGGAATCATGGATGTGTGCTCAAAAAGCACATTCACTGCACATTCCCAAGACTTGCAAAATACTGAAGCAAAGACGAGATATTTTTGCAGTGCTGGACAGGTATCGAGGAAGAGAACTGGCAGCAGGCAATCTCTCTGGGGAGGACTCCAGCTAATCCTAGGAGATACTGGACAAGACCTCTAGTACAGAGGGAAAACAGCATCATCTCTGCCTCCCTGGCATGGGGGAACTTCCTTTCTGACCTCGAGTATGGTGACAGACGTGTCAGGTTTGGCTGGTCTTACCCTGTACATTATTCCAGCTGTTTCAGTGCTCCTGCAGGAAAGAGAACCCAGAGACTGAGTTATGGGGAAAAAAAAATTTAAGGAGAAAAATGTTTTCTGACCCTGCAGGTGGTCAGCAGGACCTGACAAAGAGATGCTTGCAGGCAGTGATGGACCCTCCTCCTCAGCCTCTCTGGGGGATGCTGTTACTCTGGCTGCATAAGTACTGACAATGCAGACCTGCATTTCCAAAACCAGGTTCCCTCCTGCCTCGACCCTTTGCGACGGTGTTAATCCCAAGCCTCTTTGTCCCCTTCTCCCTGCTTGGGAAACTGTCCCCCTTTGTGTGTTTATGAATCTCTTAATGTTCCGTGTCAACGTGGTGGTCACAGGCTGTTTATGCAGATTTTCTGTGCTAACGGAATTGCCACTGAAATTGGATAATCCCTTTCCATACTGAAAAGATCGCGATCTCGTCTCTTGACCCCAGTTGCGTCAGGCCAAGGTCTCTGCGCTCCTCCGCTCCCCAAATCCTCCCAGCGCTGCTGGCAGCCGCCGTAGCTGTAGATAATGATGTAAGTAAGATCTTAACACCGCCTTGTATGTCCCTGTCTCTGCTGCAAATGCTCTGTCTGGCGCATTGTGCACCCGCATTAGCCACAGACTATTGGGAATCAAATTAGATTAGAGGAAAAAAGAGATATCAACTCCCCTTGATCTCTGAGGTTTCAGACCAATTGTTTGTGACTAAGATCTTCACTAAGCCTGATTTGAGAGGCACATATAATTTGCCTGGAGTGAAACAAATTAATGGAAAAGCCTCTCAAATGAGGTAAATCCATTTTGGGGTCTTGGTCACGCTTTTTAGTCCATAACTGCCTCTGCTATCTCCCAGTATAATAAACCAGACTTTTAGAGCAGCACTGGGCTACTCTGCAAAAATCTAAAGGTGTAAGTAGTGTTTAAAGGTTTGTAAAACTTCTGCATAGTCGTCAGCTGTACGTGGAGCTGGAGGAACGCGCTTTGGAACTGCACAATGGCATCGCTGTGGTTTGAGAGTCTACTGTGGTTAAACTGCAAAGTGAACCAGGTTCTTAGGAACAAAAAGAAAGTGGAGTCAGAATGCAGAGAACAGAACTGTGCCCAGAGCCCAACAAATCAAGTGCCAAACCATAACGAATCAGATTAAATATTTTTTAAGAGCAACTTGCTAGCAGCTCAAAAGCTAAGAACGCGATTTTCCCCCCGCTTCAGGAGGGCAGATTGTCAGGAGGTTGTCACCTCTCATAGGTGACCATGTGTTAAAGAAGGGCAGGAAGAGCACGTAGCTCCACTGAAAAACAAAATTAAACCTTCACAGTGGCATTTTACACATCTACAATCAAGGAGGTTCCCACACCACAAGGGCTTTTCACACAAGGGGATAAACCTGAGAAATTGCCTCAGAGAGAGGTGTCAGGGCAGGTGTTAGAGCAAAGTGAGAGCCTGGGGAGTCGCAAACAGCCGGGACTATATGGGACTCAGACAAGACTTCCAGAAGAATCAGGTCAGCTACAGACTCCAACGCGTGGCCTCAGATCAGTGTGGAAGGTGACAGATGTGACACCAATCCATACAAAAACCTCTGTGGCCATCCGGGCAGCAAATGGCCAGCAGGTCTGAATGCCACACCAAGCCATTGGGGCAAACTACAGTGAGGAACAGACTTGATAGGCACCTGGATAAACATCATTTATTAAGAAAGTGTCCTGAGATTTTCTGTAAAGGGGGGTCAGGCCTCAGTCTCAGACCTTCGAGAGATCTTTGAGGACGTCAGAAAGGACGTGGAGAAAGATTATATGGTCAGCATCATGTACTTGGATCTCAAAAGGCTGTGCCCAAGGTACCTTGGCAGAGGCTCTTGTAGATGCCAAGGTGCCATGGTTCAGTCCTATGGAATGACAACCACCTTAAAGGAGAGGTGTCCAATTTTCATGATGGAAGAGCTCATCGTCAGAGGCCCAGGGGTTTAGGCTTGTTGGCATGTTTGTAATGCCCAGAAGAGATGGCGAAAGCTGAAACAACAATGCAGATCTATTAAAAATGTTCAGATCTGAAAGTCACCATGAAGAACTGCAAGAAAAGTCAAGGTGACGACTGGCTGGGAGATGAAATGGCACCTCGAGTCCATGCCAAAAGACCACACAGAAAGGTTTTTGCAGCCACATGGACGTCCGTGACAGTACCTTGAAACTATGCCTAGCAACAAAGAGAAAGGCAAGTTTATTAAGAAAATTTCTGAGAACACAGATACTTCGCAACAGCTTTCATGAGTTGTACTATATGGGCAGTTCTGGCCTTTGTACCCAAAACCCAACGTCCTACAACTAGAAACGGGGCTAAAGGAGACAGTGGGATGGTGGGATAGGCAGAACAGCTCTATGAAGAGACACTGAGAGGATTAGGGCTGTTCAGCCCAGGAAGATGAGATCGAGAGGGATGCGATGGAGATCTGTGCAGTCCTGCTGGGTGTGGGATGATGAAGGGCTGGGAGTTGGAAACAGGAAGGAATGTGTTTCTGGAGAACAGCTCTGCCAAAGGTGGTGGTCTGGCGCTGGGTGTCCTTGTCCTGTGGATTGCTGTGCCGCTGTGAACTCCCTGCAGTGGGCTCCAGCGGTTCCCTGGCCATGCAGAGCTCATGTGGCTCCGCACTGGTCCTGGGCTGGATCTGCACCACTGCTTCATGTGAGACAGGTTGGGCTGGTAGCTGCAGCCTCTCAGATGCCCCACCACAAGTTGGAAAGTGACTGGGAAAACACATGCCATGAGCAGGCAACCAGCCAGGCTGAATCGATCCGCTAATTTTGCAAGAAAATTGTTTCCCTGAACTGCTCATTTGCTGCTGATAATGAAAATTAGAGAGAGGTTTGTAAATCACTAACAAGCCAGGAGAGAAGGTCTGATTTCTTCTGCAGTGTATTTGATAGAGCTTTCCAAATCCGCACAGCCAGCCCCCACTCCCCTCTGGGTGACTTTGGGGGTGCATGGGCACCCAGCTGGACTGGCAGCTTTGCAGGACTCCACAGGAGAGTGGTCCAAGCCAAGGTGAGCCACTGCTGGCACAGGAACACTTCTCACAGGCTGCAGATAGGTCCTTCCAGCACCTCCTTCATCCCATGGAGCCCGATTTCCCTGGGGCCCAGGCCCACCCCAGTAAGACATAAGCTGGGCATATGCAGCAGGAGAAGACACGTCCTGTCCCTGAGGTGTCCACAGACCCTGAGCTGCAAGTGTAGCTCAGCATGTGCTTCCAGACCTGGGCGGCTCCAGTGGTCTGTGCAAACGTGCCCTCATCCTGCCCTTACCTCTGGCTCCGTGCAGCTCCAACTAAGAAATAGAAAACACACGTTTAGGACATATCTGCCACTGTTAGTTTCTTCCCTAATTTGAAAGCTGGTGTCTTTTATCTCATCGTTTCCACCACTTCTGCCAGCCGTACCCCACCACTACCCAGCTTCTCCGCTCTCCCAAACATGGCGCAGGCTGCAGTGGCTGACCGTGCCCATAACCCCCAGTTTGCATTATCTGACACCCCATCTCATCCCCGCTGATTTGGCTGGGGACTTCACCGTCTCTGAGGAAGGCAGTGCAGAAATTCACTGTTGCAGCCATGGCTGGACCATCCTCGTGTCCTCCTCTGCTGGGCTCTAGCTCTCCTCTCCCCGCATTTGCACTAATCCCCTCCTGACCGTCTGCTGCCAGGCTCTGAATCTCTCCTTCTTCTGTTTCCTCTTCCCCTGCGGACTCTCCTCTCCTTTTGTCTCACACCTGAATCACAAACCCCAATTACTCCCAGTGTGCTCCCGCCTCTCGTCTTGCTGGAAAACGCCCTACCCATGTCTTCTCCTCTTTCTTCCTAGCCATTTCTCCTTCTCTTCTCATACCCTTTCTTCCCACTGCCCCTGACAAGTATTCCCTTTAGACTCTGGAGGTTTTGAAGGCTTTGCTTGGCCTTGACTCCCCCATCCTTCCCATCTCCTGGCTATGAGCATCTCTTTGGGGCCACTCTTCCTCCTGGCTCCCCCATTAAAGAAGCAGAGCTACAGCCCTTTCAAGAAAAACCACGTGAAGGGCAGGCCGAACTCCAGGCAGCCGAGCAAATGCACGGTGGATTCTGGAAACAGCAAAGCTCTTTGTTTTGTTTCGATGCCATAAACTCATTCCAGCCAAGGGCCTCCTGCGCTGCTCTCCCTTCTCCACCACGCAGCCAGCATCTCCCGCAGTGCTCGTGGCACTGGCGCGTGGAGTCCTGTAGACTAACGTGGCCACCGACCTACGTGGGGATGCCACAGCATCCCGTGGGGACTCTGAGCCATGGAGCTTAGTGCTGGGTTAGAATGACGTGATTAATTCTCACAGCTGAAACCCCTCCACATTTCATCTTATTTTGCAAAAAATGCTGATAAAGCTGAAAACTCCACAAGGAAAAGGCTTATCTTGATAGTCAGCCTGATTGTCTCTCTGCCCAAGCAACACCCACCGGGTGTCTGGCAGGACAGAGCACAAACATTTTCAGCCCAGCGGATGCGGGGATGCGTCTGTGGAAAGCGAGTGCCTGGTCCCATCGTGCCACTGACACCGCGGTGACATTTGCCCTCGGCGCCACGCAAGGCTCGGGAACTGCAGCGGCACCCAGCCGAGCCCTCCCGTGCTGACGAGGAAGATGAAACCACAGCAGCAAACCCAGGGTTGTTTGTTCGCAAATATTCAAACAGCCTCCTGTTTTGCAAAGGAGCTGAGCGTGGGGTGGGGGTGGGAGTACTTGAAAAGCAAATGAACTTATGTTTTATGCTTTTTAAGATGTCTAACAGAGTACAAAAGTTCATCTTTAATAGGAGGGCAACACAGAGTGCTTAGAGCTGTGGTTTGACACAGATAGAGAGCTCAAATGCCTTTGAAGTATCTTCTGATTCTTCATTCTGCCTGAAGTAACTTTAGATTTATGCAGCAGATGGGAAATAGTCCCTCGTTATGCGGCTCTCTACTCCAGCGCTGACTCCAAGATAAGGCAGCCTCACTGCATCTGCACTCCTTAGAAGAGCTCTTAGACAGTGCTTTAGTCCTCAGGGACATGAATCCGTAGTTTGTATATTTTTTTCTGTTTTTCTCTAAAATTAGTTTTGATAAGTCCAACATGTTGTGAGCATCTTCAAAGGAGAACGAGGGGGAGAAAAGTTTGTCTGTGGAGTAGAGGTGATTCATTTCAATTCATTTGAAAACAGCTCTGTGTGTTTGGGGGAAGAGCTCACCGAGAAGCGACAAGGAATGGCCTCGCAGTGACCCCAGCCTCAAACACGTCAGCTTTGAAGAAGTCACTAAAAAAGCTTCCCCGTGACTTTCGCAACTGCAAACCCCACCCTCAGCCGTGGCGAGGTCCCTCGGAGGGGCTGCAAGGCGGGGGATGCTCTCTGAGGGGGCTGCAGGGAGAGGCCAGCGTGTGCTGCACGTGCTGGCACTGGGGATGGCTCGAGCAACGAGCGGAGAAGATGCTTTCAGCTTCCATTAGCCACGTGGCCCACTGCCGGCGGCTGAGCCGCCTGCCCGCATGCAGGGGCTGCTCCTGGGGCAGCGCGCACTCAGCAGTGCCCAAATCCATCTTTCCCCTCTCCAAGGGCAGGTGGGGAGAAGCCCAAATGCATCAACCCTGTGGGCTTGAGTTCTCCACCTGGACCTGACACCAGACTTTCCTCCAGGGGTCTCAACACCTCCAGCCCCACGTCTCTTCCTTGTAAGGTGAGATGAAGCCACTCACTCCCCACCGCACATTGCATGGGCTCGTCTCGCTTGTTTAAACCCAGCCCCCAGGCTGAAGCACTCCTTGTTTCATCCACCACGGGCACAGAAAGGCTGATGAGTCCCAGGTGTGATCCACCCCCTAGCAACTGGTCCCAGCAAAGCACCACCCAGGATGTCCAACCACAGGGTGCTTCCCGATCCCAGGAATGGTTGGGCCGCTCCTGGTTTTGGATTGGATGGTGGCTGGCAGGCACTGGCCGGGGCAGAGCGATGTTGCCATGCCAGTTGTCACCAGGAAACTCTGTGTATTATATCGCAAATTATCGGAAGTAATTGGGGTTGTGCAAACACGATTTATCCTGGCAGGATTCGCGGCTGGGACTGAATTGGCTTTGTTTTCAGCTTTGAAGTTCTCCCCACTGACCAGATGCCGAGGTTATCTTGTTTACCCTCCTGCAGAAAGGCAACGTTTCACACCCCGCTTGGCAGTTGTCTTTCTTGCAAGACTCCCTGGAAGATGCTGTGCTGGAGTACTGCCCTCCTCAGATCCTGCCCAACAACTTCTGAAGCCTCCCAGGCTCCTTGTCCCTGCAGGCACCCATCCAGGTACGTGAGTCCCGCTCCCTGAGCCGGTGCTGTAGGAGCTGCTCAGCCTGGCCAACTGAAGCTGTCCCACAGCCTCCTGAGGTCCTGAGGCTCAGTGACAAGGCAGAAGGCAACTGGTGAGGTCTGGGAGGAGGCTGCCTGGCACTGCTGCTCTGGGGCATCTTCTGGCTGACCCCTCTGCTGGGCTGCCCTGCAGAAACTCCAGTCTAGGGCACGTCATGTGCTCAGCTGCATGCCCTGGGCTGCAGGGTGGTCACTTTGCCCCACGCTGGAGGCAGATACCAGGCTCAGACCAGATACCCCACAGGCATCCCTGAAATGGTGTGAGTGGGGAGAGGATGTGGGGAGGGGCTCACATATTCAAGACCCTCCTTCTCTAAATCCATCTTCTGCGATGTTTATGCCTCACACTTTGTCTCTGATGTTCAGAGCGAGCTGATAGCCACAGTAGTCGCAAGTTGTTTGTCCCATGATTGCGGCTTAAGATAAATGATTCATAAAGTCCTACCATGGTCTTGGAAATGGTGTAAACAGGGAAAGCAGCTGGACGACAGCAGTGGGATGCTAATGAGGGACCACCACGGGGATGTAAATGTATGAAGAATGGAGAGGAGGGGGATTAATCCAGTCCCTGTCACTGGAGAGCATCCTGATTGCAGCACAGGGGACAGCCCAGGCTGTCCAGCCAAGTTCTGAAATACGAGGTCTGCAAGAGTCACGGTAAACCACGAGGGGCAGGAAGGGTACGAGTACCAACATAAGCAGCTCTGAGATCTCAGGAGTAAGGAAGGAGATGGGGGGGCAGGGCTTGACAGGCAGCCCTGGGTAGCAGGAGGCAAGATGGCAGGTGGGACCTGCAACAGCTGGCAAAGGCCATCTGGGACCTCCCAGATCAGCTGAGACCCTGAAGCAGGTAAGGAGGTGGCCTGCTGTTGAGCGGGAGCACACAGGCTGGGAGCACACAGGCCATCTGCTCCACCAGCTCTGTGTGCCTGTCACCAGCCTCACAGCTCCAGGTGAACCCTCCACATTGACAGGACACAAAGATCGGGGTGGAGGGGCAACAAGAAATAATGACCCTGGCTTTTGGGTGACCAGGAAAAACCTTCGGGAGATTGTTATCCCATATAGCAGCATACGTACTCCTAGCACGTCTACTAACAGCTTGAACCGTGGTGGATGCTGGATGGGAAGTGCTCTGCTCCAGTCATGGGACCAGTCTGAGGACAGATTACAGGAGCAGCCTTCTGGGGTTATGTTCCTTTGGCAAGGAGGCAAGAGCAGCATGAGGATGGGCTTCTGACCCACCTCTGGTTTGCTGCTCTCCTCTGAGTGCCCGGGGAATGTGGGCACTCCAGGACATCTCTGAGCACTTTCTGCTGAGCACCACTTGGAAGAAACCAGTCGCAGGGCAGCACCTGAAGGCAAACACTTGAAACAGCTTGGCAGGACTTGTAATGTGCTGAACACCCACCATGGCCCCACCAGCTCCGACACAGGTGGCACCCCATGGAAAGGCAAAGGGCTTCCTCTGCCTGCTGCAGGCACCTTTTATTAATAGAGCAGAGGCTGCAGGGAAGAGCGAACCAAGGTGGGGTGTTATTCAGCCTCTCACTGAAATAAAGGAGCTGAAGCTGGTCACTCTCCATCTTCTGTACGATCATTAGCAGAAATACATTCCTTTACTTTCTACACAATAACTTCACCAGTTAACAACCACCGAACAAGCACAGTCCTCTGCCAGGATCCCTCACATAGCTGCTGGAAGTTGAGGGAAAGGCAACACGATGTTAGTGTCACAGCAGCTTTTTAAGGCAAGTAGCAGAAGGTATCGCTTGAGATCACCGGGGAAGAGCAGCTTGGAGGTAAGACAGAAGGATGAAAATGTCACTGGTGGGGGGACACTGCCATCTTCTCTGAGTCAGGGGCTGTGGGGTCCCTGTGGAAGGATCCTTATAGGGTGTGAATAAGGTGCTGCACTCAAACACAGCCCAAACCCCCCTCACTGCTAACCCCTCTCCAGGCCAGCCCAGTGCACAACAGGGTGCAAATCAAACACACATAGGAAGCAGATGGACTACACAAACCAAGCTCCCTGGGACACCCAGATCAGCGACCCAGGGTAGCAAACCTGCAGAAGAACTTTCCTACCATGTGCTTCTGAGGTGGTGCTCCAAGAGCATGATTTTGGGCTGCATCCCAACAGGAGGCCACATGCCCGTCCCTGCAGCACCATCCTTTGACGGCACTACACCCAGAAAGCTTTCAGCCCCCCAAACCTCAGTGCTATGGTCCTTTGCAGGACGGCTGGTACCACCCCCTCCATGCTCAAAAAGAAGCTCTTGAAAGCAGCTAAGAGACAGACAGAGCAAATAGAGGTGGTGACACCCACCCTGTGTTTAGCAGGGGAAGGTCCTGGGCTGCTGCAGAGGTGAGCAGAGGTGAGGAGCCAAGGCACCTCTTGATTGCAAAGAAGATCCTGCAAACCTGAGCAGGGGTTGGAGCTTGCATGCAATGCAGGAACTGAAGTCTCTCAAACCCTTTCAGACGCACTCCCGTTTTTAAGGGCTTGTGCTGTCAGGTGATCATGTGCATTGCAAGGTAGAGGAGAGGGGTGAAGCATGGGGCTATGCTCCTGAACTGTGCTGGGACCCGAGCTGGGAGAGGATGAGGCAAAGGCTTCTTGTTTTGGGGTGCCCTGCCCTGTGCCCAGCTGAACGTGCAGGTTTGTGCAAACACGACTGCGTCCCCCTGCCAACAGCAGCCCTCCGTGCCACCAGATGTGGCATTAGGAGAGGACACGAAGTGGCAGCAGCCCTCATCTTTGCCAGCATCCCTGTGGAAAGGGTGGGCATCCCGCTGCCAGACCCTCTCCAGCCTGGGGTGAAGGTGGGAGCCCACCGAGAAGGGACACACTGCTGGGGGATGGTGATGCAGGCAGGCACCAAGGCAGCGTCTTGTCCCTGTGCCTAGTGCAGGGTCTCTTTTAGAAGGACTGAAGATGATGTTGAGCTAGAGGAGCATTCATTACCCCAGGGCAGCTCTGGCCTGCAAGTCCAGGATGTAGCTGAGCCTTCAGGGATACAGAAAGCCGGGTGCCCAGGTGGCCACTAGGATTTGGCCCAAGGAAAAGAGACTCAGCATCATGCCTAGCACTGGCTCTGCTGAACCCCGGGAGCCTGGGGGCAAATGAAGAAAATGACAGACTAGAGGGAAATTAATAGAGCAGAAAATTTGAAATGATGTGGAAATAATTCCCCCAGCTTAAGGAGAGCTCCTTCTATGCTTAATTTCAGAATGCAACTGTTTTTGTCTTGCTAAATTACAGTATCGAAGCGAGAGGCCCCGATTAGAGCTTATGGGACATGGGGACATTCTGTGCATGTGGCCAGCTCTGCCATCTGGAGCAAGGTAAGGGCTGGGGTGACCCTAGTTTGCCACAGGGTTACTGCTTGTCGCCTTCATGAAGATTTGTCCCGTTAACATTTCATCCCTAATTTGAGCCTGCCATAAGCAGCTGGCGGGGAGGA
This sequence comes from Bucorvus abyssinicus, assembly GCA_009769605.1. Lineage (NCBI taxonomy): Eukaryota > Metazoa > Chordata > Aves > Bucerotiformes > Bucorvidae > Bucorvus > Bucorvus abyssinicus. Next base: position 489,783 of record CM020049.1, on the reverse strand, counting down.
GAAGGGGATGGGGGGGGTCTGCGAGGTGTCTGCTAGCCTCTTCCCTCTCCCTGACAAACTCTGCTCCCCCCTCTCCATGGGTTTTCTGTCCCTTCTGCTATGCCAGGCACAGCCAGGCTTGGGATGGAGGGAGAAGCCACAATGGGAAAGGAGGAGAGGGACACTCCACACTGGCTGTGAAGGGTCCAGTCCCAGCTGCGGCGATGCTGCCCATGCCCTGAACTGAGCCTCCATCCTGCCATTTCCTTGGCTGGCACCTGGGACAGGTGAGGGCTGAGCTGACCCTGCAAAGATGTCCCACTGCTTGCAGCCGTCTGCATGCCCGATCCTGTGCGGCTGAGCCAAAGAGGGAGGGAGAACCAGAGACCCAACCCTGCCCCTGGGCCAACTGTACCATTAGGATGGAGCTCTCTCCTCGGGCACATTCCCCATCCAGGGATCTGAGGCCTCTTGGGCAGAGAGCAGAGACTGCAATGACCCTGGGGAAAAACATGCATCCATGAAACTGGTGCCCACTGCACCCCACCCCAGCCTGGGGATCCCCTGCCCAGGGCTCGGTAGTAGCCCATGGGCACGCTCTGGCAGCGGATGTCAGGGGAGGTGGCCATAGGGAAGATGCTCTCTCAGATGCTGGGAATCTGTTGGGAAGTCCCAAAGGAGCCCCTGGGAGAGAGAAATCAGCTTCTTTCCTGACAAAAGAAGTTTTCAAGGTGTCCTTCAGGCTTCACAGCGCACAGTGAGATTGATCTGTGCTCAGCCCCCCAGAGAAAATCACCAGTCTGCATTTTCTCTTTCCTCACACATAAATGGGCAGGAGCTGCCCACACGTCGCTGCCAGCGGAGCCGGGAGCAGGCAGCCCCAGGCAGGCAGGAGAAGCAGGCAGGGCCAGTGTGGGTCCCATGCAGCCCCACACCAGCCATCAGAGCCACATCCAGCCCTGCCCCAAAGTGAGGGCTTGGTTTCCCCCTCTCTCTGCAGCAAACAAGTCTGGCTACAGACTCCCATGGTGCAGGGTGTGAGGGGCATGGACGGGAGAGATGCAGCCCTGGGATGTGGGCAGAGGTAGCAGGGGCATCTCAGCTGGAGACATGGCCCCAAGACAGAGACAGACCCAGACCTGTCCCGTGCATGTGCCCGTGCAGCCTCCACCACGCATGTGTGACCACACAGACCTGCATCCCTGGTGAGACACTCCCAGTTAGGAAACCGGGGCGGTAGCTCCTCTGCTCCACAGTGCTGGGCACAGCCGGACAGCATGTCTGCAGAGAAAACTTCCATGTATTGCAGGGATGCTGCAAAAAGCCCTGACTCACCTGAGCAGTGCTGGAGTGGCCTCTGTCCTCTTTCTGCCAAGCCAGACCACTCCTGGCGTTACTGCTAATGGAGCTGAGTGGAGGGTTCAGCCTTCCTGGGAAAAACTCAGGCTTCCCAAGGCTGCATCCACAGCCCAATTCTTCCCTGCCTGCCCTAGTTTCCTCCCACTCATTGCTGAGCACCAAATGCCACGCATTCCCCCAGCACAGGCGGCTCGGCGCAAGCCGAGGAAATTCCACTTTTATTACAGCAGATGGAGTCCAAAGCCTGACAGCCGGGAGAAGAGGAGCGTGCCCACCGTCCTCTGCAGCCACAACCTGCACGGGGCTGGCCATCCACCCCGCTGCACCATGCCAAGGCACAGAGCATCTCTGGTCAGGGGACCATCCTTCTGCATGTCCCCAGGGTCAATGCCTCTGCTCTAATCTGGGCAACCAGAGGTCTACCCTAATCATCCTCTTGCACGCATCACCTATGTACCTTTTGGTACACAAATCTCAGCAGCATAGGGTAGTGCTTCCTTTTTGGTTAAGACATTCCCAGTTCCAAACCCCCTGAATTTTCCACCTGGACCGAACCATCAGGGGCATCTCCTGTGGGGGCTGTAGCTGGCACTGCCTCAGCAGTGTGTCTGCTGTCCTTCACTTCCAGCTCTTGTAGCATTGAGTGATGACCTGCTGGCAGTCACTTACTCTGCCACCAAGGGCCCCTGTCCCTCCTTCCTGAGCTTTGAGCCTCAGATTAGTCTTGTCTGGGAGATCTGGCTGAGTGTGTTTCATGGCTAACACAACGGCAGGTGAACTGCACCAGTGACAATTGCATAGAGAAAAAAACCCACCTTATTGAACCCTCTGTGCACGTAAATGGCCCCAAACTGAAGTGCAAGAGCTGGAGAAATGGCCCAGGATTTATGAACATCTGGAAGTGTCATCACCATCTCATGGCAGACATAGGGTCTGGTCACCCCTCAGGCTGGGTATAGGCTGGGTGAGGAACCAGGAGGAGCTTCAGGGTATGTGGAGACCTTCCAGGGCAGGACCACTCTGACCAATCCAGGAAGGGCCTGAATTGGCACCACTAAGCTGAAGGACAGGAGTGCCAACCACTGTCAACTCGAGCTGGGAGAAGACAGAGAGGGTCCGTAAAGCCTGGCCACAAGAGCCAAGAATGATAAATTCAATTGGAAATATAATCTATTACCCATACGGTAGCATGGTCATCTTCCACCAGTGACTCCAGTCCAGTGGATGTCATGGGGGGAAGGCAACCCCATCAAGGCTTCACCGGTGGCTCAGGTCAGCCAGGCAGTGAGGAGTGGAGGGGTAGAGGAAGGCAGAGCAAAGGAAGTGGAGGCAGAGGGATGAGGCTGCCTGCCACCACCCCCGCCAGGCTCTGACAGGCTCAGACCACTCACGCTGCCAGAGCAGCACCCGGTGGCTTTGGTATGATGGCTGGGAGAAGGACAAGCCCGGGGAGCTGCAGGGGAGAGCACGTGTGTCAGAGAAACCCCTGGCTGCTTGCTGTGTTGTGGCAACAATAGCGTGTAAAGCGCTGTCTGTGCGAGAGGAATCGCGTGTCAAGTGCTCCCCAGGGCTGCTGGATCGCTGCCTGCCTCTGCCTGCCTCCACTCTGCCCTCCCCACACGGGAGGAGAAGGCAGAGCAGTGGAAAGCGTCTGGAAGTGGCATCCCAGCAGGCAGCCCACCCGCTGGGCAGGCAGGCAGCGAAGGCTGCTGCTGGGGAAGGGCTGCAGCCCTCGGCACAGTCCAGACTCTCCCAAACTGGTGGTGTGCTCCCCAAAACAGCCAGCCCAGGACAGGGGAGGTGGTGGGATTTGGGGGTAAGGACTGGGTCAGTCCTTCGGAGGCTGAAGTTGGGGCATTTAGGCTGCTTGACAGCATCTCAGCTCTTGTCCCGTTGCTACTCCCTTTATTTCAGCAGACTGGCTTATACCGGTTGTGCTTTGGAGGTCATCCCTGCTCCATCACATAACCTCCCCTCGGAGTGTGGGCAGAAGATCATGGAAAGTCCCATGCCCTTGGCTGAGGGACAGCGCAAGGGAGGCGTGGAGAGCTGGCGTACGAGATCCACGTTAATGGTGCCACTACCATTTCTCAAACTGCCCCCGAGAACTCACATCACGTGTGGGGAGACAGAGAAATTAGCTCTGGAGCTGGTTGACCCCACTCCTGAATTGTACTTGTTGAAGGTCGATGAGTCTCTGGGTGGGAACAGCGCACGGCTGCAGCTGAAATCCACCTGTAAGAGAAGACAGAGCTTTTCCCAGAGCAAAACAGCACTAGGGAGGATGGACTGGATTGTTCCAGCAGGGAAAGAGTAACCACACAGCCTGGAGGGTCTGAGTTGCCAGCCTGGTCAAGAAACGAGACGCAGCCAAAGATTTAGGTTGGAAGGTCTCTCTGAGCTCCACAGCTCAGCCCTCAGCTCCAAGCACGGCTGACTTCAAAGTCAGACCGAGTTGCCCTTGGCCAACTGAGAGCTTAAAATCTTCACAGATGGAGATTTTTTTGGCCCCCACCAGTACTGCCTGGGAAATTTTACACGTGCACATGATTAGCAGCATGGATGCAGCTCAGGGATGCAAAAAGCGGAGGGAAAGATTTCAGCCACAAAATTAGCCAGCCCTTTCCAGATTCTCAAGCATTTAATTTTGTGCAAAGTTCTGGTGCCTTTGATGCCTCCTGCAGCTGGTTCTGTGGGAAAGAAACAATCAGGATCCCGCTGAGCGTAAGCCACATGCTCGCGTGTGCGGATGGAGCCAGGGAGGAACGCCGGCTCCCGCACAAAGAAAGCTGAGGCGAGATGGGATGCGCAAAGTTTTAAAGCCCACGGTACATGTCAGCGTCAAGGTTACCTTACAAAAGCAGAGGGACAGAGAAAGAGACAGATGCACTACGATCGCTGATGCGTCCCCTTCCCCCTGCCCCACAGAGCAGCTCTGGGGAAGGCCGTTAGTGCTCACATTGTCCCAGATAACTGAAAAATTTGAACAGTAGGAACGTCCTTGCTAGGCACAATTAGCTGCCTGAAATAACCCAGCTGAATTCTCGGGAACCGGGCTTGTTTGCAGGCCTGGTCATTAGCAGAATCATCAAGATCTTGCTGAAGAGAGAGCGGTTATCAGGCAGCTCAGGAGCTGACCCTGCATCTCCAGAGCAGAAGCAGCAGCTGTGTCCTTCATGCAGGAGGTACCTGGTTGCACACCTTGAACCGCAGCCTCCACACTGGGCAACCCTTCGCTTAGCGATGCTGCTCCGTGTCTGGCCATAGCCAGCCCCATCTCGTTAGGAAAACAACTCTGCCTTTGGCATGGGAAGGACCTGTGCTGAATGCCAGCCTCGGAGGAGGGAGAAAGCCCAATGCTGGCAGGAGCAGCAGGAGAACAGGCTGCTGGCATCGGGACTTGCTCCACAGTGGTAGGAGGTGGTGGGGGACAGCGGTGGCAGGGACAGGGACAGGGATAGGGATAGGGACAGGAGGGAGGGAGTGGAGGACCGGCAGGCAGGAGCAGCAGGCAGGAGCAGTGGCAGGCAGTGGGTGGTTAATCAGCCGTCTGCTTCCATGACTGAGCTTGGCGTTTGCAGCAAAGAGCTGTGGAGAGGAGAAAGCCTCTTGCTCATGAAAGAAACATCAGTGCTAATCGAATCAGGGTCCAGCCCAGCAGCACGCGACAGGCCGCGGCAGCTCATTCATATTTCATACTTTGCTCCACTTCAGCGAGATAAAGGCTGGTGCAAAAGGTGGGGCAGCCCTGTCTGGCATGGGTAGGACCCCAGGACCATGTGGAGAGGATGAGGGACAGGGAAACCAAGGGCTGAGCTGCACGCGGGCTGAGGCCAGGGTGTGCAAGGGTGACTGGGACTTGCAAGCGAGTCAGTGATGTCCCAGGTAAGCTCAAATCAGCACTCACTTTCTTTCAGGTTCTGGCCTCGGAAGGTCAGCCGAGCAAGTGGGTTACATGGGGCTTTCCTCCCTCTCTTCCATGGCTGATGGAGGATTTTCTTGGCCCCTGGTTGTGGGGCAATTGCTCCTCAATGGTGCTAGTGGTGGGTGGAAGCTCTGGGAATCCCAAGCTGGTCATGACCAGCAAGATGAGGGGAAGACAGCACCGATGGCAGACAGTGACTAGGGTCTAGTTGCCCCCAAACAACATCTCTTTAGGGACTTTGCCCTTGTCTGCAAGAAACTCCAAAGACCCGACTGCTGCGGCATCCCATCGTGTTGAGGAGTGCAAATCCCATGAGCAGGTGGCACAGAGCTACTGCTGGTGCAGGAGAGGCAGATTGCAGACAGGCTCCTCAGCCTATGTCAGGAGCTGAACCAAGGTCTCTGCTGCACCAGTCAGGGGCTGTGACCGGCGGTGTGGGGTACTGGAAGGGGCAGTGGAGGGGGGATTGCAAGGAAGGGAGGCTGATGGAGGCCATGACCAAGGCTGATAAGCAGGAAGAGACAAAAACAGGATTAAAGGACAGGCAAGCTGGGAATTGGACAATGGGCGGGCAGCCATCTCCACTCCTCTTGCAACTCTGACAAGAGGGAAAGAGAACCAAGACATGAATCTCCCATTTTAGCTTCAGAGACTTGACCCTTTACTGGTGCCCGTCCCCAGCACGCCCAGACCAGTACACCAGCTGGCAGCAGCTGGTGAGCCTGTTGCTGGGGAGAGCCTGCTGCCTTTCCCTTCTCTGGGTCAGGTTTCCATCTCCCGATAGCACTCTCTGCTTTGGCCTTTCACATGGCTCCTGGACCCAGCACAGAGAAGGAACTGGGTTTGGTGGAGATATCAGTGGTGCTGGCCCAGAGCAGCCTATGGGTGTCTGCAGGACATTCCATCCATCCCAATACCCCTCCCTCCCTGCCTTGCTTACAGCCCTCCTCTGAGCCCATTGGCTTTGTCAGGAGCACAGAAAGCAGCAGCAGTTCAGAGATTCTCACAGGGTTCAGTGGCAGCTGGTGGGTCCTGCCCTCCATGAAGCATGGCTTGGCCACAAGCCAGTTGTCCTGACTGCTCAGGCTGCTCTCTAGGAGGACACAGGCTGCCTGCTGCGGCCAGACTGATGGTGCAGGCTCCAGGATCAGAGTGCAGGCAGATGCCAGTAAAAAATCTGTGGGCCCCTGCACTCTCTGGCAGGCAGCAGACACTGCAGCTCCCTGGACTGCCTGCGCTGCACCCTGCTTCCAGGCAGGAGCCATTTCCTGGGCTCCCAAAACTTTTCATCTAGAACTGGTGAGACACTTCTCATCAATAAAGAGGTCTGGAGGTGTTTGCAGGCAGCTCCCCCCAGCTCCGTGGTGCCAAAAGGGTCCCTAGCAGGGAAGACACCTCCTCCCCTAAGCAGAGCTCTCCTACCCCAGGAGGATGAGGAGGCAGGAACGTGGCTAATCCAGGCCCAGGGGTATCCGAGCTTCCTCCCATGGAGGAATAGTCAAGGAGGACTACTGGCAGCAGCAGTCGTTGAGGTTGGGGCTGATCAGGGATTGCCATGAGGCTGTGGCACCCTCACCTTCCTCTCAGAGCCACAGAAGAAGCTAAAATGTTCTGGGCTAACGATCGAAAGGGTTGGACACTGGCTGAACCCAGTAGGCTGTGGGTCTCCCGCAGGGCTGGGGTGTGAGGCAGCGTTCTGCACTGCTCAGCCCGTGTAGCTCTGTGCGAGCAGCGGGTCCCGCGGGGGGACCTGGCTGCGAGGAGGGGTCTGGATCCAGGGACCACACATAGCTTACGGCAGCAAGGGGCTCACTGGAGGGCAAACCCAACCTCCTGGAGGTGACCCAGGGCAGGACATACCTGTCTTGGTCCCCACAAGCTACAGGTTTGCATCCCCATCTCCACCCACAAGGGAAGATACTGAAAAGGCAACAGAGAGAAGAAAGGTTTGGGGCAAACAGGCAGAAATGCTGGTGATGTCCTGCACAGCATCCCCAGATGGAGCCTTGTCTGCCTCCTCTTATCACGACATATCTGCCTGGATCCCTGCTCTTGTCCTGGGCTCTAGCCCCCAGCACCTACACAAAAACACAGGCTCAGTGAGCGGCAGCTGCTCGGCAGCAGCAAGAGCTGTGGGCGGCCATCACAACCGTCTCTCATGGACACTGAACAGCTTGAAAAAACTGAGGAATCTCACCCTGACTGTAACGCTGGCACTTGAAATCCAGTCCCAGGTGCCAACCCTGTGTACTTCAAGCGACGTGTGCTGTTGAGTCCCTTTCATCAACTGCTCTTGAGTGCACTGGGATTTTAGAGAGGCTTGAAGAGTCAGTGTGAACATAGACACTGTAGCAGACTTGGAAAATTGAGCGAGAACGGGAGGATGGAGGATGCTGGAGAGATGTAGCTGGCACAGACACCCTGGTCTTCCCAGGGGTGTTTCACCAGGCTGGTGGAGAACTGGGAGCGGACCAGGCATGGCTCCTCCTTGAGCCGCTTCATTTCACCATCAACACCTTGCTCATCACCCTCATCTCTTCTCCCACAGTTACAGGTTGAGAGAATGAAGCTTGTGCCAGGCTGCACCATAGCCCCGAGGTGGAGCAGGACCAGCAGCCTGGGGATGCTCAGCCAGAGCAGGGCAGGCAAGGAGGGCCCTGCCCCAAGGGCGAGACTGCATCCCTGTGCCAAAGGAGCGGTGTCAGGGGCTTGGCTGCTAAAATGAGGATGTGTAAAAGCTGAGGAAGAGGTTTTGTCAGTGGCGGCAGCAGTCCCGGGGGAGGATCAAACTGAAGGCGCTTCTTTGCGAGGGCAGAGTCGGTGGCTGCAGCTGTCAGCGCTGATGCTGGAGGGCTTATCAAAGCTCAGGGAGGTCCCAGCAGCCCACCACGAGCATTGCTCAGCCCAGCCACGTCCATCTGTCCATTCCGTCCTCCCAGAGGTGGGCGTCTCTGACAGGCACTCTGCAGAGAGAAAACAAAAACCCTGTTCCCCCCAGCTCCGCGCCCCTCCTGACTCCCCGGGATGTGTGTGCAGGGAATTTCAAAGAGGCTGCAACTCTGCTTTCCCCAGGAAGGAGCTCTGTGTTGTCACCCTCTGCAGGCAACATGTCGTCCCCTTCACATCTGTCCTCCTTGGGCACTGCCTTGTTCAACGGACATAGGCAGGGAGGTGAAACCTGGTGTAACCCACGGTTGTGAGCACCACGAGACCCCAGGGGTGCTTCACTTGGCCCATTGCCCTCAGCAGGCTGCAGGACCAGTCCAGGGGGGCCCGGGAGGAAGGCGAAGGAGAGGTGGAGGGATGTTTTCAGGGAGCGGCTGAAGACACAGTGTCAGGAGGGCAGGGGACAAGAGTAAAGTATGGAAAACCAGAGCATTTGGGCTACAAGTAGTCTTGGGGGCACTTTCCTTCAGGACGGCGTCTCAAGCCTCGTTGCAAGCTTGAAGCAAAGGCTACAGGGAGCTGTCACAGGTCCCTCTTTCATGCCTTCTCCTGGACTTATGTAGATGCAAGCTGAGGCTGTCACCGTCTTGTCTGCGGGGGCACTGCTACATCACACACTCTTTCTCCGGCTGTCATCTATTTCCATGAAGTCTGCAGAAACACGAACTTCTCCATGATTGCTGTCCTCCGTCAGGTTTGGCTGAAACCCACTGCTGCTCCGGGAGCAGAGAGACAGGTACAGGCTGTGGGGGGATGCTGCGACAAATGCATTGCCAAGCCCTCGCTTGAAAGCCCGGGGTTTAGTGCTTTATGTAGAGAATTTATTGATGAGATCTGTTGCTTAGAGATATTTCACTGCCTGGAAACTTCACGGGATCCAGCAGGGCTAGTGGAAGGGACCTCCAGTTGTCCCACCAGCACCATGTTCACAGCGGGGCTATCACCTGTCATGGATAAGGTTGTACCATAGCACCCTCCAGGGATCTGGCATGTCCTTGCTGTGCCTGGCTGGGATACTCCCAGCCCCTCCTGGTCACAGGCTCTTCTGCTGCCTCCTCCCCCTGCCAGCACGAGGCACTGGGGGTCTCTGAACCAGTAATCCCAGCCCACGGCAGACAGAGGTGTGGTGGCACCTGCACAGACAGGGTATGGGCAAAGGACCTGTGGGCTGGAGGGGTGAGATCTGAGCTTCTGGCTCAGGTGTGGGAGCAGGGCTCTGAAATGACAAGGGAAACTGAGGCAGGGAACAGCACTGAGGAGACTAACACTTCACTTCAGGCTGGATGTCTCTTATTCCAGGAAAGCCTGAGAGAGGCAGTGCTGAGAATCACAAGTCACGTCTGTGCCGATTCCCATAAGCCCCACAGTGCTGATAAAGAAGTGAACTGGAATGAAAGTGCCTGGAAAAGTGGAGATGCAGGGAGAAAGGTCAGGTATTGATAGGAGCAAGGGATGGGGGTTTTTTTGCATGGTGAGAACATGCACAGAAACGCGCCCATGGCCAGAGAAGGGGCCACACACCAGCAAGTCCCTTCCTGGTTTCATCTCTCTGAGCAGAGAAGCCAAAGATTTTGCTAGAGTTTTTTTTTTCCTTTGCAAACTCAGTAAGTCACTTCCCGTAGGTGTGAGAAGCCCTTTCCAACTCCAGGCATCCCTTGCCTCAGCCTCATATTTCAGCTCCCACTCACTCAGACCTACCTTGGCACCCCTGTGCTCCTCAGCTCACCCCTGTTCCTCCTCCTGCCTCAGCTCTTCCCAGGTCTCTCAGCTATATCCTTGTTCACCCAAATCTGTCCCAGTAACCCTCCCTTTCCCACCGTCCATCCCTCCATTCTCTCTTTAAGAGCCCCATTGCTTGCACAAAATGCTCTGGTATGATGCTAAAGCCTCTCAGCATCAGTGGAGCTGGCAGGACTCAACTCTCTTCTGGAGCATCTGGAGTCAAGGAGGCTGTTGCTCTGCTCCCGAGACCCTGCCGAGCCCAGAGGTTTCCAGCTCCCCAGGTTTGGTCCTCCTCGCACTCCAGCAGAGTGCCATCAAAGAGCACAGCCTTTTGTTTGGGGCCCGTTTGAAGTTTGCTGCTAATTTTTTGGTATGCACGCGGTGGTGCTCAGCTCGTGCTTGTTCCCAGAATAAATGCTTGTTGCGTTGCTCTTAAATGATTGGAGACCTCCGATTTTAATCTTTTATTCATAATCTTCTTCCAGCTCAGACACAGAAAAAAACATGTAAATTCAAAACCTGTGAGAATTGAAAATTTCATAAGCCCTGCTGACCCTTCCCTGGCAGCTCTGAATGTGAGAGAAATAACGGAATTGCAATGAGGCACCTCACCTTTTGCTATTGGTGTTAGAGGACCCCCGCGTTAAATGGGGTTTCACTGCTCCCTGCTGCCTGTGCAGGATGGGGTCAGTCCCCCTGGGCAGGGAGGTGTGAGCTGCTCCAGCCTCTCCATCACCTCCCACATCTCCAGCTCCCTCTCCTCGGCGCTGAGAGGTGTAAGCTCACCTGGGGCCTTTGCAGTGTGCCCTGCCTGTGTAGCAGCACACGTTGGTCCCCAGGCTCCTGCCCCATCAGTGCACCAAAGCTCATCCACTCAGACTTCCTCTGTCACCCGACGGTCCCTCAGCTCCTGTCCAGGCATAAAGACCACTGGCCATCGCCTGCACCGCACACCGTCGCCTCTTCCTCTCCTCCACCCGGTTAATTTGCACCTTCTCTGTGTTGGGAAGGACAGGTTACCTGCTGTTATCTACTGAATGCCGCCCACCCACACTCTCCATCCCTCTGCCGGCTCCCTAAAAGGGCCACTTTTCAGGACAACTTTGCGAGGGGACGATGGGAAGGAGGGGAGGAAATTAAATGTATGAGGAGTAATAAGAAATCTATATGAGTGAAAGACTCTGGGGCCAGGAAGGCATCAGTGAGTGCCTGGAGACAATTTCACCTTCTTTCAGCGTCAGCAGAATGAAAATCAACAATGTGCCGTGGCTGGGGTCCAGATCAACAGGTGTCAGTGCCTTTACCCCTCTCACAACTTTCTCTGCAGTTCCCTGACAACCCCTCAGTCTCTTTTAACTCAGTTAAAAAAATCCTGCTTGTTCTTTTTTTTTGTACTTCCAAGAATAAGCAGCACAGTGTGTAGGGGAAGTGCTGCCAACTTTGCATGCAGAAATCTTCCTGGCACTTGCAGGTGGTCTGCGGTTGCCTTCCGGAAGGACCCGCATAGGCAGGAGATGCAGCAACTCTGCGCTGGGATTTCCTAAGGGATGAACTGTGCTGCTATCGCCCTCCTCGATGTTGGTTTCCAAGATGTGACCCATGGGATACATCAAAACCCCTGCAGAACCTAACCCATAATCTTTCCAAGGGTTAAAGCAGCAGCTGTGGGTGATATTTCTATCTTACATCAGATTATCCTGAGTAATTTGCTTGGACATGATGCTAAATGACTGTGCTAAAAGCAGAGAGAGAAGGTGGTTTGGGAATACAGCCTTCCTTGGCAGCGCAAGCTCGTGTGTGATCAGACAGGATCATATCGGTAAATACGAAGCAGAGTTCACCATCTGTTAACACCATCCACCGAGCGCGGCTGACCCCTGCAAACCTGCCGAAAGCTGGCACAGACTGAGGGTGGGTGCAGAGCTGAGGCGGGAGGCTCCGCACAGGGCTCTGCAGGTGCTCCGCAAGTCCAGACTGCCACCTCCAGGCACACGGCGCTCGCAGAGCCTCATTGCTAATGACATGGCCACGTTTGGCCTGGCAGCTGCAAATGAAATGATTCAGAGATGACTTATGGGTAGCTTGGGGTAATATTAGGTGTGACTAGAAAAGAAAAGCTGTTTAACTGGAGAAAGACCAGCTCCCAATGGTGCAAGGTGGAATAAAATGCTCTTGGGGGACTTCTAAGAAGGTGTGAAAACCCTGAGGGCTGTTTTGATACATAAATCTGGGTTTCCATCACCTCTCCTCAGATGGAAGAGTTTGCGTTTTGCCCAGCTCCTTCCCCCGACCAGGTTCCCAAGTCCCCTCCACAAAGGGTTTGCTGCTGCGCTGGTTCCTCTCTCAGCCATCAGGACTGCTGGGCACCAGAGATGTCCCCAGCCTCGCTACACTGGACACCCCCACCTGCAGTGGGGCTCAGCTTTGGGAACACGGAGCAGTGCACGAGGTCTGGAAACACGGCTCTGTGTCCTGGAGGGAAGCCCCTGACAACTAGTCCTTGTCAGGACAGCAATTTCATGGCTATTTCTTCCAGAAGGGAAAGAAATGACGTGTTAAAAATGACACAACCATGCCTCATCTTCCTGGGGCATGTGAGCGGGGAAATGCCCTTGGGCATGGTCCTGACAGTTTTTCACAGAGTGATGCTGTGGTAGCTGTGCAGCAGCTTAGAACATGAGGCCCTACCCATGCAGAGCAACGCAGCCCAGCTGAGCTGAGGGCATCTGCCCCTGCCTGTGCCTTGAGGAAGGAGCCAGGCACCAGTATCACCCACCCTTCCATGGACCCAGTGTTTGCTTTGGGACTGAGAAATGGAAGAAAACACTGAACATTTTGCCATGTGGATACAGGTTTTATTGATACCTGAAATAAATCAGTGAGATGTGGGTCCTCGGAGAACACTGGTATGTCCCAGCATTCCCAGGCTGTCCCACTGTGCCCAGTGCCAGCAGTGTACTGGGAGCAAGGTGTGATACGGTCGCTGCCCCTGTCTGCATGATGTGGTGAGGGTCTGAGCAGAACCCATGGAGGAGCGGGATGAGGTGACCTTCAGAGGCCCCTTCCAACTATGTTTCTTGATGTCTCTGGCTGATAAAGGCTCCAGAAAACGAGAGATGGAACGCGATGCCTAAGGGTGTGTTTGGGAGGTGATGGGGAACAGAGGACGCTGGGATGGGACAGGTCTGGAGCAACAGGAGGAGCAGCAGGAGGAGCAGCAGGCCTCCTGTAGCCATGACGTGGGTGGTGGTGATGGGTAATGCAAAAAGCAGAATGGGTACGTAAGGGAGGGACACAGAGCGCAGGGCTGTGAGCTCAGCCCTCGACACTGGGGAGGCTGCCCAGGAGCAGCTTGTCCAGCCTGGAGACCAGCCTTGGGGAAAGGGAGCACGAGAGAGTGGTGAAAGGTGACAGGGAGGAAGGATGGGGCTAGCAGGGAAACGACGGCACATAGGGAGCTGGTGCAAGGAGGTGCCCGGGAGAAGAGGGCTGCCCAGCACCATAGGGGAGCCCGTCTGGCCTTTCCCCGCAGGGGGGACATGGAGCAGAGGTGCACTGCCTGGGAACAGTCACTTCCATCCCTGAAGGGCTGCAAAGGCTGGGGGCGTGTGAGCAGGCAGTGACAGGGAGAGAGCCAATCCCCGCCTGTGCTGTGGTGCCCTCGTGGGTTTATATGTCAAGAAAAACATGCTACTTCCCTGCAAATGCTGTCGTTGTCTTTGTCCCTGCAACTTGTGTGCTGGTCAATCCTTCACTGGAGGGCAGCTGGAACCACAGCTGAACGCCTACAAGAAGTTTTTCAAGCCCACTCACGAGATTCTTCAGCTCAGACTTCAGGGGCTGAGGGCTGGGTTTTATTTTGCTTTTTCAAAAAAATTCTGAATTTCCTGGAGAGGGTAAGCCTGGATCTGGGAAAACATACAAGAGTTCCCCAAGGGTCAGGGAAGCCTCTGCATGCGAGATACCCTGTGATTGCATGAGCTCCTGCATGGGATGCTCCTATGTAGCAATGATTTGGTGGGTTTGGGGAGACTTCTCCCAGCCTGCAGCACATCAATCCCTCCCTGAAAGCCTACGAATGACCACCCTCTTGGCCCCTCCCTGCACCCACGGACCCATGCCACAGACCCTCCTGCTCCCCAGAGAAGCATCTTTCACATGTGGGAGACTTTCTGGAGCAGAGGAAGGTGGTGGCCAGCTGGGCATCCCAGTGCTGGCCCCTCTGCACCTCTGAGGTAGCCGCGGAGGCCCCCCATGCTCTCTGCAAGTGGTGAAGAACCTCTGTGCAGCGTAGCGACAGTAACAAACAAGGAGATGGTCCATGGGAAGAAGGAGTTTTATTGCCCGGGAGGAGGTGCACACTGAACATAAAAGGAAAACCCTGCCCCGACATCCTCACAGCCAGGAGCAGCCCAGTGACCCCACACTGCAGGATCCGACCCACGAACCACCTGGAAAGGGGCCATCTGGCAGCTCTCAACCTCAGATCCTGCAGCCCACATTACCAGGATTGCCCAGCAGACCCCAAGGACACAGGTCTGTGGCACTGGCCTGACCCCTGCTCTCCCCAGTTTGTCCATGACAGACTCACCACCTGGGGAGTCCCAAATGTGGGAAGAGAGGCCATGGCCAGCATGCATCATCCTGTGCTGCAGGGCTCGGACTTACCTCCTTGGCCTCTCTGTCAGGATGCTGACTGCGGGGTGGATGTGTGACAGGTCTTACTGCAGGACGCAGGGTGCGATACAAGTTAAACAACACATTGCGTCTGTTCCCCATTACAAAGAGCTTCCATAGGAAGAAGTAAAGTGCCCGCCACAGCCAGAGAACCCATCAGGACGAAGTGCCCTGGATGGAAAGCTAAGACAGTCCCAGAAAGGCCAGTTTAGCCAGGATTATTGCAGCTGAGAAATGGCTTTAACCACACCCCCCCCAATGCCCCTTGTGACCAAACAGTTCTGGGAAGACCAGACCTCAGGCCAGATCCTACCAGCACCGGCATTTAAGTGATGCTGGATCTACTGTGCCAGTGCTAAGGACGGGATGCTGTGGGCCGGGCTGGTCCCTGGCAGTCAGTGTGGCTCCCCTCCAGCACAACTCCTTCCCCAGCAGCCCCCCTCCCCAGCCACACTCCCAGCAGAATTTTTTTTTTTTTTGCAGTGAGTTCAGCCCCACAACTGAGGCTTCTGTGCTTTCTGTGTACTTAACATCATATTGCAGTAAAACAGTTCCCAAACCCATAGAAAATTATTTACACCCAAGTGAAACCTTCCCAGCCCACAGCCTGCCTCCCCCCTCCCCCGTCCCATCTGCATCTCTGCAGCCAGCTCAGCCTATCAGACCAGCCCCACAAGTCTTTGGAGGCCACTGCTCCACGCTGGGCAAGCTCACCAAAAGGTGCTGCGGTGGAGGAGAGGAGAGCTGTGGAGGAAAGGCCAACCTCCCAGTCACCGGGCTCACCAGCTGGGTAGTGCTGAAGACCCTCTTTGCCCAGATCCCCTGTCCCCAGCCATAGGAGTGCGTGATTGCAGCTGGAAATGCTGCTCAGGACCCCTCCTCTGCAGGTGACAAGGCAGCCCTGGGTATAGGCAGATAGTGTGGTAATGGGACAGCTCTTGGAATAAGAAAGAAGAGTTTGGCAGCAGTCTCTCCATCCTTCCATCATGTGAGATGGGAGCAAACTCTCCCGCTCCTCATTGTTCTAGTACAGCTCTGGGAGAGGCCAGGATGGTTGCTCTACAGGGGGAGAAACCTGAGCTTGTGGCCCTAGAAAAAGTGCATGGGCTGCCCTGGGATGCCTGTGCTGGATCAGGAGAGGAGCAGTGCTGGTGAGTTCAAGAAGTGGAGACTCTCCTGCAGCACCCTGGGGCTTCTTGAGGCTCCAGATAGCAGATCCTGGCCAACTTCTCTCCATGCTGGGGAAGTCTCCTCCGCATGCAGAGCCAGCTGTTCCTGGCACTGCCACTTTGTACTCTGTCCCCTGCCCTCCTGGACCTGGTAGAGGTGGTCCATGAACTAACATGCAGGCTGGTGCAGTTCAGGAGGTCCAGGCTGGAGTACACTGGGACGTACTAGGAGCAGGGTTGTCTCTGCTGTGTGGCAGCCTGTGGAGCCCTTCTCAATTCAGAGACTCAACAAACTCCCCAGCTGTCAGATCATCCAAAGGAGCTGTGTGCTGTGGTGAGCCCAGTCCCACTGCTCCTGGTATTGCTGTTGCGTCCGATACCCCTCGACCTGCAGGTGCAGCTGGGGCCATTCTGCTGCATTGAAGGGGTTACCACCTGTCCTGCATAGTTTTGTGGGGACCCCCAGTCCCACAGGGACACAGTAGAGGATGGAGAGAGGCATGACGTGTCCCTGGCCCCTCTTGGAAGGCTGCTCCCCCCATCAGATGGGGGAAGGAGGCAGCAGGACCATCGAGGTATCTGGAAAGCCATGTTTCCACTGATGATGAAATCAAAAAGATGCTTGCGGAGCTCCAGGTCCTGGTCTGGTGCCCCTTTTCCTGCTCACCACCCTGCTGCCCCTTTGCCAGGGTAAGTGTTAAGGAATGCCTGATGTGGGTCTGCAAAGCTGTGATCAGAGATGCCTCCTGGGGCCATTTGTGTTCAGCAGCTGGGATCTCATGGCCTGGATGCTGCTCAAGATCTTCTTCTGGTGGCCCATCATGGTGATGCCCAGACTCCGAATGTCCCTGGAGATCAAAGACACTGTCAGACACAATATGGGCTGGACCTGAGCTGGACCCCAGAGAGACACTCCTCCTCCCTGTGTGTGGAACTCATGGACCAGCCCAGGACCCTGCAACCTGGCTCCTCTCTGCTCGTCCATCAGCACAAGGCTGCTGCTGCTGCTGTTGAGGGTCCATGGGCATCCTCTCAGGGACAGAGAGGCTTCTGTTCCCTCAGGCACATCTTCCTGGCAGGGCCGCTGTGACAGCCCCAGAGGGGAGCAGGAGCAGGAAGGGGATCACTCCTGACAGGCTGGAAGGTGACAAGATCGATGCTCTGAAATTGGATTCAGTTTTAGTGAGATGCCCTCAGATAACCCAGTCAGAGAGACGGACGGATGATGAGCCTTCCCCACTCAACATCTTCCCCGATGTGCATGAGAAACAAGGATCGGTATCAGCTCAATCCCACAGCAAAGACCCCAAGTGCAGCCCCCGATCAATGCACATGACAGCCCTCTGCCTGTGTCTCTCCATCTTCCCTTTCGCTGGCTCCTTCTCTACCTGCCATACCTCAACCAAGGTGTCCACTGTCACATCCTTCCCGAGTCACAGGAACTGGCATCTGGCAGCTCCATGTCTTTTGCCAGGAAACAAGTCTCCTCAGAGGAGGAGAGGTTGTTGCCATCCCTGGCACTAATGCCAACACCAAGGGACGGGGACTGTAAGCCCAGGGTAGGAGCAGGCATAGTTGCCATCTTTTCTGGTACTGCTTGGAGCATCAGCCACCTTGGAGACCCCCTAGACAGAAGGTGGTCAGGAGGAGGAGGATGGGTGTTGGGACACATGTTCTGCAGCTCTCCTTACTTAACCCAGCCTTGGTCACTTGACTATGACCTTCCACTCATACTGAGGTCCTGGATGGTGCCTCCCTATCTCTGCACTGAGCAGGGAACCAGTGCAGTGCACTGGGGTCTGAAGAAGCTGAGGTCCGCCCCTGCTCTGTTTGTTTCCCAATGATCCCAGAGAAGCTCTGCAGAGTGGCGCAGCCACACTTTGGTCCAGACATGCCTTTTGCAGGGGAGAGTGAGAAGTGTGAGATGACAGCAGTCTCATATCTGACCCTGCTTTGATCAGGAGATTGGATTATATGACCTCCTGAAGCACCTTACAACCTGAATTACATACACAGCCATGATGACATTGGAGAGCCACCACAAAGCGCCAGAGGTGACTTGGTACTCACACCCTCTCAGTGCAACCCCTACACCTTCTCTCAAAGGTCAGCATAGCCCTGGACATGGTGCCAGGTCTCAACACCATTTCCTTAGGGGTGAGTCTCTGCTATCAGGGACCAACCAGATCAAGCAAGCCATGGCAGGATGGTCACTGGGGCTACTGGGATGGTGCAGGGTAACCCAGCAGGTGCTGTTTGTTCTCTGGTACTCACTCGATATTCATGCGCATCACCATGCCCAGGGAGGAGTATCCTGCCATGGCAAAGTTGTCCCGGTAGTGCCCCAGACGGATGGAGTCCAGCCAGTCTTCCACTGTCAGACACCTGGACAGGTCGAGGAGGCCCCTGTCGAAGGGTGCTTGGGTGAACCTGGGAGCAGGACAGAAGGGGTTAGACCAGGAGGTGTTGGTCCTAGGTGGCCAGGCTATGAGGTCCACCTCAAAGAGCCAGTGACCCTGCAGGTGAGGGCAGGACAGAGAGAGCCCTCACCGGCTGGTAAAGGCAGGCACTCCACTGCGTGTGCACTGCGGCAGATACCTGACCAGATCCTGGCATGGCGATACCATGGTGGGAGCAAGACAGTAAAGTGCAGGATGATTCCCACTGCCCACCACAACCTGTGCCCATGAGCCCTAGGCATGTCCATGGTCACAGGGGAGCCACTGCTGCTCGAGCTGGACAGAAATACCCCTTATTTGCTGCAACCTCCATGCTCTGCCCAGCATCAGGTGCCAACCCCTGCTCATCACGGTGGCTCAGGGAGCCCTTACCAACCCCTGCTCATCGCAGTGGCTCAGGGAGCCCTTACCGGTTCACTGTGCCCGTGCACTTCAAGTTGTCTGGGTTGCGGATCAGCTTGTCCAGGATGCCAACAATCTGGGAGAAGCGTGGCCTCTCACTGCGGTCCTTCTGCCAGCAATCCAGCATGAGCTGGTGCAGGGTTGTGGGGCAGCCCATGGGGGCAGGCAGGCGGTAGCCTTCCTCCACGGAGTTAATGACCTGGAAGGAACCACATGCCGAAGTGGAGCTGCACCCCCCTCAACTGCAGTACCACAGGTGGCACCACACGGGGAAGATCACTGGTGCATGAGCTGCTGGGGCCATCAGGTAGGGAAGCAGGGCGGGTGTGCACAAGATCCATGCTAAACAATGAAAGGAGCTGAGTGCAGTCTCTGTGGAGAGCTGGAAGCAGGCTGGATACCACACGCATCTGAGAAATCACTGCTATGACAGCAGGTTTAAGTGGTCCAACAGGCTGAAAATGCTGCAGCTTCCCTCCAGACAAGCCAGGAGAGCTGTACTCACAGCCAGTTGTTCTACAACCAGGGCTTGCTGCTGCTCGGCAAGGCTGGAGGAAACCCTGTTCAAAGGAGCTGTGCGGAGAAGGGGGTGTAAGGCACTGCATCCATGCCCTGTTGTCCCCGCAGCCACTTTCTAAAATAATAAAAACACCAGGGAGGGAGGGGACTCTCAGGGCTGCCAGAGCAGGGAGAAGGTGGGTTGGTTTATAGACCTCGTAGGTAAAAAAAAAGGAGTTCTTCAAAGTCCAAATATTAATTTTATTGCCTCCTTTAGGAAATTTGGCTCCCAGGTTATAGTCTGGAATAAAACCTACATTTTCCTACAATTTTGATGTTACTCTTGAGGTAAGAGTGGCTCCACACGACTCTGACAAGTCCAAACTGCCGGGTGGAGCAAGCCTGGGGCAGCAGAAGGGCTGGATCCCCAGCACTGGGTGCGGGAGGGGCTGCAGACCAATGCAGTGGGGCTGCAGTGATCCTAAGGAAGCCATGAGCCCCTTCAGGGAGTGGGACGGATGGCACAGCCCACGCTGAAGCTCTCCGGCCAGCAGAAAGGCTTGTACAGAGCAGGCGGGGATGGGGAGACCCGCAGGGCACACAGCCAGAAGCCACGGTGCTGCAAAGGGACAGACTGCGTGGTGCAACAATGGGCAACACGCTGATGTCCCTCCCCACTGAGGGGACACAGGGGTAGGAGGACAGGCAAGGGCTGCTCTTTGGGTCCCTTTCCCGCTGCTGCCCAGCGTCCACTCACGTCTCGGTTGGTCATGTTCCAGTACGGGCGCTCGCCGTAGGCCAGCACCTCCCACATGACGATGCCGTAGCTCCACACATCGCTGGCTGAGGAGAACTTGCGGTATGCGATGGCCTCCGGTGCTGTCCAGCGAATGGGGATCTTCCCCCCCTGAAAAAGCGAGCAACAGAGGAGGCTCAGAGCGTGCAGGGCTCAGGCACCTCTACCCCTCTGCAGCTGGGACAGCAGATGAGATAAGTGATTGTAGCAGGTTGAAGGAAAAAAACCTGCCCGAAGGCTTTTGGTGTAAACTGATTAATTGAATTATTCCCTTCCATGTTATGTTTGGCAGCATCTCATTGGATGAGAAAGTTTTCTCTTGAGGGTACTGCCCCTTTAAGAAGCTGCGGGCTCGGGTGGCTGGGGGCTACTCGGGACTTCCGGGGGCTACTCGGGACTTCCGGGGCTTTCGGGACGGCTTCGGGGGCATTCGGCTCCTCCCGGTTCCCGGGACTTGCTGGGCTGTTCTCCTCGGTTGGTTCGCGGCTCTCGGCTCTCCGGACATTACCGGCTCCGCTCTGCGGGAGTCACTGCAGGACCTCAGCTTCGCTCCGGGGAAGAGGCTTCTCCAAACCCTGCGGCTTCGCTCCGGGGACCTTACAGGCTGCCGGAGTGGACTGTGCGCCGGGGCAGCCCCCGCCACGCCGCCTGGGACAGACTGCTCGCCTGGAGGCTTTTCTGCTGCCGTAAGGCTTTACCCTCTTTGCCTGCTGCTTTGATATTCTTCTCTGCTTCAACGAGAATCCGGTAGGGACAGCGATTTCCACATTTCAGCCCGGCGTTCATAATAGCCGCGGGTTCCCTTTGTTCGCTCCACGAGGGCGCACACGTGGCCGGTGCCATTTCTGGACTGCACGTGGCACCGTCCCCCTTTGTCTCTGTTCTCGTGTTTAAAACCCTCACCTTTCCATCCTGCACAGACTCTCAGATTTTGCATTGGTTTTTCCCTGCATGTTATATATATTGTTCTAGTTTTAATAAAAGTTTGTTTCAGTTTTCCAAACGTTCAGAGGTCTCACAATATCTTTTCTTTTTCCTTTTCGTATCTCTGCTTTTGAACCCTTTTCTCTCCCGGAGGAGAGGGGTTCGGGGATAGGGAAGGACTCGTCCCCGTGCTCGGCTTGCCTCAGCCGACCGGCGACAGTGATACACTGGGGTGGGTCTTCTGGAAAGGACTGAGGAGGAAATCTACACAAGATAAGCCTAGAGGTGCACCTGAAGGATGACTTCAAGGTATTTCCAGTAGAGCGAGGAGAAAGCTGTGCTGTTTTACAAGGTCTTCTTCATGCACAATTCCATCCCTCAGTGTTCAAGAGAGAGGAGTTCAGAGTGATGAAGTGGAGCCAAGGGCTACCAGAGCGCACGAGCGTGGAGCTGACCCTGGGCACAGGCAGAGCCTGACTTGAGCAGACAAGGAGAGCAGCGGCATGTGCTCCCCATCCTTTACTGCTTTGGTAGGCAAGCACTGAGAAGGAGGACTTGTGGAATTAAAGGACCGTGCTGACAAAAATCAGCGATATATGGGCTAAGAAATACATTTAAGCTGGAAATGTGGTTGCCAGCCACCTGGAGAGGAAAGTTGTGGTGTAGGGAGTGTCGGGTGGGTTTCCCAGAGCAGCTGGGACAGGCGCAATATACCTGGGAACACCTTTCAGGTATCACTGTCTAGGGAGAGTTGCCTCCACCCCACTGAGTCCTGCCTGCTCTGGCACACTCCTTCATGGGGACTGGAAAAGAATAATGTGTCCTTTGGGAGAGTCCCTTTGGAGGAGTCATCTCCTGAGCGAGTCGAGGACAACAGAGAAGGAACACAGGATCCCTTCTTATCACAAGTTTCTGAACAAGAGAACATCCTCATTTTCAGGGTTCCCTGACTGAGACCTCACCAGAGATATCGTGCTCCTGACCCTGTCACTGCATCCTTGTGGTTCAGTTCTACCCGCCTAATCTTCCTTCAGAGCAACCAGCTCTGGTGGGTTTCAGTGTGCCAAGATGCCTCAAAGCCTCTGTTGTGACATTCCCAGTGGCTGCGTCACCCTCTGGTGACCTCCCTGCTTGCATTCATACCGGGGACATGAGACAGTGTCCCTAGAAACTGAGCAGGATGGGAAAGGATCAGCAGGTAGGTCAACACATGAACTCTGGTCACTCGGGTCACCTTCCTGACCCAGTGTGGTCACTGACATACTGTCTCTGAAAACTGGTTCACAAAGATTAAAAGTACTGGGGGAAATCTCAGAGATTGGCTTGGTGGAAGGAAGGCCAGGCTATGTGTAGGCCACAGACAAGGAGATGGGCTGCTCTGACATCAGGAGCAGTAGTTGATCTTGGGCCCCTTCTTACCCTTCCTCCGAGCGTTCCAAAGCCGAGATGCAGAAGATGCCGTGCTTGAACAAAGCAGCAGGAACCTTCTCCCAAATTAAAGGATCTGGAATATCAAGTTCTTTCTAAGGATACCAAAGGGAGCAGCTGAACACAAAGACACACAACACATTCTGGCTCATTTCTCCACTTGGCTGAAGCCAAGCCAAGAGCATGAAGGCCAAGTCCTCCAGGCTGGGCCACTGTGCACTCATCCCTCAGAGCTGCAACAACTGTGGGCCATGCTCTGCATTGTGTCAGCTACCCCACAGCAACCTGAAGCTCTTTCTGCTTCTCTAGTCTTGGTCCTTCTGAAAAATCATACCCTCGGCTGCAGCTCCAAAAAGTCCTTCATCACGAACTGTCTATCCACCACATTTTCCCAGCCAGAGGTGAGCCTGGGGAGCACACTAATTCCTTTCATGGCCAGAGAAGAGCAAAAAGAGCATGTTCCCTCACTGTATTTCATTTCACCTCTGATGACCTCAGTGGAGGAGCACATCAAGCTCCAGAGCTGTCAGATTGGCCAGAAAAATTTTAAAATGGCTTCACAGACAGGAATGTCCTACATGAAAACAAAGTCACTGGGGTTGCAAAGCCAGTTCCCATCCTTCCCACATGCCTGAACAAGGCGGAGTCACATGGAAGAACTCGTGTGCAGCCATACTACTGAAGAGTGCACCATAACACCCACCTACTGACCGACGGCTCTAAGACAACTGAAGGAGAGGATGGAGCTACATGGTCCAGGGAAGGACTCCAATGGGGACATGGGAGAGGCCACCCATGCCCACAGGAGCTGCTGGCTGGGGAGTTTTCATCAGCTCCCTGCTCTCCCACCCTGCTTCTCTTTGTTCATTGCACATTTCCGTTCTGGAATGTCCCTGGATGAAGGACAACGCTTTAAGGCTCAGAAGCTCTTCGGGTTCATGCTCGTGGTCCAGATACCATCAGTGAGGTGACTATCTCCATCACTGCCCTGCCTATCTTGACTTGTCTAATCTTTCTATCTGCCAGTGGCCTGGCACAACCACCATCAGTGAGGATCAACAAGGCTGCAACGCTCAGAGCCACGCACCGTGGTGGTGTACGCGGCTTCGGGGTCATCCTCCAGGATGCGTGAGAGGCCAAAATCAGACACTTTGCAGACCAGGTTGCTGTTCACCAGGATATTGCGGGCAGCCAGGTCCCGGTGCACGTAGCCCAGGTCAGACAGGTACCTCATGCCCGCTCCGATGCCACGCAACATTCCCACCAGCTGGATGATGGTGAACTGCCCATCATGTTTCTGAAAAGAAAATAACCCAGAGTTCATTTGTGGTTCTCACCAGCATCCTGTTGACGTTGCTCTCATTAAACTACCCCTCAGCAGCTCTCATCTTTGGCTCAGCACCTCCTCTAACCCCAGGGTGTCTTTCTTGTACCCCCAGCCCACCTCCTGCCCTCCCAGTGCCTCTGACACGCCCCTCAGGCAGGCATCACTGCCTTTGCCCATGTCTGCTGGAGAGGTGAGAGCCCAGAGCGCACCGCTCTCACGCAGGGCTTGCAGTGGCCGTGAGGCCAAGTTGCTGGAAGCAGCCTGTCCACCAGTCACTCAGCCCAGGGGAATGTGCAATGAATAAAAATACGGAAGAGCACCTTACCCTGAGGAAGGTGTCTAGCGAGCCGTTCTCCATGTATTCAGTAACAATCATTACCAATTTGCCTGCAGAAGACAAGGAAGGTCAAGTCAGCAGAGAAGTCACCTTGCTTCGGGAAGCCAAGTGCCAATGCATGGGAGGGACATGAATCCAGGCCCGTGGATGTCCTGTAGCCCTGCAGGGCAGCCTTACCCCTGCACCATGCAGGACAGGCACAACGGTGGGGATGTGGCAAAAACCCTGATGCTTACCCCTCCCTCCAGGTGCTACTCATGTGTCTAGGTCAGCTTCATTATCCCGCTGAAATTTGCATGCCATTAGCATAACGCTTTGCATCAGAATGTGCCTTTTTGAAGGAAGACTTCAAATTACGAATCAACACAGGCAGACTTCAAAATAAACGCTAATGGGTAGGACACCTTCTAAACCAAGAACCCCGACCTGGGGCCCACTGCGGAGCGAGGTGGGGAGCTGCCACATGGGAATTTTGACCTATAAGAGGAGACCAGGGTGTGGGATGAAGGCGACCTGAGTAAATGGACATCTGACAAGCAAGCAACTGGGGCAGCGTGAGGATTGGGTCCACCCAAAGTGATCCCTGACCCCCATCTCCCAGGGTGCCCACAGGGAGATACATCCTAGCCCCACCATAGGGTCCTGTCCCCACTAGCCACCTACTCCTGGTCACCACTCCCTCCAGATGGATGACGTTGGGGTGGTCGAACTGTGCCATGATGCTGGCTTCGCTCAGGAAGTCCCGTCTCTGCTTCTCTGTGTAGCCTGCTTTCAGGGCCTTGATGGCCACGGGAATCTCTCTCTTCCCTGGCAGCTTCAGGCGGCCATAGCACACCTCTCCAGACTCCCCTGCAAGGCAAGGGAAGGTGAGGGCATGGGGAGCTCCTTAGCTTCTCACACTCACCCACCAAGCACTGGATCACCCCATCTGCTGTCACACTCATGGTGTGCCCCAGCCCTGCAGGACTTTTGGGCTCTTTGCCCATCACTGTGTTGGAGAACAGAATGGGTTGTCTAGCTCTGGCTCCCAGTGCCAACCCTGGGACTGGGCAGAAATATCAGAAACCACCTCTCTCTGATGCCTTTTACTGAAGTCGATGGGCCAGGAGTAGTGATGACAGTGGCACTTGATTTACCACTTTTAATGAATGAATTTGGGAATCTCAGAGCAGTAGGGATGTCTCTCAGCCAGGCTTCCTAATGCTGCTCTGGGTTAAGACCTTGGGGTGCTGCTGGTGAAGTTCCAGCTCTGTCTCTGCCTCATGCAAGCCCCTGTTCCTATGCGAAAATCCCTTTGTTCTCAAAATTTTTCATTGTGCTGGCAATTTCATTTGCATCTTGTCACCCCTGACGCTTGTTCCAAGGTTTGAAGGCAGGGTGGCCACGTTGGTGCACCCACGTGGGACGGACTGAGCCATCTGCTGCATCAGCTGGAGCCATCGGTGCCACTCCGGCTGAGCAGCAACCCTCTGCACCACGCTGCCTCCAAAGACTTTATTTCATGCACCAAAACCCCCCTACTCTACCCATGATTTTGATCTCAGAAAGATCAGGAGCAGGTGAAGCCCTGGTTGAGCACTGGGCCAGTGCTGCGCAGCCCGCTGAGGTCCCAGCAGACCATGGGGACAGCACAACCTCAGACCGTGAACTTCCTAGAGCAGACATGACTCAAAGAGGCAGTCTGGCCTGGGGACTCACCAGACCCGATGACCTTTTCAATCTTGATCCGGGAGGCCTCGATTTCACGGGTGAACTCATGCACGGCTTGGCAGGGGTCCTCGTATGTGTGTGGATCCACGTAGAACTTGGACTCAGGGAACTTCACTGCCAGGTTTCAAAGAGAAGAGAGGAGAAAAAGCTCTTTCAGACAGCTCCACTGAGAATTAGGGGCACCCAGCAGCCAGGCAGAGGATGGGCAGGGTCAGGACTTCTTGGGCTGACATGCTGAGGAACCACAGAGGCTCCCATTCCATGCCGTGCAATCCTTCAACCCCGTTACCAGGATGCCCCTGGGATCAGAGTCCCCACTCAGATGTCCTAGACACATCCCCAGAAGCAGGCAGTGGTCACAAACCTACCCCCAGAAACCACAGCAGAGCCAGGGGGTAAATGGCCCAGGTCCCTGTCCATCCACAGGGCTGAGGTCCTTCACACCCCAAGGGCAGCAGCAGGGAGAGTCCTACCTTGCCCGTTCTGATAATGCATCTTCTCCTCGTCAGAGTCCTGGAAAGCCTTGCTGTACCCACAGTGCCTGCCACGGGGACACAAGGGTAAGAAGGAGTGCTCCTCTTCCTCAGTCCTACCAGCAGCACAAAGGCAGGGTGGAAGGCAGGGTGTGCCAGGGCTGTAGCAGCACAGGAGGAGCTGGAGCGAACACTTGGACCTCCACCAGTTGCATTCCTGTGTCTTGCTGGATGTCACTTGGAGCAAGGTACTTCCCAGGTGCCCTCCAGGGCTTGGCAGTGCTAAAAGCTGCAGCCCTTTTGTCTCCTCTGGGCAGTGGCATGTGTGTGCCACACGTCTGGCTCAGCAATGCTGAGATGTAACAGACACAGTCCCCCTTGGACCTTTCTGACAGAGAAGACGTCTCTCCCCTCCTGACCTACCCCCTAGCCCTGCCAGCCAGCCCTCATACTGGTAGTGGCACTGGCACTGGTATTGCTATGGCTACTGCTACTGCTGCTGCTCTCCAGCCTCCTGGCATGAGGGGGAGGTCTGAAAACCAGCTCTGCCTCAGAGAAAGTGGAGGCAGGATGACTCCTCAACGAAGCCTCTTGGTTGCTTATTAAACCCCGATCTATGGATGCTCTGGACAAACTGAAAGGAGAAAAGTTGCACCCAAGTTCTCCCATTCCTCCTGCCCTGCTTGGTGACAAGTTCCACTGACCTCCAGAAGGCACATACCTCTTCTTGCAGATTAGGACCACCAGCAATGCCACAAGGCCAGTGATGAGTGTCAGGCAGATCCAGACAATCGTCATTGTGTCGTACCGGAGAGAGACTGGAAGAAGCAGGGTAGGAAGGAGGTGAGCTGGAGTGGGGAGCGCTCTGCTGAGCTCAGAAACTCGTCTACCCCAATGGGGTCATGGTCTTCAAATATAAAACATCATCCCACATCCAGCTCCGGCTTTAGGGCTTTCCCACTTTACCGGGACGCATGGAGAAACGAAGCACGGATCTGGGATGATGATACAGCAGACCAGCACAAAGAGGTGTCTGGAGCCTCAAGACCTCACCAGGCCTTCCCTGCCCTAACTGCTATGTCCTTCCTCCCTCTTCTTTCTAATGTACAAGCACTTCTCAGAAGGCCAAATTCAGGCAAGCACTGCAGGTTGAAACCCCAGGAGATGTGCCTCCTCCCTGTGTGGCACAGGAACAATGGCCACGGAGAAGGGCATCACCCCCTGCTCCCTGCCCCACACTTCCACATCTCACAATTGCACAGCACACACTCACCTGGCTTCACCGTTTCCACCTCCACGGTCTGACTGAACCTCCCGCACCCGGCGGAGGTGCGAGCCCGAACCTGGAAGATGTAGCGGGTTGCAGGCTTGAGCCCAGAGATGGTGGCAGTGGTGACCTTGGATTTCAGAGTTGAATAGCTCTGCATTTCCTTGTCCTGGGGAGAAACAACACCAAAAACCTGGTTGCATCAGCACAGCAACCACAGAGACTTCCAGAAAAGTCCCCTGTGCAGGGCTGGCTGATAGCAGCCATGGCACTGGCAGGATTGAAACCAAGCTGTGCCTCTACCATGCTGGGACCAGTTTGTGGCAGCAAGCTCAGCGTTACCTTCTCGTAGTACTTGATTTCATACTCCAGGATGATGCCGTTGGGCTGGTCTGGCTCTTGCCACAGCAGGGTGACGCTGTTCTGGCCCGTGCTCTCCTGACGGACGACCACCACCTGGGACGGGGCTGGGGGTACAGACGGCAGGGTGTTAGGTGCTGCTGGCGGGGGTCATGCTTGGGGGGGGGGGGGTGGACGGGCAGGGACAGGTGGAACTGGAGGCCCATGCAGGACCCCTGACTTAAACCATGTTTCTGTTCTAATTAAAGCCATGTGGAGATGAGAGCTGTAAAGGGGCTTGCAAGCAGGCTTTTGTCTGCTTCAGTTGCTTCAATCTCTTTCCCATGGCGTGAGCAGGCTCTGAGGAGATGAAAGAGGAGGACACTGATCCAGGAGGGGACACTGGTGCTTCACTCTGATCTGGAGCCAGAAAGAAGAAGGGGCTGTGGGGCTAGAGGTTGTGGAGAACCCTAGCAAGACCCTGACCCCTCCTGCCCCACCTGGGGAAGGGGGAGAGGGGCAGGTGAAGAGGGAAAGGGAAGATTACAAATGCCCAGAGGGATGATCAGGGACTGAGCATCAGTCTAAAGGTGCCCTGGGGGTGCTCTCCTGCCCTGAGATACCTGTCATCTGCCTGGGCCTGGGTTGGGAGCCTGTGAATTGGTCTTTGTACCTGCCATGTCCGAACTGGAGCTGCCACAGCCAGAGGAGCCGGCTCACTAGCTTCATTTCTCTCTGGGAAAATCCCCCCTGGAAGGACCCCAGAGAGTGTGGTGGGGTGCTGTGATGGCCAGGCACAGCCATTGGGTCCAGCTCAAGGGAAGGGGTCAGGCACCCCTCCCGACCCTAACTGCTGAATGAAAGATGGGATGTGATGGCTCTGGGGAAGGTGGAGCTGCTGGGTGCCATGGCTGCAGCAGCAGGGGGGCACCCAGGGACTGAAAGGCAGCAGTTATAGGTCAGGTCATCTTCAAGCTGGCTCCTCTGAGAAGCAGAAATCACTGTTGGGACATGGGACCCCAGGGAGCTGGGACAGGGTGGGATGGTGGGAATCAGCTAAACCCCACGGGCACGTGTAACACCATCTCCTCAAACAGCCCCGGGCATCTCTGCTGCATCTGCTCCGGCCCTGCTCATTCAGCCGGGGCTGGGGGGACAAGAGAGACCAACATCCAGCATGGGCCAGTGCAGTGTGGCTGGGGTCCGTCAGCCCCCCCTGGGGGGCAGAGGTGCTCTCTGGTACACAGCAGCTGAACTTCAATCACCTCCAAATTCCCAACTCCACTGGTTTTGCAGCATCCACTTTCCGGCAGAGACGTTGAAATGGGAATATTCAGCAGTCCCTCCAAGGCATCAGGCTGATGCTGCTCGTCAGCACTTGGAGGGATCATGGAGGAGCAAAGCAGCAGGATGGAGCATTTCCACGTGGGCTCAGCGGAGCGCTGAAGGAGTGCTACAGGCAGGTGTCAGTAACAAAAGGGCCTTGTTCTTGTGCCAGCCATGAGCTAACCCAGCAAGGCCCCCAGGTTTCTCGTGCTGGCACCACCACCATGGGAGCAGAAGAGGCTCAGCATCACAAGAAGTTCCTGCGGGCTCGTTTCCAACTGGGAGGATTAACAAGAAGGTTCAGTCCCTGCCCTGTCCTCTCTGCCTACATCATGCTCCATAGAAAGGGGCTTAGCTGGGCTCTGCTCTGGGAACACGCCCAGTTGACCCTGCAGAGAGGTCCTGGCCTACCTGGGCTTGAGCACTGCTCAGAAGTATCTCCTGGGGAAAGAGCACTTCACAGGAGGCGACTCAGAAAGAAGAGACGTGTATGAGGGAGACTTTTCCCAGCAAACGCTGCTGTCACCTGCCAGGGCCTGGCATTGTTGCAAGCTAAGAGCAGAACATGAACTGCTGCTTGGCCCTTTGGGAAGGTATAGAAGGCTGGAGAAACAGCCTGAAAGATTCATGCTCCACTTAGTGTTCCTGTCAATAAACAAGTGTTCTCCGTGCCCCCTGTCTCCTGCAGAAAAGGAGCCTCTGCCAGTGGCGGCCGTCTGAAGCAGAGAGAAAGCAGGACGAAAAAGAATGGCATGAACCAGAGAAGGGTAAGAGTTGCCTTTGGCAGCAGCTTGTCTCCAGCCCACCCTGGCTCCCTGAACCCACCTCCAGCAGCAGAGAGGATAGGGGTAACATCTCCTGGGGGTCCCATGCCCATCACCAAACCAGCCCTTGGCTAATAGGGCAGGTTTTGGCTCCTACAGATACTGGCTAGAGCAACATCAGCATTGCCCACACAGGCAAAGCCTGCGGGGGTGTCTGCTCCTCCTACCTGCCTGGTTTGTGGTGATGTTGGCGACTGCAGCTCTCCTGGACTCCAGACTGAGGTCAGAGACACCGTTGATGGCCTCCACCCAAAAGGAGTAGTTGGTGTGGGCCAGGAGGTTGGTCACCGTCAGCACTCCCTGCACCAGGCTCATCTGCTGGGGCACGAAGCGGATCCCGCTGCCGCATGCCTCGCACCGGCCAGTGTCCCCTGAGCAGCGCCTGCAGACCACGTTGTAGACGATGTCAAAGCGTCCCCCCTTGTCCAGGGGCGGGCCCCACTCCAGTGTCACCGAGGTGCCATTTACACTGGAGATCAGGTTCACAGGAGCAGAGGGGGGGCCTGTAAAAGAAGCAGAGGTTCAGGCAGGGTGGGAGCCGCTGAGTGTGTGGGGACTGGCAGAGCATGGGACCGACCAAGAGATGCACCTCGGGCAGCAGGTACCCGCATGTACAAACAACGCTGCAGGGAACACAGAGCTGCCTGGAGGGGGAAATGCTCCCAACAGGAGACAGCAAAGTCATGGACAGGTCTCAGGGTGAAATGCTCTGGAGGTAAGATGGACCAGGAGGCCAAAAGGCAGGCAGGCAAGAGCTGATGCTTGTTCTGGGTGAAGCAGGAAGCAATGGGGTTGCATGGGGGAAGAGCCAAGGTGTTGATGGGCAGTGGGGAACAGGACCTGCTCATCTAAAGTGAAGGATAAACTCACATTTCTTGGGGAGATCAACAATCTTGGGTGGATATCCCCGAGGAAAACGCAAGTCACATGTTGCTGACCTGTCTTTCACCCTGGCAGCCCCACACCTTTGTGTCCTCCTGGACCAACCATAGAGAGAAGGACTCTGCCTGGGTTGTTCTTGTCCCCTTTTAGTAGCACTGGGCCTCTCTGTTGCAGAGATCTGAGGTGAAACCATATGAGGAACCCTGGTGCCACCATCCACCCACAGTGAAGGGGAGCACAGCAACGCTTGCGCTGCCCCGTGGCCTCCCAGGGGTCTGACCACCGTGTGGGCTTCCTCAAGGCAAGTGGCTGGAATGTTGCTTGGTGAGTGGGCAGGCAAGCTTGCCATCAGAGCCATGCTCTCACCCCTCTCCGTCACAGGAAAGAGCCGCAGGAGGTGAAGCACTCTGGCCAGGAATGTTTGGAGAGCAGCAGGATGAGGATGAGGCAGCAGGCAGTGAGGGAGTGCAGCCGAGGGGGTCTCAGCTCATGCACCGAAGGGAGACCCGGGGTTGAAAGGCTGCTACAGCGCGTCCAGCAGCGTGCGCAGAGGCCAGGGCTCACACTGGGCTCAGCCAGGGATCATCAGCTGTGACTGAGGACGTGACGCCTGCCCTGGGGTACTCACGCGTGCAGGCGGCCGAGGGGGGGTCCTGCGCCGCCCTGTAGAAGCTGCTGTCGCAGCGGCACACGCGGGCAGCCCGGCTCTCCGAATGGCTGTGCAAGGGGCACTTGGCACACAGCTGGTCCCCGGGGGCCGACTTGTAAAATCCCAGCTGGCAGGCTGCGGAGGATGGAGGGGGCAGAGGTCAGGGGCACGCGCCTGGACGAGGAGCATCCCATGACCCAGCAGATCCCACCAGCAAAAAGCTGGACCCCACTCTCACCCCCATCCCGGTGCATGGGAAACCAGCCCTTCTCCCCAACCCCTGGGTAAGTCCCCCTCCCCCTGTCCAGCTGGCACCAGGACGCTGTGAAAACTGCTTCTGTCTCTCCCCAGCTGTACTCACTGCCATCCCGGTACCTGTTACCCCCGGTTTCACAAGCAAATTAGGGTGCCTCTGCCTTTCGTGAGGTGCCTGCAAAGCTTGACATGATCTCCTTGCACCCAGGACCACTGCCCAGAGTCCTTTGCACTGCAGCCACCCCTCTAGGCCACCGCCTGGTGCCAGGACAGGCAGCACTGCAAAGATCAAACCAGGCAGCACTGGAAACCACCTTGTTAAACATCCTAAGAACCACCATTTATGGGCCAGAGTCATGGCATAATCCTCACTCCACAGAGGCTGCCACACTGCTTGTGCTGGTGTGCCCAGGTGCCCAAGAGCATCCATGGGGGTAGTTTCAAGGATTAAAAGCTCCACCCCTGGGACATGGTGCATGTCTCTCTGGTGTGCTGCTATGCAAAGCAACAAGTTTCCTTGCACAATACCCCCTGTACTCGGCAGTGGTGAGGCCACACCTCAAATACTGTGTCCAGTTTTGGCCCCTCACTTCAAGAAGGACATTGAGGTGCTTGAGTGTGTCCAGAGAAGGGCAATGAAACTGATGCAGGGTCTAGAGAGCAAGTCTTATGAGGAGCAGCTGAGGGACCTGGGGTTGTTCAGCCTGGAAAAAAGGAGGCTCAGGGGAGACCTTACTGCTCTCTACAACTACCTGACAGGAGGTTGTAGTGAGGAGGGGTTTGGACTCATCTCCCATGTGACAAGTGACAGAACGAGAGGAAATGGCCTCAAGCTGGGCCAGTAGAGGTTCAGTTTGGATATAAAGAAAAGTTTCTTTACAGAGAGGGTTGTGATGCCTTGGAACAGGCTGCCCAGGGAGGTGGTGGAGTCCCCATCCCTGGAGGGGTTTCCCAGCCGTGTCGATGTGGTGCTGAGGGACATGGTTTAGGGACCCTGGCAGTGCAGGGGGAATGGTTGGACTCGATGATCTCAAAGGTCTCTTCCAACCAGATGAACCTGTGATTCTGCGAACGGGAAAACACCCTTTCTAGTTTCACATCGCAGCACACTCTGCCTACTCTCTGCGGACGGACAGCAAGGTCAGATGAGCCAGCCTGAGTGTTTTTGACAGCACAACCTGCCTACACTCACTTTGCCTCCTCCCGGAGCTGGGGGCTGTGCGGCAGGAGCACACACTCATCCCACGCTGGGGCTGGCATCAGTCTTCTCTGTCCTACCCCCACCTCTCCCAGCAGCCCCTCAAGTGAATCATTTGTCACAGAAACAAACAACTTGTCTCTCGTTAGGAAAATCGATGAGCACGAGAGTGACATGTGGCGTATCAAGTATCTGTCTGAGGGTGGAAGGATCTGTCCTCTCTTGCAGATTTTATTTCCAAGTAAGGAAAACCACGCTTTGTCTGGGTTCCCAAATTCATCAAATACTTCTAGGACCAGTTCCAGTGATTCCAGCATTAATCCTGGATCGGAGTCATCTCTGTTTTTCCCTGCTGAGGTGGTAATACCTTCAT
Source organism: Bucorvus abyssinicus (assembly GCA_009769605.1). Lineage (NCBI taxonomy): Eukaryota > Metazoa > Chordata > Aves > Bucerotiformes > Bucorvidae > Bucorvus > Bucorvus abyssinicus. The sequence continues at coordinate 456,539 of CM020049.1, read as the reverse complement.
TTTCCCGTCTTTACCCGCAGTGGTATCCTCTGCATACTGCCTCAATTTTTGCTTCCAAGCATGTAGAAGGGCTTTGCTTGCCATCCAGCACCCGCATTGGTCTGGGTCCCTCTGTGCTGGCTGTTTGTTCTGCTTCTAGGTGCTGATTTGTTTTCTTATTAATAACACTCCGTTCCTTGCCACGGGGTCCTCCCCGGACTGATCCCCACAAACGTATCACACACCGCACAGCAATACAACAGCCTCTTTATAACTGAGCTACTTCCAGCAATGGCAGCTGAAGGTTCTGCTCCAGCCACACGCATCCCTGGTGGCTTGTTAGTCCCCTCTTCAGACTGTCACTAGCTTCTGTGGCAGTTGTACACTGAATTGTGCAGGGGAGAAATACCACCAGGAGGTCCTACACATGCCACCAAGTGCCAGAGATGCTGGTACCATGGGTTGGTCTCACAGGTTGGTACCATGGGTTGGTCTCATTGGTTAGTCTCACAGGTTGGTATAGCAGGCAGAAAAAAGCAAAGGCCAGAAATGCCAGAGTTTGCCCCCGAATCTCTGCTCCTCCAGTCCCCAAATAGCATCAGAGCAAGGAGCAGAGATGCCCAAACTTGGAGAAGCAAACTTGGGAAGTAGAGGTGACTAACAAGGAAATTGCAGCAGCTTGGGGCTGGCTTTGCTCCCCAGCTCTCTCAACACCGTTCACCTGCTCACGGGCATCAGAAGAGGAGAGAAAACAGGGGAGGTGGAACTGGGAGAGGAGGTTTGCTGGATCCAGCCAGCCACACCAAGGAGAGCCCAGGACACTTGCCAAGCTCTGGTGCTGACTGTTAATGTGACACACCAAGAGAGCCAGGGACACTCTGCCTTTACCGATCTCCCTCTGCCCAATGCTGCAACACCCTCCAGTCTGCAACCCCTTGGTTTTGTCTGTAAGAGTGAGACAAGTGCTGCTACTCCCTGTTCTCAGGTGGGGAGAAATCTGGGGTGTAGCCAGCTGGGGAAAAACCCACACCAGATCTCAAAGAAAGAAGAGTTCCCAGTTCCTCTGGGAAAGGTTGAAGACACGGCATAAGCACAGCCTGCCAGATGGGAACCAAGCTACAAGACAGCCCCGCAGTCCATGCTAGCCAGTGTGCATCCCAGGATTTGCCACCTTCAACTCGCTCTGTGAACCCCCACCTTGTATCTGCAAACCACCGTCATCACTGCCCATGCAGGAACCAGCAACCAGGAACTCTTGATTCAAGAAGCACTGGAGTGGTTCTCCGCACCAATATTTAATTAAGGGCAGAGAAATCAGTGCTCGATCAGGTATGGAGAGACAGGCCAGCAGGAAGGATGGGAACACGAAGCACAGCAGATTTGCACCAAGAAATTGTAATCACTTAGCATTTAATGCTGTAAAAAAAAAAAAGTTAATTACCTGTAGCAATGATTCACAATTATTTTAGATGCACTCAGGGGGAAAATTATCCTAAATGACAAATTACAGGTGAATTTGCGCACCAGGGCAGAGCCGTTGAGAGCCACTTCCCAGCACTTGGACAGCACAAGCACGTGAGGAGGCCTGGAGAGCCACTGGGGCTGGGACAGGCACTGCTCTGGATGGGGTCACGCACCTCCGTGTGTCTCGGTGCTTGCTCTAGGTGGAAGCAGGACACAGGTGCAAAGCCTTTCGCAGACACAGGAGACAGGGCATCAGCTTGGAACCTGCACGAGATATGAATTCTCCACAGCACAGCATGACAAGCATGTCCTGCTCTGGATTGAGCCAATGACACGTGGAAGACCAGGACCTCCTGGTTAGAGAGGTAAGCTCTGGTAAGAGCAAACCATCAGGGAAGTGGTCAGTGAGAACAATTTAGTCAAATGCACCAGGTCTAAAATCTACAGGGCTCCACAGCTGTGGTTGTAGCACTGACTGAAGCCACATAAATCTGAAGCCACCCACCAGGGCGGTGCAGAACCATTGTCCTGTTGTCTTCAGCTACTGCCACCTGCCAGAAATGCCCTCCTAGGAGCCCTGGAGAAGGAGGGGATTATCTTTTTTTTTGTAAGATTTTATATAGTTGATACCCTTGCTCTGTGTCAGACGGTCTTGGATCCTGCCTCTTTGTGGGCCTCCAGAAGCCCTGCTACTGGTGTCCTCCTTCTGTCCTCACTGCCATTCTCCCTACAAAAGCCAGCCAAGGCTGCCTGTCCTTGCAGTTTCATCTCACAGTGGTTTTGCACGTGGGACAGCAGCAAACCTTCGCCTACAGCCCAGCTCAGGACTTGCACATCTACACTGTGGTGTAGATACCTGGCTGGTCCCAGTGTCACCAGCAGATCCTGCAAGAACAAACACTAAACCTGGGCTGGGCAGAGCACATCTCCAGCCCTCTGTCGCATAGGCGGGTCCCCAATCATCACCCCAACCTGTTGGGGTCAAAACCATGGGGCTTCCACTGATCCCCCCACCCTGCACAGCACATCTTGCCTGTTTTTCCCAGCCCACAAGCCCCACGCTCTCAGGCCTCTCCTGCCCAAGGGGCCCTGAATGGAGCAGCAGGCTTGTCTCAGAAACAGCGAGTGTGGGGAGGGCTCTGCCAGCCATCTGTAGTGTGGTCCATTTGTTTCCCTCCCTTTCCATCCTCTGGGGACAGGACAACATCTGCTAATAAGCTGGCAGAGCTCGGGAGATGATAGATGAACCTGTCGAGGATACACTAGCTGGGAATGAGCTGCTCCTAGACTGAATTTGCCATCTGAGACTAGTTCTCTGCAGGTGGCCCTGGTGGGACCACCAAGGTCTACTTCGGTGGGGCTGCAAATGTGAGCAACCCCCCCATGTCACTCTCTCTTGGCTCCATCCTCAGCCCAGGTTTGGGCAGGGTGAGGGCATGGTTGAGAGGGTGCCAAAGGGCAGATCTGTGGCACCAGTACCACCAATTGCCCCCTTCCCTGACCCTGCAGCAAAGCTGGGCGTCTGCAAGCACCAGCAAAGCAGCCATGTACTTCCCTTTGGCGGTGCTGGGAAGAGATAGAGACAGCAATCAGGGTGTCACAGCCACTGTGACAGCTGGAGACAGGCACTAGTCCCAGAGCCCTCCAGGCTATAGGAGAAGCTAGCATAGAAAATCCCAGCTCCCACGTGGGTTTCAACCCATTTTCAGCCTGATGCCTCCAATCTCAGCTCCCACATGACACAGGCGCTGAAACAGAAGCGTGTTGTTCACAGGCGTCTGCCTCATTGCTCCAAACCTCGTGTTTTTCCAAGGCTGCGCTCCCCTCTCCCCACAATCCCAGGTCAGCCCAGGCTCTGTCCCCAAGCTGGTTGATCGTCTGGAGGGGGTTTGGGGGGCTGGATTTCTCAGGATTTTTCAGGTCCCTGGGTCACGTATCACCTCACGGTCCTGCTGATGCTCTGTTCATCCTCTGCATGCTTCCTGGCACTGTCTCACACCCCGACCACTGCCTCTCCTCTAACTCCTGAGCACCACCCTCACACAGCCCGGTTCCCACTTTGCAGCCCCTTTGCACAGCTCACAGCCCTTCCCACCCCCAGTGCTACCTGACAACTCGCCACACCACACACCTGAACTTGTCTCATACCACCCCAGACTCCATCTCACATCACATTCCCGCTGCTTGGCCCTTCTTCACACAATCCAACCCATCCCATGCTCCTTTGTGCCCCAAATGCTGCAGAGGTGGGAACAGGGGGACTTTTCGCCCACGAAAGCTGGCGAATCCCTGCACAACAGGCTGCGAGCAAATGGCACGTGTGGCAAAGGGCACTCTGCACAGCTTGCGCAACACCCAGACTTCGCGGCCAGCATAACAAGTTGGATAAGGAGGGCCCTACTCCTCCACGAGGAGTAATTCCACTTGTGTTGCTGGGCAAACTGGAACCATGGTGGTCCAGACTGGCTGCGTCCCAAACTGGACATCTGCACGGCACTGCCATAGAAAAATCAACCCATCTTGCCTCTTGCCTTGAATTCCGTGCTGCTGAAAGCATCCTCAACTCTGTGTGCTCCTCTTCCTCTTATCTTTTTTTAAAAAAATTTTGAAAAGAGAGAAAAAACCAGAAACATCCAACTCCCATTTTGCTGTGAGTGCTCTGCTGCCGGGTGCAGACATCCTTCAGGGGGAGCAGAGATGGGGTGACGCTAAGCAGACTTGTGTAGGTGAGACAGCCTGGCACCCTCTCAGAGCAAAGGCTTTTTATAAAGCTGGTCGGCGGAAACGTCGCAGCTTGCAGGAGTCACATGGAAACAGGCAGCCTCATGCTAGAATTAGAAAAAATCTGTTTCCAGAACTCGGTCTGGTCGGAGAGTTTTAGACAGAATGATCCAGGGCTTCTAAGAAAACCTCGATTCTCACCACACCAAAACCAAACCCAGCAAACGCTCTGTTCAGGGGCTGAACAGGAGCCACCCCTGCAGGTGACAGCGCCGGAGGTAACCCCGCGTCCCTGCTGCAAGGCTTCAGGGACCAAAGATGCATACGTGAAGAGGGGACACATAAACCACCAAGAACTGACTCCCGCCCCCCGCAGGAACTAGCCTGTGGTGTTGGAGGGTGTGTGACACCCCTCACCACACACGTGTGGCTGTGGACACATGCAGGAGCTGGGCTTTAAAACAGGGTGCCCAGCACTCCAGCAGAAGCAAGTGAAGAGCGTCAGAGGGGACAGCGCAGCCCTCACCGCTACAGAGCTGAGCACCACCAGCTTTTGGATCCCTTTCTCCTTCACAGGGTAGTGGCAGCAACAGCATCTTGTTTTCAGGAAGGGGAAGAAGTCACACAAGAAGTGGTGACATGGGCGGGATCTAGATCTCATGCCAAATACAGAACAAATTTTTGGTGCCATCCTACTGCTCTGTGGGCTGAGGAGCATCTCCCCCACACAACGTGATCACACCAAGCCTCTGAACCTTCTGGTCCCCAGTCTCCCACTGCATTTCACCATCTCCAGTAACTGGTGCAAAATGCCAGGTCTTTCCTGCAGGCTGCCTGTTTCTGAACTCCCCATCAACAGCCTTCCGGGCACCTGCACATTGTTAATCCAGAGCAACAACCTGTGTTCACGACTTGAACACGGCCAAATTCTGTGGAAAAGAGTTCAAACAAAAAGAAAAAACCACATTCCCAAATTGGTGAAGATCTTTGAGTGCTGCCAGATCCATCCATCACAGTCCAGCTGCTCTTCAGCACTTATAGGGACTACAGAGACCTACCAAGCGCAAATGAAATTTGTTTCATCCCCATCAATACTCCGAACTCCAGCCCAGCATCATTCTTACCCTCCATCTCTGTCAGCAGCTAAACACAGCAAACTCAGAGGAGAAGTGGCAAACAATAAAATATTCCGCAAGGGACAAAACCCGTGTGGTCTCTTGGTGGGGAAAGGGCAGCTCTGCAGCCGTCTCTGGCCGTTTGATTGGTTTCAACCCCGAAAAAATATCAATGGTTTTAGGTGATGGGGGTGCTGCTTTGTTTTGTGTTCCCCATGAATGCAGTTGGCCATTTGGTTGAGTTTTAGAGGAAGGAGTGAAGGTGCTGGAGATGCTGAGGTCACCTTGTTCTGTGCCCGGCCTCCTCCAGCTCGCTGAGCTGAATCAGCCCAGCACGCCCTGCCCAGCAGACCTGCGATCCAAACAGACTAATCAGCAGCCAGGTCTGGAAGTGCTGGTATGAGACAAGTGTGAGTCCACAGATCCCACTCCAGGGCTGGATAATCCTCCAGGGGAAGAAGTTTTTCCTACTGTCCCACCCAAACTGTGCAAGAGATTAGTGTCTGACACAACTTTACAGTCTGTTCCCATCTGAAGTCTGATTTCTGAATCCTGAACAGTCCCTGCTTAAGTGGAAAACAGGAAAACAAACTGGGTTTGGGGTTTTGGGGTTATTTTAGGATGCATGAGATAAACAGAACGTGATATCCTCTTCCCAGCCAGTATGGTCTGTGTTTCACAAAGCGGCTGACTGGCTTGTGAACCAACAATGAAAATCTTGTGAGTCACTAAGTTTCATTTATTTTCTTGCCTGGCATCACAAAAAAGGACGTTTCCATAACTCCCACAGCCTGTCTTTGAAACTCTTGGTGCTCCTGAGAGGGTTTATTTGGGAACACTCATGGCAGAAGCCCTGTGGTGGGCACCCAGGGCATTAGTGCAGCTCTGGGTACGACAGCCTGGTACTCTGCCAGCAGGCACCAGAGACTCTGAGAAGGCATCACTGAGGTGCAACACAGCCACCGAGCCAGCAGCTTGGAACTGGCACACGCGTGCTGGGACGTGCAGGGAAATTCTCCTTGAAATCCACACTGGTTTGTAAAGAAGCATGAAACAGTCCAATGCGTTTGCTCGGTGTTGCAGTGATGGGGTGTTTTGACACACATTTATCTGTTGTCTTGGTACATGGGACATATAAGGGACATTCCAGACAGGATCTAAGGGAGGTGGAGCCCAGCCTGGGTGCCCTGAAATTTCAGGTTTGCCAGTGGACAGAGGCATGTGTGACCCCTGCACATATTTTCGGGGTCCCCTTGTAGCTCAGAGCCAGGTAGAGGTTTTGCATGGAGCCAGCCCAGCAAGACCAGTGCCCTGTTTCCAACAGAGCAGCCTGTATTGGCTCTTTCACACAAAGAAGCAGCACAAGGAGGTCACGGTTGCTGTGTGATGTTATTATACAGGTAGGGAAAAAATCGCTGGTAGCAGAGAAAGGAGAGAGAAGCCTGAGTCTTCCTAGAACATTTCTGAGTGAGAAAGGGATAAGGAGTTTGGGGAGAGAAGGGATTGGAGCAAGGCTCTGGTGGGCTCCTTAAACCCAGTAGCAGATCTTTCCTCCTCCCTGCATGCTTCTCCAGTCTTTTTGCCCTGAGGATAGGGCACAGCCTGTGGATTTCCTGGGTAGGTATCTAGGGGCGAGCAGCATCCCCACCTGCAGTGCCCTGGGCAACGGGGTCCAGCCCCTCGTGCCCAAACCCATGGAGAGCATCAAATGCCTCCACCTTTCCTCCCCTTCCAACAGCAGCATCTGGACCACATCTGTTCACACAGCTGCAAAGGTTTGCTGCTGCGACTGCAGGTCATTGCCCAGCCCAGCTGGAGACCGTGTCCCTGACATGGCTTCCCCTGCCAATGGCTTCACCCTGGTCATTTCATCCCCTGGTGTTTCTGGGGCTTATCCTAACCCTGTGTGGACACCGTTGTGTCCACCAGCACAATACATGGGTGATGAGGTGCAGCTGGATGGGGTTCCCCTCCTCTCACACTGTACAACTTTTCTCCCATCTTGCTCCCCCAGCTGGAATATCTGTCTCCACTGACTTTCTTCATAAAGGTCTGTGGACGCAAAACTGTATTCACAAGCACATAATTACCAAGCTGGGTATTTTCTCCTCTTAATTAGCAGTGCTGTGGTGCTTTAATTGCTCGATTAAAGTTGCCCACAAGGAAGGTTTAAGGTACATTAAATTTGCTGATTTGTTCGTCAGCATGAATCCCACCAACTGGAAGAAATTAGCTGGCTTCCAGATTGCCAACCAGACTCTCCAGATCCATTCCTACCAGCCGTGTGCCACGGGAGGCATGAGAGGACCCAGGAGCAGAGGACTTTGTCCGTGAGGGGCCAGCAGTCCTTATCCTATTCCCATCTCTCCTTCAGTTTGGGAGCTGGAGGGGAAAGGGGCCAGCAGTGGCAGCCTCCCTCTCTTCTCCTTGTCCAGAGGACACAGGCCACATTTTCAGCTTAAGCAGAGCTGGGTGAATTTACCCCAGGGCCAGATCCTTGTTCAGACACACTCATCAGACTCTGTTTTGGTGGCTGTTCTGGTTCAGCCCTGGCAGGCTACAGACACTCATGGGCTGATGGAGCAGCAATTGCTTAATTGTTGCTCCCTCATCACTGTTTTCCAGCCAAAGGCAACAGCCAAACTGAAGCCCCCTAGCATCGCAGAGGGAAAGCAGCCAGAGCAATCAGGACATCCAGAGGCTCAGCTGCCTGGTCCCAAACTTTCAACAAAAATGTCTGAACAGCCAGTCCCACTCCTGAACCCTGTGGATGTATCACAAAGCTGCTCTTAGGGAACCACATTTCTGCCGAAGGCTCATCCACCGGCTCTGACAGCAGGGGAGGGGGCTGCTCCCTTCTGGTTCACCCTTTTTCATTTGTTCATTAAAGAAAAAGCTTCCTGGGAGATTCTGCACTCCTGGAGGTCTCCGTGGCTGGCAGCTGGCTGGCTGGGCTTGTGTTGGCTCCCAGAGAGCAGCACCGTGATCCGTAGCTGTGGCACTGCTACCGATGGGCCAAAATGACTCTCTGTGCATGTTCCACTAGTGATCAGCTAAACGGATTTTAGCCCAACTGCCCAGTTTTGCTCAGTGATACCTATTGGCAGGCACAGCCCAAGGAATCATTCAGATCCACCCCAATGTGAAGGCCATTGCCCCAAATCCTTTGTGACTCAGGAGCCCAGCAGCCCTTTCCAAAGAGGGGCCGGTAGGAGGGCTGGGGGTGAAGAGCCACTGTCCTCACCTGCCTGACCCTCCCTGTCCACCTTTCCATGCATCCACAGGATGTGGTCCGCACGTCCTGGCCCTCAGCCTCACAGCTGGTTGAGGACATGACTCGTGGTTTCCTTCCCTTCCCACAGAAGTGGAGCCAGGGTTAAAGTGCTCTCCTTGCTCACCTCTCTGTCTGCTCTGACCTTATTGAAATGGGTCTCTATTTGTCCTGTACGGCAGCCGCATATTAATAAGGTGAATTATGCTGATTGTCTCCTTATCTGATAAATTGCTGGGACAGATCCTCTTCACTTACGCTGTTGCTTATTCTCCTGTTTAGGCAGAGCAGCTGCTGTTTGCTGTGTGTGAGAGATGCTAACTGGTCTTGCCATGGACTGGCACGTTTCAAGGAGGACAAAGCAGTACGTCTGAGGCTGGCTGTGGATGATGGGAGATGAGGGAATCAAAGTCCTTCAGAGCCTGGAAACCAGCAGGGAAAAGCAAGTGGGGCAGCAGGGCTGCGCTGCCCTGGGAGAGAGACACCGAGGTGTTCCATCCTTGGGGTGGCTGTGGCAGAAGATGCCATGGGTCTAGAAGCTGGGAATTTAGGAGCCAGCAGAGCCCAGAACGCCATCAGCAGCTGTGGTAATTCATGCTCAAACGTGGTTTCTGCCTAGTAAGGCACCACGGCACCCACACCCAGCCACAGCTGATGAAGGGGTCCTGCGCCTCTGATCAGGCAGACATGAGGCACAGATGCAGGGGACACACATCTTGTGTAGTGCTGGACTGTGGCACATCTGGTGCCAGGCTGGCTGGCATCCTTAGCATGGTCCTGACCTCGCTGCCCCTGGGCTGAGATCTGGCCCCTCCGATCCCACGGGAAGTGCTCCTCACATCCTTACAGCAAACACCGGGACATCACAACAAGATGAAACGTGTGGATCCCACCAGGGTACGTGCAAGGAGTGAGAGGCCCCAGCCACCACCTTCCTGCCCAAACAAAGGGACATCCAAGATAGTGGCTAACAGTAAAGGGGCAGAGAAGTTCCCCAGGTTCCTCCACGTCCTCCACCACATCCCACCTCACATTGCCATTCCCAGCCTTCCTTCTCCTCTGAAGGGCTGGGAACGGCTCTGGCCATGATCTGGTTTCCTGAGCTGTCTTCCGTCACTCTGGCAGGTCCTTAGAAAAATGGACGTTAAAGAGGAGGGGGAGAAACCTCCAGTGTTCAAACATCTTTAGCTTTGACAAATAAGGCGTCTGGCTGTGAAAGGCGGAAGGAAATTAATTTGGAATCACATTTTAAACACTGCCATAGAGGCAAAGTAGCTTCTCTCTAATTTTTTTCCCCCTAAGCAAAAAATGAATTTCCCTGATATTTATAGAAAGATTATTAGGGTCACAAGGAGTGATTTATATCATCTCATCCCTGTGATGGAGAATGAAAAATTGCTGGGGTGACAGCCACTGGAATCCTGCTTTTGTCCGCCTGACAATTAAAACGGCTAATTTCCAACTCCAACAGATCTGCCAGGGTTATAAATCATTCCGGAAAGGCACTTTTCATAGTAAAAAATGAACTCTGCCCCCGTCAAGCTCAAGAAGCTTAGATCAGAGATTTGCATCTGTTTGCTTTTGCATGTAAATATATGTACTCGTGCTCCACACCCACCCGCCAGAGGAGATGCTATGAAGGAGGTGCTGCCCCTGCTCGCTGGATGCTGCGCTGTCAAACTCCCCATGCCAGGAGCTGGATAAATGGGACAGGGAAGGCAAGAGGGTGAGATGACACCGAGGTCAGAGAAAGTCCAGTGACATTTCTGCACTGTTTCTGATGCCACAAGCCCTGGAGAGCTTCACCAGAAAGTATTGCTGGTTGAGCAGCATGGGTCTGAGGCTGCCTGCATGCAGAAGGGCCAGCTTCTGCCTGGGTCCACCAGGCAGGTTGGACCACACTTCCTCCTGTGCCTTGCCTACGAGTAGGGGCTAGAGGAAGGCGGAGAAGGAGATCTCCCACAGCTTTGCTCTCAGGAGAGAGACATGTGTCCAAGGAAACACAGGAAAATGAGGCAGCCTGAGCACAGCACTGATGCCAGGGCTTCCCTCAGCCTCCAGGCTTTGGGGTGGTGATCTCCTGGGGCAGACCCTGCTGTAGGGGCCCAGAGGAGGATGAACATGGGGAAGGGGTGTTTGGACCTTCTGAACCAAAGCTCCAACTTGCATTTCCTTGCAGTTCTGGGGCTGGGACCCAGCCTGCCTCTGCCCCCTCCCACAGCAGCACATGCCTGGTCTCATATGCACTGTGCACCCTCTCTTTAACACTGGAGGAGACAACCCTTTCTGAATTACCGCATCAGGATGACTTTCAAATCAATGGTTGCAGGCCACAGGAGTTTAGGATAGAAGCATTTATCCCGCCTGTCCTTCCCACTCTGCGTAGCTGGGGACCCGCTGGGACCGGTGCGGGTCCCAGCGGCACCTGGATCCGTTCCATCCTGGTGCTGGACATCCTAACCTTGCATCGAGTCTCCCTGAGACAAATGCTCCACTTGACATTTCTACGAAACTCAAACAAAAGCCCCACACTCTTATTTGTGCCGCTCCCCTGAACACCTCCCATAAAGAAACCAAGAGCAAACAAATGTGTGTGGAGGGCTCTCACGGGGACCCCTGAGTGCCGTTCTCTGTACACACACATCCCCACGCCTGGTGCACGTCTGCCGCTGGTCACCCCGCTTCCTTATCACAGTTTGTACAGTCGGCAGCTTGCAGCCTGCCCAGCGGCACGGAGGGCCCCGGGGAAGGCTCTCCACACCCCCAGACAGCAGGGCTCTGCGGCAGCCCCAGGGAGGGGGATGGATGGACGCAATAACCTTGTTTCGTACAAGCTTGGAGTTTTTTCCTTTTGCTTTACTTGCTTTCAAACCCCCTGCCAAAGGGAAGCCAGTGGTGGGGCATTTTGGAGGTGCTAAGTTGTGCTTTGCTGGGGTGCACCAGCAGAGATCTCAGCACCTGCCAGAGCTGCTGCGGGGACTGGGATGGGATCTCTGGGCCACACATTCTATGGTAGGGAAAGACGGAGCCAGGGCACCCCCGTTGCAAAGCCAGCCCCCATTCCAAAGCCATGCCCTGTGCACCAGGACCTGTCACAGTCAGGCTTGCGGGAGCTCCCAAGGAGCTTGTGGTGGTACCAGAGACACACTTCGGAAGCATGAAGCTGGTCAGCAAAGGCTTAGGAAGCCCTTGGCCTCCACAGGGGCTGACTGCCCAAGTTTTGTGAGCAGGCTTCTGTCCTCAGTCCTTCCCCAAAGAGGCGAGAGCCCTTTGCAGCCATCCCTCCCCTTGCAGGCACTGCGAGCAAGAAGCAGGGACTCACCCATGCAGGAATCCTGCTGCTCTTCGTAGCCAGCACTGCACACGCACTTCCCAATGGGCACCAACCATTCTCCCTCAGCACTGCAGTACATTTTGGGGGTGTCTCTCTCCTCTGAATGGCCCACACACTCTCCTCGCACTTCCACCAAGGAGGATGAATCCGCCCCAGTCACAGCCTCGGAGAAGGATGCCAAGTTCCTCACCATTGCTGGGCACTTCTTGTAGTACACCCGCACTGAGACAATGGCGATGCAAGCACCTATGTCCTGGAAGGCCAAGTAGAAACCCCTCTTGCTCAGTGGCCCCACGCCCCGCACCTCCGTGTTCAGCTTCAGGCGCCTCACACCCAGGTCCACGTTGGTGAAGCTCTCATCAGCTGCAATGGTGTCAATCTTCATAAACTGGCTCTCCCGGGTGCTGGTGCCCAGGTCCCGGTCGGACTCCAGGTAGTAGAGGTTGAAAGTCTCCTTGCAGGTACCCAGCACACCCGGCATGCTGTTACAGTCCCGCAGCGTGAATTTAATCTCTGCATAGACCCGCCGCGCACCGTCCCGTTGAACCCAGTTCGTCCGTAGCCAGTTGTTCTGGTTGGGGGTCATGACATTACAGACCTGATAGGTGTGGATGGGGCTGAAAAATTCATCCATTTCATTGATTGAATCCCACTGTGGGACAGAGAGAGAACAGGTCATTCCAGATGTCCCTGAACAATGGGTGAGCACGGGGCATGCAGGAAGCCATCACCCACCCCAGGATGAACTCCCTCTGCTCCTGCAGATGCATCTGGACAAGAGATCACTGCTGGCACAGGCCAAAGGAAGATGAGGATGCGCAGACTTTAGCCAGCACTAATTTGGGCAGTGACTCTCGCAGCCCGCCCTGGTGCAGAGCTGGGTGAAGTGCCCCCCTGTTGGCAGACAGGAATGCTGGCGTGAGTCTGATCTGATGGCAGAAACCAACAGCAGTGTGTGTTTAGGAGGGCTCCAAACCCTCCAGACTATGTCTGCAAGTTTCTTGATGCTCAACCTGCCACTCGCAGCAGCAGCGGGCTGGCACCCACGTGGTGCTCGCCTGGGTCTCTTCCGGCTCATGCAATCTCCATGCACAAACTAAACAGGCCACTTGCCAGCTGGAGAACGAGTTTCAGGGTGCAGAGCATGGGGTGAAGGGGAAGCATGCAGTGAACACAGGGCTTGCAGCAAGAAACGGAGGTCCACGGGTTCTCAGAGCCCCCTTCTTCCCGGGCAAGGTGAGGTCAGTGTAGATCCTTGGCGTGAGCCCACAGTGCTCATCCCAGCTGAGAGGCTGGACTGGGGGCTGGTTCTGGGAATCTGGGGGCTTACAGCTTGATAGCTCTGGGGTGAGTAGCCATGGCAGCAGGGTGAGCTTGGGTAGGAGATGCTGGACAAAAGCAGGTTGTAGCAAGCAGGACTACAATGGAGTGAGTTTAGAGGGACAGGGACAATTGTGGCATCCAAAGGAGGGATGACAAATGGTTTTGATTGATGAGAAGTGAGGAGAACTAGTGAGGGTTTTGAGCTCCATAGCTGAGGAACAGGTTGAACTTAGTTGTTGGAGGTTACAGGACACTTCTGGGATCTCACTCTTGGCTCACATGTCTTCCTCTCCACCCCCTCCAACCCCTCACCAGGACCCACAGACCTTCCCTTCTCTGGGGACTTCCCATCACCTCTTCAGTTCACATCCCTGAAACCAGCTGTGAGGGGCAGCCCCAGACGCAGCCCTGCAGAAGCTGGGGAAGGTACTGCCACCCAGCAGCACTTGCTGCTCTGCCTACCAAACCATCACCCTTAGGGCCTCAGCACCCCCTACCTGCACCTTCCCCGGGCTGCCGGCTCTGCCTCCCCCATGGAGGGCAGCTGTCAGGGAGCAGCCCCCCACCTCGGCACTGTGCCCGCCCCACTGCCCTTGTGCTGTCTGGGCGGGCTGGGGAGCCAAGCACAGCTCCAACAGTGGTGAACAGAGCAGGAAAAAAAGACTTTGAAGCAGCATTGCAAGGACATTAAAATAAACCTCCGGGCTTGCTCTGACAGGGCAAAAATGGTGTTTTCCTACGCGAGTGGTGACCCATGGTTCATTACAGATGCAAAACCAACAGCAGCCCAGAGAGAAGGAGCCTGATGCTCAGCTCAGAGGGGGTGAGCCTGCAGACTTCACCCCGGCTACTGTGGGAGCTGACAAGGACGCAGATCTGCTGGGACATGTCCTCGACAGCCTTGCTGTGTGGCCACCAGCACTGCAGGAACAGGACACAGCTAAGGGAGGGCATCGCACCTCCAGAGCATAAAACACAGTGGAAAGAGGTTATCAGTGACACCTGTAAGACAGCCCGCGCCCTTCTCCCCCTCTCCTCTTCCTCATTTAACCTCCTCGACCTGCAGCTCCTAGGGAGGAGGTGTTGCTGTGCCTCCTGCTAGTGCTAGGGTGATCAGAGCAGTCATTTCATCTTCAAAACTCACCCAGCATCTCGCATTTAGGAGAAGACTCTGCTTCTCACTCCCAAAGAGCTTAAAAGCAGCCTGGAAAAGGCAGCAGCTCCAGGCACAAACTTCAACGAAAGCTCCTTCAGAGGGGAATATGCTGGGAAAGGGTGTGAAAGCCAGACCACTGCCAGGAGCGAAAAATATTTCTGGTTCTTTGAAAAAAATTGTCTTCTGAATTCCTGAAATGCCCAGATTTGTCCCAGGTCCGAGGATCACCTGCTCTGCACCCCAGCACTCAGGTAGATGCCACGGAAAGGGGCCAGGCTGCCTGCAGGCTTTGCTGGAGGGCTGAGCAGCAGCATCGCTGTATCATGCTTCAGCTCCCCCAACCACAGAGACGAGCCTGTAGAAAGCGTTGTGACAGCCAAGACCCGCTCCTGCCACTCGGCCAAGGGGGACGGCGGGGTGCCCTGAAGCGTGCGCAGCAGCAAGTGCAGCACAGCTCCCTGCGCACCCCTGCACCGAGGCCGGCGGGAGCCACCAGCTCCCCACTCCCGCATCATGCGTGCACACACTGCGGCCCCGTGGAGGGTGTGGAAGTAGTTGTTGAAATTAATCGAGCACAAATTAACACAACATCTGTTTCCTGTCTTTTCCCTGCTGAGCTCCCGGGGGAAGTGAGGTGGAGCAGCATGCGGGAGGAGATGCGTGGGATGAGGGCAGAGCAGAAGGCGGGGAGCAGGGACGCCCCCCGCGA
This sequence comes from Bucorvus abyssinicus, assembly GCA_009769605.1. Taxonomy (NCBI): domain Eukaryota; kingdom Metazoa; phylum Chordata; class Aves; order Bucerotiformes; family Bucorvidae; genus Bucorvus; species Bucorvus abyssinicus. Next base: position 441,467 of record CM020049.1, on the reverse strand, counting down.
TGCACCTCCAGCTCCCCTCCACAACGTCTGTGGGGCTCGGGGCTCTCCAGGAATGTCTGGCTAGGGAAATAGGAGGGGGTTGTGTGCACCAAAATGCCTTCGCCTCTAGCTGGTGGGGGTGCTTTGGGTCTCCAGACATTCACTTCTCTCCCAAATCTGGCCGAGGAGACAGTGCTAATGATTGCGGTGTCCTCACACCCCTGTGGCACTGCCACAGCTGGCAGTGTTCTCACCATTGGCAGAGAGCAGGGAGCTCAATGCCCACCTCCAAGCACCAGCAATGGTCGGCACCCACCACAGGGCGGAACTTGGAGGGTTTGCACTTACAGCATCGCTCTGTCAAACCTGGTGCCTTTTTGCACAGTGGCTGCACTGGCAGCTCTTTCCCAGGGTCATAGGCAGCACCTTGGGATTCCATCTGAGAGCAGCCCAAAACATCACACCGGAGCCTACGGAGTGAGTGCTCTGCCATCAGTGGAAACACACGGAGGGAAGGCACCACCTGCACTGGCGTCTCAGCTGCCACAGGTCCCGAGAGCTCTGCCAGGCCCCAGGACCTGCTGGGCATTTGGGATGGAGGGACCTGCTTGAGGAATCCCCATGACTTGGAGGGTTTTTCTGATTCATCTCAGTTACCGGTTCTTATGTGCGGGAAGAGGAGTCCCTGACGCCGGGTGCTATCGGTTCAGGAGTGCCGGCACTGTGCAGACACCCGGCCTCCCGGCATGGGCTGCTCTTGGCTGATGGTTTGAAGTGGTTTTTATTAGATGAAGCTCAGCTCGGCCCCCGTCACTGAGATAAGATCCCCTAGCGAGACGGAAATGAGGACATCATAATTAACGTGGTGAGCGCACGCGCTGGCGGGGGCAGGGAGGGGGGGACACGCTGATTGCATCTGTATTCAGGGGCTTGCCTAACAGTTTAAATTAAAGTCAACACCAGTTATAAAAAAAATTTCCAGATTATGAAAGGCAAAAGATGCAAACACCAGATATCTGGGCAGCTGAGCAAGGTCTCAGAAGTCTCCCAGGGCCTGTGTGGCTCAGCAGAGTGGGGAGGAGCGGAGGGGACGAACACACAAGGAGAGACCAGGTCCTCCTGGAGCAGCTGCTCAGCTTCCCACCACCCTTGCGGTGCCCACAGAGGGAGCCCAGGGACGAGCTTTCCTCAGCCCTGGGACAGCTTCCAGGAGGGATGCCAGGTCAACCTGGCATTGCTGCCACTGAGACACCCAGCACTTTCCCTCATCCCGAGAGCAAGTACTGAGCTACGGCATCTCTCCAGGAGCTGCAAGGTCCCTCACACCACTGTCACTGGGAGAGAAAAAAAAAGGAAGGGTGTTATTGCAGCTATAAATCATTAGATGGGAAGCATTAATGGAGATAATCCCCATGAAATCAGTCACTGCTGTGGCTAAGGAGGGATTTGTCAGGCAGTTAACTACCCTTAGCTGCACTGCAGGTGATTAACTCCTGGTAGTGACCAGCATCTGAGGAATTAGCAATAACCCAGCATTTACTGAACAAGCACTGGGAGATGAGCTTTTATCTCAATTACTAGTCTAAATCTTTATTTTCCAATGTTCCATTCCTACCCGTCTTTTTTTTTTTTTCCAAAAGAATTAGTTCTGCCACAGCTTGCCCTGTAACTTGCTGGTATTCCTGAATCCAGGAAGAGGCTCTGGATTATAAGAGAAACCCAAGAAATGGCACAAGGACATCAAAGTTACAGAGATCAGAAGACATGATCTGGGCAGATGGGAGACCCCCAATATCATCTGTGGCTCCGAGGGCAGAAGACATGACCCTGAAGGGGGTTGAAATGGCAAGTACAAAGCACAGCTCAGACTGGGGACAGGGATTTTGCAGGGTGCTGTGGGGGCAAAATGACACCCTGCTCTGTAACAGAGCTGGTGTGTCAGATGAGGTTCTTCCAAACCATGAACTGCTTGTTGGCTGCAGCACTGGAGCCAAGCAAAAAAAAAGTCCCCTGCTGAGTAGGTTTTACTCTGCAAACAGTTCAGTCTTGGGGCGTTTATAGCAACCCTGGACACCAGCATGACAATCCCCTTCCCTGGTGTGCAGACTGTCCTGGGGGCAGAAATGTGTGGTCTGTACTCTCAGCAGGTTGTTTCAGCAAATCTGGAGCCTTTCTGCCGTTTTTCTCTCCGAGCTGCTGCAGAATGAGGGAAGATCACTCTTGGCTAATTCGGCCTCAGGATACGACCCTTTACCAGGAGTGGAGGGGCAGAGATGGGGAGGTGCAGACCACCTCTGAAGGTCTTTCCTGGTGCTCCCACCAGCAAAGCTGAAGTGGCGTCGGGGCAGTTGCCTGGGTGGCGGATGTCCACCAGCTCTCTGGGCTGACCCCAGCTCGTGGAGCAAAGGGGATGCCGTGGGGCCAGACCACAGAGTAGCTGGTGGGGGCAGACAGGGAGGTTGTGTACAGCATGGGGGGCCTTTCTCCACCACTCAAGGTGCTCCCATTATAATTAGCTTTTGCAAGGCATCATTCAAGCTCCTTAGATACTCCGTGTCAGAAGAAAATAATTTCCTGTTTGACTTTATAAATCAAAGTAGACGATACAATAATTATTAATAATATGTTGACTTATCTCATCAGCGTTTTAATTAGTCAGTAGAAAGGCAATTTGCAGAGGGGCGGATCAGGGTCCCTCTGATCACGCAGGTCACGTGCCAAGCAGGAAGAGGGGAGAGAAGGGCACTGGGGCACTGGGGCACTTTACTGGGGAGAGCTGGGAAACTGGAGGCACAGAAGGGGAAGGGGCAGCCTCTTTGATGGCGCTGATAAGAGTTTAATTTTCAATGTGAAGGGAATTGTTCTGGGGATGGAGTGAGCTGCAAAGCTCCTGGGAGCCCTTTGAAGTTATAATTGAGAGGAGCCGCAGCCTGCGGGACAGGGATGCTCCTGGTGACCCTTCCGCTTCCTGCTCGTGTCTCCCGGGTGGAGGTGAGATGGGGATGCAATTAAACCCCTGAGCGGCAATTACAGCCAATTACCCCTCAGTTAATTGTCTGGCAAGAGGAAATGTCAAAACAGGCCACCAATGCCTCCCTGATGGCTTCACACTCCCCAGGGCCAGTGCTGCTGATCTCCGCTGCACCCACTGCTCCCAGCCCCCTGCTCCTCTGCTCTTGGTGACCATAGCAAGCCCAGAGAGGGGAAAAAACCCCTCCTGTGAGGCAAGTTCACCCTGCCCATGGGTGTGATGAAAACATTAGGACTTTGCAGGTGGTACCCTTCCAGCACTGCTGATGCTTTGGATTGTTGTCCTGGCTGTGTGGGCAGCTCTGGGACCGACCAGTCCAGAAGAAGAAACCTCTGAGAACGGTGCCTTTCCTCTGGCATCCCCAGGAGCCCCAGAGAGGTGGAACAGGGCCTGCAGGTGCTGAAAACCAAGATGTAGGGCACTGGGGATTAAGATGGTGGACAGAAGTCCCGTTCTTAAGCTCCTCAGGCTGGGGATTGGGGCTTTGTGGGGTTTAGTGCCATGCAAAGACTCAGCCAGAGCTCCCCACCTCCCTGCTGACGCCCACACAGCAGCCCTGGGCTCACATGGGCAGGGGAATGGAGATGTGGGTAGAGCAAAATAAATGTGACTGCAGCTGGTGAGCCAGGGTCAGCACTGCTGCTCCTTGATGGGAAGATGCTGTGACGGATGTGTCTGTCTATGGATGGAGCAGAGACACTGCAGGGAAACCCTGCACCCTCCAGTACCCAGCGCACACTCCAGCCATGGCTCAGGCAGGTTGGGCAGAGAGGGAGGAGAGCACGTCGGGCAGCACTGCCATCTTTTTTCCCGACAGGAGTATCTGAATTAAGGCACCAGCAGCAAAAACGAGGGACCTCAAATAAAATCTAGCTTCACGGTACAGCACCTCCATACCTAGCAGCAACTGGGCTCCGCCCAGTCCAGAGCTGCCAGAGTCACAGCACGCTGCAGTGGGCAGGGACAGTCCCAGGGACACCAGCAGAACTCCTGAGACCAGCAAACTCAGTCACTTTCCTGGAGCAGAGATCACACCAGGTTTGGAGCCATGTGACCAAGCCTGAGAGTCACCTGGCTTCTCTTCCACCCGAATCTGAACCTTGCTGTAGGGGCACCTGCTCAGTACCAAATCATTGACACTGAGAGCAGGGAGCCTACAGCAGCTTCCCCAAGACACCAGCACCCTATCCTACCTCTTTTCCAGTGATGGCAACTGGATCCAAGTGCAAATTTACTACTCAAAAAGCTTCTGGAGCTGAAAGTCCAGCAGAAAGGTAAAGGATAACACAATGCAAGGGCCATTGTGTCCAGACAAGTGTTCAGAGGAGCCATTAAAACACCCAGCTGGAAAAAGAGATGCAAAGTTGTTGTGCAGGAACACCACATCAAAAGCCAGACACCCTCCCAGAAGGTGTTCAAGACAGTTGATTACTCAGGTCTTGTAGGAGGACACACCAGCATGTCCAAGAGGTGGCTTTGGCATTAGGTGTTATTCATATGTCTTTTTCTTTTTCTTTTTTGGCATCCAGTATTAACTACTCTTAATAAACATCACTAATAAGGTGACTTCAGACAACTATTAGGTTCAGGAGTTTCCAGGCTGCTGGTGAAGGGCAGCTGGGCACCTGCTGTAGCACACAGCAGTGACTGCCCTGCGAGCCAGCCCCAATGGGGTGGGACCCTGGATTCATCCCCTGATTTGCAGATGTACAATACAGGATGCTGCACCTTAACTGGTCGTGGAAGTCCCTGATGTAGTGAGAAAGAGGCTCAGTCCCTTGTCTGCTTTGGGAGTGCAAAGTCCTACCCTGTCTTGCCCACGTGTCCCCAGGACAGCCAGTTCAGGTGGATTCATCTTCATCCAGGTCACATAGGGGATGTGATGGATCCCATCTGCATGTCTGACAGACAGCAACAGGCCTGGGGGTGCGGCCACACAGGTATCTGGAGAGCTGGACTCATGGTGGAGGATCCAGAAAAAGGAGGGTCTTGGCCAGTCTGCGAGTGGTGGAGGGTCTGACTATAGGGAGGAATTACTTGGGATGTGGTGAAGGGCAGAGCAGTACAAGAGGACAAAGGAAAAACCACCCTCACTCCCAGAAACGTCGTCCCTCCCAAGGGAGCAGAGGAAGCCCTGGTCCCTGAGCCCCTGAACGCACATCAGGCCCCTCCAGGATGCCAGGATTGGCATCAGGGCTGGGATGAGATGGCAGCAGCAGGGTGACAGGACAGGGATCAGCACTACTGAGGGCAGCATGACCACGAAGAGGACAACATCTTCCTTGCCCAGGCAATGGGCGAAGAAGCTTGAGTGGCTGGAAACCAAGGCCAGACAAGTCCACATAGTTCTTAGCAGTGACCTGTTTCACTACGTCGCTACAGGACCTGCAGGACTTACCACCACGGGCACTTTTGTAGTCAAGGATGTTTTTTTCCTAAAAGCTGGGCGTTTCTGAGCTGCGAGAGAATCGACAGATCTGAAGGGCTCTGTTTATGCAGGAGATCACATCACATTAGCTCTGTGGTCCCCTCTGACCTTGTACCTCTGCATCCATTACGTTTCCAGGATAGTCATCATTGCCACAGTTAACTGCTAAAATTAGAGCTGAGTTAACGATTTAATGTATTTACATATATGATAATGTCTGATAGAAATCAGATGGCTGTTATTATTATTACGAATTCGCTGTTCTGATCACTCCTGCTCCAACAGTGCGGAGGCTGAAAGTCTCAAGCAATAGATCAATGAAAATGATTAGAGGCCTGGGAAGGTTTCCGTAGGAGGTGGAATTGGAAAGATTAGGACCGTTTAGTTCAGAGAGGGGATGAAAAAGAGTGGACATGAAAAATCAACATGGCAGCAAATGCCAGGCAGCGCCCCCCCTCTCCGTGCCCCCCCCCTGCCCCACCCCCCACCCCCCCCCAAGTTTTGTGTGTTTTGTGCATGCAGCAAGCCCCACTGTGCCTCGCGGTTGGTCCGGTGTGTATTGATGGGATTGTTTCTGCTCGCTAAATGAAGGGACAAAATCCTTATAGCCAGGTCACCGCTGCCATCTGAAACTCACAATTGCCAGAAAGCTGCTGCGGCGTGAAAACCTGGACATGGAAACGCAAGTGAAGGGAGCGTGCGTACAGGCTCCAGCCAGCAGACACGGGAGGTTGACACGGGGGTCACCAGGCTGCAGCCCTCCCAGCCACAGCCGCAGAGCTGTGCGTTTACATCCCCATTCCCCATAAGAAACCCTCCACCGGGGATGCTCCCCTGCCCCTCCTGCCTGGGTCCCTCAGCCAACTCCTCTGATGATTACGGGCAGTTGAGAACGTCCCCATCCTTTTGAGCCACTCCTCCTGACACTCCCCTTGTGCAGCAAGGAATGAGATGCTTCTCAACGTGAGTGCCCATGGGGCAACCCAGCTCTTGAGTTCCCTCGGAGCTCACGACCTGGTGACAACCTGGTCCCTACTAGGGGACCTGGAGAGTTAAACAGCATTTCCAGACCAGCCGCATCTCACTCAGTCTTTCAGACTGGCATTTTCCCAACAGACATGGCCTCTTTGCTGCATTAGCACTGACCAAAGCACCAGCCTGGGGCTGAGATGTCCATCCACCCTGCCCACGGGGACTCCTGGTGACCTGTCCCACTGGGATCCCCCTTGTGCCAACAGCTGCTTCATACTTACTCCATGCGAGGGATAAGTCATCCAGCCCCAGTCCCCCGAGATCGTTGACGTGTCTAGCAAGTTCACTGAAAAACAGGAGCACAGTGGTGCATTAGAAAGCTTCCTCCCGCTCCCGGAGGGGCAAGGAACTGAGCCACCACAAACGACCCCTCCTCGCACCCTGCTGCTTGATTCTCCCCTGCACCCTCAATCCATGGGGGTGCTGCCAAGGACCTGTCTGGCTGCAGCTGAGGCAGATGTGGAGCGAGGGGATGGCAGCAGACAAAACTCCCCAGAGCTGTTGGTTCTGGGTAGGGTTGGGGTGGAGCTGTATCAGTCCTGGCCATGGGACTGAGAGCAACGTGTCCTTTGGGAGGAGAAGGAGCTGCAAACAGCAGGTCCAAGGGGTTGCAAAGCGATGGAGAGCTGTGGAAACAAACTCCAAGCATCAGGTTCTCCACCAGTTCCATAGTGGGCCCACACCGATGCAACTGGAGCATTGTTCCTCGCTTGGACACTTCTCCTCTGGAGGCTCCACTGAGCCCTCTAGGCTCACATCCCTCCCAGCATCACCAGTTTGAAGTCTGCTCTCCAGCAGATGCCGTAATCACACACCACGGTGCCCGGCTCCAGCATAAAGTGACCTCCCATGGTCCTGGCTAACACCTCACTAGAGCGGCCGGGCCATGGGGGACAGGCTGCATGAGGAGGCCATCAATGCCAGACCTTCAAAAGCCCTGCCACCACCAGGAGCAGCTTAACAAGGAGACATGGGCAAATCTGCAAGGAGGAGGGAGCATCTTCTGTAGGAGAAGAGGTGAGGACATCTTTGAACATGCTCAGGAGCTTCCCATGGAAACCTGTGCAGTGTCAGCAGTGGGAGGGCAGTGGAAAGAACACCACGGCCTTGCTGCACGCACAGGGTGACCTGCCCCTGAGTGCCATCTGCTACCCGTGAGCACCTCACCCAGATCCTGCCGCACCAGGCAGAGGAGAGCCTCGCCACTGCCTGAGAACGCCCCAACTTGCTCAGCACCTGGGGGAGGACCCCAAGCCCCAGCTCCAGGGTACAGATCCAGAGGGATGGAGGCTTGAGGGAGGGTGCCAGCAAGGTGCCCTGACCCTTGGGAGCGAGCACAGCAGGCACCGACACCAGTGCGTCAATGCCTCGTCACCCCTCATCAGCAACAGGCTTCCTCAGGGATCTCCAGTGCCTCCAGCTTTTCCCAGTGCTCTTTGCACTGTGCCACCCAGTAAGGTCAAGCCCATGCTGGATGCTTCTCCTCACCCTCAAACAGCATCAGACTGGACCTTGAGACAACTTAGAGCAGCATTCCTGCTGCAGCAGTGGGTCCCAGCTGGTCCCCAGGCTCAGAGGGGATGGTTGTCTCAGAACGAGACACTGGGTCATTGCAACAGGAATGGGGAACACGGCGACAGCGGCTCCAGCCCGGGCAGAAGCTGGGCTCAGCATGATGCTGGTCCCAGCAGCCGGAGGAACGGGTGTCACTTTCATTTACGATTACCAGGCAGGGAAGGAGAGGGCGGGGAGAGAGAAGCAGAGACGTGAGCTGGCTGTGAAACACCCGAACGTCATGCTCCTGACAGAGCAGATTAGGAGCTTTTGAGGCATTTATTAATGTTAGCAGAACAATTTGAAAGAATTTCCAGGGCTTCTTGTGTGACTTCATTGGCCCAACAGCAGATCGAGCCCCTCCACTCCCCGCACGGCGCTGCTCCCACTGCTAAAGAGGCCCCTTGCCCTCAGCACGGAGTAATTACCTCGGAGATCTCAAATCCATTTTTATTTGTTATTGTTAATCTGAAGATTTTCTGCCTATTTTCCCTGGGTAATTCACCCAGCAGGAGCCTGGGCTCAGGAGTTTCCCCGCTCGCAGCGCAGGAGCACAGTCCTGGTGACCCTCAGCCGGTAGGCTGCAGGGAGGGGGCCTCATTGGCAGACCCTCTCTCCCTCCCACCATGGTCTCTGCACCCTATTTCCCATGCTGAGATGCTCAGCGATGGATGCGGTGCCACTCGCTGCTTTCCAGGCAGCACGAGGAGCCTGCACGGACTGGGGGCATCGCGCCGTGAGGAACGATGCTGAGGTTGGAGCAGGCATGGTAGGACCTACCCTAGGTGCGGTGGTGTGGAGGATCTTAAGCTAGCTTGCTACACCCCATCCCACCACGGGGACCATATGCTTGTCACCCAACCTCATAGAGATGAAGGAGCCACCACTTTGCGGGTTCTTTGGTGCACAGACAACTCAAAAAGCTTGCGCTCGCTGCGACACGCTCGTGAAGCAAATTGCTCGTGCCTCTTTGCAGGAAGAGGTGAAGTTGTTTCTGTTATTCCTTAGCAGGCACCTCAGCCAAGTGCGAGGGAGTCCTACGCATCAAGATACAAAGGCAGATACAAAGGCATCGCATGTCCAAGAGCCCGTGGGTTAACCCACGGTCTAGCCCCCGCGTCTGTGAGCATCCACCAAGCAGCACTACCACACACCGTGCTCAGATATGCGGAGACCACCAAAACCCAACTGCCTGTTTGAGGGAAAGGCTGCAGACCAGCACCGAAGGGAACCCGCTGCATCGCATGCGACCAGCGCCCCGTCCAGTCCCTTGCAGGTGCTCTCTCGGCTGCATCGCTTCTCTGGGGCAGTGCTCAGAAAAAGCCTGCCCCTGATGCCGGAGAGCGAGCGAGGCCACCACAAAGGACCCCTTTCAGCTGAAAGGTTTCTCAAAACACGCCGGTTTGGGAGACTTCTCTCCTACAGCTGGGCAATTCTGTTTGATGTTATGGACTGTCTGCACGTATCAGTCTCAAACCGCGAGCTCCATTTTGTTTTCCTGAGCGCCATTTTGTATTTTCCCTATTCTGTGCCTTGGCCTTGACTCGGCGTATTGAGCCAAAACACCAGGAGGTGTCAGGGGAAATTCTCGCACTGGTGGAAAAGCTGTCAAGCCTGATTGCCCGTTCAAATGGAAGCACCTAGGAGCAAACAGGTCACTTCCCCAACTGGGGTCCTGAGACGGAATCTCACGCAAGGCAGACCATCTTGCTTCTTTATAAAGCTGCATCACATAATGTTGCGTGAGCAGTGCACATCGCAATCCCATAGATGAAGATTATGAGGGAGTTGAAGACTACATGTAGGCATGTGGATGTGTTGTAGATGAGTAATTTCTTTATACCTTCATCTTTATGTCTATATCTGCATCGTATCTGTGTCCACATGCGTACCCACACCTACCAAACTCTAAACACCGCTTGGGATGAGTGAGGAAGCTGAGGCAGGGACCAACATCCAGAGGACGCGTGTTTTGCCTGTATCCATATCTATCTCTCACCATACAAAGAGTGAGCACTTGGAAGCCCTTCCCAACACCTGCACTGGTGGCTGTGGCTCGTGCAGGGATGTAGTACAACCCTACAAACTGAGGTGAAGATGCCTTGGTGCCCCACATCCAAGCATCTCAGGCTTGGAAACGGTGCCATGCAAGTCACGGCTGCTCAGCACAGGGGATCCTGTGGATCCTCAGCCCACCTTGTGGTGCTTGGTGGGGTGGCGGGACAAGCCCAGAGATGACACGCTAGAGGATGCGCTGAGCCTCAGCCTCTAGAAGAGCAGTGGGGGACCAAAGAGGGCTCTGAGCTCTCTCGCTAATTGTTAACCCCCAGCGGTTCTCTCTCTAATTACTCCACCGTCTCCCTCCTAGGCAGGGGCTTTCTAGTGTAGGCGTGGGGAGGAAGGGTCAATGGGAGCAGCCCTGTTCCCCTGGGCTTCAGTTCCTCTCCATCACAACTTCAAAGGCCTCCCAAGATTCACAGAAAGGCTTCCCCCCATGCAACAACGCCTTTTGCATGGATAATTAAACTCTTACCAGCACGGTTAGGCGCTCCTGCTCCCTGCCTCTCAAAGAGCAGCGGGCGCAGCCCCATGCGGGTCCGCACACCCCACACTGGCCCCACATCCCCAGCCTGACTCAGGGAGGGAAATGACACAAGGAGGGTTATCTGCAGCTGGAAGAGAGTCGGGATATGGGAACAGGGCAGGGAGAGGGCTTCCTGAGAGAAGGGGAACAAGACCAGCGGCATTCATTTCCCATAAGCTCAAGCAGGACTTTGAAGGGGCAGGTGGGGCCAGGGTGGGTCAGCTGTTTGCGTCCCACCGTTTAATCCAGGGGCATGCTGAATAGCCAGCCACGACCTTTCCAACTCGGGAGGCAAAGCCAAGCAACAAAGCTGTGTCTTACTGGCCTTGGAGCATCGCAGGGGGACAGGGCGAGATGCTTCGTTTTCAGCTTCTCCCTCTCCGGGACAATATTTATCTTTAAAGAAAGAAAAATAGTCATTGATTCACCAACACGAGGCTAAATGCTGGGGCTTCAAGGTAAAGGCAGCAAGCGCAGAGGGTAGGTCAAGTCTTCCCGTTGGGGAGCTGTGCACAGGGGACAAGCCCCGCGGAGCCCGGTCAGCATGGTGGCAGTGGGGTGCTGCACACCAGTGCTCTGCCGCACAAGCGGCCGGATCCAGGCAGGCTTTGTCAGGCAGCTGCTCGTTCACGAGGCTGCACGTACTAAGGACACAGCAGGGATGGTGCTCGCGTCGGCACCCGCTGGCCTTGGCGGCCCAGAGAGGGAATTTAGGAGAGCATTGCGGGTAGATAGAAAAGATGTCACCTAATCCAGGAGGAATGTGGAATTTCCACATTTCTGGAAATGCCAGAGTAAGGCTGGGGAAAAAAAAAAGTATTAAAAAGAAACATTTTCAAACAATTGCCATGAAAAAGCAGTGCTGCTTTTTGGACGTGCCCTAATTCCCATTTCAGGATTTCTTCTCAGACCTCCGGATTGTTGCTGTGAACTTTCTGTATTTAATTTTATATCGTTTTGTAATGCATCAGGAGTGGTAATGCCCATAAGGACTTCCCAGAGGGTCACCCCTTTTCAGTATACCGGGAGCAGAAGACACTTTGATGTAGGAAGAAAGCTTGTTTGTTCAATCAGCGCTAACAAAAAGCTGCAGTTCAGGTTTTAAAAATAAAATGATCAACCCGATCCTTCCAGACCCTGCATGATGCCATGTAAGATAATGTGCAGCGCAAGAGCATAACCTGTGGTAGGACTGAAGTGTCATGAAATAATGTAAAAAAATGAAACAAAATAAAACAAAACACCCTGAATAAAGTATTTCCAAAGCTAAAAACCTTGAAATTACAGGGCAGCATTTTTTTTTCCCCCAGAAAAAGAAAAAAAATCCATCAAAAGCCAAACAACAAAAAAATGTTCCCTCTCAGAAATATAGCTGAGAAAATAGAGATGTAAAATGCTCAGGTTTCCTGCTCAGTTTGAGGCTCCCGACGCTTGTGTGCAGTGGGACAGCCACGGCAAATCAGGCGCGCTGGTTCAGGCAACCCCGAGGAAAGCACACACACCCCCTCCCCACCGCTGGGCTGTTACCGCACTGCGGGGCTCCCAGCACCGTGGCACAACCAGGCTTTGGTCAAAGAGTGTGTCGTCGGAGCTGGACATAAATAATGGGCTGGACATGTTAAAACTCCCGGGCTGTCCCAGGGCTTGAGGATGGGGCGTCCGGGGCCAGACCCGAGGCTCAGGGCAAGGAGCAAGCACATCTTTCCGTGTTCCTGGTCCAGGAGCTTGTGCCGGTGGGGAAGGAGCTGTTTGGGGCTCAAGGGGTGGCTGGGCTCGTTGTAATTCAGGGCAGATGCCAAAGGAGGAGGTGGGAAGGCTCTGGGGATGGGGGGGCGAGAAAGGTCAGGGAGGGAAGAAATTCCATGGAAACGTCCGATGTGAGCAGGGGAAGGAGCAGGAACTGTGGCGCGGCTCTGGAGGGAGCAGGCACCAGGGCGTGCCAAGGACAACTGAAGGGTCCCTGCAGCCTGGAGAAGCACTCTGCAGACTTGATGTTCCCAGGTCTGGATTTGGCCATCTGGGAGTCATAGGGGTCCTTTCCATCATGATGTCCCCAGCTTAAGGGACAGCAAGACAACACGGACTTGTCACCAGAGGAGCCGGTGCCTTGCACAACCACGCCTTGGCATCTCGTTTGGCTGAAGCCCTGTGAGATCTCATCCGTTCCACTCGTACACTGCCAAAGGACAGCTTCTTACACCCCCGACCCGTGTCCCCAAACCCAGAAGCTGGAAGAACAGGTAACGGACCTGCACCCGCACCAGGACTTGCCCCCTTCCACCAAGCTGCAGTCCCAGGTTCAGGGACAGGCTGACTATGTCCTACCACCGGTAATGCAATATCGCGATGGCCTTTAGAAATGACACAGAGAGTTTTCTAACACAAAATACACCTCTTTTGCTTCTGGTAAGCAAAAACTGCGTGGTACAGACTCAGAGAAATGGGAGACCTCTCCAGAGGGGTTTGTGCCGGTGTCCTCACACCAGTCCTGACTCCCTTTTCTCTTTTCTGACATGTGTTGGGTAAAGCAAAATAGACACAAATGTGTTCTCAGCTTCAGCCGCTGAGGTTTCCGACTTCTGCTGCATTTTTGGAGAGGTGAAGCTCATGCCAGGGAAGCCCCTAATGCCATCCCAGGTCCTCATCCCAGAGCATCTCAGCGCTTCCCTCCCCTCCTGTAAGCCACGTGCCCGCTCATTTATCTCCTGCCTGTTTGGAATTTTGTAGATTTCTTACCCAAAATTATGACTTCCCGATGTCACTCCCAGCCACTTCCCGTGCCACCCACGGCAGCTCCGGTGGACCTGACGCGGGACATCTGTGCCCGTAGCAGAGCCCATGAGTCCAACAGCAGGACAAACCCTGTAGCACCTTGAAAAAGACACCCTGCCCTTCCCACTGCCTCTTGCATCCCCTCAGTCCTGCCAAGATTTGAGTGTTATCCTCTCTGGAGGATTCACTAGGGAAATGTGGGGGTTTGCACATGTGCTCACTTATCTGGATTATCCGAAGGGACATTGGATGGCAGTTTTTCAGGCTGTCGGATGCTTTTCCCTAATTTCTCTGAGGACGTCTTTTGTTCTCACAACAGTTGGCCACCCTAAACCATGCTTAGCTGTTTGTACCCCAGTGACACTTTTAAAGCAAGTTATTTTCTTTTAAAGGCCGTTACTTTGCTCTCTTAAAAATAGCACTCCTAAACCAGACCATTTTCACAGACAAAAATACTGATACTAAAAACATTTGCGGGGACAGGCTGAGTATCTCATCGGACCAGTAACAAAACATCGTGAGAGCCCTTAAAAATTGTCCAGGAGGAACATAACACAAGAGGTGTTTCATCCAAGGAAGGGTACAGTGACTCGGTGCTGGGATGGAGCTGGTCTCTCCAGTGCTGCCGCCACTCGTGGGTGCAGCATTTTAGATAGGAGAATCTGGAGAAGATTCCACGGGCACAACCACGACACCAGGGCTGGAGGAAAAGAAATATGAGAGAGGTGAACCTTGCAGAGCCCAATCTGCTTGTGCCCACGAGGAGTGCGAGGCACCCGGTTGCACGCAGCGTACCTTCATGGCAGAAAAATATGGGCTCTTTAATCTAGCAAGAAAAGCCTAACAAGAACAAATGCCTGGAAAGCGAAGCCAGGCAAATTTGTATGAGGGAAAAGAGGGGTCCAATTTTTTAAGTCTGAGGCTGATGAGCCGTTGGAAAGAATTATTAAAGGCAGGAATGGATCTGCCTTTGCTTCTGTCTTCAGATAAATGGCCAATACCTTTCTGGAGAGTATCCCTGGGCCAAACCCAGGTGAGTGGGCTTTACTGGTGTGGCTGGACTTGACCCATGAAGGAGACACATCCTTCCTGTGGTTATTTCTGACCCGAGGGACCACGTATCTACACAGGTAAGACGTGGGGGGGTTTTGGTTTCTTTTTGAAGGAAATAGGACCGAGTGATCCCGCCGCTCACTTTTGAACTACCATGGCTGAAGGGGTTAATTGTTTCTCTGTGACAGAGGAATAATTTTGAGCGTTGGTCATGCAAACACACTGGGATTAGGAGAATGAACTATCAAAACCTGTCAGGGTATGAATAGAGTTATCATATGAATGGATTTGCCCCTGGAGATAAAGGCAGCACCGGGGGCTGCCAGCGAGGCGAGCCAGGGACCTGTGAAACGCAGCACCCGGCCTCAACAAAGCGCGGAGGTGTCAGGCTGGCTTGATGAAACGGGAGTGCTGCCCACCGGGACCCGCGGGAGCCGACCCCTGTGGGACGCATGGGGCGAGCCGCTCTCCCTCCTTCCCTGGCTGAGCATCTTTTGGGGCTGGAGTTCAGGTTTCTTTGTTGTTGTTTTTTTTTTTCTTTTGGGTAAAATATTTTTCTAATCATTTCTCAGCCATCAAAAAAATAGGTAATTCCTTCGTTCCTGAGCAATTCATTGGGCTTGTGGTTGTACTTACGTTTGGATTCATCAGATCTATTTCCACCATCACCAAAATGGGCTCACTTTTATTTCCATTGTAAATAAACCTCTCACGGTTTCAGGAAACAAGAATTCCAGGAGAATGAGAAAAAAAAGGTCACAGCGCAGGTGCATTTTGTGTGCTGGCGTGTTATTTTTCTGCACATTTCAGGGTATGATTTTCCCAAAGTTTTAGAAGATACCGATGCAAGAAGGATGGAAATGCAGATGAGACCAGAAACACGAGCTTACCTAAAATCATGCAAGTTTTTGCTTGATATCAGTATTTTGGGAACAACCAAAAAAATTATACACTCCAAAAATGTTCTGGATTTTTGGTTTTTTTCTTTTTCTGCAAACGTAGCCCGGATCAACTCCCTGTTTTACACTAATGGGTCCCTATGCCCCCATCGCCAAACGTCTGCGTACCGAAATCCTCACGTTTCCTATTCTTACAGAGGAACATGGCATCCCCACAGCCTTTTTACAACTGGAAAAGCTATTTCCTGTCCCCTTCAGAGCTTTGCTTCTGCGGAGCCCCGACTTCTGCAGAAGGGGTAGAAAAGTAGCGTTGAATAAAAGTGCAGATGAGTTTTTACCTCTTTCTCTGTGTGCGCAGAGGGACAATTAATGAGATTACAACCGAGAGATTAGCGGGGGAGATTGCCACGAACCCTTCCTCCAGTCCCCGCTCCGGCAGAGCAGCGAGCTGCTGGGTTTGCCCAGGGACCCTGGTGCTCTCCCTCACCCCATCCCTGTGGTGGGGAGGAACAAAACATCTCCGTGGTGGGGGCAAAAGGCGAACCCCCCGGTGTCTCCAGCTCTGCATCCTCCCCAGTGCGCTCCCACACATCACCCTATCCCCTTGACCCGCTGTTTGCCTCGGCCGCCCCTACAAGCCCTGAGATGCTGGGGGACACGTCCCTGAGCCCCCTTCCCTGCTGCACCATGTTCCCCACCGAGGTACCACCCAAGCTCACCCACAGGCCGTGGGGTCCGTGTTGTGAGGGGGAGGAAGGTCACCCACCTCATGGATGGAGGGCAGAGATGAGCCGAAGGCATCACCTGGGAGGGAACAGACCCCAGTGGAAACATTCAAAGTGCCATTTTCGGGCAGAAAATACGATTTTGTCACCCCTGCTCAAGCCTCAAATGTCATAATTTCTCCTCATCTGATTTTCTTTCAATACAACAAAAATATTTCATATTCTATTATTTAACTTCAATTTGTGGTGTCACATAAAACATCCACTTTAATATTTTTGCTTACGAACTCGGTGTATGATAGGGTCGATATTTCAGTCGTCCACATTATCTTTATATTATCGAAATAACTTTTCTACCTCTCTGCTCTAAAGCAATTTAACGATTTCAAACAAGTTTTTTTTCAGTGCTCCAAACGAAAATCTTCCACATCCTGCAAATTTTCACCTATCTAGAAAAAACTCCGAGTTTCGGCTGCCAACGCATTTTGCAACGGTTGCTGCGCTGAAGCGGGGGGATCTCCCATGGAACAGCGATCCCCTTTTCCTCCTATTTCCAGGGCACCCACTGCATGCAAGACTGAAAGGAATAAAAAAATACAAGCTCGAAACTTCTTGGAACAAATCTTCCAGGAAAGGGAAAGGCACTGGGAGCTCTGGGAAGGGGAAGAACATCAGACTGAAGCCGTTTCTTCGGGTTAATACCCGTCTTTATGTACCAATCCCCTCCCCGTATGCACACGCCTAGTGCAGCACATGCCGGCCTGAAATTTGCTTTGCGGCTCTAATTTCCTACCCTGCGGTTCTCTGCTGGCCAGCATGGCCAGCACGGCACGGCGCGAGGCAGACTGTGGCTGAGGCAGCAGGCAAAGGTCACGGGCACCTTTGTGCCCCACGGCAACACCCTCACACCGTGCCCGCACGTGCCGCACACCGTGGACATGAGGTGGCAGAGCCCAGCGCAGCCGGCATGCAGGAGGTACTGGGGCTGAGCTGCGCTTTGCAGCATCTCTCCACAGTCCTAGTCCCAGCCCCATGCCGGGGCGCTCAATGAATGGCACCGCGACCGCCCTGGCATGGATGCTGCCCCCAGTCCATCCCAGCACCCGGAGATGCTGGGTGCTGACAGGAGCACGCAGCCACATCTCCAGATCCACTGCCCATGTCGCGCGGCCCAGCTGGCACTGTCCCACGACCCACAAAGGCACGAGCGTCCTTGGGCACGGTGGACAGAGCACCACCAGCTTTCTGCAGGGTCCCACAATTTGTCCTGATGCCACGCTCTCCCTGGTCAACCCGCATCCAGCCCCAGCCACACACATGGCCCTGACCAAGGCTGTGGCTGAGACCACCTTTTCTTCCTGAAAGGTCCTGCAGGAAACCTGGGTCTTTGCAAGCTGGGGACAGGCAGACAGCTGGCCAGGGCCTGGCTCTCCACACACACACCGTAAAAACCCACCCCAGCAGCCAGTGATCTCCTCTGCAGAGGAGAGCAAAGAGATCACAGCCTCACCGGTCCATGGCCAGGGTTGGCCGAGTTCAGGTAGGGCTGCTTGGCTCTGCAGGGCTGCAGCGCTGAGAGCCCAGGGCAGTGCGGGCAGCATCCTGCTCTGCACCCTGCCCAGGGCTCGGGGTGCGGGGCAGCTGCTGCACCACGGAGCAAAGGACGAGCACGGGCTGGGGGTGTTGGGGTGCTGAGGTCCCATCCTGCACCCACACAACCCATCCCCAGTGAGATCCCAATGCATCCCCACATGAAGGCAGGGAAGCCAGTGGAGAAAGGAGCAGGATGAGTGCCAGGAAGCAGAAGGCTGGCAGAAGACAGGGTGAAGACTAGCAAGCAGCTGGAAATGGGCAATACAGGTGAGGAGGACAGGCTGGGCAGGAGGGGATGTGTGGGTGGGTGTTGGAAGATGGCAGTAGGTGCAAGGACTCGGCCTGGTGGGGTGCCACAAAATGCACAAGGCATCGTGGTGCCAGCCCATGGGCCTCGGCATGCTGGAAGGGTGGCTGGGATGAAGAGGCAGGAGAGGGAGGGATGCAACCACCACCACTGGGTAGGGACACTGGCCCCAGGGCTCACTGCAGAGGGCTGTGCCGTGCTGGCTGTGGCTCTCAGGCGTAGCAGAAGGGAGGAAGGATGCTGCTGCTGGTGCCAAGGACATGCTCGGGAGCGGGAACGGCAGATCTCCGGGTGATGAAGATCAGCAGACCTGGGAAGCAGCCATGCCGCCACTGCCAGTGCGGAAGGCGGCAGGCGAGCGGGTGGGTGGCAGGCAGCAGGAGCAGAGCTGCCGAAGCCGAGGGGGCCCGAGGCGCCCGAGCAGGATTGCTGGGGATGAGGGCAGCTGGCAGCAGGGTAGAGCGGCCGGCTGGAGGGAGCAGGCCTGACCTGGCTGACACCCAGATGTGGGGAGAGGGTCCCTGACCACATCCCTGCTTTCCACTTCAGAACTTTCCAGCCCTTTCCCTCATGACAAGTTTCCCACCCGAGTGCCCTTCCAGCTTCCCGCATCCTCCTCCCACCTTCCCCTGCCCACCCGCTTGGCCTGTCGCAGCCCACGCTGCCCAGCCGGCACGGCCCCACTCCGCCGCCAGCCCCGGTGATGGGGGTGGCCGTGGCTGAGCTGGTGCCCGTGTCCCCCCCCGGTCCCCCCTGCAGCCACCCCTGCGCGCTGCAGCAGAGCCCTCGCAGGGGCGGCCGGGCAGGGCTGGCTGCCGGCATCGCCGCAGAGATCCGGCCCTCCTGCCCAGATCCGAAGTTTAGCCTGCGGGGCTTCAGGATCAGCAAACTCAGGCAGGCAGGAACCCGGAGCCGCGCTCCCCTGGGAGGAGGGAGAAGCCAAGCCCGGCAGAGCCAGCAAGCCCGTGCGACCCCTCTGAAGAGCCCCAGAGAGCCCGCAGGTCACCCCCGGCACTGCCCCGTCACGCCAGGGCCACCCCGGTCCCTACCTTCGCTGGTGGTGGCAGAGAGGCAGGCGACCAGAGCCACGACGATGGAGAGCGAGGATGTCAGACACCCCTGTGCCCGTGCCATGGTCCGGCGGGGCCACCAGGCACGGGCCACCTCGATCGTCCCGGCAGCTCTGCGAGCCGGTGCCCGCAGCTACGGCACCCGCCGGCTGATGCTCCGGCACTTGGCGCACGTTGCTCCATCCACTCGGGCGAGCGGCTCGGCGGGGAGGGAGCAGCCTCCTGCCCGTCACCGCTCGCAAGCCAATGGGCTGGGTGGGCTCTGCAGCGAGCCCCCCTTCCCGCGCCCACGCTGTACCCAGCCCCAAGCAGCCGGGCGGCGGGGTCCCGCTCCTCGCTGCCGTCTGTCCGTCCGTCCGTCCATTCGCCCTCCCTCCCTCCCTCGCGGTGGTCGAGCAGCCCACGCTGCTCCTCACCCCACCCCGACCCGGCCCTCTCCGCTGATCTCGGCCTGTTGCTGCCAGAGTCGAACTTGCCGTGGCCCGGCGGGGACCGCTGAGCTCCGTCGGGGACAGGCGGGAAGGGGAGGGGGTTGCCCTTCGAGTCCTGGTGGGCACGGAGAGGAAACCCCCCGCACAAGCTCCCCCTGAATGTCCGGGGCTGGGGAAGACAGGCAGAAGCCCCCCACCCCTTGGTACCCCATTGCACTGGGGTGGGACAGCCTCCACTCACCCCCGTGCTGGGCCAGCGGGAGTGGGGGACAACAGAGCCAGGGCTGGTGACACCCAGCCTGTTCACAGCCATGCTGGTCCCCTGAGAGAGGGCTGACTCCTTACAAGCAGAGTTTGGGAGGACACAGCAGTGGTCCCAGGATGGGCAAGGACAGGCGGTGGGCCAGGGTGTCCTGCCACAGGGGTCTGGGCTGCCTTGGGAGCACAGAGCAAACACACCCCCACACCATGGCCCTGCCGAGAAGCCTCTGCATCCCTCTTGCTTGGAGCTGCCAGGATTGCCCAGCCAGGTGAGTACCTTGCCCAGCATTAAACACTCAGCATCTGTCAACAGCCCCCCTCCAGCAGCCATGGCTGCTTCCCCATCTCAACACTGAACCATCACCGATACCTGTTCCGGGTAACCACGCGTGCTGATCCCACCTCTGCCACATGCGGTGGGTTATTCACTCCACCGTGTGATCATGGCCGGGGGACCTGAGGTGTTTTGCAGCCCTCCCCTGCCCCCAGGAACCCACCCCAGGAAAAGGCAGGTGAGGGAGAATGAACACCTCTCCCTGCGGACTGTCAGACCATTCCTTGGGTAAAGATCCCCCAGGCTTGCTCAGCAGGCTTGGGGTGTGGGGGTGAGTGTTGCACACCCTCCATCCCACCCAGGAGATGCTGGACCTCATGGTGGGGCACCCCATGACGCTGCCAGCAGCTTCCTTCATGCTGCGGTGAGAGGGACTCCCTGCCCGAATCACAGCACGTGGTGGCAACAATTCCCTATTCCCAACGGATGAGGATTGTGCCTGCAGGGACACGTCTGCACCACTCATCATCACCAGGACCTGGGAACAGCCCACGGCCTCAAGTCCCTCAGGTTTTTTGCTCTGCCTGCCTGGGAACTGCCTGTCCGGAGACAGCGCTGGAGAGGTCCCGTCACCAGCATCGTCATGGGATGGGCTTGCAGAACGCCTGGGGCAGAGACACAGCCGTGGCTCTGGGAGGACTCCAGTGGTTCCCAAGGCAGCTGGCAGAGGCTGAGCAGTGCTGTCAGCTCAGGGCTGCAGCTAAGCAGTGGTCTTTGCAGTGGGCCTTGGAGCAAAGGGGTCAGGGCTGTTTGTTTCCCGAATAGCACCGACCCACCAGGAAGACCCAGAGCTGCGCTGGTGCCATGATGGTGTGCATCATCAGTGATGTTCCTGGAGGCTGGACACTGCCAGGAGCCCGCGAGCTGGCACAGGACGCCAACGCTTGAGAGAGAGTCTGGGATGCTCCTGTCTGGACATGTGGACCCTTTTTCATACCAGGATCCACGTGCAGCCGCAGACACGGTCACAGGCATCCCAGGAAACCCAAACAGCCCAGGAGCCAGACACATGGAGGGGATCACTCCAGCCTCTCCTGCCCTTCTCCCCTCCTGCATCCCTCCCCAGGCTCCCAGTCACCTCTCCCTGGCCCGCGCTGGATGGGGCACAATGCCCATACGCTGGCTGCCTCCCCCGCTGCGTGCTGCTGCCTCCGCTCCCCGGTGAGTCTCTCACCGTCGCCACGTCCCTCAGACGTGGTCCCGCACCTGGCTGTCACGGAGATGGGGAGGATATTTATAGATGCTGCAGAGGGAAACGTGCAGCTCAGACAGGAAGGATCAGCAAGGGAGGGGAGCCAAGCCTTGGCTCTACCCCCTTTTAGCACCACCCAGGTCAATGTGCACTTACTGGGGAGACCGCAGGCTCCTTGCTAACTCAACAGCTCAGGCCTGGGTGGCTGCTGCTACTTTCACCCAGCTTTGCACCCAGGGGTTGCCTATCGCAGCCCTGCAAGAGGGAACCTGTGCCTGGGCTAGCAGGGAGGGCTTCCTGCCTGCCTCGGGTGTCCCTGCTCCTCCTGGGTCGGGAGAGCAACATCCAGCCACTTCTGCTCTCCTGCAGCATTTGCAGGACCGGGTGCCTCGGGGCCAGGGCTGGTGCAGGCAGTGGGCAGCAGTGCCTAAGGGAATGGCACCTTCTCCAGCACCTGTGCCACTGTGTGTCAGGCCACCAGCAGACCCAGGGCCTCCGCTCCAAACCCTGCAGATCAGGCAGGGAGCAGAGCCATGCTGCAGGTCTCTGTGACCCCCTGACGACTGTCTATGTGCCTGTCCCCTGCTCTTCATCCCTTTCCCAGGAGGAGGAGTGCCAAGGCGAAGCAGCGTGTTGCCCTCTCCCACGCCCAGTGTGCACCCCTGTCCCACTCACAAGGTGTCTGCGGGAGGAGGAGGAAGAGCTCAGCGGGTCCCCGAGCATAGGCAATGGATCCTCCTGGCCAAGCAGTGTCCCTCCATGGGTGGGGAGTGGGACAGGAGGGGATGCTGGACCCATCTGGTGGTACATCTCACCTCTGCACTTTCACGCGGCTGTGGCACCCACCAGAAAAACTTGCCTTTGGTGCCCCAACCTGAGCTGTCGGCAGTAACTCTCAGTGAATTCAGCGTCCCCTGTGCAACAATGCATGTGGACAGGCCTTTAAACTGGCATCTAATACATAAACATGTCCACAAGTTACCGACATCAATGTGGCGATTCGTCTGGAGCAGCACCAGCACTACCTCGGTATGATGGTACCTCCCTGTGCTGGATCAGGGCTGGGACAGGTTGCTCGGCAGCATGGTCGAGCATCACAGGGACCACGCTCACCTCTCCCTGCCTCCTGGGCAGCTGCACCGGGCTCTTGTCCCTCTCCAGCACTGCAGTCCCCCTCTAGTCCCTCTCCAGGGCCTTTTCCTGCTGCATCGGGCCCCTTTATCGTAGGGATCAGGCAGCAAGGTGCCTTCCCTGCTTGCCCCAACACTCCCTGGGGCACACCGGTATCCCCATCACCACCTGGCCCCTTCCCCAGCGGAGCAACCATTGAGGTAGCATCTTTCATGAGATGCTACAGCCAAACGTCTCACCTAGTCCTAGTCTACGGGCCAAGCAGAGGATGCTGCTCCCCTCCTCGTTGCTGCAGGCGGGTGCCCAGTCTCTGCCGTTAGCAGAGAGGGTCAGCCCTTGGCATCGGTCGTGACTAGGTACGACTGTGGGAGGCCCTTGGCAATCGGGTGCTGAGCAATCAGCCCGCAATTAGTTCAGGTCAAGGCTGGGGAGGCCTGGTGAGCCTTTCTTCCTTGTCATTATCAGAAATGCTCTGTATTAATACCCTTTATATAAAAAAAATAATCTTATCGTAATTTTTCCTCGTTGAGGGAGATGGTTTGGAATTGGAATTGAGACAAACACCAGCCAGGAGCACTGGCTGCAGAAGGGGAGAGTTTAAGAAAGGCCTTTTGGTAATATCCATCCCTTATCAGTGAGGGTATTAAACGTATTGAAATGCTAAGCAGCCCTTTAATGGCTGTCTCTGATTTTCATTAAACAAGCAGGGGATGAGCAGGAGGGAAGGGGATGCAGCACTGTTCTCCCTCTAAGACATTCTGATTGCTGGATATTAATGGCATTAATGTCCTTTTATCCAAGAGGGTTGGGGTTGGGCTTGCATTCGTGCCTATTTACTGGCTTGCTGTAGTGGAAGCAAGTCTCTGCTCCCTCAGGTAGGTGCACGGCTGCTATGAAGCTGACAGGGACCAGGGTTGTACAGAAGTGCAAAGCAAGAGTCTCCCAGGGACAATTTTTTTGGTATCAGCATCTTCAAGTCCCACCCCGTCCATGCTGCCCAAAAGGAGAGATAAGCTCATGTCTTCTCAGGGCAGTCTGGTCCTGAGGAGAAGAGGGGATGAGCAGTCAGAAGAAGTTTAGCCCAAGAGAATCACCACAACAGCCCCAGGCCCAGGCTGGAAGCATCACCTGCAAGCCTGGCAAGAGCATAGCCCTTATCCAGAGGGATGGTGAGGGATGGGCTGCCCCTTCCAAATGGATACGGCACTAAGTCCAGGAGATCCCCAGGCATCTCCAGGCATGGAGAAAAATGCCTCAGTGCTCTGTCTGAGGGGAGATCTGAGGAACATCTCTGCCCCTCTCTGCATCCAGTGCTGTGATGACCTCAGGGACCATCCCTCAGCTTCCCAAATGGGGACATTGCTATGGGGAGCATTGGAAGAAACCCAGAATAGCACGTGGTGCCCCTGCTTGAGCAGGGGCCACAGAGGGCTTTGGGGTGCTCTGCAGAGGGTCTCAAGCCTGGCTGCAGTGCTGGCATGGCTAGCTGACAGCTTGCAGGAGTTCCAGCCCACACTCGCAGCTCTGACACCCAGACAAGGCTGTGTCAGCCGCTGGAGTTCTCTAGACAGTCCAAGCAATGATGCTTTGCCGGCTGAAGAAGCAGGGATGCCACACAGCCAAGTCCAAGCACTTCAAAGACACGCCAGGAACCAAACCCATGAACAGGAACTAAAATGGCACAAGAGTCACAAATATACCTCACTGCTCTTCATACCCCTCCTTTGCCTCCCAGTTTCTAACCTTGGCACGCGCATGGCTCCGTTCTGCGCCGTCACAGAGGCCAAAGGCTTTGCCGTTATGACCACATGCCTCCAGGAGCTGGGGCTTGAAAGCATCCAAAAATAGCTCAAGGTTGGTTCTGTGAGTCAGCAGCTGTGGAGGAAGGCAGCGACTGGTCGGCTGAAGTCCCCTCTTCCCGCGCAGTGGACGTGCATTTGGAAAAGAAAGGGTCGCAGGGACAGCCCTGGTGCTTTCCCGGGAAAGGCCGGTACAAACAAACCAAAATTAGCTGGAGCTGATAAAACAGGAGCTGCCACCAGCCCAGGCAGCGCTGCATGTACTCAGTCCCCGACTCCAGAGCACTGCAGCCCTGACGCCGCCGAAGGAACCGGCTTTGTGGGCTCAGCGGGTGGTTTGAAAGGCTGGGGCTTCAGGGACGCACTGGGGCTCCGCCGGACAGCTGAGCCCACCACCCAGTTCACCACCCCTCTGCCGCACAGGACCCTGGCATCGCCCTGCTCTGGGGCATCCCTTGTGTTTCCTGAACCCAGCTGGTGCTTCTTTCCTCCCAGTTTATTCCACACCTTTTTCTTCACTCCCCTCTGTCCTTGCTCTTCCCTTTCTCGTGCATGGCTTGTTCTCTCCTCTCTCCAGGGCTTTATCCGGCATGGACAGATGAACTGCTTTGTGTCTGCCAGATGGCAGTGCCACTTCAGTCCCCATCTCCTGCCACCCACCACCACCTCCTCTACACAGCCAGGGCTTTGCTCCCTCATACCAGCTTCGTCTTTGCCCTGCCTGCCCCACTGGGCTTCTCCGGTAGCCATGAGTTGAGGCTGTCCAAGGCTCCCAAACCCCACATCACTTGTGCTCCAGGACACAAATCCTGCATAGGATCAGAGGGGCACTGCCATGGTTGTTTCTTTTAGGGGTTCCCAGACCAGAAGTCTAGTCCGTCTCCGGGCACTGACAATGAGATGGAAACTAAAGCAGAACAACCGCCACCAGAGTCCTGCAGCTTGTCTTGGAAGTACGTTACAGAAGCATTAAACCCTCCAGCGTCCCCCGCCCCTGCCATTCCAAGCAAATATCTCTGCTTGGCCCCAAAATGCTAGTGCTAACGGCAGAGCCCCAAGACGGGCACAGAACAACTCCAGCCCCATCTCAGGCATCCTGCACTGCTGACCAAACGCGCTGATAGCTCCTGAACTGCCGGCTTTATTTTAAGCATATTGTTTCTGCTGGAGGTGGAAATCTCAGAAAGACTTAATTATAGAGCCGGGCAGACACAGCGTAATCCTTTTGAAAGCTTACAATGAGATGCTTTCCAAAATTAATTTTGACGCTGCAAAAATAACCAAACAAAGTTCCATTTGAAAAGGGGTGAGTGATGAGGGAACAATAGTGAAACAAGTGGGAACACCCACAGCCACTTCAGAGCTTCACCCCTTTGCAGAGAGGGGCGCAGGTCAGGCACAAGCAGCCAGCGCATCCGCTCCCAGCTGGTGGTGCCCAGGTCTCAATGCCCGGGCTGTGCTTTCACAGAGCCAGGCTCTTCCCTTCATCACCTTATGAAATATGGGAACAGGCCACCAGCTTGCAAAGGTGGGGCTGGCAACAGCAAAGGGAAATACCAAGCCAAGGTCTTCTCCTCCCATTTGGGCTGCACACCCCAGGATCCCCAGCTGCAGTTTCAGGTTTAATATTTGCTCTTTCTGATGATGAAGTCAAGCTGTATCAGGGACCATGCCGCCAGCTGGGACTATTTATTAGCCAGCGCAGATCTGTGTGTACACAGTTTGGAGCCTGTCTCCTGCCCAGAGACTGTGTTCCTTCATGTGGGATGTTGGATGTCGGACTGTTTAGGAAGAACTGGAGCCACCCACCCAGCCCTGGCTATTGTACAAAGTTATAAATATCTTCGTTACCTTGGGTAACCTTGTAGAATTGCAGCCTAATTTCTTCAAACGTCCACCTCTCCACCCTATTTCACTGAGATTTAACTCCCTGTGGAGCGTAAGGGGTCAGCGAAAAGCCCTTCGTTAGTTCAAGGGTCAGCAGAAGATGAACAAACAAATTGAAATTTTGTAAAGAGTGTGTATTTAATTAATACTGTCTCAGGAACTAATTAACAGATTCACTTGGAAATTGTCAGGGATATAATCTATGTTTCGAGGCTAAGTGGCAAAGGGTCAGGGAGGACACGCTTTGTGTTTCACACGGAGAGAAGGGCTCAGCTCTGGGAGGTAGGTGAGACAACACCCCGCCTTTGGCCGGGAGCTGAGGCATTGCTGCAGGAAGGACCATACATGACCACACTGTGGCTGCGGCCGGAGGTAGAGGAAAGGCTACATCGCTCTTCCAGAGCCTCACTTGCTCAGGGTCAGCAGGAGGCTGTTCGCTGCTCCCGAAGGTCGGTGCCAGCAAGGCCAAGCTGCTCAGAGGAGCAAGGAGCTGTTTAACGCAGTCGCTGTGTGTTGGAGAAGCCACGGCTGGCAGCACACGGCATCACCGGACAGCTCTGGCTGACAACCCACGGCCTCTTTCCAGCTCAACCAGCCACGATGCTGCTGTGTCGTCTCACAGCTCGGGGTTTGATCTCAACTTTGCCCCTGGGTGGTCTTCAAGGGTTTGACCAAAGTATCCTGTGCTGCTGCCTGCTCATCTGAAGGCAGTGGCATCAGCAGGCGGGTCAGGAGCAAGAGGTCCTGCTGCTGGATTCTGGCATCATTTTCCCTCACGCCACATTTTCAGAGGCCACGAGATTTACCTAGTGCCCAGCATGGGGGATGTTTATTTGTCCTCTGGTTTGGGGAATTTGGGCTAAACTGAAGTCAAGCGGCTTCAGAACGGAGCTTCATCAAAGCCCAGGTATTACAGTGCCCAGGAGTTGGGAGGACAGGCACCCAAAGGTCATGTTCCTCTTGCTCCGACTGCAGCAAGCTGTCTCTTATTTTTAAATATATGCAGTTTTCCCCATTCTGTCTTTGGAAACAGCCTCTCCATAAGGCAAAGTACAAAGAGCCCCAAGCGGAGCTGATTTAGTCACTCCAGCTTCTCCCTGGGTCGTTCTCTTCAGCTCCCCATCCTGAGGACACTGCAGCAGAGCTCCTTGCTCATTGCTAGCAGTCCCCACGTGGGCCTTGTTGTGTTGTCTGAGGTCCCATGGGGCACCAGGCACTGGCAAGAGACTGTCCAAGGCCTTGGTCTGCCTGCAAGGCAAGACACTGCTTCCTGCTTGGGCACCTCAGCCCACCAAGGCACCATCCCCTGAGACCTTATCTTCCTTCCAAGCTATCTCTAGAAATACTTCTCAACAAACTAGTCATTCTCTTTCGTAACAGTATGGCTGTGGGCACCTCGAGGTGCCCTAAGAGAGTATTTAGGGAACAGGCTCCCTTTGAAGGCAGCTCTCCTGACCATCTGAGCCCTGAGGGTCTCTCATCCCAATCTAGCCACTGGGGGCTCTGCCATAGACTCTGCGCCCCCTGTTCCTCTCTTCTGGCCACGCAGGAGGACATCCCCTGACATCTCTCACTCTCTTGGTCCTCCAGTTACAGCGCTTGGGTCTTGGGCCACTTGACTGGGTGATGAAGTTAGCAGAAATAGTTCTTACCTGGTCAGGTGATGTCCACATGTAGCAGAGAGAAGCCTCTTCACCACTGTCAGAGGCGGCTCCTTTTGTAGGAGCTCTCAAATATATGTATTTGAAGTAAAGCAAGTTGCCTTGGCCCGGAGATTTAGAGTCCGTTTACCTTCTGCTGCCGCACTGTCCTTCACTCCTTTGAAGAAACCATCTGAGCTAACAGCGTGGTCACCTTCTTCTTTATCCTTCCTGTGCATCTGCTGGTGCTCACAGACTCCTGCACTCGCTGCTCTACCCAGCGCGCAGGACGCTTTGCTATCGCCGCTTATCGCGGTGCGTGCAGCATCCAGGTGCTGTGCTGGCTTCCTCCCTGCCTTCAGATCCGCTCTCATCGCCGCCGCCGGTCACTCCGGTGGTGTCAAGTGTTTTCAACCGTGTCTATGAAGGCTGCACGCTACTCACCCTTCAAAGCTGTCACTGTGGACAGGGTGACTTCTGCTGCCCGGCCAATTCTAATTGCACTGCCTGGAGTCAGCACTGCAACCAGACCTCTCTCGCTGCCTCTGTCTCTCTCTCAGTCGCCTGTTCTCCAGCCACACATCAGTCACTAGCTCTTCTGAGATCTCGCTTTCTTTCAGTCCTCTCTGATTAAACTATGGCTTTTTTATGTTCCATTTTTTTCCGGGGTGTTCCCGCGTGCCTCGGATCTCTGTGCTGCACTTCCGTAATTGGCTTCCTCGGCCTCAGTCAACTGAAAGCTACCAGAGAAATCAAATGCTTCAAAACCAGCCAGTGTCAAAAATAAGGCTACTGCCTCGACACCTGCCTTTTTACTGCAACCTACTGCTTACAGCGGCCATGAGAAAAGCTGCTTGAAGCTCCTTCACCATGCTGATGAAGTCCAGCTTCGGAGGAGCTCTAGCATCCTCCCATGGACCAGTCTGCACCCAGGCAGCTGGAGGAGCCGGGCAAGAGGAGAAACTCAGTAGCACAAGCCACCAACAAACTCACCCGTGGTGTGGGACAGAAGAACCACACCCCCCTCTTCCCAGGATGATTAAAACCCCACCTTTTGACTCTCCAGTTTATGCCCCAACCTTTGGCAGATGTTTCTCCCAGGGTGCATGGCTGGGCACCCCTTGGTCAGTGCTTGCACGTACAGATGTGGTCCCTGAATCGCAGCAAATCAGCCTCC
Organism: Bucorvus abyssinicus; assembly: GCA_009769605.1. Classification (NCBI taxonomy): domain Eukaryota; kingdom Metazoa; phylum Chordata; class Aves; order Bucerotiformes; family Bucorvidae; genus Bucorvus; species Bucorvus abyssinicus. The sequence continues at coordinate 412,588 of CM020049.1, read as the reverse complement.
CACAGGGCTCAGGAAGATAGATTTTGTCCTGGAGAGCTTCTTGAGAGGTCAGGCATGGAGACCAAACTCAGAAGATAGCTCTGGAGTGGGGATCATACCTGAGAGGTGCACCCCAGCTGTAGACAGAGTGGAAATTCTTGCTCCTCAGCTTTTTCCAAGCTCTAGAAAACTTCTGCGTCAGCGTTGTATCAGGTGCCTTGGACTGGGAAGGCGGATGGCACCAAGTCAGCTGGTTTTGTGGTGCCAAAATCCCACTAAGGTTGTTGCCTGCATGGCTGAGGCACTTCGAAGTGGAGTGTAACAGGCTCTAACCAGCCAAGTTAAAATGACATCTCCCTGCTTACTTGGGCAGCTCAGTCCTTCACAGCAAAGCATCTATAACGTGACCAAGGCTGAGGATTTCCAGACCATTTTCCTCCTGCACCCAGAAGAAAATGCTGCTGCTCCAGAGGCTGTTAAATAAGGTGATTGACGATCTGAGTGCACCAAAGAGCAGGGAACAGGACAGAGAGGACAGGACTGTCCTTGCACAGACCTGGGCCCTGTTCTCTCCTTTACTTGCAGGTTCACACCCCAAGTCTTGCCTTGCCGTAAAGCCTGGGCAGGCAGATGTCCTGGCCAAGCTACCATCTCCCTAGTTCTTCCACACACACAGTGAATGAAATGCCTTTGTCCTGCCCTTTGGGTGAGGTCTGACCCCCCAGGGGTTGGAAAATCATCTTATGTGCTCCCAAAGACTTTGCATGTACTTCACATGCAGCAGAAGAGAGCAGCTGAGGACAACCCACGTCCAGGGTGGCCAATGTCCTGAAGCCTGGGCTTCAGCCTGGAACAAGGGGGATTCCACCAGGGTCTCTCACACAGGAGACAACCTCCTGAATGGCCATGCTGGAGGAGACAGGTCCTAAACCTAGGCAGGAACATTTCTTCCGTCTAAATTATTTAGTGAATGTGGATAAAACATACACATAATCCAGCAAAATGCTCAGAAATCAATGTGTGAAGTCAAGGACTGGGCCAGGAACCATCTGCATGGGCCTGATGGATCCACTGATCACACCTCCTCCTCTCCAGCAGAGCTCATGCCAGCATCCCCTCCTGTTATTGTTGCGGGGACAGCGTGAAGGCCCTGCAGTGGGTGTTACTGTGCGTGGGAGCAGCAACAGAAAGCAAACAGCTTTAGACCAAATTGTGATCTGGAATATCCCTGTAGCTCTGGGATTATCTTCAGCCTGTCCCACTTTGGCACAAATCTGTTGACTTTCCCACAAAGGCATTCCCCGCTGACAGGCAGCGGGGAGCAAGGACAGGGGCTGCTGGGGCTCTTTGGAGACACCCCCCAGCTTTTCTGAGCCCCCAGGAAGGCAGAGCAGCACCCCCACAGCTCAGAGCAAAGTGTGTCCAGAAACATGAGGTCCCTGGTGAGCTGAGGTGGTGCTGGGAGGAGAGATCAGCACACCAGGTGGGCTGGTCTCGCTGTTCGCTCAGGGTCTGCCGAGTCGTGCCATGGGTGCTGAGCTCAGCTCACAGCATCCCCATGGACTCAGCAAGGTGGGGGTCAGGGCCCCAAGTGGAATCAGACAAGTGTTTCAAGCAGCACAATGAGACACCATGGCCTCCCCGCACCCCTTCCCCTGAAACAGCCTGTCAGACCTCCGCTGGAGAGACTTGTCAAAGGCAGCGAGCTCCAGTGGCAGGTCAGGTCAGCGAAGCCCCCCTGGGATGGACTGATGGACAGGCACTGGTGCGGATGCGGGATCAGGCCCCCTGGAGTGTGCACCAGTATCGTGCTGGGGCTGCAAGCCTGCCCTTGCCAGCCCCATGGCCAGGGAACACCCACCCAGGGCTGTCAGCAGCCCATCAAGCTGTAGCACGGGCTGGAAGTGAGGTTGGCAGCCCCGTCCAGACGCAATCACTGAAATACAAGCTCCATCTGGTCCTGCAGAGGTGCCTTGTGCAGGGGTGTCCAGGCACTGGGGATGCTCCCAACCCCACCCGTGGGACAACACCAGCTGCACCCGCTCACCCTCTCACTGTCCTTTGCCTCCAGCTCAGCATCAACCCACCCATGGGCTTGCTCCGGGACGCTGCTGGCTGCCCACCCTGGGGCAGCCCAGGAGCTGGGAGCTCTTCATCGGATGCTCCCTCGAAGACGACAGGTCTCCAGCTCAGGTCAGGGGTTACTATCCCTTCTGCTCTTTGCTGCTCCAGCCAGCAATGAAGATAATAATTGCAAGTGATAATTTATTCATTACTGGTTAACCTGTTTAGTCTAAGCCCACTTTAATTAGAAAACAAGGACCAGGCTGCCTCTCCTAGGAGGTCTCTTTCCCTAAAGAGGCTTTTCCACTGATCAGCAGAAAGGGAGCCGGCAGGACTCCAGTGCTGCAATGCTGGAGAGCTGGGGAGGTGGGGGGGGAGTCAGCAGGACCCTGTGCTGCGTCCGAGGGGTGCACGGGAGGTACCGGGTTTTGATGCAGAAGGATGCGCAGCTGCTTTGGGGTTTGCAGACACGAGAAGCTGAGACAGGCCCATCCCATTACCAAAACGGTCAGCGGCTGCCACAAGAGCACCAGGGAGGCCCTGAGCCCCCGTGCCAGAGCAGCGATGCTGGCACTGCTGCAACCAGAGCAGCACCCCAACACCTCCCACCCAAAACAGCACCTACCTCCCTCTCCAGCAACAAGGAGCTGCTCTGTGGTGGTGATGCCCAGGGGCAATGCCAAGGCTCCCTTCTCCTCCTCATCCCTCAGCCGCCCACACGCAGGACGGTGCTGCAGGGAGCAGGAGTGATGCAGCCAGGGGCAGCACGTACAGCTTCACCGGAGGTGGCAGCAGCACAGCCTGGCCCGGCGCACATGCTGCTCCCACGCCACTCCCACGCTGCTCCCACGCTGCTCCCACACAGCTCCCACACAGCTCCCATACAGCTCCCACACTGCTCACGCTCTGCTCACACTCTGCTCACACACTACTCACACACTACTCACACTCCTCTCACACTGCTCTCACACTACTCCCACACTACTCCCACACTACTCCCACCCTGCTCCAGGGCTGCCAGCCCTCCCGCCGGGCACCACTCTCCAGCTCTTTGAAATACCCATTAAAATACATGAGCCGCACACCCTGGCCAGGGCTCCCAGCACTCGATAATTGCTGCTAAAGTGCTTTCGAACTGCAAACTGCATGTCACCGGTGCCACCACTGCCACCTCCCCTCACCAGCCTTTGATCTGCTGCATGTCATGACAAGATTGCAATTACTCCGTCAGTGTCCAGACGTGGAGGTGCTCCGGCTGGAAGCTCAGGGATGCGCCACGCTGGGGTCCTGTCCCCCCCGGTCCATACGGACGAGGGTCCAGCAGAAGCTGTGAGCTGGGCAGGACCAGGCTGGCAGCAGCTGGAGGAGTCACCAGAGCGGAGCACTGGTGCCGATGTCCGTAGCTAAAGAGGGAACATGGCACAGGCTGTGGCTGGCAATGCCCCCCTTGCCTCACCTGCCATGTGGACCCTTCTGGCTGGGTGCTCTCCTCCCCCAGCAAGGCTTCTGCCAAACGGCCTCAACCCCAGCTCCTGCTTGTCCATCCTTCTTCCCACACTCCCTGAGCCTGAAGTGATGCTGAAGGCCCAAAATCTCTTACTTCACCCCAAAAGCAACTTCTTTCTGACTTTTTGATTTGTGGAAAACACCTAGGGGGAGAAAGAAAAAAAGAAGAAGAAGAAAAGAAAAGCCAATATTTTTCTGGCTTGGTCCCAGGTGTTGATTTAAAAGCCCCGTTTTCAGAGCTGGCAGAACAGCTGGACTCTGACCCAGCCGCCTCATCCTGGCGAGACATAGCTTTGACGGCAGCAGCCAGGGACCCTTCCTCACAGCTTGCCCCCAGCAAGCGTCGCTCCTTGGTGCTGGTGGGGAGCTGCCCCTGCCCCTGCCCACAGGCACCCAGCCGGGGCATGGAGCAGGGAGGATGCTTTGCAGCCAGGTGAGACATCCCAGCCAGGTTGTTCGCCAAGCAGGGCTGGGAAAACCTGCGTGGGGAGGCAGCCAGGAGGAGCAGCCCTCAGGTCTTTTCTCTCCCCAAACAGAGACATCGAGGCCGGGCACAGGCAGTCCCAGCAGGAGACATGGACTGGGATGGAAACGCTGGGCAGAGCACCTCCCCGCAGCGGCAGAGCCTTCAGGAGTGGCACAAACCCCAACTGATCCTAACGAAGCTCTGCAGGAGTGGCACCACAGCACTGTCCACAGCGTCAACATCCACTGTGACTGTCACCATCACCGTGCGGGTTCAGGGGTACGGGGCTGTGGCCTGGCTCCTCCAGCAGCCTGATACCAGCCTCCAGCATGCCCAGTGTGCCCGGCAAAGCAGCCCCCAGGGAGAGGGCACAGAGACCTGGCAGCTCCCCTCTCCGCAGGGACAGGACAGAGCGACTCCCCAGTCCCACCGTGAAGCTGCAGGAGCCACATTGCTTTCCGACTCAGGGGAAAGCGGCAGAAGGCACATGCAAAAAGATGGTATTAAACCTATTTGCTGTGGGTGGGTAACTCCCCCTGACCACTCCTAAACCCTACGGGGATCCTCTGGATAGCGATGCCCACACCACGCCCTCCCCTGCCCAACGCAGCTCCCCTGCAGCCGGCTCCCCCCCACCTACCACCCCTGATTTGCAGCACCCAGCAATATCTCAGGCAGCGTTTCCCAGTTCCCAGAACCCCTTGCCCAGTCACACATGCGCTGAGTGGTCAGGACTCAGCCTTTGAACTCACCCAACTTGCATTCGCTGCCTTGGGGTACAACATAGTGAGGTGGGACTGTGCAGCTGGAGTGGGGGCACTGATCCCCGTGGCTGTGTCCACCATATCTTGGGCCCACAGTCATTTCAGAGGTGTTTGATGCCCACCCTGTCTGAGTGCCAGAGGTTTTTCATACCTGGCCAACTCCTGTGTGATGTGGCAGAGCCCTGTGGCCATCACCGTGGTCTTTGAGCCCACAAGCAGCCACAGTCACACCCTGCTTGTCGTGACACAGAGGGAACCACCACACCAGTGAGCTGCGGGATCACTGCCACTGTGGGGGGCAAAGAGAGATGATCAGAGACCCTGCCTTGCTCGATGCTGGCGGGAAGGTGGAGGGAGACGGAGGTAGATGCAGGTGGCTCCAGCAGAAATGAGCTGGTGCTTCTCCCTCTGCTTCCTGCTGCCCCGGATCCTGTGGACACATCACTTGAACTCTGCCAAAAAGCACTTTCTTGCATCCGTTTACAAAAGAAGGGCCCTGCCAGCTCCCCAGGCGCCTCTTGCTTTGTCAAGGGTGACTGGTGGATGCGTCTTCCCTGTCCCATTCATTATTATCTCCATCTCACCGTGTTCTCTCTCATTCATCCCCTCTCAAACTAAATAGATCCTTTCTTCTCTCTTCTCAAGTGGAAATCGTTCTCCACCCATTATCATTTTCATGATTTCACTTTCTCCTCTATGCTCTGTGATGAGACACCAGGATGCAGTGGTTCCCCAAGCATTTCGGGGCATGTGGAACATCTCCCTTCACGCTGGTGTGTCTTGTCTTAATGCATGTGGAAAAAATAATTTCTTCCCGTTTAGTGGCGATAACATCCCCTGGTGAGAGCTCATTGCTGCGGTTCCCAGGCGCTGTGTTGATGCAGGGCCATCGGAAACACACTGTCAGGGTCTCGTTCCCAGCGTCAGGTGATCCTCTTAGCTGTGGTGTTGCCACATTTCCTTCTTTTCATCCTCTCATGCCAGTAGAAGATGCACCATGTGTCTCTCCATGGCTCCCCACCAAGGATGTCAAGGCTCACACAGCAGCTCAGAGGCGTTTCCACCCATGGGTCACACGTGGTGGTGTCCCATCTCAGCCATCAGACAACTGCCAGCATCATGCTTCTAGCACTTTCTCCAGGCCAGGCTCACGCTGCCTGGATCAGCCTTTACACCCAATGGCGCCGTACTGGGACCTGTCTCCACTGCAAGGCGGCACCTCTCCATCCTCGCCGCAGCCTGTCCCAGCTGCAGCCAACCTGGCCACTTGCAGAGTCAGCTGCTTGCAGAGCTGAGCAAACACCCCGGCTGGCACATTCCTGATAAGCCTCTGTTTTTATTCTGCAAAACAATGTCACGCTTCTTATCCAACACAAATCCACGGTGTTGCTCCAGTAGTTCTCCAAAGCAGTAATTTAACCCCCGACACGTTGGTGTGAACTCAGGTAATTACACCCGGAGCTGCCGCCAGCTCTGCAAGGTCTGTAGGTGTTAGAGGTGCTCTGTCTCAGCCAGGTTGGTGGGATTAGATACATCATCCTCCCACAAGACGGTAGCTCAGTCCTGGAATATGAAGCAGCCTCTTCTCTAGGCTGATATGTCACTTCTCCCACAGGACCCCCAGAGTATGGTGTCATGCTCCACATCACGTTCCCCCGCGACTAACTGAAGCACCAGCAATTGCAGCTGGTCTGTGGGGTCCTCCAGTTTGTAACCACGTGATTACTGAGTGTGGTCTCCAGATTATGACCATGTCTCTCACCAAGCCTGACCAGCATCACCAGCAGAGCCTGGAAATGGTGGTGCTCAGGACGGCCGCCTGCTCCTCCCCTACCTCTCAGCAAAACTGAAGAATGAAAGCACAGGATTAACCCTTTCCACCCTGTCCCTTTCCTGTAGGGCCAGGTGAGGTAATGAAAGGGCCATCGTTAGCTGGCCAAAGCAGAAAGTGCCAGCCTTGAGGAGAGTCCAGGGAGATGCTGCTCTGCCCAAACGCTTGCTGGTCTCAGGGCTTGCTGACCTTTCTGATGGGCAGAGCTTACAGTGAGGACCGTTATGATACATCACTCCACTTCCCCATGTGGTGGAAACACCCTAGAGAGCTCTGCTGTTTGTCCCCACCCATCTCCACATGCTTAAGCCTACAAGCATCATGGGCACCTGGGCTTGGAACAGCAGAGAAGGTGGACAGATTCACACCGTGGTCCTTGGGATGAGCGTAAGGGACAGTAACATCTGTAGTAGCGTTGGCCCACTTGGCCACCCCGTTCGAGGCCGTGGGCAGGGGAGAAGCGTGGGTTGGCTCTGCCCACAGACCCACGGCCACTCGGGCACTGCCTCCTGGCAGGACATGGAAAGGAAGGGATGACCATGGTCCCATGGTCCACATTTACAGACTGATCCCAAGAACCTTCTCAAATCCTGACCCATTCATAGCCACCGTCTGGTGGCAGCTCTTGCTGCTGGAGAGAAAAGCCGTGCATCCCCTGGGCTATGGAAGAGAAATGGGAATTTCCCGGGGTCACGGACAAAAGGACAGTTGAGAACCCCGAATATCAGCACCGCGCATAGGGCTGGGGCTGATTTCAGGTCTGATCTCTGCATGTCTAATGGAAAGAGATGCCTCCCCGCACAGGCTGTTCCACTGCAGCGAGGACAAACTCAAATGCACGCCGAGGGAGGCACGCAGATGCCAGCATAATTAGCCACAAAATAGACTTTTCAGTATCACACAATGACAAAGAAAAATAAAAAAGGCCTGCGTGCTGATAATTCCTCAGCGAGCCTCGGTGACAAGGAACTGGGACAGACCTGAGCTTCCACTGAGCCGGAGGAAAAATGTATTTTTAAAAAGCAGATTATCTGGTTAAACAGAGGGCAGGGGGCTGAGCCGAGGGATAATGGGGGTGTCTGTGACAGCTTTATTAGGAAGTGCCTAATGTCGGAGTGATTTCACGGTGGATCTCAGAGCGGCGGGCTGACTCGGGGAGCTGCGGTCTTTGCCGGGGAGCCTTGGCGGCACTGTCAGACGGGCTTAGATGGCAACTGACCCCCGTTTTTTGCTGTAGGAGACAATGGAAACAGCAGGGATGCTTTGCAGGGTGTCACCAGCCCGCGGGTGAACTCCTGGGGTATCACCTGAGGGGTGGGATGGGTAAACGCTGTATTAGTAGTGGGATCAGCTTTGCTAACCTGAAAAGAGGGACATGTCTGGAAACACGGGGCTGTGCCATTGCCTCTGCCATCAGCACTGGCCACCCTGGCCCTGATAGCTCCTGGGTACAGGCACAGGGTACAGCCCTTTCCTTGTCTCACAGCTGCCTTCCAGGATGCTCTCACCTGCCTGCTCTCCTTGTCTTTTTTTTTTCAGGGTTTCCTCGCTGCTCCTGCCTAATTAATTCCTTTCCATCTCATCTCATATGGTGCAAAGACCCCTGCAAAGCTGGCAGGGCGTCCGTGCCGCCCCTTCCAGCCAAGGGTGGTCCCCATCGCATCCCTAGGACATTCTGCATCCAAGCCCTGCAGAGAGATACCTCCTCCAGCTCTGGCGGTCCTGCTGGCCACTCTGGCAGCATGGCCTGCCCCTCACAAACACCTCCTGGCACTGCCCCCTGTCATGCTGGGCTCCCAGAGATCTGGGAGTGTGCAGCTCCAGGGCACATGGGCAGTCCTTTGCTGGGATGGGTGTGGGCATGGGGCAGGTATTGCTTCTCTCCAGGCTTTTCTGCCAGGGCAGAGGCCCAGCCTGGCATCAGCGTGGGGAGGAGCACTAGGAGGATGCCCACCACTAAGAAACCTGATCGGGGAGCATCCCACTTCCAGAGGAGAGCAAGCAATGCAGGGTACCAGAGAGCATGCATGAAACAAGGCTTTGCCAGCATGACCCCTGGCCGAGGTCTCTGGGAGCAGCTGTAATCGGGAACAAGGGGCACTCAAACCAGTCTCTAATCCCAGATTTTACATGAGTCAAACAGGTCCTGATCAGCTTGCCTGAGGCTTATGGTGGAATTGACAGCCGCTCCCACGCTGCCTGCATGCCCTGGCCAGCCAGATCAGCCCCGAGTGGCTCCCGTCATCTGGGCCAGGGCTTCCCTGTGAGAAGAGGGCAAGCTTGGACACTGGGACTGGCGCTTAAACATGCCCGGCCATGGCTCTGTCCACGGGCATCAGATGGAGGATGTAAATCCGGGTCTCCAGGAACAAAAGGCTGTGGCGCCTCTGCCCCCAAAGCTGCCAGCTCAGCGTGAGAGGACTCCCCAGGGGGCAGGGGAGCCAGTGATGAAGCTGTCTCTGACAGGGGAAACTAAAGATGTAAGTGGGAGCATGAAATCACGGATGACAACCATAGCAGGGGCAGCTCCAGACATGAGAGGGGGAGCAGGAGCTGCGCTGCATCCACCCAGGAGGCTCTGCCGCCTTTGTAGAGAGCGGTGCGAGTGGCGGTGGGGCGGAGGACCAGCATACGAGATGGAGTCAGTCCCTGCATGGGCCCCGCTGCCTGCTGGTGCTTTGTCCCTTGTCTTCCACCAGCACCGGGACTGGGTGATGTGTTGCCCCAGTCCTGGCTGTGCTGCAGCTTACGGACTCCAGCTGCTGGAGCTTGCCACTTCTCTCTGCAACCCTGAATGAAATGTGTTGGACCACGAAGGGGACCACAGGACCCAGGGTGCAGGGTTGCAGCACAGCAGTTGTTGACAGACGAGCCCAAGACCTTCTGGCCATCTTCTCCTGCTGCAAGAGCTCCTCTTCCCCGGGCTGCCCGACAGAAAATGCTTGATGAAGTCCCCAGGCAAGTGTTTTCTGTGCCGTTATCGGTTTAACCCGGGTTGCCTGAGCCATTACACCATTTTGTCAGAAGCCCCGAGCTGCCGAGTGCGCTGTCTGTGCTGGCAGGGATGCTGCCCGGAAGCCCCCATCGCCTCCTACCACCTCCCAGCTCCACGTTTCTCCTTTGTGCGCCTCTGCACAAGGGCACCAGAATTTAGCCACCTTCTCTTTCAACTTTTCCCCTCTCTCCTTTCCCCCCCTCTGTAACAAATCAGTGAAAGGAGGGAAGAGAAGAGGCTCCAATGACAGATGGAGCTGGTGCTATCATCTCTCTTAACTGTCACCGAGAAAATCACACGGCAGCCACTGAAATTCAAATTAGAGTTTTGCTGAAGCTGCTAAAACTCATCAAAAGATATCTTTGAAGTCCACTGGCAGGCTGGTCATTTCTTTTAAATTAGTCCCTGTTGAAAATGAAATTGCAGGGAGCTGGAGTATTAGCATATTGGAGTGCGAGAGACAGCAGAATGGAGCCTTTCCAGGGAGCAGAGGCAGTTTGCTCCCGCACAAAGACCGCCCTCAAACCAGGCTCTTACTGCATTAGGATAAATGAACGAGTCGTTTCAAAGCTCCCCATTAAGGGGGACGGGCTGGCGCTCCAAGAGAAGACGGCAAAGACAGGTCAGTGCTGTCCCAGTGTTGGTGCCCTCGGAGCCAACCTCCCAGCCGCGGTATCCCAAGCCCATGCAAATGAGGAGCTGCCTCATTAGCGGAGCTGGCTTGGTGAGGAGGGGAGAAGAGTCCTCTCCAGTTCCAACTCGGGGACCGGCGGTCGATGTGGTGTTCAGGACGTGCAGCTCGTCACAGCCCTCTGGGGGGATGCAGACCCAGGATCAGTCCCATGAAAGGAGTCCCCCACACACACTGTGCTTCCTTCCAGCAGCTTCCAGGCAGACCAGGGTCATCATCCCACTGCCCCAGAGGTAGCCAAGCCCCAAGGAAGCCCCAAGGACCTTCTGACCACCCCTGGGAAGATGGAGCACAGCCAGTGGGGGCCCAGGACAGACCATCTCTGACCATTTGGCACTAGCCTGAGACAGACGGTCAGTCCTGGTACAGGCTCCTCCCAACACAAACCCCATGTGCTTTGCATCTCAAAGGTGCCTCTTGGAGAAGAGCGCAGGCATTCATGACCTCCAAGGTCCTCACGAGCCAAAGAGCATTGTGGGATCAAGACAAGTACACCAAGATGCTGGAAACGCCTGACTGGCCATAGTGGGCTGGTGCCCAGTGGCCCTAAGAACAGCTTTAGCATCTCCCATTAGTGACTATTTCTCAACAAAATTGGGTTGACATTAGCTCCAGTTCAGTCCAGCCCAGGCATTTGCCCAGGAATACTGGCCTTTAGGATGAGCACCAACCCTCTTCTTGTCTCCCAGGCTTTGCACCACACCACCCTCCCCTCTCCTGAGGGGCAGAGAACAGCATTGCTGCCTACCCACGAGGCCGCCAGCCACCGGTGGCTCTTTCCCCAGCCCTGCTAGCCCAGGGCATCCAGTTTCCTCTGCCTGCCCTGAATGTCTGAGCAGCAGCTTCCCTGCCAGCCCGAAACCTTGAGATGTCAGCTGCTTTGGATAGAGCTGTTTCTCTCATTACCCAGCTGATGTGATGGGATTTTGAGTGGTGCTAGTTACACTCCTGCGTCTTCACACATCATGTCTTTGAGCCAAGAGCTATTGGCTGCAGATTTCACGCGGCTCTGAGAGGGGTTGGGAGCAGGTCAGAGGCGGGGAGTGTGGCCAATTCCCCCCTGAACTGCAGGAGAAGACAAAGCAGAACTTGCCCCAGAGCATGTGACCTGTGACATTTGCCCAGGCTAATGCAAATTGCACTAGCACAGACGGAGGGATGAGCCCCGCCATCGCACGCACACATGGCACTGGCTGAGCAGAGGCTTCTGCTGCAGGTTTTGTGAGAAAGGTGGCCACAGCCCAGGGCCGAACGTCTCTTCCAGATTGTTAGCTGCTTACTGGGGGTTTGCCCTGGACTTCTGACACAGGGGCACGAGGAGGCACAGATCCAGTCTAACAAATACACCATCAGCTGTGTAATGAGAAGGGTTTTTCTTCTCCAGCATCTTGGTGAGTTCGTGGCATTAAGCTGCATTTTCCAGCCTTGGTCGGGTCCAACACTGCAGTTGTGGGGTGGGGACTCTCGGGGGGTTTCTGCCACCCAGCTCAAAACCCACGGGGCGGGAGGAGGGCTTGAACTGCAACTGCAGTTTGCTGAGGGTTGTCGGCCCCTGACCTGGAAGGAGAAGCAGTGTCCAGGGATCACTGGGCACCTCTCCCACTGCTGCTTTTGGCAAGCGGGTGACCAGCTGGTCTGCAGCTGATGGTATCACATCCTGGTCACCTCGGACAAGGCGCTGCCTCATCTAGAGGTTCAAACCTCCGACTCTGGTTTTCAGCATCTCACCTTGTCCCCTCGCCTCCCCCAGAAACCCTGTTGCTTTGGCTGCCAGCAGCCTGGGCAGGAAAGCAGTAGGACAGCCATGAGGCCATGGCAGAAACAAACGTCTCGCAGCACGGGGCTGTTAATCGCCATCTCTCTAAGACGATGCCAGAGGCTGGGACGCTGCAGGCTCCCCCTACTTGCTTGTCCTGTGGCAGCTCACCATCCCTCCGGAGGCACCGGCAGTGCCCACGGTGTGTGCCTGGGGCAAGGGCAGCAGCGTCCTGCCCCCAGCTGGGGCAGACATCTCCATCGCTCACCCCGAGCACCAAAATCCACCAGGCATCACTAAGGACAGCTGCCCTGCTCCTTACTGCTGCCATTGTAGCGCTCGGCTCCCGAGACGCCGGCTGCAATAGCAGAGGAGGAGGCAGAGTGGGGACCTCCATTCCCGTGTCAAACACAAGGAGGATTGATCCTTTCATCTGCTCCGAGCCATGAGAGGAGCAATTGGTGCCTCCTCCGATCCATCCCTGCCCTGCTGCCTCCTGTCCTGGCAAACGTGCCCTGACCCAGCCATCCAGCCGGGGCGTTAACTGGAGAGTGGAGAGGGTGGTAGGGAAGAGGGGAGCCCGAACTCGGCAAGGCACAGCCACCATCATTAACTTCTCATTGCGTCTGCCACTTCCTCTTAGCGGGAAAGGCTTTAAACGTCACCATTTTCAGCTTTAATGACCTAAGAGGCAGCCACGGGCCGAGCAGCCCTCGCATTGCAAGCCCAAGCCTGGGGAGGTTTCCAGCTCATGCCTTGCACGTGGGGATTGCAAGAACAGACAGGCTCCCACCAGCCAGGTTGTCAGCTCCCCAAACACCCCCTTGCACGGAGCCCCAAGAGCCTCGCTTGTCATGGGAGACCCTTTTCAGGACATTTCCTCAGTTTTTTTGCAAGCTCGTGAGAAAGATGGGATCGCTCCCTGTGGGATCACATGATGTCAAGGTCCCATGAGGTCCCAGGCATGGACATGATATCTGTCCAGGGACCAGTGCGATGGCCACAATGTTCCACTCCTCAGGAAGCGATCTTGAGACTTCTCCATTTAAATATTCTTGGGTTTACCAGCAAAGATCCCATTGATAAGCTCAAAATGCAGGAAGTTGATGTGAAAACCTCAGTGGGAGACTGCATGTATGGGGGGGGCGGGATTTTATTTAACGCCATTTCCAAGATCACCTCATCCACTCGCCCCCAGCACCCACATGAGTGTCCAAGTGGTCTGGCCAGGATCACTTGTTCATGGTGGAGGGGACACAGGATGTCAGTCAACAATCCTATCTCCAGCACTGGCTTTAACACCCTTCGGGAGGCATCGGTGATTACAGCACTCCGTAACCAATGTCTCCCCCCAGGATCTTGCTTACTTCGGCCCTCGTGGATCACGGGCTGGGTTGCGGCCCATTTCTTCATTTGTGTTTCTTTGTGTCCTCGTTCTGCGTGTCTACGGCTACAGCCTTCCTCCCGGAGGTCTTTCCCAGGACTAGCTCAGCTAAGCTCCTCTGCTGTGGGCACTTCCCCAGGGCAGAAAGGCTGGTTTTGCAGGATGGGAATGGAGGGAGAAGCTCAGGTCATGAGCTGTTGGCAGGGGGGGTCTGGTCTGTGCGCAGTGGGGAAGGAAGAACTAGTCCGGATTTCTGCAGGCTGGTGAGGATTTGCCATCTGCTGCTCCAAGGGGACCCTCAAACCAGCACACAAAACCTGTAGAGAACATCCCTTCCACATCTTGCTCGAAGAAGGGATTTGCCAGCAAGGCAAACATAGTTTCACAGTGTTCATGAAAAGCTTTATTGTCCGTGTGGGTCTGGCATCAGCGCTGGTGTCTGGTGATGGATAACCCAGGGCAAGCTGGGGCAGCAGTTGGGTGACTGCACCACGATTGCCATCATGTCACTGGAACACACTGATCTCTAACGCTACCCAGGAAAGGAGCCACCTTCTCCAGAAGGATTAACGGTGAGAGCAGCTCAGCCTGTGCTGGGCAGAGGGAATCACGTGCTCTCTGCTGGGGGCTGACACTTCCTCTGCACAGGGACGGTGGGGTCTGGCGTGACGGATGGCCTTGCAGCAAGCTCCCGGAGCTACGAGTCTCTTTGGGCTGGATCCTTGTAATGCAACCTGACAGCACCGCTCAGATCCGCTCTCCTGCTCAGCATTATGTTAATGAGGGGGCAAATGAAAAAGAAAACTACATATATCATATTTGCCCATCGAGACATAAATAAACACCCCACTAACACGAGCAAGCAGCACTTGGTGCAGAGCCTGATGCCACAGAGACAGGCTGGAGCGGCACGTCGCAACCCTTCTCGCACAGGCTGGCGCACTGCTCTGCTTCCAGAAGCAGAGATAACATCTGCAAACAGCACGGGCCCAGCAAACACGTCCCAGTCCCCACCAGCACGTGAAGGACTGCAGAATGAGTTTTGCATCCCCAGCCAGAAGAGGAGTCACCATTTACCTGTCAAAGCACAGAGCAACTCTGAATGAAGAGATACTGAGCTTCTCCAATCTACAGCATGCAAAGAGGTCACTTCAGAAATTTGGAGACTCCTGAATCCTATTTTTAACAAAAAGGTGGTTTTGTCCAAGCAGCCACTCCATACTATGGCTTTGAGAGCAGCAATTCAGCATTTTCTGTCAGCATTTTCAGCCCTAGTCATCCTCCTGCATCCTTGATCCCACTGAAGACATTGAAGTCTATCAAATCCAGCAGGCACAAAGCACGAGCTGGAATGATCCACATCTCTACCGTGTACCCACAGTGAGCTCACCAGACGTGCTCACCAAGCATCTCCTCATCTCCTGAATCCCTGGCCACAACACCATCTTGTCTTCTCCTTCCTGCTCCCACACTGCTGAGGGTTACTTCAGGCATCCTTGCAGTCCAGCTTTCTGGGGCAGGAGTTGCCAACTGCGGACACGAGTCCCAGCCCTGTCCCTGATGCACCTGCCGAGGATGGAGACCTTGGTGGCCCTTGATGCAGTCAACACATGAGCAGCTTGCTAATGTGGTGGCTGTTACAGGAATACATCCCTCAAGCGGTGACAGGGCCAATCAATACGGTGGCTGCTCTTTAGGAGTCCCTGGCAGGGAGCAACAGCCCTCCCAGCGCTATCTGCCAGGATGGCAGGCAGCCGCCTGTCCGCAGGATGGATTAGGGGACAGATCGACAGCGGGTGGCTCTTCACCTGTTCTGCCACCACACGCACAGATCGCAGCAGGGCAGCCTGGAAATAGCTGGGGATGAGGCACAGGGACCAGGTCACACATCCCACGCACGCAGCTCTACACCCACATGTGTGCAGCTCGGGGATGTGCTGGAGGACAGCGATGGCTTTCACAGGGAGCCCCTGATCCCACGGCCCCATCATGCGCTCCCTGGGCTCTGGATGGCACAGTGGGACAACCCACAACCACAGCTGTGCTGGGCCAGTGGAGCAGCCCTGGGCACATGGCAAAGGGCTCAGGGCATGATGCCACCAGCATCCGATCCCACTGCCAGCGGGTGGCAGATGAACACCAGAAAGCAAACATCATGCTCAGGAGCAAGAAAAGGTTGTAGCTCAGCACCCGTCTTGCTGCAGAGCCCAAACCAAAAAACCCTTTCTAACAAACCAAAGAAACAGCCAGCTGGGTCAGGTATTGCTCCCAGAACACCCCCTGTCTATCCCATTGCACAACGGGTCTGGGCAACTCTAGCACTCTGGCTGCACTCTTGTTCCTCAAAAGGTCCTTTGGGATGGTGCCACCTCTCCACAGCACTTGCGCTTTCCCTGCATGGACCACACGCACCTCTCCTGTACCTGGCTGCACCAGTGCTTGGTACCCAGCCCTTCTCCACCCAAAACCCCTGCGTGCCACTGAGCTGTGCTGGTTCAGGGCCATGGCTCTTCCCTGGGACGTGTGACCGGGGCCAGCAGAAGCATCCTGAGGGACCACGCATGGTCAGGGGGAGCTCAAGCAGCCCATTAGCACCTGGGGCTCTTGTGGGCAAGATCCTCAAAGGGACCAGGGAAGAAAGGAGAGCAAAGATCTCCTGCTGCCACCACAGGTCCCGCTGGAGCAAAGGACCAAGGGCTTGACACAGAGTCTGTGAGGCTGGCAGCGTGCTCAGACAACTGCTTACGAAGCGGAGATGAGCCAGGGAAGGCAGCCAAGGCTGTCCCAGGAGAGCCCATCCCTGCTGAAGAGCAGGAGCACGTCGGAGCCTCTTTGTTGTCTGCTGATGGCAGGGAGCATGACAGCCCTGTGGAGGGGCCACCACCAGAGCAGAGCTGGCCAGGACACAATGCAGAGCTGCACGGTGGGACCACATCGGTGCAGTGGTGCAGGGCCAAGGTGACTGGTATGGTCAGGAGAGCGGTGGGAGCTCACAAGGATGGTGTTGTCACCAGTGCAGTGCTCACAGGACCAACACCACAGCACTGAGACGGAGCGTCGGGAAGGTGCAATCTCTGACCAAGTGAAAGACTCCTCCTCGGTGGGAGAGAGAGGGGCGAGAAGGGGTAGAGGGTGAACCAAAGCAACGGGACCAGCTCTGGAGACTGGGAGGAATCGCTGCGATGCTCAATGTCGGAACATATCTCTCAGTCCAAACCAACCCCAAACCAGTGCCAACAGGTAACAGAAAACACGCCCCTGGTGTCACTGCCGCTGGGTGCAGGTGGGGAGCATGAAGAGGTGCCCACAGCAGGCCCTGCAGAGGAGCAGCCTTCAAACTGGTGAGAGGCTCAAATAATGCCCGAGAGCTCTGCTGAGGCTCTTAGCAATGATAAAACTGTTGTTATTTAGCGGACTCCCAGATTTTCCATGTGCCGTGGGATGGCACAGGCCACCCTGGTGTTCGTGTAAGGGATCTGCTACCGCAGACCTGCTTCGGGGGAGAGGTCTCAAGTGAAAATGCTGTGAGACAGGACAGAAAAGCTGCACTGACACGGAACAGTCTGAAACAGGCTGCCCCAGCACCCTTGAGCGGCCAGCAGCAGAACGTGTCGATTCTGGTGAAAGTGCAGAAAATAGTTTAAAGGTAACAGAGGTCTCTTGTTCAACCTGAGCCAGAGGAGATGGTTTTGGACACCAGGTTTCAGGCCACTTTCTGCTAGAGAAGCAGAGGCATCTTCCAGATGCAGAGCAGCTCTGGCTCCCAGAGCCCTGGGAGATCTGCGGTGCTGGATCTCAGCCCTCTGGGCTGTCTGTGGGAGCAGGGAAGAGGGAGAGCGACAAGTATTAAGCAGATTAACATTGTGCCCGAGTAGAAAGGCCACTGAGGCAGCTGCTGTGTCACAGCTGGAGCAGGGAGCCTGCCCTGAGCAAGGCAGGTATCATTTGACCCTCCTTAGCTGGGTACCGTGTCTCTCCCCATCATTTCAAAGGGACAAAGAGAGGAGACTGTCTCTTCCTCCTGGAAGATAAATGCCTCCAGATTGTAGCCACTCGACAGGTCCACTGAAATTCATCAGTTCTGACTTGAAATGAAAGCTGTAATAAATCTGCCCGTTGAATAGGAGATCAAAGGCAGATCATTAGAGCTCTTGGATTACCCAGTGAGAGTGCACTTCCATCAGCCACTGCGCTGCTGGTTCCCCCGCGTCCAGAACGACCCCTTTGACGGTGGAGCTTTGTCTCTAAAGGACAATTTCCCTCAGAAGAGGTCTGGGCTGTGCCGCTCTCCTCTGCCCACCTCTTCCCTGACTGCTCTCAGACAGCTCTGCACAGCTCGTGGCCACTCAGAGGAAGCTCTCCCCCACATTACCAACCTCCTGCATCCTCTTCCCAGGGAAGGAAAAGCCTTCCCAAGCTCTGGGAACTCTCCCAACAACGTTGCCCTTCTTTAGTGAAAGACCTCGAGGTAGAGCCCTGCAACACTTCCGTGGGACCAAGTGTCATCCCTGGCTCTGGAGAGATGTATAAGGACCTTGCGCTGATTTTCCGCTCCGCTTTGTGGTGCGACTCAGCGAAGAGCTTGCTGACCTGTGTCCACCAGAGCTCAATCCTTGTCTCAGCCTCTCCAAGCCCATTTGTTGGCAGTAGCCTACCATACAGCCATGATCTTCATGGGCTGCACAGGGAAAGTGGTTCTCCTTTCCCAAAGGTGTGTGGGCTGACCCCTTCTCTCTGCTTGGACCATAAGATCCCAAACTCAACCGGTTCCCTGGGCCCACCCTCATTTCAACCTCAGTAGCCATCTTCTCAGTGACATATCTAAGTTGTCATCTGCTTGTGGGTGCAGGAGAAGGTGCTGTAGCAGGAGCAGAAGATAAAGGAAGCTTTAGACTGCAGGTGGTGACATCCTGTCAGCCATACAGCTGCTTGTCCACTCTTCCTGGCTCCTTGGTCCTGCCAGCGATGATCTTCTCCCAGCCTAATGCTGATCTGGTGAGACAGTTGTGCCAGCCTGCGCCAGCTGGAGTGATGCTGGAGAGCAGATACATCAGGGTCAACCCTCATTCTCTAAATGGTTTTATTTCTCCAACAGCATAAGGCAAATTGGTCTTTCCCAATGCCCTGCCCTGTGAACTGACAGATTTTCACCAGAACAAGCTGGCAAACACCATCTGACATCCCTCGCTCAGCACTGGTGGGACACCCCACTTTGCTCCAGGTCTGGGTGCAGCAGAGCTGGGATCGGGCTCACGAGCTGCCTGGACTGCAGTGCCTGGAGAGCCGAGGCAGGCAGCTGAGGGACCGGTCCATGCAGAAGCCACACAGAGGAGTGAGATTTATCTCCGTGCAAAACATGTCGCACACGACAGAGTGAATTTCATTCCTGGAGAGATTTTTTTTTTTTTCCACCGAGACCAGGTTTGCTGAGCTTAGGTCTGAAACGAGGGACCATGATAAGTCCATTAGCTGCAGAGGAGTTATCCTGAGCACACAGCCCGACCTGTGATCCCTCGTCTTACAAAGGGCTAAGCGCCGAGAGGATGTAGCGGTGGAAGTAAGACCCTCCAGCATTTTACATGCAGGAGGACTTGGCTGTGATGTGAAAATCAGCACCAGGGGTGAAAGAGAGGTTAGGTGGGACTTGTTTCACTGTCTGAAACACGTGGTCCTGGCAGTCGTTCTTCTCGTGTTCTGCACTGCAGGATGGGGTACGGGGTGTGTTACCCTAAACATGTCCAGAGACACACGGGACTTGCTGGGAGACCCGCAGTCGGGTGCCCAGTCATGTACCCAACTACACAAGGTGTCCTCAGAGACAGGGTCCCCCGCAGCGTGGGATGGCCTGAGGATGGTGACACAGGACACCCAGCACCTTGAGAAGAAGCACTTTGGCCAGACTTGTACTGGGCACCAGCCTGGCTGGCTGCAGGGAAGAGTCTGAGCTGGGAAGGAAGCCACAAGAAGGGTGCCGACGCTGGGGCTCCAATAATGAAGGAACAATGCTGCAATTTGTAGCTGAGCTGGCAGTTTTGGATGCCTGTCTCGCGGCTTTTGAAGTGCAAACCGGCACAACACCCCCCCCCATTGACCAGCTCACTGCCCAGAAAACCCACAGCCCTTTGTGTCACCTCCATCGCAGGAGGTTTCCGGACCCCTCAGCAAAGCCCCCACCACACAGATGAAACTGCTGAGCAAGATCAAACGTGAACCGTTCCCCAGGCTCCCCCCCGCCGCCTCCTCCAGCTGCTCGGCTAATCCCCCAGGCTGAAAGGGAACCTGAACCCTGAGTGGTTTCGTGCAACGCGAAACGGAGCTGAGCCCCCGAACCCCCTTTGTGCCGGGATAATGGTCCCAGTGCCTCCCATCCCTGCGCTGTCCCGCTCCCCGTCGGCCAGCTGGGAAGATGAGCTCTGGAGCTGTCACCGCTCGGAGCTTCAATCCGGCATAAACCAAACTTTTTGTTTAAGGTAGTTGTTAAAAAAAAAAAAAAAAAGGCAGCATATGTCTTTGATCTTGAATAAAGCTTTTATCAGAGAGCCTTCAGTCCCGGTGAGCAAAGGGGATTATCTTTCCTTTGCACAAAAGTTCACCTCCCGGCACAGGTCACGGGAGGAAGATTTCACTGGAGTGGGAGGCGTTTTCTCCGGGGCATTCACCCCAAGTCGGGCGGGCAGCCGCTCCCAGGGAAAGCTTTTCATGAGCTAACCTACTGCCTCGAATCCTTTCAGATGCAGAGGGAAGAGAGAAAAAATCCCTCCAAAAGAAAGATGCGGGTGCAAACTCCCTGACAATCACTGCCAGCCTCATTTAGCAGGAGAGACCTCAACCTCCTGCCGGCTATCCTGGCTCCCAGCAATTGGCCAGGACTCAGAGAAGTCACTTGAGGCTGTGCCCTGACCCAGACCCCGGCCCACACGCAGCCAGGGCATGGGCCAGACTGGCTCTTGCCGGGGCTACGGTCTGGATCCGGCCGCTGGCTGCCCCCCTGAAGCTGCTCCCTGGGCAGGGCAGGCTGGAGGCTCAGCCTTCTCCATCGATAGGTTATTGCAGAAGGTGCTTCGATGGCCTCACCGTGGGTCATTGCTCTCGCTAGCAATGCGCTGGGCAGCCTCCCTGCCCTCGCTTCCCTGCCTGCACTCTCCTGCCCGCTCATCGGGCAGGCAGTGGATTCTATAGCATCCCTATAATGGGATTTATCGCCAGTGCCTGGGAGCTGCTGCCTGCTCCCGGGATCCAGCAAGAGGTGGGGGCAGGAGGCAGCATCACAAGGACGTTGCAGCCTGGCCCAGGAGGGTCCCCATGTGCCCACCTCCCCCTCCTGCCTCAGCTGGGAGCCGCAGGAGCAGAGCGTGGGCGGCCACCTCCGCGGCCGCAGCTGGGAAGGAAGGGTGCAGGGGGGAGGGCCGAGTTCCCGGCTCCTGGGACATTAATCGAAGTGACAAATAAGCCTTGACATCAATTATGTTGCTTTCTTGTTCTGCCAAGAAGTAATTAACTTAAGTGAAGCAATTAGGTAAACTTATCAAGTGAGGTTTGAAGTACCTTAAGCAAACAGCTAATTGGGCTGTGGAGGGGTGGGGATAGAAGGGGATGGGGACAACACACTCAAAGGGGTCCTGGGGGTCCCCAGGGGCTGAGGCTGCCTGGGCAGATTGTCTGCAGTGAGACGTCCCTCCTCTCCCTCGTAGCTCCGAAACACCCAGCATCCAGAGCAGGTCACGCTCCCCCCGTCACTGTCCCTCGGGCTTGTCTCAGGACGCTGGCAAGAGGAAAAGACACAGCCCCAGGGGTCTCTAAGAGCAGAGGTAAGAAATGCAGCGATCGATGGGGAACCCCACCGTGTGCGAGAGATTCAGATAAACAGGGCTCGGAGTGTTTGCTGATAATAGCGGGTGAGGCAGAGGATGGAGACGGATGCTCAGTGGCGCTGGGTTCCCTGCAGGGAAAACAGAGACACGACCGAGTCTCACTCCCGGCATCGTACACCAGAGGAGCAAGAGGAAGGATTGGGATGGTCTGCTGGGACAGACAGTCACAGGGCAGTGTCCCCCGGCCAGGCGGGATGGCAGCGTGGAGAGAGGTGCTGGGGTCGGGGCCCCTATGGCCCAGGAAAAGCTCCTGGAAGTTCCCCCGCTCCCAGAACCCGCCACACAAGGAGAGAGTTAAAACTCTGCGGAAGCTGCCGAGAGGAGTGACAGTGGGTTAGAGCAGCCAGGCCACGCGCCAGCCTCCTGTCATGTGCGGAGACGGAGATGGATCCGTCCCCCCCAGGGCCAGTGCCGCCGCCGTGTGCCCGGACGGGTTACGGCCACTTCTCAAAGACTCCTCAAGATTTTTCTCCTCCATGGTGCATCCAGCCCATTTCCCTCTCTTCCAAGCCCATTAACTACTGAATTTTCAGATTTAATTTCCAGATTTCAGCAGAAATCACGGCACGAGGTGTCGAATCAAAATGCAATACCATAAATTATTAATGCACCCCCGTGCCGCCCCAAAGCCGTAATATTTTAATCACTGAATAATGAAGTCAATACTCACAAATCTCAGCTGTTGTTAACAGATCCACGTGCCTCGGCGTGCTCCGCGGGAGAGGAAATCTTGCCAGGGGACTGGGTTTGCCACCGGAGGGGCAGGCGGCAGCACGGCCGCAGCGGTGGGACGCAGGGGGCTGGTTCTCGCCCGTTGAGACAGGCGGTGTGTCAGCACCCGTCCAGGTCCCGGCTCTAACAGTGTGGGTGCTCAGAGAAATAAAGTCAAGCCAACCCGTTGCCCGGCTGCGTGGTGGGAATGATGGTGACCTGAGCACGGTCCAGCTGGGACGAGCGAGGGGTTTTAATGTGACCACCGCCACCCTGCTGGACTTGGTACCACGAGAGCTTTCTCCAGCCCCACGGAGGAGAGACTGGAGCCAGCCCAGAGAGGGGACGTCCTGTCTGCAAGGCCAGGTACCATCCTGGAGCTGGAGAGGCCCGGGAGACAGCAGCACGGAGAAAATCGGAAAGGGCAGATCTGGAAGATGGTGAACAGAAGGCAGAAGGGCAAAGTTAAAACAACTCTGCAAACGCTGGGATGTGCCTGCAGGCAGCAAGAGACGCCGTGTCCCCGGCACAGATGGAGCATGTGGCTTGGAGCCGCAGCAGCAGCACAGGGGCAGAATGGTTGGCCCTGCCAGGGGAAAGGGGGACAAGCATCAAGCGAGACCAAGTAAGACCAGCTTCCTCGAAGAAAGGAAACCCCTGGAAGGACAGGATGAGGCTGGCAAACAGCCACGGCCAGACGGAGGCTGGACACAGAGAGAGAGGTGCTGACACCTCCTCCTGCCCCTAGTGAAGGAGTCCACCATGACACGCTGCTCAGGTGCACAGTCCCGTTGCTTGTAGGACCTACCTTGTGGTGTCTTGGGCTGTGACAACAAGCCTGAGGCTCCAAAACTGCAGCACTGGCAGGATGGGGCCTCCAGCCAGCCAGACGTCTGGCTACTCGTGAAACCGCAAGGTCAGATTAACATCACAGGGACAAGAGGGCAGCGTGGTCAAGGATGGAGAGACCTGCTATTTTAGCACCTCCAGAGCTGGGTCAAAATCACCTTAACAGTAAGATACATCTGATGGGACCTATGGGAAGTGGAAGAGGTCAAAAATTGCCCCTTCATTTCTTCGTAAAGGTAGAAGCCATTGTACCAGTGCTGCCACGGGGTTATTGCAGTGGCCACTGAGCTGCCAAAGGGCCACTGGAACCACTGGAAACATCCTTGGCTCTGGAAAGAGCAGGTCAAAGCACCATGCACCAGCCTTTCTGGGCCCAGGGCATAACTGGGAGTCAGGTATTCCTCCCCCAGGAGCCAGGTGAGACATATTTACCACCCTGAGTTGTCCTGCTCCACCCCATCCTGGCACTAGGACTGCACATACTGAAGGTAGCTTGGTCCCTCTTTTCTCCAGCAGGAAAATGGATGGAGTGCTCTTGAGTTCAGGGTTTGGTTGGGAGCCCAGCCAAAGCCATGGACTCAATCCTTGGGGGAAAAATTGGAGAGATCTGCCAAAAAATTGCAATCACAGAATCGCAGTGTAGTTGAGTCAGGACAGGAACTCTGGAGATCACCTAGTTCAACCCCCCACTCCTGCTCAAATCCTTGCTGTGCCTTCTTCCTCCCAACATCACAAAGCACCTGGTGATGCCATGCAGGTGTAGGTGCTTCACACAGAATCATCTGGTTGGAAGAGACCTTTAAGATCATCGAGTCCAACCACTCACCCTGCACTGCCAGGGTCCCTAAACCATGTCCCTCAGCACCACATCGACACGTCTGTGAAACCCCTCCAGGGATGGGGACTCCACCACCTCCCTGGGCAGCCTATTCACACTGCAGGGTTTAACAGCACCCACAGACATGGCAGGACATTCAGCCATCATCCTCCTGTTGATGACCCTCAACAGTGCCCATCAGATACCACTTCTGCTTCACCACGTTTGAGACCATGACTTGGAGAATGTACGTCCAGAGCAATTCCCCTGGACACAAGGGGCCTGGAGCAAGTCCTGCCAACCCACCCTTACATTAATTTCAACCTGGACAACACCCACAGGCTTCGCGGCACAGTAAGAGCGTTTGGCTCTCCAACAGGGATGGCCAGAACATCCCCTAAGAAGCTGAGGGGGCAGCAGTGCTCCGGAATATTTCTCTCCCCATCAGGCTGCTGCAGAAGTGTTTGTGTGGGTGGCAGAGGATTTTCACCTTCGGAGCATGAGATCGGTCGCTTCTGAAGAGAGGACCCTGCGCGAGCTAGACCAGCGTGGCAAATCCGGTTTCCTCATCGATTTTTGTGCAGGATACTCTGGAGGAAGCTGGGTGTATGTATTTGTGTGAGCAAGGGATATCAGAGACTCGTGCAGCAAGATTATAACCGACACCGAAGGTCGTTCTCTCTTAAACCCCTCGTTTCAGGCGTTAAGAACTTAAAAAAAAAAAAAAGAATTCTTTGTGCTGGAGATGTCTCAGGCTTCATCACAGACGAAAGGGGTTTTTTTGGGGAAAACTGAGACAAAATCTCTGTGGATGTGTTCTGCATTATCTGAGCTTACCAAAAAAAAAAAAAAAAAAGCAGGAGGAAAGCACTCCCTGGTAATACCGTTTGTCATAATCCTCTTCTTCCATCATCCTGCCCAGCAACAGCCGCTCCGCCCCACCACCGCTCCTCCTCCGAGGCAGGGCACCGATGCGGCCTCATGTGAGCACCCCCCTGCACTCCCCCCTTCCCGCTGAAGCCATCCAGAGCAGAGCAGGTGGGTGACCAGGGTGCCCGGGCACACCTGGGAGGTGATGCCTTTCTAGACCATCTCTTGGGCAGACAGCTGGAAGACTCTGCCCCCCACCCTCCATCTCCCTGTTGCCTCCAGGGGAGAGTTTCCAGGCTGGTTCCTCTATGCCCAGTGCCAACAGGGCCGGCCAGCGATGCCGGGACAAGGCAGGAGGTTCTGGGGTTCAGCAGACAATTCTGGCCACGCTTCCACAGGGTTGGGAGGCGAAACCTGGTCCTGGTCTGCGCAGCCCACGTGGCCCCCACACAGAGAATGGAGAAAGAGCTGCTGATGGCAGGGAGGGACACGGCCCGGTGGGCTGAGACAGAAAAAAAGGGAGCAACCGACCAACGAGAAGAGATCTGCCCCAAACAAGTGGGGCCAGAGGATGGTGATGGACCCCCCCAGCCCTCATCACAGGGACCCTGAGCCAAACAGCTTCTGCAGGTTAAGCTGCCCGGCTCCAGACCCGAAAAGGTTCTCCAGACCCCGAAGGGTTGTGTGGGGTCCCCAGAGCACCAGCAGCATGTTTTCCCCACCGGCAGCACCCATCAGCCCCCAGCACGGTGCTGTGGGCTCAGGGAGGGCAAAGGGCTGGGCCAGCAGAGCTGCTCTGGAGGATCAGGGAGCACTGGAGATGCCAATGTCCGAGCCCAGCCAGTGTCCCCAAAGGTGGGGCAGGTCCTACAGCCCCTGCTGAAGCCCATCACCAGCCAGGGGCTGCATTCACCCCTGACTGCAGCCATCGATCCCAGATGCTTTCGGTTCCTTTCTGCTTCCCATCGCGGGAGACAGCACAGCTGCTTTCACGTTCAGACCAACACCAATTAATTCCCCCTCCAATTACAGTTCTGAGTAACATCCCCCCCCGCCAGCCCCAGCCCATGTGAAGGGATCGCTCCCACCGGCAGACCTCTCCCTACGGGCCCCTGGCATGAGCACAGCCCCGGGAATGGGCTGGTCACACAGAAAAAGGAAATAGTGTTTGATGGTGTTGGCAAGGCGAGCTGCTGGCTCCCCGGAGCGGAAAGGGGAGCCCAGGGTCCCTGCCGGGGCTGCCGAGCTTTGGCAGGGGGAGGGCAGCCGGGCAGCCTCAGAGGTAGGATCACAGCCGTGGGAGCGTGCCAGGCTGTCCCAGGGCTGCGTCCCACGTCTGCTGGGGTACACGGCTGCACGGGGATGGGGCTGACACGTGGAGGAGCACGGGGAGCCTGATCACCCCAGTCACTTGCCAGAGCCACTCCAAGATGCTCAAAATAATCTCCTGGGCATATGCAATTCTCCACCAAGTGCTGAATCATCCTCCTGCAACGTTTGCATTAGGCATGCAGGAGCGGTAGAGCCTTTTACAGGGAGAAGTGGGAAGGCGGGGACAGGTACCGACAGACGAGCAGTGAGAAGCATCAGCAGCAACATGGTCTACCTGCTCTGCTGGCCCTCCTAATGCTGAGCGGAGGGGAGGACAGAGCCTGCCAAAGCACAGCCCAGAGGGACCCAGCCACGGTCCGGACACAAGGCAGGGCTGGTGGTTTGGCTTCTTCAGCATGGAAGTCAGTCAGGGTGAACCTGTCCTCACCCTCTCCTAGAGCTGCACCAGACCCAACTGCGCAAAGCTCCTGAGATGCCACATCCAACCTCCTGCCACAGGGTCCCATCAGCCCCTGGACCACTGTATCACCGATCCTCCAGGCCAGCCCATCGTGTGAACGGCAAAACCTCACCGCTAGAAAAGCAAAGCCCCCTTGAACCACCAAGAACAGATGAGTAAAAGTGGTTTGTTTATTTATTTGGACTTTCAATAAAACTTTGATAGAATCCTGCACTGGGGGATTTAAAATCCCACACTGTACCCCTGGTTATGCACAAGGACACCAGAACTTTTGTGTGTTTAATAGATCTGCTGCGATGTGGCAGATAGCAGAGGATTATCTGGGTTAGTCGATGAGAGAGGCTGTGGGGAGCTGCAGAGGGAATTCACTGCTAACAGAGAGCGGCTCCACTGCGAGGGAAATGCGGTGTTGATAAATGGAAGTTCACGCACGCCACAGGGATCATCTGACCTACTGCATATCGCCAAATTCACTATCATCTCTAACCACGCTGGAGAGAGCCCTGCCTGGCGCTGGACGCCTCCAGAACAACAGCTATTATAATGCTCAGAGACAAAAGAAACACCTCAAGGTTTGCAGCGCGACAAACTCAGTGTTACTGCGGCATCAGGAACCCGCGGACAGGGCGGCCCTGCTCCAGCACTGGCTGGAAGAAATGAAAACACCACAAGGTGGATAAAGGGAACGACCCGCAAGTTTGTAATTGCCAAGGGGCCCTTCCAGCCACCCCACCCCGTCAGAGCCCTCCTGCGACTCCCGCAAAGGCCAGAACAGGGGTTATTTACCAGCAACTGGAGACATTCCAGATGTGCAGCCACTGCAGTCTCTACAGACAGTAAAGCCCCGCATGGGGCTCAGCTCACGGCGAGTGTACGTTGAGATGCACCATCTCCGTGGGATGAGCTTTGGGGACGATGCTCTGGGGGAGGACAGAGCAGTGAAGGTGGGCAGAGGGCTGGGGTGACCCTGCAGGGGGACCTCGTCCAGGTGAAGCACAGCAGAGGGCAGGGATGAGGGTGGCTGGCAAGGAGCGGAACTCAACGCTTCCCTACCAAAGTGCTGGCCGAGAAGGCCAGTGCCATGGAGTAGGTGACATATGGCCTTGGCCCCCTTGGGCAGAGACAGCCAGGCTCTCGTGTCGGGGGAAGCCACCATCATGCCCATTAGCAGGCTCAGCACGGCTGGAGGGGCACAGATTATCTCCACAGGCAGTTCGAAACCTGAGGCAGAGCTCTGCTCACCTCATCCCAGCCAAGAGGAGGAGGGCATGCTCCAGCTCCGGCAGGAAGCCTCCAGTGGCCAGGAGACCTGTGGGCTGAGGGCATTTTCCATGGCACCAAGCTAGATCTAATCTATCTAGACAGACCCGTTTGTCGTAGCTCCTCTGTGCTCCAAGCAAGGACTTGTACAGCAGGGCCATCCTGGCCAGTCCTCCCCATCTGCAGGGGGCTCTGGGGCCAGCGGGAGGAGGTCTGGGAGGCACAGGAGCAGCAAACCTGCCCGGACCAGGCTCCAAGTATCCCTGATGCAGGAGACAAAGGAAACACCAGCTACCGAGCTTGACTCTGAGCTCCTGGGGAACAAGACAGGGAGTGGTTGCTCCCGTCCGAAGTGAAAAGGTCCCTGGGCAGCTCAAGGGTGTCCGAGAGGGGAAGGGAAACAAGGCAAATCAAAGCATTTGTGCTGTGTACAGGTGCCCCTCACCAGCGCTGATGCCTCTAGCCTGTGCTAGAGCAGAGACGGGAGTGACCAGCAGTGCCAGCACGGCAGTTTAGAGCTGCCACCAGGTCACTCGGGCCACACCGAGCAGTTCGAGCTCCTCCGCTCTCGTGCAATAGAGCGATTTCCCAGCTCTTGACTTGTGCCGGTCATTGGTTCCTGCACAGCTTTCGGTTTGTCATTTCCTTGTCACATGCTGCTGTGGGGGAGCAGCTGGATGGGAATGACTAAAACACCTCCTGACTTCTGCCCCAAAGCCCAACCATCGCTCACGGCTCCATGCACCTCTGACTGCTTCCAGACCTCCTGATCACAACCCATCCTCTCTCCATGGCCAGTGTCACCTCTTCCCCGAACAAGCCTTAGGAGGAGTGGCTGAGGGACCTGAGGGGGTTGACCCTGGAGCAAGGGAGACTCAGGGGAGACCTTCTGGCTCTGACAACTCCCCGACAGGAGGCTGGAGCGAGGCAGGGGTCAGTCTCTTCTCCCCAGGAATAAGTGACAGGATAAGAGGAACCGGCCTCCAGTTGCACCAGGGTAGATCTGGGTTAGATATCAGGAAGAACTTCTTTACAGAGAGGGTTGTGAAGCCTTGGAACAGGCTGCCCAGGGAGGTGGTGCAGTCCCCATCCCTGGAGGGGTTTCACAGACGTGTCGATATGGTGCTGAGGGACATGGTTTAGGGACCCTGGCAGTGCTGGGGAACGGTTGGACTCGATGACCTTAAAGGTCTCTTCCAGCCAGATGATTCTGGGATTCAGCCCAGCTCGGCTGTGCCCGTGGACCAGTCTGGATCCCTGCTGCTCCCCCAGCCGCTGTCTCACCCGCACACTTTGCCAGCAAGGACATCCTGCTTCCTTGCCGGTCACAGAGACAGGTGCCATGGTCTGACCCACGGGTGCTTCCCAGCCCCTCTCCTGGAGTAGGTGGGAGATATTTATAGCACCGTGACAGCCGGCGCTGCGTAGCGTCCCCGTGTCTCAGTGAATGGACCAAGAGTGTGTCCCATGTTAAAGAGTCACCGGGCCCAGCGGGAGCCTGCCCATTCCCAAAGGATGCCTCAGCCCACAGGACAGGGAGCTGTGCAGAGAACAGGCATTGCTGAACGGTCACAAACTCAGTCCCGCACCCCAAACCACACCAGTTAATGCACGGAGGCAGATAAACCATCAACTGAGCTAACGGAGGCGGCTCCCCAGGCCCCCAGGGGTCCCGTGCTCCAGCCTGTCCTGAGAACAGCTCCTCAGCTTCCTGCCAGGGGATGGCACTGAGCTCAAGAGGGGCCAAGGACCTCGCAAAACCCAGTGGGTCACCCAGCCTCTGGGAGAAGACCTGCAAAAAAAATTCACATTCTTAGAAACAAGGATTTTTCTTTCCAATCAGTTGCTTCACATGACGCTCTGTAGCTACATCCTTCATTCTCCATGTTTTGTTTTTACAGAGAAAAAAAAATGAATATGCAGCATAACAAGAAACTGCCAGTGATCAGCATCATCAGCACCGCGCACACCAGACCAGGATGTGCCCCGTGTCTTCCTTCAGGGTAGGACAAAGGTGCTGCTAAGGCTGCAATTTGCTCTGACGTGTCTGTTTCATCCATCAGGAGGAACCAGAGCGGGGGGATCTGAGTTATTATCTCCTCATAATGATACAGGAGATGCTTGATGGAGCTGCAGAGCTCCCACTGGGTGTACGCTGCTGGCAGGACTCTGCTGAGGGTACGTCCAAGTCGGCTCTTGCACGATACAACAGGAGGAGAGATGGAGCTAAACAGGAGCTGTGAGCCTGAACTGTGCCTGCGGTGTGACCCACATCGTCCCCCTTCAACTGGGACAACACTCGGTCAACAGGGACCGAAGGGATCAGAGCCAAATGCCTCCCTCACAGGCTCTTCCCTGGCTGAGCTTCCCCCACCTTACGAGAGGGGTATAAATAAGGCAACTTCTGCCCATACCCTGCTGAACCTTTACTCTTCCTCCAGAGTTTCTCAGGAACAAAGGGAGATCGGCTTCACCCAGCTCTCCCTGCAGATACTGGCTCCCAACCGAAGGCCAGGACTTCTGCAAAGCATCGCCAGGGCGATGCACCCTCTGCTCCAGAGCACTCTCATGGTCTGTGAACGATTTCCACAGCTGCCAGTCCCCACAGAGCCAGAAAAGGGGGAACAGCTTCCATCACCAGCCTGTGGGACAAAATCCACCGCTTACCTCCCAACACATCTTCTCTGAGACCCTCGAGATGTACTTGCTTGTTCTGCCATCACCCCTGGGCTCATCCTTAGTGCCACACACAGCTCTTCTGTGGCCAGGCAGGCAGGAGATGGTCTCCAGCAGCTCCCCCCTGCTCTCCTCCCGGCCAAGGCAGGTTCCACTGCTTCGCTGCAGTAACAGATGTATTTTACCCTCTCCACAGGTGGCCACGGCCCAGTTTCAGGCTCTTCTTCAAGCCCTGGACAGGACATCTCCAAACCTCGGCTATCGCTGCTTAGAGTTGTCCTTCAGCTTTGCAGTGGCTCAAGGGCTCTCCACGCCTGCCAGCCCAGGAGCTGCGAAAGGCCCGGGGAGGCCAAGAGGAGCTTCAGCAAAGGTGCTGAGGCACCTAGCCACTAGCACTAATCCTCAAGACCTTGAGCACCATCTCCTGGTCATTCCTGGATTTAGTGGCAACTTAACGTCCTGCTTCCTCCATTCCACCATCAGAGCAAAGCCCAGGGGTCAAAGCCTGCACACAACCAAGGAAAAGAAGGGTGGGAGCCCTTCAAGACACGTGCAACACTTCAACAGCATCCCACGCTTGCTGCCAACACACACACCAGAAGTGCCATGCAGAACATCAGCTACACCGAGCCCCCCTCCTGTTCACGTCTCTCCAAGGTGTAACAGGACCAATAAACTCTCGTGGGCACAACCACCTTGGCAGCTCCTGTGTCACCACCTCTGCCAGGTGGCGTGGAGCAGCCAGCCCAAGATGCTGCTGGGAAGCTCTGCTCTGCTCATCTCCCGCACTCCCAGGGCTCTGGGCAGTGTGATAAAGTGGGTGCTGCTCCCCACCGGGTGTTGGGCTGTGAGATGCGGCAGGGATCACTGCTCAGCGTGTAAACATCAAGTGGCAGAGTTCAACCGTTTGGCATGAGGGGAAGGAAGATAAATGCGACCAGCCCCGCTGGAGCCACAGGCACCCTGCATGTATCTAATTGCACTTCATAACAGATTCAGCAAACCATTAATTACCAGATTATATTTTAGGAAACTGCAGATAAAAAACCTTTATGAAATTTAGCCTTAAAGGGGCCAGTGTGCTGCGATAAAGCTGTTGCATAATGCTGCCACCGGAGAAGTGAACTTCTCAGCAGGTACCTGAAGGCATTTTCCACAGCAATGCCCTGTGTGCCACGGGGACCGTCCAGGTGCAGCCCCAGCTCAGACAGAACCACTTCAGGAGTGCCACTGCTGACACCAGTGACGAGGGCTCCTGGCACGCAGGCACCGCTCCTTCTCCTTTGAGGTGTGGCAGCTTCAGCATATTCTCGGAGATTTAGAGGGGTGGAAGATCTCAGGGCTGTTTGCTCACAGGGATGCCCAGAGCTGCCCCTCATCGTAACAAGCGGCCGCAGCAAAGACAGGGATGGGATGGGCCTGAGCTGCACAAGGTATTGCCTCAACATCTCCAAAGCCATTCAGTGCCACACCCAAGGCGGCTCTGCTTGAGCAAAGACATCCAAATGTCAGCTCGGGGCTGGAGGACTTTTCTCGCTGGCGGAACAGGCAGCACAACAGCTCAGCAGCCAGAACAGCAGAAACAACGCAGCCCTTCCTCACGCTGCGGAGCAGCAGATACCTGTGAGCATACCACTGCTTCAGCCATAAAACTCTCCACCTCGAATTCTCAGGACAGCTTTTTCTTTGGTTTCACACACCCAGACCCCCCCAGCCTTGCCCTGCACTCGTCTCCTCCTCTCCACTCCATTCACAGCAGCGCAGTAACACACCTGAACACGCCCAGTTCCCATCTTTTTCTCTGCTGCTTTATTTCTCTTGAGCCAGGAGGGATGGGTGGTCCAGCTCACCTGAACTGGCAACTGCCGACTGCACAGAGACTTCCCAGGCCCTTGAGAGTGCCCACAAACCTCTCCAGCCCTTGGCCATGCTTGCTGCCTGCTGTTTCTTCTGCAGCATGGAGTACTCGGAGCTGCTGTCCCAAAGCAACCCTGAAAATCCCCATGGGAGCAGCACGTTGAGGTGCAGCTCCTGAACGAGCCCAGTGGACACCAGGCACGGGCACCCCCCGCTCACTCTCACTTGGCATCTTCACAGATCAGAGTGACTTTGTCATCAAACAAGTCCTCCACAGTCACTGCCACCAGCTCGGAGCCAGTTTGGCTCAGTTGGGATTCAGGCAATGTCACAAAGACTTGGGAGCCAGCGAGTTGGGCGTCATCAAGAGACATGATGTGCTCCGCTGCTCCTTGCTCCGGTGTCTGAATCACCTGCGTGGGAGATGACCTGAGAGTCAGACACTTATAGCACCACTTTCCCCACAATCACTTTGCTACCCACGTCTTTCCCAGCCCCAGCTCTGGGAATAACGTTTAGCTTCAGGCCAGAGGTCTGCAATTACAACAGGCGCGAGACTAATGGGAAACGCCAAACCACACACACCAGTGGTGCAAAGGAGAAGACAGGGGAGTAATTTAAATATTTCTTTCCAAAAAATTGCTATCATTTAGCTTCCTAAGCAGTCGCAGACAATAAACACTCTGTGACTGCACGCTGGAGGAACGCCAGCCCAGGGAATCTCGCACGCTGAAGAGATGGCTGAGATAGTGGAGAGAAGAGAGTCTGGGTTCAAGCATTTGGCCTCCAACAAAGCAGCCATAATCTCACGGGGTATGTCCGAGTTTTAATAGCCTCTGAGTAATCAGGCTCCTCAGCACGCACCATCAGTCCCTCCTCCTCGACTCCTGAAAACCAGGACTGAGCTGCTTCCAGCAAGCCCACCTCACACCAGCACAGAAACCCCAGAGCACTGAGGGCTGGGGCGCTGGAATCCTAGACCCCTCTAAGAAGGGGGAATCAGGGAGCAGAAGGGGCGACAGGAGCCACGGGGTGGATTTGGGAAGAACAAGAGGGTTGGAGGGGGAGGACGGATGAACAGCTGCAGAGGCTGTGGCACAGAGCAGTCTTTACCTGCACAATCTGGGCCATGGTGCCTTGGGAGAAGACCACCTTGGGGTGCTCAGCGCTGTAGTGCCCCTCCAGCTTGCCCTGGGAGGGGAAGAGCTCCCCGCAGAACTCGCAGGTGAAGGTGCTCTCTGTCTGCTTGAAGTGCTCGCTGGTGACGTGGTTCTGCAGGGCCCCTGGGAAGCGGAAGGATGCTGAGCAGTACAGGCAGCGGAATGGCTGGGAGCCTGCAGGGAGGAGCATTGCCCTGAGCCTGGGCTGTGACAGCCAGGGCCAGCCCAAGGGCACAGGGAGCTGCAAACGGACAGGTCGCACAAGGCTGAAACCCACCTTCTCCTGGCCACACCACTGACTGCCAAACAGATTGTGGCCATTCAGATCTGTTCCAGCTCTAGCCCCCGGCAGCACTGGTGTTCAGAAACCAGGCTGGTGTACCTGACTGTACCTGTGGCTGTCCCTTCTCGCAGACATCTCTTCTCCCTCTGCCCTGGCACCATCCAGCCCTGCTCCTTGTTGGTGCTTGCACCTCCTGATTCAGCTATTGCAAACCCTCATCCAGCCCCCAGGAGCTCTCTCCTCTCAGAGCTACATCCAGGTCTTCTCCTCCCTCACCCTCCAGGCTGCTGTTGGCTGCCCCCTCCAACATCTCCTGATCCAGCTCCTCTCCCACTAGCCCACGCACAGCCCTGCAGACCCACCTTTCGTAGTAGCCCAGTCTGTCAGAGCACTCTGTCCTGACAGCATGGCTTCAGCTTGCCCCACTTGCCAAAGGGCCCTTGACATGGTCTCCCCAAGCCCAGGTCCCTCTCTGATCTTCCTGATGCTGAACTCCCTTTTTCTCCAGTCTCCCACTAGCTCTGACCCCCACAAACCCCCATGCTCGGGGTTCAGTTCCTTGTTTCTCTCTGCTGATGTCTCTTCACCCACACTTCTCTGCTGTAACAAGCAAATCCAGACCCCTCCTTGATGCAGAAGCATAACAAACGTGTCCCAGATCCACTAAAACCAGCGCTTTTCCAGTACATCCATATTTTCTGTGTCCTCACCACGTCCACCGTCACCCTCTCGCTTACAGCATAGACATCACCCGCTGAGAGGAGCAGTCACTGCTCACAGGGTAACATGAAGAACAGCACAAGTAACAGACCTGAGTGCCTGCAATTGACGTGGACCTGCAGGAGAGCTAACGTGGGGAAGAGCTCCTTGCACGCCTCACACTGGTGGAACTTCACATCTGCAAGCAAGGCCAAGAACAGAAAAGCATGAATGCAGGGTCTTCTTCTGGACCAAGGCTCTGCTACTACTTCACACACACATGCATATGGACATGAGGAGCATCTGTGGAGATTAGACAGGAAAAGGAGAGGCCAGGGGTAAGTGAGCTTCAAGACTGACATGAGACTGTCCAGAACAGAAGGTTACAGGATACGATCTGCTGCGATTTGCTGTACAGCCTTGTCCTGTTGGAGTTATTCCATCTCTCCCAGCAGTCGCCCCACGGTTTTGTTCGCTGACAAATGGGCTGTTACCTGCGTGCTCTGCCTTGACGTGCTTTTGGTGAGCAGCAGTGCTGGAGAAGGTTTTGTTGCAGGAGCTGCACTGCAGGGAGGAGAACTTGGAGGAGCGGTGATTCTGAGCTGCAAAGACATCAGGGTGGTGGGTCCGGTTGTGATACCATAACCCCGACAGCTGCTGCAAAGAGAAGGATCGAATCACGGTTACAATCCAAAGCTGTTCCAGGTGCATCACGACAGCAAAAATCTGCATGGAAAGCAACAGCAGTGCGGGGTGCTCAGCAGGGGCAAGACCTGCTCACCCTCCCACAGGAGAAGCACCAACACCTCGCTCCTGTTTCTCCACTGTCCCCAAGGAGCCGAACGCTGCTGAATCCCTCCTCCTCACTCCCCTCGCTGCAGGTCTCTCTTCGGGTGAGTTTTTGCTCCGTTGTAGGAATGTGCTCCCACACACGCCATTTGCAACATGAGTATTTGCATTCCTACACCTCCTGGCAGCTAGAATCCTGGGTGAAGAGGATCCTGAGGGTCCAGACAGGCAGGTATGCAGCCCTTTGCAGTCAGGGCCCATCTCCCTCTGCAGACCTGCCTTTTCCCTACGGACTCGCTGCCTCCTCTGTGCCATTTCTCCCTCTGCTGACCATGAACTTCTCCACTCTGTGTGTGGCCAGGAGTGACAGAAATAGTGTGGCCAGGAGGAGGAGGGAAGTGATTGACTCTTGTACTCAGCACTGGTGAGGCCACACCTTGAGTACTGTGTCCAGTTTTGGCCCCTCACTTCAAGAAGTATGTTGAGGTGCTGGAGCGTGTCCAGAGAAGGGCAATGAAACTGGTGAAGGGTCTGGAGAGCAAGTCTTACAAGGAGCAGCTGAGGGACCTGGGTGGGGTTGAGCCTGGAGAAAAGGAGGCTCAGGGGAGACCTTCTGGCTCTCGACAACTCCCTGACAGGAGGTTGGAGTGAGGCGGGGGTTGGACTCATCTCCCACGTGACAAGTGACAGGATGAGAGGAAATGGCCTTAAGTTGGGCCAGGGGAGATCTAGGTCAGATATCAAGAAAAACTTCTTTACAGAGAGGGTTATGAAGCCTTGGAACAGGCTGCCCAGGGAGGTGGTGGAGTCCCCATCCCTGGAGGGGTTTCACAGACATGTTGATGTGGTGCTGAGGGACACGGTTTAGGGACCCTGGCAGTGCAGGGTGAACAGTTGGACTTGATGACCTTAAAGGTCTCTTCCAGCCAGGTGATTCTGTGACATCCTGGTGCAGGAGCCCAAACCATGCTAACCTGGTAAGCTTTGTCGCAGATCTCGCAGCTGAAGGGCTTTCCCCCAACGTGGGTCACCATGTGACGCTCCAGGAGTGACGAGGCGCTGAAGACTTTGGCACAGGTGGGGCAGGGGTGGTACTCCCGGGAATGGGCTTCGTGGACATGCTTGCGGTGCTCCTGCAGGGTGGCAAAGCTCATCCGGCACTTCTTGCAGTCGTAGGGGTCTTCGATGTCTGCCGCCCAGAAACACAACAAAGACCACAGAGGGGTGAAGAAATCAAGGTGAACAAGAAAGAGGGGAATTCACAGAGGGAGGAAGGGAAAGGGAAAGAAGCGCTTGTTACTTCCCAGCCGAAAACTAGCCCTGGAGTTTTGGCTTTGCATACAGATGGTGCTGCTCCTGCTCACCTGCAGCTTCCTGGGGGGGTTCACAGCAACCTGCAGTTTGCTGGAAGCCACCCCTGCCATTTTCTTTGGGATACCCTCCTCATAGCACCAAACTGCTAAAGAGCCTTGCTTCTCTTGGGAGGGAAAAATCCCACCATGAGACAGACAGACAGACCACAGGCACCAGTAACACCCTCACAAGGCTCTGCTGGTGCAGGTGGGTCTGCCATGACTCTGCAGAAGCTGTGCCTGACAGACTGGGTGGCCCAAGCCAGGGAGGCAGCTGGTCAGACTCACTGTGGAAGGTCCGGAGGTGGATGGAGAGCCCATTGGCCTGGCGAAAGCCTTTCCCACACTCCCGGCAGACGTAGGGCTTGTCCCCCGTGTGAGTGCGGACGTGGCGTGACAGCTCGATGGACTGGGCGAACACGGCGTCGCAGTACTGGCAGGCGTACATCTTCCCTGCAGCGACAGCCAGGGTGAGAGCCCGCCCCGAGCGGAGCAGGAGCTCTGCCTGCACTACACCTCATTCCAAAGGGACAGGGAGGAGATCATGATGTGGACAGGCTCTCCTGGGACAGCCAGAGCATCTCAGCGCAGGGCCAGGAAGGTCCTAGAGATGCTGGAGAAAAACACATCTGCATAGCAAGTATTGAATTACTACAGACCTCAAGTA
Organism: Bucorvus abyssinicus; assembly: GCA_009769605.1. Lineage (NCBI taxonomy): Eukaryota > Metazoa > Chordata > Aves > Bucerotiformes > Bucorvidae > Bucorvus > Bucorvus abyssinicus. The sequence goes on along the minus strand of CM020049.1, from coordinate 375,499 downwards.
GCCAGAGGTCTTCTGGAGGTACTACATGCTGATGGAGGAACTACACACTGGTGTTCAAAATTAACTGCCCAACTGCATCACACAGATGCCACAGTGGGAAATACACCCCAGCGTATCCACTACACACACAGTGACGCACCCCCGGTGCCGGTGGGTGGGAAGAGACATGCCTGCACCCCAGCAGTGCGTGGGAGAAACACCAGCATAAAAAAAGCATGTGAAATTCAGCCAGAGGGAGGGATGGGAGAGAGCAGGTTAACTGAGCGAGGAGGACACATGGCAGGAGTCCAGATGTGAAGGGACAGAGAAGAGCTACTCAGGAGAAAAATGAGGAAGGCAGAGGAAGAAGATCCCCTTAACGGAGGGCAAACTGCTAACTCGGTGGCTAATGGGAGGACCTGGAGAAGGGGATGGGGGGAAAGGCAGAGTGGTGAACCGCAGGCAAAACCGTGCGGATGAAGATCTGGGAGCAGCCTGCTGCCCAGGGCTCCCCCAAAGGGTGGGGAAGCAGCTGGGAGGCAGATGAAGGAACAGGGCACAAAGGGGTGGCTGGAACAAGCTAAGTCCATGGCTGCTCTCCCACGGGGAAGGCTCACCCTCAGCGTGCTTCTTCTTGGTGTGGTAGGCAAGGGCCGAGGCCTGCATGAAGGTCATCAGGCAATGCTTGCACATGAAGGGCCGGTCCCCTGTGTGCAGCCGCAGGTGGTTCTTCAGCGTGGAGTTGGCCGCGAACTTGGCCCCACACTCCTCACAGGAGAAGGGCTTCTCGTCGAAGTGCTCCGTCAGCTTGTGGTACTGCATCCCTGGGGAGGCAAGCACGACACCGAGGTGGCATTGGTGGCACCAGCACAAGCTCTGCCTGACCCTGCTGCAGAGGGACCACTCCACCCAGCCTGGAGGTCCACCAGTCCACCCACAACACTGTGGGTCCAATGGTGTCCTCAGGCCCGTAGGTCCACCAGGGTATCACGAGCTGCCATGGGGAGGGCAAAGAAACCCAACTCATCTTACTCATCCTGCTGAACCAGCCACAGAACTGGAACAGCTTGATTATTTTTGGAGGCTTTTAAATTTGCCAGTAGCCCCATTTTTCCTTGATGAGCCATGTGGAAAACCAATTAGGGAAGAACTAATCAGAAAGCAGTTGTGCTCAGTGGGGCAGGAGAAATGAGCTGAGCTGCGTTTCTCACACTGCACTCACAGAGCTGCAGGGAGGAGGAGGAGGAGATTTCAGACCATCACTTCATTATACTGTCCAGACTTCTGTCTAAACACCCCTGCTCCCGCCCTGCTCCCACCAACCCTACCTGAGGCATGAGCAAACTCTCGGCCACAGATGTCACACACCACAGGGAGCCGCTTCTTCTTCTTCTTCTTGGCCGTCCCCACCACCCCATGGACTTCCAACTGATGCTTCTCCAGCTCCTTCTTTGTCGATTTAACCTCACTGCACTCCTTGCACTGGATTTGCTTTCCTCTGGCCACCCGACAACGTTTCGCGTGCACCTTCAGGCGGCAGTAGAAGTGGAAGGTCTTATCGCAGGCTTTGCAGACAAAACTCTTCTTGGAAGAAGCTTTTTCTTGGGGTTCCTTCGGTTCCTTGGCACTGGCACCTCCCGCCTTGTCCTCATCTTTGTCCAGAGCTTCAACTTGGGATTCACTGTTCACCTTCCACTTCCTGATCCCAGGTTTCTCCCCGCTTCCCTCAGTCAAGAGACCTACAGAAACAGCAAGTCCTGTTTTGGTGGTGACCGGTAGGACTGGACACCAGCCCCTCGGTCTCCCATCTCCTGAATGCTCCTACACAGACAGTTGTCCCCGCAATAACAGACGCACATCGGACACACTGTCCCATTACAACTGTGGCACGTGTCTCAGCCCAGAAGTGGCTGAGGCCTTGCATGGTCCTTGAATTTCTCTACCACACATACCAGGGGCTGGATGAGATGGCAAGAGCCAGAGCCGGATTTTCCAAAGAGCTCGCTCCTCACACAGGAGGAACTGTTGCTCCCAGCACCTGCCTCCTGCTCAGACATGTGGAGTTACGGCCATGCTTCAGTGTTTGAAGATCTGAGCCTCAGGTATGATACTGCCATTGAGAGGGGATATCCAGCCATTACGGACAGGAAATCTCAGAAGCACTTCCCAAACACAAACTCTCTGAAAGGGAACAGATAATCTTGCTACAAACCCTTTTGAGTCTTCTGGTTCAGGCCCTGAGGTGTTTTAAATCACTCATTACATTCATTTCTTACAAAGCCTAATGCTTTTCCAAGTCCCTGCAACACCCTCATCTCAAAAAAGCACAAGCTGGAAAATTCACCAAGGATCTCAATCTACGGAGAAGACCCCCAGGGAATGTACATATGGAAGAAATCAAAATACACACAGATACATTTGGCGGCTTTGCTATAATGAGAACCACACAACTGTGTGGCCATGGAAACCAGAGCAGACTTCGCCTTTTGCCAAGGCACAGGAAATTCAGCCTGTGCTTGCAACGCTTCATTTCTGCTGTCCTCGCTATGGGGAGAGCTCAGCAAAGTGTCCTCCCTGGACGGTGATGCTGCCCTGGACTTCCAACCAAACAGAAACCAGGTGACACATTCCAACAGATCTGGAAATCTGAAGATGTCAAGAGGTGGCCCGCCAATCCCTGAACACATCACAGTAAAAATCAGACTGGAAGACTGGTTTCCAGTTTGTCCCACTGCGTCACGACAGCAATACCTGTTTTTCACCTCTAAGGTCTCTTCCCACATCCCTAAAACCAACACTACCAGATTTTCTGACCCAAGTGAAGAAGGATATTTACACCTCCCAGAAATGTTGAACATCCAAAAGAGCCACCTTGCTGGGCAGGATAAATGTGGATGAAGTTATGAGCACTAAGGAAACTGGGGCTGGAAATGTCTAGAAGAAGTTCCACGGCAGCAGGGGTGTAACTTGAGTCAGATGAAGTGGAGTTTTGCTTCAGACTCCAGTGGGCCAAGAGCTGGCTTGTGGTCCTCCTGCTCTTATGCCTGTGGAAGTGTTGTTCAGGGTTACAACCCTTTAGCACAAGGCTGTAATGGTCTAAAGGCAGGGAGAGCTCTGAACTTCAGCCCACCTTTGTGAGGAAACGCATAAAGGGGCCCCAGGAACAACTCTCTCTCTTCAGGGGCATGCTACTCCTCCTGGAGAAGTTTTGAAAGAAAGCTGAAGCGGATCACCTGAAATCAATGGTAGGTGCCCAGTTTGGTACCCACACCCTGTAGTCTCCTGCCAGTGAACTACATACATCCTGGGTGGCAGAGGACCCTTGCTTGATGGTGGAATGCATCCTCAAAAGGCCTTCACAGTCTAGCTACCATGAGACGGGAGAATGGGGGACATGCTAAACTGCACGAGACAAAGGCGATGTGACAGGAAGGTCAGGAGTCAGGTCGCTGAACGGCTCCAAGTTTCTTTAACAGCATCAAGGACCACGGGCTGGCTGCTGCCCGAACAGAAGAGGGACTACGTAACACACTGGGGCAGAGATTCCTTTCCTCTTGGCAGCCAGGGTGTCTCCCAGAACACCTCCACTGGGCAAAGACAACATTTCATACCTCGCTAGAGCAACAGGCATAATCCAGTCAGCTTCCATCCCGGGAGATGCAGCACCCTGGAGGTGAACCTGAGCACTCTCATGAGAAATAAGACCGGACTGATGAAGCGATTGTCCATCGAGTTCAAGAGGCAGGAAGTCAACATGCCTTGGCCATGGCCCTGGCTGAGCCTCCTGGGAGCAGATCCCAAGGACAAACATACACCAGAAAGGTCCCAGACGTGAATTCCCGACTGCAGGGTCCTCAGGGACTCTGGACTTTGTGTCACTTCCCAGTCTCTGGTGGCAAAGACAATCCGCACTGGTGGGAAAACCCCGCTGTTCGTTATGGCATCTTTGATACCGCGTTTCCTTCTCTTTTCTAAGTAGTCTGCCGAGACTGTAACCCTCACGGCTGCTCTGTCCTTCCTGTGATTCACAACAGGTATCAGACTCCAGAAGCAGATCTCTTGGTGTGTGACCACCCCATCTCCCACTTCTTCAGCTTAAGCTGGAAGAAAATTCCACCCAGCCCTTTGCATCTTGAAGGCCGTTTCGATGGTTGCTGACTCACACGGTGGCTTCTAATGCAGAATCTTTACAGGGCAGAAGGGCTCTTTGCTGGCAGACTCTGCGGATTCACAATTCCAGGGGCTGGCTCAGGCCTAAGGCAGATGCTAAAGGTCTTTTTTAAACTCAAGACTACAGAGAGGAAAAGCGTTTTGCTGGAGTTTTTGACACATTTCTGAGATCTGAAAGTGAGGCATAACTTGACAAACATCCCCTCCCAAGAAGCGATTGTACAGAGACCTGGAAAGCAGCTGGTTAGAGAGGAGGTTACGGAGTTGGCTGGAACAGCCAAACCTCGTCCTTGCCAGCACCAGCTGCCAACAGTGAAAGTGCTCCGACTACAGAAGGGACCCAAGGAGAAGTCAACAGATTTCATATTTCATCTCCACCAAAGAAACGAACCCATGACTTTGATGATGCTGAGTGTGGTTGGGGATGGACCTAGTTTGCTCCACGGGGCTGCCTAGTGCTTTCCAAGTGCTTCACCTCACCCACACCAAGTATCAGAATTCCTTCTAATTCTTTTTTTTTTTTGCAGTAAAGATACAAAAACTGTTGCTTTCAAGTGGAAATGCAAACTGTGCACATCTCCACACAGCATATATGTTCTTCAGAAATTTAAGACCTCCTCTGCTTCAAGAGGAAGCTCACATCCCTCAAACATGAGGTCCGCAGTTACCATTCATATCTCATGCCAAGAGCCACATGGCTATTGATCCATAAAGCCCCCTGCAACATTTAGGGCTGGGAAGCAGCAATACCAGAGCTGAGGAGCCTGGCCTAGAAATTAAGATCAGGAACTTCAGTGTAAAGATCTGCAGGATGCCAAAAAGGGGCTGGCGACTGGCAACCGTCCTCTGGACACTTCACACAAAAATCTGTGTTTTTGCCAAGTAAAGACCGTTTTTCCAGAGCTCTTGTTTTTGATGTTGCTTCTTGCTTGATTTCACCTCAGCCTTGGCTTGAAGCCCTGCAAAGACACTGAGCAGCAGCAGTCTGCTCTCTTTGATGCTGGTGCCAGCGAAGCAGGCATCTGCCAGAGCAATCTAGCTGAGTCCCCAGGCCCCTTGCTGGTAAGCGCTGCAAAGCGCCTGGGAGCTCAGGTGGGCTGCACGGTCACAGCCACGTGCAATAGCTGTTGGCTTATCTCCCCTAAAGTCACCATCCCGTGGTCAGACAGGGTCAAGGGGAGTGGGACAAGTGTCTGCAGCATCAGAAGCAGACAGAGAAGGAATGGCAGATAAGAAGGAATCACCTTTCTCTGGAAATCCTCATCAGAGCCATGACCAGGTGAAAAAGCCAACTGGATTGGTGGCAGCTCTTGGTGGAGCTAGAAGAGAGGACTTAGAGCTGAAATGGGCAGGAATACTGGACCTGCAGCGTAAGACATCTCTCAGGGAGACCACTGTCACCCTCCGAGCCCTGCAGCTAGAGCAGTAACCCAGATCCTTGATTTCTTCTACATGTGCAGTGCTCCCATCACCCAGTCCCATCGAACACCCCAACCACACTTCCTCCCTGCTCGAGAACGCGGGCGAGCCAACAAACGCAGGGGCAGGCCACGCTCTGCCCCTTCCCTGCACACAGGAACACTGGTTTCGCCTGCCACTGTCAAACACAGAACGATGGTGACTGTCAAAGCCATTCAAAAAGTTCATTCAAAAAGATGGATCGTGTCCCTGACCCAAATTTTCAGACAAAGCAATTAAACCTTCTCCCCCTAACAACAGAAGAGACCAATGATGAGCTGCTTACTGTACCTGCCCAGCAATCTGCCAGGACTTCCACACTGCACTGTAAGCGGAGCAGCTCTGGCACCGCCAGTAAATGGGGATGGATGGAGCTAAATAAAAATCTTGGATAAAAGTCACACTGTACATTCCAGTGGACTCTGCAGGCCTGAAGAATCTGGATGTGCTGAGACACACGATGCCATAAAAATGTACATGAGCAAACAGAATGAGGGAGTCACATTCGCCTCCTTTCCATGAGAACGCCAACTAGCAGTCAGCTTCCAGGCCCACTGGTACCTTTTTCGTTAAAGCACCAAATTCTGTGAAGCTTATTCCTTCAGATGACGGCTACAGAGATACAACTGGACTCAACTGGAAAACAACCCACAGTGAGTGCGGGTCTCACCCGTGGTTACTGCCATGCATTTGTTCCACCAAATCGCTACCTGCATGTGTTCTGTTCATACCTTTGCCAAACTAGTCCAGTACGTAACATTCCTGGAGGAGGCTCAGGGGAGACCTTCTGGCTCTCGACAACTCCCTGACAGGAGGTTGTAGAGGTGGGGGTTGGTCTCTTCTCCAATGTAAGAAGTGACAGGACGAGAAGAAATAGCCTTAAGCTGTGCCAGGGGAGATCTAGGTTAGATATCAGGAAGAACTTCTTCACAGAGAGGGTCATTAATCATTGGGACAGGTTGCCCAGGGAGGTAGTGGAGTCCCCATCCCTGGAGGGGTTTCACAGACGTGTTGATGTGGTGCTGAGGGACATGGGTTAGGGACCCTGGCAGTGCAGGGTGAACATTTGGACTCGATGACCTTAAAGGTCTCTTCCAGCCAGATGATTCTATGATTCCCCCGCTGCCGTGGGACCCTGTCAGGGTTACTCGCTCTGTCAGGTGCATAAACAGCAAGACCAAGTTGAGGCACTGGAAGAGAATTAACTCAGAAAACCATTCGGGACTACAAACTGCACCATCACAGACATCTCTGCGCAAGACCAGTGTGCTCTGATGTGACCTTCCCACCACCAGCCTGTGAGGTATCCACACAGACACGGGTAAAGTCAAGGGACGGGAATCCGAGTCCAAGTCCATACAGACCCACCAGCCCAGAAAGAGCCAAGGAAACCTCACAGCTTAAGGACAATAATTCTGAAAAATAAGCCAGAGACACAAATTACATAACTGAGTTGCTTAAATGCCTCCAGAGCACAGGCTGGGGTGGAGAAATGCAAACACAGTTAATGGTGGGGTCAGTTACAGTCTCCACAACCCTCAAAATGTACAAAACTAACATGGTGCATCATTCCAGCAGGAGAAATGCACACCCCAGCACTTGGATCCCAACATCTGGCCAGGGGTGTTTCTGTGAAATGACCTCAGGCCACCAGGACACTGAGGTCCACTACCAAACCGCCCAAGACTCCCACCGCCGCATGTAGAACATTGTGGAAGGATGAAAGCCTGTGCCTTTCTTACCCACATGCCCCAGCTCCTGCATCACTGGCTGCAGGCCGGGGAAGGACTCATGGACATTGCAGAGCAGCTCACAGATCCTGATGGCCAGGACAGACTTCTCCTGGGCTGCGCTCAGAGCTGCTTTCAAGGAGGCCTCTGAACTTTCCTTCTGAGCAGAAACACTCAGTAGCTGGAGAAGGAAGAAGAAAACATCACATGACATGAGATTTTGGGCTGTGAGAGGTCGGGACGGTCTGGGAGTGAGGGCACACCCGCTTTATTTCATCGCTTCTGCTGGGAAGCTGCTCTGAGAAACAAGAGAAGAAATCCCTTTCCATACAGGTCCATTGATGTATGTGCACGAGCTGAGAGAATCTCAGGATGAAAACAAAAGTTACAACAAACTGAATTCTTATTCTTTTGATTGTGGTATTAGCTCACTTTCATGGCAAGAGCGGTTCCTCGGTGCCTTTCAGCATCTCGAGCTCACCTGGCTCATATACCTGCCTTTCATACATAGCTTTCTGGGCTCTCCTCTCCCTTCCACATCCAAACTCACTCCAGCCAGCCATGGCACGGAGAACCGAGGTGAGGACCTGTGCATGCCCATAACGCACCTCACCTTCCACACCTCCAACAGCAGCTGACCAGAGCAGGAATGAGCAAGCGCAGCCTGCTTGGTGGAAGAGGCCGGAGTGTTATTAACGCACGCAGCCCATTCCCCTTGTCAGAGACGAGGCACTGTGGGACGCTGCCCGGCCATGGCATCCTCAGAGCGTTTCCTAGGAGTGTTTCATTCTCTTCTGTCCTGGAACAACCATCTCAAATGGAAAGCCCCTCCCTGGCAGCTCTGCTTTCTCTCAGACTTCAGCACCTTTGCAGAACTGCTGGCTTTGGATACCCCCATTTTCACTAACCAAGAATCCCACTGGCCGTTTCTTTCACCTAAAAACTCCTGCAGAATTCCTATAAAACACCTGACACACTCTCACTTCAGAGGGTCACCGCCAGCTGTGCATAGCTTCCCCAGCGTAAGCAATGTCCCTTGATTTCAGTGCCCGCTATGGCCTGTCCATCCTTTGAGCCCCAAACCATCCTGGCTCTCAGAGCATCCCCTTGCACCTCTTTTACTGCTTCGGTGAGTCCTGCCTCACCCGGAGCCAAGCCCTCCAGGTCCACTCTCTGCTGGATGGCCTCTGAGATCAGCTTGCTGTGTCGCAGGATGATCTCGATGGCCGTGCTCTCGCTGCTGGCCACTGAAGATGGATATGAAAAGGAAAAGGTATTAAAAAACAGAAAACCCCAAAGAAGCTGAAGACCTTGGCTTCGCTTAGCGTTGCCCAGCCTACTTCTGAGCTGTTCCCAGGAGCAGGGACTCCTTTTGGGTGTAGGCAACAGCAAACAGCTATGGCCAAGCTCTGGTTACGCTGACTGCAGCACTGCCTTCCAGCACAGCGCCTGGTGGCCCTCACTCCTCACTGCTTGCCCAGCTGTGGGTGAGAAGATCAGGTCCTCCAAAGCACGTTGCTGAAAAGCAGTGACACCCTCGAAAGGCTCTCCCTCCAGAGACAGCACAGCTTGCCCCAGACTCAGGGTTTCTTCTCTCCCCCGTTCTGACCTCTGCAAAGAAACAGGCATCTCTGGGCACAATCTGCCTCAGCCGAGTTGAGCCGTAAAAGGCAGCTGGATGCATCACGTGCCAGAAGTGCTGGTTTCCCTGGCTGAGCACAGAGGGGGTGGAGGAGTTTGGACGGAGGCCGCTCTGTGCCCAGCGCACGCAGCCGGGCCCTGCACAGCCACCCTCTCCTGTCCCAGCGCTCCCCATGAGATTTTGACCTCGGTTTTAGGGGGAAAGCACAGTTTAGGATTTAAAGTAGGAAAACTCAAAGCCAGGGGCCGAGGCTCTGGGCAGGATTGGGTGAGGGCTGCACACACACACCTCCAATGGAAGCCGTGCTGCCAGTCTGGTGGGCCTCCAGCTGGTGGTTAGCTCACAACGGTGAGCAGCTCTCAAAAGGTTTGCTCCTTGCAAAGGCACACAGCCACAAGCACAGCAGCCATGTCTGCAGCCCAAAGTGCTTTTCCAACCAATCAACTGTTTCACACCGAGGACATGGGTGTCGAGACTCATTGGAGGAAAAGAGGTTCCCGGCCAGGGAGAGGGCGATGAGTTAGAAAGTGGCTCCTGCCAGCAGCGGGAGAAGCTCCAGGAGAGCAATGGGGGGACACCAAGGCCATTACCTGCTTGGAAGAAAAACTCTGCGCCGGGTTGTTTCCGGATCTCCTCCATGAGCAGGTTCAGCGGTGCAGGCTCCCGTACAGCCAGCAGCAGCTGCCAAACGGCAGAGACCGACACAGAGCGCTCCTCCAGCGCCGCCGACACGAGGGAGGCAAAACCACCAGCCTCACGCTTCACAGCCTGCTCCAGCGCCTTGGAAAGACCCACAGTGAGGCACCAACAGAGGTCCCCTCCCACCTGCCCTGCGTCAAAGACACAACTGTGGCTCACCCCAGGCCCAGCCCTCGCTCGCTCCCACCCTGCTGAATCACAGAATCGTTTGGGTTGGAAGAGAACTTTGATCTCCTTGAGTCCCCCTGTTCCCCAGCACCCCCAGGTCCCCACTGACCCCTGTCCCTCAGCACCACCTCCACACGGCTGGGAAACCCCTCCAGGGATGGGCACTCCACCACTGCCCTGGGCAGCCTGGGACATGCCTGGGCAGCCCCAATGGGACAGAAAGGGCTCCTCAGGGACAACTTCAACCTCCCCTGGTGCAACTTGAGGCTGATTCCTCTCATCCTGTCACTTGTTCCTGGGGAGCAGAGACCAACCCACCCCCTCGCTCCAACCTCCTATCACGGAGTTGTCGAGAACCAGAAGGTCTGTCCTGAGCCTCCTTTGCTCCAAGTTCAAACCCCCCAGGTCCCTCAGCCACTCCTCGGCGCATTGTGCTCCAGACCCTGTACCAGCTTTGTTGCCCTTCTCTGGACATGCTGCAGCCCCTTGATATCCTTCTGGGAGTGAGGGGCCAAAACTGAAGACCTGGTTCATGGTGCAACTCAAGAGGTAACCGCTCAGAAGCCCAGCTCTTCACCTGAACACATTAGCTATCTCCTCAGCTCACTCCGAAGCTGAGTATCTCCTCAGTGCCCAAACCAGCCACCCTTACTACCCAACCTTCAGCTTCACATTCGTTACCTGCTCCACTCCTGCAATGGGACACTAAGGAATCATTAAACCAAGTCCCGCTGGAGGCCCCAAACAAAGCCATGGCAGTAAATCAACTCCTTGGGACTTGATGGGGATCCCAGATGGGGACTAAAGCTCACGACCTGCTTGCACATGGGCAGGACACGGCTCACCTCTCTCTCAGCAGGAGCCAGGCTCTGTGCAGCAGAGATGCCCTGCAGCAGCGTCTGGGGGTCTGTCAGGAGCTCCATTAAGTTTTCTCGGTATCGTCTCAGCAGTTTGGCTCCGTAATCCTCGGGGCTCCATTGGGCTGAACGCAAGTGAAGGAAAATAAGAACAGCTCAGCTTGGGGCACCTTCCCGAAGGGCCTCAGAGCTGGGGGAGATGGACAAAGCCAAGGCAGCCACTTCTGCCGGGGTCCCTAATGCTCAGGGCCTTACGCTCAGCACACCCAGATCCACCTTCAAGCAGAGGGTGAACATGGCAAATCAAAACCTCTCCCAATCGAAGCTAACAGAAAATCCCCTCTGCCCACACATGCCTATAGAAACAGACCCCTGGCACCCAAGAGCCTTCCGAGCATCAGACACAGTCTGAGCCCAGAAGGTAGTCTCAGTTTTCAGCCACGCTCAGTGTGTAAACACATGGCCTTGTCTGTGAGGACACCACCTCAAGATGTTCACCAGCCTCTTCTGATGCCCTACAATCAAGGTGACCCCACCAGTGACTCTTTATTGTAGCTTCATTGAACAAGGTCTGTGAGTCTTTGCTCCGCTCCGCCGAGAAGGAGCTCTGCAACACACTCTGTCTCAGCGGTGTGTGACTGTCAAACACACCAACACTTCACAAACACCCAGATGGGCTGAGGTAATCACGAGCTTAGCGGTGAGCTGTCCTTGGTGAAAACGTTAAGGGCACACAAACCAGACTGGTGACTGCAAAGCAGCAGCAACACCCTCTTCTCTCCCCTACACCAAAAACCTGCAACTTTCTCCTCATTCCTTCCTCCTCCCACGTCTAATTCCAAGCTGGGTCTGCAGAGGTTTGCCCTGATGAACCTGAGAAACGAGGAATAACTCATTGTTACTCTAGAGTAACACCACAACCCTTTAAAGACAGCCCAGTATAGGACACGATGGACTAATTCCAGAAAGAGGAACAGTGTTTATTCAGGATAACAAAGAGGCTCAGGCAAAACACACTGTGTATTTGCCCCAGAGTAAGGTATGGTTGCACTTGCTGTCAGATTAGTTGATAAATAAAACGGGAAATTGCCAAATAGATGAATCTGGACAGGATTTTTCTCACTCTTGGAGTTCCTGAATTGGAGAAGATGCATAGTTACACTCCTGACGGAGAACCCAAACTGAACGCTGTGGTTCACCCAAGCCATTGGGGTGCGGTTTTGTTCGTGTGCTCAGCTCTTTGAATCATTTTGTCCAGTACCAACCAGAACAACCCATCATTCACGCAGCGCTACCTGGGAGAAACGCAGCTGGGCGAGAAGAAAATGCAACCTCTGGGAACCAGAACACGTGGAGCGCCAGGTCAGAGGAGAAAGCTCTCCAGGCTGGTGAGGGAGGCAAAGGCAGGCTGGGGGAACAACCACCAGAATGTTCTGAGATCATGAGAAAAACTCCCTGGGCAAAGCTTTCTTGGAGACACGAGTCTGCTCCCTGCAAAGTCAAGGGCACCTCACTAAGCACTTGAGCTCCACAGGGTTTAGGTACCACTTGGACGTGCCCCACATGGATCAGGGGATGGTTTACAAATAAAAATATTTTCCCCCTTCTCCTATCGGAACGTTTCTGACTTTGTGACACAGATTTGAGGGGTGAATGCCCTCAGCTCTGCTGCCGCACCGAGCTGAGCTCCACAGCCGGAGCATGCCCTGCTCCACGGGGCAGGCATCATCCCTTCTGTTAGCAGGACAGCTTAGGACACCAGAGGCTGCGTCAGGGGCTCAAACCATTCCCTCCCTCTTTATTTCACAATAAGAAATATTTGGGCTTCTGTTTGTTCAAGCTGCAATTTGAGGAGATTTGGCTCCGTGTAATTAAGGATGCTTCTCCTTGGAAGGGGTATTGCCACGAGCTAATTAACCATGTTGGGAGTCTGGTGCTTCAGGAAAGCAGCTGTACTTCACAAACGAGAACACAAAGTGCCTGTCGGAAGTGTTTGCTGCAGAGGAAATTACCAGCACTATGAGCCCAGATTTGCTTTCTATTAAATGCTCATTTACATTTCACTGCATGTTAATTCAGTTTTAATTTTTATGTGGCTTCAGAGCTGGTGAAATGTGCCTCTACCTGAGTTGACCAGGGGTGCGCCTAAACCCACCCCAACTCAGAAGGCTGTTCCACCAGCTGACAGCCGAGGACTCCTGAGCCCTTGAACCAGACAGGCAGCCAACAAACAACACAACCCCTCCACAGCAAAGAGCAGGAGGGGACTGGCTGACCAAGATAACGGTGTCTACGGGACACTGAGGGTGGGACTCCCATCAGCACACCCTGCTCCACACAGGGGACCACCAAGTGCAGAAACGCTTCTTGGATCAAGGACAGCAGCACAAGCCAACTAGATCTTCCCCACAATCTCCCCCAACCACAAGGAAATCACGAAGCCAGCAGCCAGGACAGACATCATCTGTGTTTAAAGTCAAGACATCTGTGACTGTGGGGAAGTTTTAGGTATGTCCTTTCAAAGCCAGCAGGTACCATACATTAAAGCCCCCAGTGGCCCAGGTGCCTTCACCCGTGCAGCATTTCTTAGGTGACAGTTGTCCTGTTGATCATGGAGACACAAGCTCCTCCTGCTGCTGCTTTTAAGTGACTCCCAAGAAAGCTGCAGGGGACAGTTCTGCTTTTCAGAGATGCTTCCTCATTTTTACCCTGGCAGTGTCGAACTCAAGGCAGGCTTCTGTCCCACACCACTCATTTCGTCACAAAGCAGGGGCCTTCTCAGTGGCATGGTCCTCCTGCCCCAGTGCTCCCAGACCACCTTTGCTTGACTAAAATGGCCATCCCATTCCCTCACATGAAATAAGATTTCAGGAGCACGCTGCAGTCCAGACACGTGTCCAACTGCCCGGCAGTTCCCAGAACGGAGCCCCCAGGCTCTGAGGTTCAGTATACCCATACCTTTGCCATCAGAGACGTTCTCTGTTGCCACCAAGTTGTCCAGCAGAAGGTGGAGACCAGGGAATGACGCTTTCACAGCCCCCAGAAGTTTGACCAAACTTTCCGCTTTCAGGGTTTTCTCTTCATCCACCTTCCTGAGCAGATTGTCCACAGCTTCCCGCTGAGAGCCGCCTTCACAGCAATCCAAAACCACCTGTGACAGACAGCCAAGAACCTGTTGGTGAGAGCTTCTGACAGACTCTGGGATCTGAACAGAGATCAGAGGAACACGAACAGTATCACAGCACTGCTCTAAATCCACATCCACTGCTTCCCCCGATCTGATTAACTGGGAGGGGTTGGGGGGTGCCAGTCACAGGAACATCTGAACACGTCCCGGGTACCTCTGACATGTGTCACCTTGAAAACTACCCTGGTGCGTTCCTCCACCAAGTTGAGCTCTTGGAAGTGGCTGACAAGCAAAAAGTGTTTTTTCAAAGGAAGCAAAAATAGACTTGAAGCCAGGGTTCAGAGCAGCGTTTCATTTCATATTTTCAGCTAATGCTTTTCAAATTGGCAGATGCTTTTCCCTTGTCTCCCCAACTTTTCTGCTTGTCATCAGAAGACAGAGACAGCAAAAAAAACCCTCTCGTTATTCAAATAAGCATCTTGTTAATTGAATGATTATGTCTATAACGAGGCCACCCGAGACTTCTCTTATGTGAGATACAATCATCGCAGCTTGGAAAAGCTCTAGGACGCCAGTGAAATACCTACAAGGCTCAGCCAGTTGACAAATACAGGTTGACCGCCCCCCGCGACAGCTGCATTCCTCAGCCTCTGAAACGCTGGAGGAACGCTGCAGGTCCCCAGCCCGGTTCCCTGCTGTCATAAGCACTACGCGACACAGGCCCATTAATAAAATTATGAAGATCTGTCCTAAAACTAGTTCCATTTTTGCTCCCTCTCCCCTGGTTGGGAAGCTCCTCCACAGGCTCATTCCCCTGCTGAATTCTTCTAATTTTCAGCTTAAATTTATTCATGGCCAGTGTATACCCATTCAATCATGTGCCAACATCATCCTTTAGCTTAAAAAGCCTTTGCAACTCTCTGAGGTGTTTGCCCTACCCTTCTTCTCCAATTTCTTTAGAAGAGCACGACCATATTCCCTCTCAGCCTTCATTTCACTTGTCTAAATACGGCAGCTCCTCTCATAAACCAGCTTCTCCACACCCCTGATCTTACGACGACAGATCTGTCTCTGCTTCAATACGAATTAATCTTTTTCGAACAAGACCAGAACTGCACACAGAAACTTCAGATGAGGTCTTAACTCTTTGTTCTCACAGAATCATTTCGGTTGGAAGAGACCACTAAGCTCCTCGAGTGCCCCCATTTCCCAGCACTGCCAGGTCCCCACTGACCCCTGCCCCTCAGCACCACCTCCATACAGCTGGGAAACCCTTCCAGGCATGGGGACTCCACCACTGCCTTGGGCAGCCTGGGACATGCCCGCACAACCCCAATGGGACAGAAAGGGCTCCTCAGGGACAACCTCAACTTCCCCTGGAACAACTGGAGGCCATTTCCTCTCATCCTGTCACTTGTTCCTGGAGAGAAGAGACTGACCCCCACCTTGCTCCAACCTCCTGTCAGGGAGTTGTCAGAGCCAGAAGGTTTCCCCGGAGCCTCCTTTGCTCCAGGCTCAACCCCCCCAGGTCCCTCAGCTGCTCCTCAGTGCATTGTGCTCCAGACTCCGCACCAGCTTCATTGCCCTTCTCTGGACACACTCCAGCCCCTCAGTGTCCTTCTTGGAGCGAGTGAACTCAGGATTCAAGGTGCGGCCTCCCCAGTGCCCCCAGTCCAGGGGAACAATCCCTGCCCTGGTCCTGCTGGCCACACTATGGCTGGTACAAGCCGGGATGTTGTTGGCCTTCTTGGACAGCTGGGCACACTGCTGGCTCCTCTTCAGCCGCTGTCACCAACACCCCCAGGGCCTTTCCCACTGAGCAGCTTTCCAGCTGCTCTGCCACCAGCCTGGAGCATTGCAGGGAACCCTCTGTTCTCGTGACTGCATCTAAACGCACGTCCTTCCCTTTGTACTACCAGGTCATCCAATTCTCACAAAGTTCTGCAGCCAAGAAATTCTTCTCCCACTTGCAGACCCTCCTCTGTGTGGACAAAAGATCCCAGTTGTGCTCATCAGCAAGTACTGCTAAGCACACTTTGATTTTTTGTGTCAGTAACATTAGCATTAATATTAAGTGCCAAGAATCCCACTGGTGACCTTGCTCCAACCTGTCAGTCCTGCCTTCAGCACGAGCTGCAGTTACCTCCTAATCAGACACATCCTTTTTTAATATCACCACTTCCTCTCATTTAATAATTTCCTCATGTGGAATTCAAATGCTTTGCCCAAGTTTAGATCAAGGCAGAAAAACCCATTTTTATCTCATCAAATCAAGATTGCAGGTCAGGCAGAAACAATTTACTTGGACACCCTTCCTGCATTTCATCCCGGTTTTTGCTGACACGCAGGGCTTCAGCTACATGTGTGCCCCAGCCTGCCCCAACATAACCACAGAGCTGGATCCCTGCTGCCCTCTGCCCCCACCTCTGTCAAGGTCATCACTTGTCCTCTCAGCTCGGGAAATGCAGTACTACACCTTGCTGTGGCTCTCACAGCCCTGTGTGTCAGCTTCTCCAGACTGCTGGAACCACTCTGTGTGTTGTGGTTTCACTTCGGCTGCAGGAAATTCCCGTTGCGGGGTATCTCCTGGATTTGTCCCCAGACTCAGACATGAGTTTGAGGGTCATGTCTTCTCATTATTCTTTTTCTTCACTCAGACAAACATTTGTTGCTCGTCTCAATACAGGCTGCAATGTCCAGCAGCCCAATGTACAGCAGGACTCTCTCCATACCCCTAAAGTACATTTCTTTGCCCATCAGACGTTTCAGCCATTCCTGGCAGGTCCCAACACTCTTCCTCAGCGATTCACTCACTTGGGTCTGTAACCTCTCATATAAATTCTCCTCTCTCATTCTGGATGCAAACTTCAGCAGTTCTACCCTGAAGCCCACAGCTCCTCCTGCACCCTTAGGAGTGGCTTCTCTCATTTCTGAAGATCTGTCCTTTTAGAGCCAAAGCTCTGCTAGTTGATGTATCCTCCCACCTAATCCACGCTGTGTTGACTCTGGATCACTCAGTCCTAAGTCCTCTTCTAAGAGAGCACGAAAAAGGGTCCAAGAGCAGCATCCTCTTGGGGAGCTCGCGCCGTAACCTACCACTGCTCCCAGACAGGGCCAGAAGTGACATCCCTGGCAGGAGACGCAGCGTTGACATTTTGAGACTCATTTTGACAACACTGGGTGAGACAGTCAGAGAACAGCCTCCCCTTCTGTTTGCAGCAGGACTTCTCCATCCCCCAGTGCACCCAGTTAATCACCCCTGTAACAGCCCTTCCTCTGCTTGTTGAACGTTGCTTCAAATGCTGAACCAGTTTGGTTTGAGCACTGGAGCCAAAGGGGAGGGAAAGCTCGTAGCTCAAAAGGTCCAGGTCCCCTCTGGAAGAGAGTGTGAACAGAAAGGACAGACAGATGTTCCTACCAGCCACTCTGACACTCCCTGTTCAGGGTTGTGCTGTGGACTGGTCGCTCTGAACACTGCGACGACCCAAGCCATGGGACACCAGGCACGAGAGGTTACTAGCTCTTCCTCTGTATCTAAATTTGTTTGTTTTAAGTGATAATCTGCCTCTGAGCCACCCCCACATCCTCCACCCTCCCCAAGATTACAGAAACACTAAAGACACAAAGTTCAGCACTCAAGAAATAGAGCTGCTAGGGAAAGAGCTCCCCAGAAAACCAGGGGCTTACCAAGAGCCTTCACAACACATCATGTACGGGTTTTCCAGCAAAGAAAATCAGAGCTGCTGCATGCACAGCTTGGACCAGGCACAGCAAGAACCCAGCTGCCTAGAAAAAAGGCTGTTACATACACAACTCGTGCTTGTCTTGCTGAATAAATGTGAGGCTCATCAGTGACTGGAAGAATGGAAAGGAAAGCCTTGTCTTTATGAACCCCTGGAGACTCGACCCTGCCTCTGCCAGTCCAGAGCTCTAGGGCCATGCTGGGGCAATCAGGTAAGACGAAACCTTCAGAGGCAGCTGCTAATTCCATGTTCGTTTTCCCAGCACTGCACCTGAGAGACCAGAGATCTCACCTGCACGTACACCACAGCCCCACTGGTTTAATCCATTTCACACGAAATAATGAAGCACCTTTTCACTTGTCTGGAGGGCAAAAAAAAAAACAACGCACAAATAAACCAAGCCTGAAAAACAGGAAACCCCTCAAGGTCAGTCTGCGCTTGGCGATTTCTGCCTTATTTTCCGGTGCCGCAGCAGGGCAGGAGCCACGCACCCAGCCACAGTGGAGCGCTCCCCTAAGACACTAGGTATTTGCTGGGAACCTCTGGGCTAAAATGCAAGCATGATGGGATCCCACAGAGAAGGGTTTTGTCTTCAGAGCAGGGTTTGGAGGCTCCGCAGCATGTGGAGCACAGAGCGACTGAGAAGGATGAAAAGAAGGACTGATTAACACCCCCCTTCCCCACATGAGGCAGGAGTCCCGTAGTACATGGTGACACAGTGAAAGGCTGGATCCTGTGCCTGAGGAGCAGAATTCTCATGCCAGAATGGTTTAGGTCTGTGGTTGGGTTGGTTTTTTTCCAATGGAGATAAAAAATGGCTGCCTTTTAACTCCCTCATTTCATGAAGGCAAAGAGAAGAGTGCAGGGAGAAGATGCCCTGAGAAGGGCCCCACCACAACACAAAGAGGCACTCAGGGGAACTCCTGGTCTCCTTGCAGCTGGGAGCTCAGCTCCAGGCACCCCCGCATGGGTCTCTGCCGACAGCCGCAACATCCCCAGCAGACGCTGAGTTCTGCTGCATTCACGCCTCACTCTCTGCTCTCACATCCCCAGTCCAGGCTCAGCCATGCTGCTTTCAGAGGGGAAAATTCATCAGCCATCAGCCACACCACAATCCACCAGGTCAAGGTGGACGCTTCTGCTGGCAGCACCTTCTTTGGCTCTCCCATACTGAGCTGCGCCCAGACTCAGGGATGCTCCACCCTGCATGGAAGTGAGCAAGACATGAATTGAGGGACTGATGAGATGGGCAGAGGTTCCCAGTCAGCTGTGGTGGCGCTGGTCAGGTTTACTCAGATGGAAAGCCAACAGCACTCACGCCACTGGGCACCACAGCGCTTCCCACTCGCTGTAATCCTGCGTTGGGGGAACTCACCAACATGACATAGGAGGACAGGAGGTCTGCAAGCTGCAGACTGCACGCAGCATGAGAGGGCACCCTGCGAGTTCCAGCTCGGTATGGTATGGCAGGGTATGGCCAGCTCCCCCCAAAACACAAAGGAAAACCAATTATACACAATATTATGTCCTTTATGGCTTCTGCAGATCAGCAGACAGAACGCAGCTGCTTACAGGACAGCACCAGACCTCCTCACCAACTGCTGCATTTGACACATCAAAAATCCTAAAAAATATCAGTCAGCGATTGTGCTGCTTTTGCAGGAGTTAAAGCAAAGATTCAAAGCTGGGGGAGTCAGCTGAAAGGGAAGGTGATGACCATGGACACAAGGACTCAACTGGCAGCAGGCAGCACAGAGGTGCCCATGGTTCTGCTGAAACCAAACTCAACTACAGAGCCTGCTCTGCACTCACAAAAAGGCATTTTGGGGGCCTCCAAGGAGTCCCTGGCACCTCCTCTGCCCCCAGCAACACTCGCAGGGGCAGTGTGGCACCGGGCCGGGCACTGCTCACCCTGCACTGGAGGCTGCCTTCACAGCTCAGCTCGCACCATTCCCACCATCCACCACATGCGTGCAGCCCGTGCTGTGCAAAAGGGAGGTGAAACGGCCAGCTGAGGCCAGCACATCACAGGGCAAACCATGCGGTTAGACCTTGCCCCGCAGACACACCCCCCTCCTTGCCCACAGTTCTTATTTTTGATTGTTTTACCTGCTTCTCCGAGGCAGGCAGGAATCCCTCATCTGCCGCCTCCAGGAACTCCACGATGGGGCTGAGCTGTGTCACGCTCTGGATCAGTTGCTGTCGGCATCCCAGCAAGCGGGCGGTCAGCGTCGCTGCCTTGCTGGTGCTCTCTGGGGGAAACGGATTCAGAAACACAAGAGAAGAAACAAGTCAGTCTGAAGGAACTGACAGGCTCCTGAAGCGAGTGAGACTCTGTGAAAGATCTAAGTGAATAGCAAAGCTCATCCCAAGCACCAGCAGCAGAGGAAAAACCACTTTACTATTCTCTTTAAACTCTATGAAAGGAAAACGTCTCATTTATCCAACAGAGCACAAAGCCAGGAAGCAGGCTGGAGGTTAACACCAGGTTTACGAGGCCACTGCTTTGTGTCAGACTCAAGAAAGGAGCTCTCAGCGCCGCGGCTCAGCGGTGCCTGACTGGTGCTGGCTGCGCAGCCATCGATCCAGCCCCACAGGCAGTGACGGGAGAGCCCTGCGCCGCCCAGCCCCACTGCCGAGGGACAGAAAGGTACCGGGGTCTTAGCCAGCACATAAAACCTTCTGCATCCCAGTAAGGATACGGGGTTTCAGGAGACCTGTTTTCCCTGTACAGTTGCCCACTGGCTTTGCCAGAGGCTGCATCCAGTTCCCTACCTGTTTGCTGCAGGGTTTCTCTGCTCTCCTGTTCCCTCTTCGCCAAAGCCGCTCTCAGCTCAGGATTCGCATCTTGAAACAGCTTCAGCAAAGACACAAGGCTCTGAGCATCCAGGGTCTGGGCATCCTTCACTTCGCTCAGCAGCTTCTTGAACAGCGGCTGTTCCCCTGCCTCTGCCAGACAGGCGGCCAGAGCCTGCAACAGGACAGGCGGACACGGGGGAGGGTTTAAGAAGGGTTGCCCTGTACAAACCGACACAAATAGCAGAATCCTGGTGGGCTTGAACCAGAAATTAAAAAGAAACCACACACACCATTGAGCTCAAGCTCTGGTCCGCGGCCGCCAGCCCTGGGAAGGAGGGAGCAACCCCTGGAGCTGCTTCCACCACCAAATAGCTCCACAGTTCTTCCTCTACCAGCCCAATGCTACATCTAAGAGGTGTAGATGTGGTTTGAACCCCGTCCCTTCGGCAGTCCAAGGCCAAGGCAGGGGATACCAGACCGCGCTGCACACCAAGGAGGGACCCCCGCCACAAAAAGCAGAGCGTGGTTTAAGTGGAACTTTCAGGAATTCCCATCCTCAAGTCACCATGGAGTTGTGTCTCCTAGAGAAAGCTTTGAGGCGGCGGCACGTGAGCTCTGCCATGGGCTCTCAGCATGCCCAGAGCTCCAAAATCCACTGCAGTGACCCCTGACAGCAGCGGGAGGCAAACATGCCTGCACAGCCACGGCAATAAAAGGGAAAGCAACAAGCTGGAACTCTGGCTCCCGATTCCCCGGAGCCCTTTAGCACCGTGAATCGCCCTCGAAGACACGTGTTCGCCGGCTCCCCCGGAGCGGCGGCAGCCTTAAGAGCAGGCAGCCATGCGTGGAGGCTCCAGGGATACTATAAAAGCACCTTTGAAGCGGGAGCTCAGCCCTGCTCCAGGGGGAGTGACCATTTTCTGCTGTCATTGTCATTTCGATGATAAAAAGACAGAACGCGACCGCTTGGGGCCGTACCGGAGGGGTTGGACCAGCTTTTCCTGGCAGGTGTAAATCCTGCTGCAATAGGGCAGCCAGGTGACCTGTCGCCACCGAGAATCCACCGCAGGGACGCGGCAGGAGTCCCAGCTCCAACCTGTGAACGGTGTTTTTCCCACAGAGCAGAGAGGGGTGGAGGTGAAGGGCTGGGTTACAAAGGCAGGAAGGCGACACCGGACAGGCTGGAGAACAGGCTGGAAGGTGTTTTGTTAATGTAAACATTAATTTCTAATGAGAGTTGATATCCAGATCACGCTTGGCCTCGAGGTTTGCACGCCTGGCCCCTTCCAGATCAAAATGATCCCGTGAGGCACAAAACCTCCTGACCCTCAGCACCCCATCACGTGCGTGTCCTCACCGACAGGGATGAAACTTGCATTCTCACAGCATTGTTCTTCCTAATTTTACTTTTTTTAATTACACTCAGCACAGCATTGCTACCTGGAGCTCCAGATAAACCCCCTGCCTGAGCGCACGGACTTGGTGAATGGGGACAGGTTTGCCGAAGTTGAAAGGCTCAGCTATCTACAGCCTCTCTCCAGAAAACCTTTCGTCGGACGCGGCGCTCAGCGGCACCAGCAGCCTTTGAGCATTGTCTGGAAAGAGTACGCGGCGTGTTTTAGGCTGAAGCACTAACAATTCTCCGAGACCCTGGAAAAAACGGAGAAATACTGGTGGTAACTGGAAGCCCAGCTAGTCATAACGTGCCCACGGGTGACAGCCTGGACCATGAGGCTTCCACTGCCCGGGACACGCATGAAACCCTCATGGCCAAACTGGCACAAATTAGCACAGCTTCTGGACTAGCGCAGGAGATGGGCTCGCTGAGTGGGGAAACTGAGTCATCAAGACCTGCCTTAAGTTTGAGCTGTGACACCAAATGTTGACATCCACTAAGAAGCTTGGTCCCCGTTGGGGGTGTCAGTTCTAGTGGCCACAACGCTCCTGACTCAGTAGCCCAGTGGCCACACACCACGAAACAGCCCTCCCAAGGTCATCTCCAACCTCCCCATTTCCAAAGCAGCCCCCAGGCAGGCTCTGGAGTCCCTTCAGGACACATCCCACAAAGTAGGTCTGTCTCCATGTCTTCCACATTTTCCCAGATTTCTTCCTAATACATTCAGTTCCCTCATGGCTTTGTCCCTCTGCCCAACCACAGGACCTCCTGCTCTGCCCCGCTGCTCCTTATTGTCTTCCAACATTCCCTGTTGCTCCGGATAGGAAGAACATGGAATGGTTTGGGTTGGAAGGACCTTAAAGAGCATCTAGCTCAAACCCACTGCCATGGGCAGGGACATCTCCAACTACAGCAGGTTGCTCACAGCCCCAAGGGCCAACCTGACCTGGAATGGTTCCAGGGATGGGGCTTCTACCACCTCCCTGGGCAACCTGGGCCAGGGTCTCACCACCCTCATAGCAAAGAACTTCTTCCCAATATCTGATCTACATCTCCCCTCCTTGTCCTGTCACTACACACCCTTGTCAAATGTCCCTCTCCAGCTTTCTTGAGGTCCCCTTTAGATGCGTGATTCTGCTGGTGCAGAGCCACATCCTGCTTTTGAAACAGGCAAGAGCTGTGTTAGCCTTGTGTCGTGCTGGCCAGGTACTCGTCTCCCTCCTCAACTTGAGCCCAGGCTGGGCTGAACTCAACTGGTGTGCCATGCTGGGACACAGCCTGGGACCCAGGAGGGACCTCAGCCAGGTGGGCAAGTAATGTACACCCTACCAGGGAGCGTGATGGCCCGAAACGGGGACAGTGCAGGGCACCCTGGAGACTTCAGCCAGGGATGTGGGGAGAGAATGAGGGCAGGGCAGTGCGGCCGCTAGCCCAGCAGGCCACTAGCCTCTTCCCTCATCACGGGAATAAGGCTCTTCATGCCTTATCCACACTCCTGCTCCCACCGTGAGACCACACAGCAGCAAAAAGCCACTTTAGTGGCTACCACAGAGGGATCTGCCTCAAACATTGGCTTTAGGGAGGATGCAGGAACCCGAAGGTTGGTGGGGAGCGATCTGCAAGCGACAGGCTGGGAATTCATGGGGTTTAAGGCGACAGAAGAACTGGCCCCCTTCAGGCCCTCCCACACAAGCCGAGGCACATTCGGTTACAAGACTCACCACTGAACATGGTAAATCCTGTGCCAGGACTACAGTGCCACCCCCGTTCCTGAGGAGAGCTGCAAAGTCTCTGCCCGCAAGAGGCCGGGCACTGCGGAGAAACCCCCAAAGGCGTAACCATCATCCCTCTGTGAACATGAGCTGCTCTGGGACTTCTTGATGCTTCATTCTTGAGCTGGGTAAGGTGAAGCAGGTCTAAAAAAGCCAATGGAAACCCACACAGACGAAGCTGCTGCCCGCAGCATCGGTGGCAGGGCCAGCACAGGGAGCGGCTCTGCACTTCTGGACCACAGAGAAGCTCCTGGGCTACAACCACATCATGGAGTCACCTATCACCAATCAGAGAAAACCTACGTACCCATTTCTGGCTCAAAATCTGAAGTGTTTTTTTTTTCCAGCCTGCATTTGGACATGACTGAGGGACCGTCCAGCACCAGCCACACTCACGAGGAACCCTGAACCTTGCTCGCTCCGTGCCCCAGGAACCAAAGCTCGGCCCAAACTTCCACACAAGGATGTCAGAACAGGGGGTAAAAAGAGCTCTCCCACTCTGCCACTACAAAATAAACCCTCACAACCCATCACTCCTAATACGGATGCAGAAGATAATGGGAAACTTCTTTCTTTTGCCGGATCCAGAAATCCCTGTAGCTGCAAACGAAGGACGATGATAATTGGACAGGCCCACAGGCAATGGAAATGATCCACCAGCACCGTGACATTTATTCTATGTGGGAGAATCAATGCTCCCCCACTTCATCCGAAGCCAGGAGCAGAGGGAACAAATGAGCTGTGCAATAATTTGAATTGAGTTTCTCTAAGAGAGCACAGGAAGATAAGACTTGACACCAGCAAAGCTCTTCTACGCTTCCCCAAATTACTGCAATTTCAGCCTTGTTCTCATTTCCAAGCAGGTTTCATCCAGGCCAGAACCAAATGAGACAGGAATGGTTTATGTGAGATACATGGCAAGACTCTGAAACACAAACAACCCCAAAATCACATTGCCCTAAACAGGACAGCAACTCATCTGCATTTTTCAGCCCAGGGAGCCGAACACGATGCCAAACTTAGAGAGAAGCAGTAATTCCCACCAAAGCAAGCCCTGCACCGCAACCCTCCTGGGGGAAAATCCCCACGAGCACCATCCTCCACGGGAGGCAGCGGGAAATGGGGTGGTATCACCGGAGGGGAGCAGATGGGAGCACTGCGGGGAACCAGGCACCCACATGGGGACGAGCTCATGAGCAAAGGGAGAAGAATCAGAGGAGCCTGAACACCAGGACAGCCTTGGTGTCAGCAGGCATGAACACCCAGATGCCCCCACAGACACCCAGACGCCGTGGCCAGCTCCCTATAGAGATGAGGCACCCACCAAAGGCTCCTGAGCAGAAGGACAAGCTGGAGGGATGGGAGCTCTCCCTTGCAGCAGGGCAAGCATGCCCAGCAATGCTGCTCAGAGCCAAGGAGCAGCATCTCACTGGCTTCCAGACCGACTTCTACTTGCTCTGAGGCACCTAAGCAAATGACTGGCAAAATAATAAAAAAGAGGGGAAAAAAAAAAAAAGGAGAAAAAAGAAATAATCCATTGTCATCTACCACCAGCACAATCCCGGCCTCAATTCTGCATCCTGAGCTGGGCTCTGTGGAGCCAAATTCACTCTTTAAGCATGACTTTAAAACCACACCACTGAGTTTCCCTCAAAAAAACCACCGGGGCCTCGTGGGAAACACTCCTCTGTCTGCTGGGAACAGTCCGGCTCAGTGCTGGTGCCCACAGGTCCTGCTGGTCCCGGGGTGGAGGAGCTCAGAGCGGGACAGATCTGGCTGAGCTCTGGCTTACGCGAGGCTGCGGAACGTCCCTCTGCCCCGGGGCTGACACTTGTCATGCTTGTCACAGCTGAGAAGTGATTTTTCAGCAAGGCTTAAAGAAAATCCATTTCTCATTTATTCAGCGTTTATTTATAGCTGCAGAAAAATTGTCCAGCTGCCGTCCTGCAGTCAGACACTCAAACTGTCTCCGAGCTCCACGACCTCTCACCTGGCTCCTGCTGCAACAGCTCATTTGGGAGCACATGGGGCCGAGCACAGGGCTGCGAACTTCACCTACAGGGTCTGGAGATGCTGAAGTGACACGGAACAGCAGCTGCTGCATCGCACAGAACATGGGGCTGTTCCACAGAGCAGGAGCGGGGCAGCACAGCTCTGCCCTGCAACATCGCAGGCCACGCAAGCGGGCAGGGGGACGCGGGCCGGCATGGGCAATGCCTCTGGCACAGTGCATGGAGCTGCCAAACCACTCCCGGCAGTGCCATCCCCACAGCACAGCACCCTGCCCAGCTCTGCTCCCATCGCCAAGGTGCAGAACAGGGAAAACCTTCAACCTGCCATATTTTTCTGATCAGAGTGACAAATGAACATACATAACCCTAATCAGGGTGTGCAGGCATGGGGGGAGCCAAGCCCCCAGCGGTGCTCGTCAGCCCTGCCAGGCTTGGGCTTGCTGCTACAAATAGGAATTAGGACCCACATCTCCCTCCTAAAGCCCCAGAGACGTTACATTCAACTCCCGTCAGGAGGGTCAACAGTGAGGGAACATGAGCTTCTCCCCGTAACCATTTGAAGGCTCATCATGAAAGAAACCTGCCCTCCCCGACTCGAGGGAATCCTCCTCCCTGCTGACACACAGGTATTTTTTCTAATAAGCACGTTGTGTTGGGTTTTGGAAGCAGAATGCCACCACAGCCAGAATGTCCCATGTCCCATGGTCATCCTGGTACTGGACTGGAACCCAGCCAGCCCCTCATACAGCGAGTGCAGGGGAACCCAGGCAGCACCACACCCCCCAAACAAAAGGTGGGCTGAGCACGGAGCGTCTGGAGAGCAGCAATAACATAATCACACTCTTGTTTCTCCACACAGAAAAGGCACCCAGGGCAGTTCACGCAGGAACAGCCGGGCGGGGAGAGCAAGAACAGGCACGCACTGCACAGCAGCCACAGCTTTATTCGCACGAGTGTCCTCCCAGACCTGCCGAGATCATTCCAAGCTCTGCATCCTCCTGCATCCATGCTGCTTCTGCGGCGGCTTTGAACCGGTGCAACAGCCAGTACCTGGAACCGCCGGTCAGAGCCCAGAGCATCCTTTGGCACCACTCAAGCACCAGACCCAAATATCCCCTCCAGCAGTAACTCAAGCATCACTCATCAGCAACCCCTGCTCTCAAAGCAGCACATGGGCAGGAGAAACGCCACAGGGCAGGACCCCTGACCCCCCCACAGCCCCCAACACTCTCCCCAGGAGCATCCAGCTATATGCAGAGCCGAACAGATGCTCCAGGACAAGTCCTCACTGAGGGCTTGGGACATCCTCTGTCAGTCCTTTACAAGTCAATACAGTTCCCGAAGCAAATGCCATGACCAGGTGACGAGAAATCAGGGCTGGAGCTCTCCTACAGCACCACAGAGATGTCTCCAGCACAGGACACGCCCTCTACTGACACATGTGAGCAGTTTGCTCTTACAGGTGCTTCTCTGCAGAGTGTTGTTCAGGTGAGCACGTGCTGCCCTCCAAAGAACCAGGCACCAGAGCCCCAGTTGTCCCTGAAACCAAACTGGGCACAAACTGTTCCAGCCCTCAGCAGGGCTAAGGAAAAACCTCTATCATTTACCCGAGTAAACACACCTACCTCCTTCTGAGCTGCACCGATTTCTCTGCTCTCCTCTAGTCTCTTCAGCACAACGTGGGCATCAGGAAGGGCCTCACAGAAAACGCTTTCATATCGCAGAAAGAAATCCAGTTTACAGCTTTTGCTCTCTGCTGCTAGGGGAGAGAAACAAGACGGGTTATTTGCTAATTGAAGGGATTCACAGACACCATGATGTGACGGAAAGGCATCAGCTTGTACCCAGTACGTTGGCTGTAATCGAGAAACTGTGACTCACAAATCCCTTCGAAAGGCACTGCGCAGCCTGGAGGGAAAACCAACAGTTTATTTAACACCAGTCCTAAACGGAACATTTGTTTTAAACCCAGCACAGCCTCTGTTTCCCTCCTGTGCTGACCGCGAGTTCAGAGGGTAAGGAAGTATTAGCAGGCAGCTCTGCTCCCTCCCTGCTACACAGCAGCAACCTGCACCAACGCAGACCCCACCATGTGCCAGACGCAATCGCCTACCCAGGTAAGAAAAGCTTTGTCACCATGGTCTGGTGAAGCGGGAGCGTGAAGCACCCACCAAGGGCAAAGGAGAGTGTGGCATGGTGCCAAAGGAGACAGTCCTGCAGAAAAGGGGGCTGTGGGTGCTGCTCCCAGCCCAGGGCAAACTAAAAAGAGCAAACTTAGAGGAAACGATTGCCCACACCAGGAAAACGTGAGTCAGTGTGGTTGTCAGTAAGAGGCAATGCTGTGCCCAGAGCTGTGAGGTCTCACCTATATCCCTGGCTCCTCCTCTCTCCTCCAGAGGCCCAGCAAGCTCCTCTGCCGCATAGCCACCCCGCTGGGCACAGGCAGCCTGCTTGGGTGGTGAGCCTGAATCTTCCTGGAGGGAGCTGGAGTCCCTCAACATCGCAGCCTCCTGCACCCAGGTGTCATTCAGGGCAACTTCCCGGCCAGAAGGAGAAACATCTGCTTCCATTTCTGCTTCTGCAGGGCCAGGAAAAGGAGCAGCTCTCCGAGGGAGGAGGATATCTGTTTTCCCTCCATTGGGTTTTTCAGACTGGGGCAGGTTATCAGCTCCAGCATGGTTCCCAGAGGGGTCTGCTGCCTGGCTGGAGACTTCTCGTACCCCCTGGTCCTGAGTCGAACAGCTGATGAGGTCCCTGAGAAGGTTTTTGCAGCTAACAGCCACATCAAACATCTGCAGACTATCTGCCACGGAGATAACTTTGGTGAAGTTGTGTTTCCCCAGGGGGAGTTTGCCACGGTACATCATCTCCAGCAGCAGCCCGAACTCCTCAGGGGTCACCACGGACGTGTCGATGGAGATGGTGTCTGTGCTGTCCAACAGGGATTTAAAAAGCAGGCTGGCAGCGGCCAGGACCACCTTGTGCGCTCTAAAATGGACGTTCCCGATGAAGATGGTGCAATCGCAGAAGCGCTGCTCTGTGCAGAGGGCGTAGAGCTGCTGCAGCAGCTG
This sequence comes from Bucorvus abyssinicus, assembly GCA_009769605.1. Taxonomy (NCBI): domain Eukaryota; kingdom Metazoa; phylum Chordata; class Aves; order Bucerotiformes; family Bucorvidae; genus Bucorvus; species Bucorvus abyssinicus. Next base: position 346,876 of record CM020049.1, on the reverse strand, counting down.
CTTGCTGTAACTGGGAAGCTCCATGGCAGCAGGGTCTACCGGCCTCCTCCTGCCGCGGTCTCCGCTCTGCTTTCACAAAGACCAGCTACTGAAAAAACGGAAAAGGACGCTGTCAGAGCCCTTGGCTCAGGCAGCAGCCAGCCGGAAAGAGAGGGGAAACAACATTGACTTTTCAGTTGACACCTTGCAGGAGTTTCCCGTGCCGCAGGTCAGTGGTTACAGCAAGGGGCCTCATTCTGAACTCACACCCCCCAAATTCACCAGCTGAGCCCACCAGAGCTGAAGAGTCCAGGTATGTTCACACAGAAATACTTCAGACAGAGCCCGGGGTCAAGCTCGGAGTGCCAGCAGCTACGAAAGGGAGCAGAGGCTCCTGCCGCACAGCTCAAGGTGCGAATGCTCCCCGGGTCGGGCACTGCAGAGCCAGGCTGGGGACGCAGCCAGAAGCTGGAGGAGATGCTGGTTTCACGAGGGCGGGTGGGGAAGCAGTGCAGGAGACCAGGTTCAGACCCCCTACCAAACCCAGCGAGAACCTGAGGTGTTGGGTTTGACCTTCACAGCACCACGCGGGTTGGGACCAGTTCCTTTTCTCCCCACACCCCTGCTAAGATCAGCAGGGGCACAGGGGCATCAGACCGAGCTCTGCCTGTGGCCCAGGGCCCTCAGCACCCTCCTTCTCAGCTCACCACGGCCCTGACTCCACAGTTCACGAGTCTTCTCCCCCCAAGGTGTAACCTCCTACCAAAGTCCACAGCCCGAATTCCACCTACCAGAGCCTCCCTTCTACTCTTGCTCCTCCCCAGCCCTGTTGCAGGAGGGAGGACAGGCAGGACATGGCCAACCGAAATAGATCCGCAGGACATCTGGAGCATTGCTCTAGGCCAGACAAGATGAAGATGTTACTGCCTTGTCCACCCACCAGCACGCTGAATGCCAGGGCTGGCAAAGACAAACCAGCATGAAACAAACCAGCACGAGTGCTGGAGGAGAAGCACCGGGATGGACACGAGTCACACGACCTTCACCACCACAGATGTTCATCTTTGCTCACAGCTTCCTGCTCCCCTGTGGAGAACAGGAGGAACGCGGCTGGTGGTCAGGGCCGATGCTCAGACACCACCTGACACCAAACCGCAGGCTGCGAGCAGACGCTTGACGCAGGTTGAGCCGGCATCTCACTGCCGCAGGCGCCAGCCCGGGCAGGACCCCGGCCGTCCCGCACGGCCCTGCCCATGGCAAGGCAGGAGGAGCCCAGAGACTTCACGTCACACCAAAGCTGCAGCCGGCCAAGCAACTGGTGGGTGGACACCACCCATGAGAGCGCTCCTGCTCAGTCGAGAGCTTCCCCACGCTTTGGTGATGACATTCGTCAGGGTAGGCTCACAGATGGCTTTGACATCACCTGGAAGCAGAGATGTCACAGCCTCCACCTGAACACCTCTGCAGCGAGAGCACAGGGTAGGTGGGACCTTTTCTGGAAGGCAGTGAAACCAAAGTAGCAGCTGATACTCCATGCTCCTGTTTCCCAGGAGCCAGAGCTTCTCCGGGCACTACCAAAGGCTCCAGGTCTGCAGCTCGTCTCTGCTGCTCCAGATCCAGCCCAACCGCGCCCAGGATGGGCCACCTGCACTCCCAGCCTCTCAACCACGTGGGCTCTGCTGCCCTCCTGCACCGCTGCAAATCCCGAGCAACCCGGCCGCCGCCAGCGGAGCTCCTGCTGCTGGTGGGAGAGGACAGAGACCGGTTTCTTTTGCCAGGCTCAATGTACCGGCAGTTTGAGTCCACCCACTCCTTCCCTGGAGCTGAAAGACTCCCAACATCTGAGCTGAAATGGGTTCTGCTGGTTAAATAATAACGGCAGTGGCTCTCCCTACAAAAGGACAAGCACAAAACATCAATGTCCTGGAAGAGACATCTGCTCGCTGCCACGAACCCCCTCCTGCACAGAACCGCTTCCACCGCCCAGGCTGCGAGAAGCAGCAGCACCGGCTGCTCCCTCCATTCCTGGCAAGGACAGAGAAGACATGTTTGCCCACGACAGCTCAAACCAGGAAAGCTCTAAGCAGCCGAGCAGCTCCTCCACTCCGGCAACCCAGAGTGCTGCAAAATGTCCCCTGAACATTTAGATCACACGTATTTGTTCAATTATCTTTCACTTCTTTATAGGGACTTTAAAGGTCCCAGACTGCCAAAGAGACCAGATGTTTCTAACGAGGGGTAATGGCCAAGACCATCCTCAAGGCCATTGTCCCCTCCTCAGAACATGCTTCAGGCTTTTATTCGAAGCTTACGGCCAGAAGGGTCCACCAGCAGCAACTCGAGTCCTCATCCATCGCTGCCACCACGATTTCCAGACTCACCAACCTGGGTTTGGCTGAAGCTTCTCATCCAGCGAGGTGCCTGGTCACGGTAAGAACTGATTTGGAGGGCGAGGACCCTCCCCTGCCAGAGTTATTCTGCTAAACTACATGCCTCATTCCTTACCCAATTTTGTCTGGCTTCATCTCCCAGCCACCTTCTAGATGGCTTCTGGGCTATTTCGCTGGGGGACTGGGCTGAACTGGGGATCTCTGAGGGCAGGTCACTAACACGTGGGCAGCGACGAGCGCTTACAGAGCACGAGCAACCTGCCTCTGCCAGCACCATGGGTAAGAAAAAGGCATGTGCTACTTTTTCACTTTAAAACTGCTTCTCTGCTCCCCCTTCAGAGCATGGCTCACCCAGGGGTTATGAATTTCTGACCTGAGGGGGCTGCTCCTGGGGTCTCTGACAGCTGAGCCCCACTCCAAACCATCGGCTCCTTGAGTCAGAAGGGGGAACAGGGGAAGACAGAACCTCAGCTGCCCTCCAGACATGCTCTGCAAGAGAACATGAATCTTTTCAGGAACACCAAGGGACATCTGAAGCCTCGTCCTGCAGCTTCCCAGGGAGAACATCCAGGGCCTTTGGAGTTCTCATTTCACCGACTGCCAGAGAGGCGGCAAAGTCAAAGTGCCAATACCGCCGAGGTTCCACTCAACCACGTGGTGATAACCATCCTCCTGCTCCCCCTGAAGCAGCAGTGACCATCTGGGACCGCGCTCGGGACACCCACGTCAGCCAAGCAGCCCCTTCTTCTCCTGAACCTCCCAAGGACAGGAGATCCAGAAAGGGTCTGCACCAAACATTACAACCCACTGCCCAGTTCCAGCACTTTCTTCCTTTCCTCAGGAATTTCTGACCTCAAACACCTCCACGTTTGAGGGGATGGGTCCTGTCTTTTTCTTTGAGCCACAACAGAACAGGAAAAGGGCAGGTTGGCAGCAACCACACTTCTTCATGGAGGAAGAGGAGGAGACAGGAACCCCCAATTCCATCTACATAACAGAAAAGAAGTTTCCAAATTAAATTACTTCTCTTCATTATTCATGTAATTACTTCAATCCAGATCCCACAGATTCAAACTCCACTCACGTCACCAGGTTCATCAAAAGATAATTGAAATTTAGGACCGAGCACTTTTGAAATTAGACACTACCGAGAAGGTGCTCTGAAGATGCTCAGAGGAGACCGATCACCCCTCCCTGGCAGTTACGAGGCTGCTGCAGCCCCTCACACCATCAGAAGGTCCATGACAAGGCACTGAAAGAATTTTAATGTCACCAGGGCCTTAGCAGAAGGATTCTGATGCAATTAAGGGCTTTTACAAGGTGCTGGCCAACATGCCAGCACCAATTAAATTATTAATTAATAAAAGAGTGTCAAAGCTGCTTCCTGCATTGATTATAACATCTCAGTGGCCAGCTTGAAGATATGTGTGAAATTCCTCACATGCAGAGCAGCCTTTTTTAGCTTTCAAAAAAAGAAAAAAATTAAAAATACTGCCCCCCCACCCCCAGCTACGGCTGCGCTGATGAGAACCTCAGCACCACCACGGCGGGGCTTCGGGAAGGCACAACCCGCAGCCTCGGGCCCCCTCTGCCGCCAGCCCAGTGCCAGGCTCAGTCGGATCGTGGAGCTTCCCACGAAAAACCCGGGGCAAAAGCAGAGGGAAGCTCGAAAAAAAGGGAAATCAAAGGAGCAGAGAGAAAGAAAGTGGGTGGACAGAGATAAGCAAAAGGGGGGAATCCAACTTCTCTGCCCTGTAGAGCTGGCTAGGGGTCTTGCTGGAGCAGCCCAACACCCTGCACTCAGCTCTGTTCATGGGAGCTCTGACCCCGAGGGGTCCCTGCAGTCAGCCCAGGAGAGTCTCTGCCCCCAAGAGAGACTCACCCCATCACTGCCCATTTCTCATGTACTCTTGGGCTCTTTTCAACACTCACGCACACCAGGGACCGGCAGGACAAAGCTGAGGGTCGGTCTGTGTTCCTTGGCCCCTGGGGTAGGACAGCAGCCCCCCAGCAGCTCTGTGGTTTTAGCCCTGAGGAGTTAAGGGCAGTGACAGTCTCAAATTAGAACCTGAACCCGGCTCGGGTGAGTGTTCCTTGGAGGATGACCTTACAGCCAGGGTTATTGGAAAGCCAGAAAGCCACACCCTGCCATTCAATTTTCTTCCCTCTCCCTCAAAAAGAAATTCAGCCTTTGAAGCAGCTGAGGGGTCACTCCCTGCCTCCACGCTGAGGCCAGAGCAGGCAGCTCCCTGCAAGGATAACGGAACACCCAGCATGAGCACCTGGGACACACCAATTTGGTTTTCAATCTGTTTTATTCAGTTCATGGCAGCGGTGCAGACCAGTAACAGAGAGAAATAAGCAACACTTTGACTAAACTGAGCGCCCCGTGGTCCCTACAGGCAGCAGAATACACCGCTCCACAACCAGCCCACACCTCGGCTACACCTGTGCTGGTGCTCAGAGCAAAAATACAACAGATTGAGGAGGGAATAGGTGTGCTGCAGCTCCCAACAGCCAGTGTTCCCATCCGTCTCAAATCCAGGGCCGCTGCCAGGCCCTCCCGGACCACGGCTGCCCCCACCAGAGCGAAAATCCAGCAGAAAACCAGCACAAACCCGAAGCAACAGGCAAAGTTTGCTCCAGTTGCTGCTTGTCCCATCTCACAGTGCCCAAGAACACTGAACACATTATATTTTGTAGGTTCCCATAACACCCTCAAAAAAGAAGTACTGGACACTGGCCTCCTCTTTGCCAGGGAGGTTTATATCAGAGAAGACCCGTGACAACATTTATCAGTGGAGCCTTTTTTTAAAAACAAAGCAAAAGATTTCTTGGACCAGCTTTGGGATCCACTTTGCTGTTTTGTTTGTTCCCACACCCAAGAGTGGACAAGGCTCGAAGCACCCGTCAGGTGCCTTGATCCAAAGGCCTCCTCCAGCACACAGGGGAAAAAATAAGCTTTAAAATGACAATTCTCGGTCACGGTCAGCCCGAAACAGGGACTGACCCCCCCAGACCTGTTGGTAAAGTACATGGAATTACTCTGAGCTGATCTATCGAGACAGCGAGCCAGGAGGCACCTGGGCTTCCACCACTGACACCTCCTGCTTCAGGCCATCAGAGAGGCACCTCCACAGCCCCAAAAGGAGCAACAGTCACTCTTCAAACCTGAGTGCAGCTGCTTCCCAACAGACAGAGGACGCAGCTGTGTAAAGGCCTAACGGCACCTACCCCAGGAAGCCAACTCGCTTCCTCTGACTCCTGGAAGGCTCCTGTAACCACTGAGCTGCCATCTAGGTGACAACGACAGGCACAACTTCAGCACTGTCTTTAGGTAGTATGTCACAGCAGTTAACTGGAAGTGTGCTGGAAAGATGAAACAAGAGCAAATGAGCCAGGCACAGCAGCTAGGGTGGTTGGCTGGGACAGGACCTCCCGTCCAGACTGTTCCCGCATCACCCTGTCCTCAGACTGGGGTGTGAAACCCCAGACCCTCCTTGAACACAAGACACTTGTATCTCGTAACCAAAACCCCACAGAAACACATTGCCTTGTCCCATCTGGGCCAACAGATCCCAGGTGCCAGCCTTCATTCCTCCATGGGAGACATTACCCCCGAGATCCACCCACAAGCCTGTACCTCTCTGGGGACGGGATGGGTTTTATTGACCAGGACCTGCCACAGCTCATCCCCTAACACACCTAACCCAAGCTGGGAGCAAGCCAGCTCCTCCCTGCAGCAGCTCTGCCAAGCTGGAAAACCAGACGAGCCCCCTGATTTCTTGCCTCAATGCAAAACCTCCCTATTTATTTGTCTCTTGATGGGTCAGTTTTCCACCCAAACATCTCAACAAACAGCCGGGATTAGTGGCCCAGAGCAAAGCATAGGAATCTGCAGCAAAGGTTGTGGAAGAACAAGGCGATTCTGTTTCCTGCCCACCTTTAAAATCCTGTCTGGGAGGTTCACAGCTTCTGCCCAAGGAGGACTCAGCTCAGAGAGCTCCTGAAGCGCATCCAACGAGAAACACCTTTGGGGGGTCAGTGGTACCCGCTGACAGGCTTTGGCTCACAAGAACGGCGGAAATTCTGGTGGAAGTGTCTTAGCTTTTAAGTGTCGGTTACAGAAGGAAAGAGCCAGGGCACATTTTCCACAGCGGCGATGCCACCGTCCAGCTCTCTCCGGCAGACAGGACAGCGGGTGTTTAAATGAGGAATGGCGGTCCTTCACCTTTCCGTCCACCCGTGGAGCACCCCGATGGAACGAGCTCTCCCGGGGCATCCGCCTCCCGGCCAGGCTGTCACAAAGGGCAGCCCGCAGGCTCCCTTCAGCCTCCCTGGGCCGCCTGCGAAGGCTTCGCAGGAGCTGGTCCCTCCATGCGGGTGAGATCAGATGCTCCCGGCCTTCCGGGACGAGGCGAACCGCCCCACGCGGCAGAGCCCAGGCCCAGCCGGGCTTCCCGCCTCGCTTGGGACCGTGGTGGGGAAGCGAGGCCAGGCCCCAGCGGACGAGGCCGGAGACGGGGACAGCCCAGTGGGGCTGGAAGTGGGGAAGCTGCCCATGCCGGAGAGGCCGAGCGAGGCAGGTCGGGCCGGGCCGCGGTCGCCCCCACGTCACGTCGCGACGCAGCCCCAAACCCCGGCGCGCCCGTCGCCATGGTTACCTTTATTGGGAGCGGCGCGGCGGACACGGCGCGCGACAGCACCAGCAGCCGCAGCCGCCGCCGCGGGAACAATAAAGCTTCAACAACAGCCGCCCCGCCCCGCCCACTCGCAGTGGCGCTACGCCCCGCGCGGCGCCATCTTGAAGCGGCAGCGGGCGGGCTCCCGCGGCACGTGACGGGGGACGGGGGCGTGAGCCGTCCGCGGCAGCTGGGCATGCGCAGTTCTCGCGCGCTCCCACACCGCGCGCGCGCTGCCCCCTCATATCCATCCGTGTCCTCCCCACCGCGGGGTGACCCTGAGGGAGCGACCGGCCGCGGTTGCTCCGGTGGCTCGGGCCCGGCTGTCTCGGGCAGTACCCCCGGTTAATAAAACGTCATCCTCCAGGGATGGAGCCGGGGCTCGTTTCCTGAGGAGGGCGGTGGTGGTGGCAGGGCACGGGCTGCGGCTGAGCTGAGAGGCCTGCCAGGCCGGGGCGGGGGGTCCCGGGCAGGAGTGGAGCCTGCTTCTGGATCCAGCCTGGGCGAGGGGCAGGAAACACTCGGCCTGTGCTGGGCCTTCCAGAGCCACGGTTATGGGTGTGCTTTGGAGGGGCGGCTGTCTGAGGGGAGCAGGGCAGAGAGACACAGCCCCAGTGTCCCCAGTACTGAGGCCTGATCTTCCCTTTGCTTCAACAGCGCTTGCCCAGTTGCTGGCCCTTGGCTTCACACTGCTGGCCCGAATGCCAGACCGTGTGCACCCTTCTGGCAGCCATCTCACCATGGTGGTCGTCCCCTACACCTCCACTAGCCACCCTGAGAGCAGCCACACCAGCCACCCTGCACCCCAGCTCGTGGCTGGAGAGGCCACCTGGGAGGCCTGGAGGGTGAGTTGGGGAGGGGGTCGCTGGCAATCCCGGCAGTGTGCCCCTGGGGCGTGTGGCTCGCCCTAGGAAACAAGGGGTGAAGGAGACACCACGCTTTCAGGGTCCTGTGTGCGCATGTGGTGTGTGGGCGTGCGCACACAGGAAGGGGGGTGGCAGCAGGCTGTGTCCCCAGAGTCCAGGCACAGGCAGCCTGCGCTCGGGGCAGGGGCAATGAGACCCCAGTCGGTATTTCTGTGCAGAGCTGCGCCTTGTTCCCACCCACGGCCTTGGCCCGTTCATGTTCCCTGTCTCTGTCGGTAACTTGACCCAGCCCGTAGCTCACACGGGGCCTCTGGGTGCCTTTCACTGCAGCAGGCACTGAGAGCTTCCAGATGGCCCCAGTAAGTGGATGCCCTTGCCAGCGCAGGGGGCAACCGGGGGCCACTGCGCGTCCCCGCTGGATGGCAGCTGTGCCCGGATCCTGCCCTGCCTGGCAGAGATGTGGTCCCTCTCCTGCAGGTTAACGTCAAGCGGGTGTTTGCCGCTTCCTGTAGGGTCGCCTGGTGCCAGTGGGCTCCCCTGAAAACTGCCGGTCCCTCCGTGCATGGCTCGGACAGTGCCTGGGGAGAGCTTTGACTCGTGTCATTGGGGAAGCTGGAAGATTTGGTCCGAATTTCGCTTGAAAAAATAAAAAATGTTTAAAAACTGGCCAGGCAGTGCTGGTAGGAGCAGGCTCACACTGTTTGTATTCCTGGGCCTGGAAGGGGGCTGGCTGCTGCCGTTGATGGGTTGAGGGGGAGACCTAATGAGCCACCTCATTTGCATGAGCAAGTGCTAATTTTGGGATAAGTGTGTGGAGGTGGAGGTGGCAGGGCTGGGCCAGTGGCTCCTGGCCACTGTCGAGGCCTCTCCACAGGGGTGCAGGTGAAATCCTGGGTCTGGCATGTGGCTGGGCACATCAACATGCAAACAAACGGGTGTTAATTAGAAACTTGGCACGGCACGTCCTGACGAGAACTGCTCTGCTCTGGGGCCTCTGCGCTCTGCCAGGGAACTGCCCTTTGGCCGGGCTGCTCAGTCCTGAGCAGCCCCGCAGCTGAGCTGGCCGCTAGAACAGATGTGGCATCGCAGCGGTGGCTTTCAAGGTCACTTGGAGAATGCAAGAACAGCAGGACGGAGCGGTTCCATGAGGACAGAGGGCCCTGAGGGACCTGCTCAGACTCCTACAGGTTGGGGAAAGAGCGGCTGGAAAGCTGCCCAGCAGAAAAGGACCTGGGGCTGCTGGTCAACAGTGGCTGAATATGAGCCAGCAGTGTGCCCAGGTGGCCAAGAAGGCCAACAGCATCCTGGCTTGTATCAGAAATAGTGTGACCGACAGGAGGAGGGAAGTGATTGTCCCCCTGACGCCACATCTCAAATACTGTGTCCAGTTTTGGCCCCTCATTTCAAGAAGGACATTGAGGGGCTGGACCGTGTCCAGAGAAGGGCAACAAAGCTGGTGAAGGGTCTAGAGAACAAGTCTTACAAGGAGCAGCTGAGGGACCTGGGGGGGTTGAGCCTGGAGAAAAGGAGGCTCAGGGGAGACCTTGTTGTTCTCTACAACTCCCTGACAGGAGGTTGGAGTGAGGTGGGGGTCGGATTTTTCTCCCATGTAAAAAGTGATAGGACGAGACAAGACGGCCTCAGATTGCACCAGGAGAGGCTGAGTTTGGGTATCAGGAAAAACTTCTTTACAGAGAGGGTTGTGAAGCCTTGGAACAGGCTGCCCAGGGAGGTGGTGGAGTCCCCATCCCTGGAGGGGTTTCACAGACATGTTGATGTGGTGCTGAGGGACAGGGGTTAGGGACCCTGGCAGTGCAGAGGGAACAGTTGGACTCGATGATCTTAAAGGTCTCTTCCAACCAGGTGATTCTGGGATTCCTTTGCCGGTCTCCTGCAACTAGTTGTCTCTGTTACAGCTGCCAATTCCCACTCTGCTGCTTTTCTCCTAAGGGCTTCTACTGATGTATGAAGAGTGCCCTGTGAAGAAGCACCGGACCCAGATCGGGGTATTTTTTTCCCCAGGCCGGTGATGATAAAAGGCAGTTGATGCTGAGGGCCTGAGAAGTCATTGGTGTCTGTTGCCCTGTGGCTGCTGACAGCCCCTGACCTGGAGATGGCGACCAGGCTGTGTCAGATGAAAACCTGCTCCCTGTCTGCCATGGAGTCGGGCTGGCACTGGCCGAGGAGCATCGTCAGGCAAAAGGCAGTGCTCTGAGAATGTCCTGGTCACAGCTGGACCTGTGCTTGCTGGCCGGGCCAGCTCCTGCTGTCTGAGGCTGTGATAAACCAGCGCAGGGGCTGTGCCGTGTGATAGGTGTCACCTCCAGAGCAACAAAACTGTTCCTGCAAAGTCCAGGCCAGCAGAGAATCATAGAATGATTGAGTCATAGAGTGGTTTGGGTTGAAGGGACCTTCAGAGCTCCTCCAGTCCGACCCCCTGCAGGGAGCAGGGACATCTGCAACAAGAGCAGGGCGCTCAGAGCCCCAAGGTCCAACCTGACCTGGAATGGTGCCAGGGATGGGGCTTCTACACAGAGCCCCAGTGTCTCTGGTACCTTGAGAACTGAATCCTGGGGAAGAAACTTGCAGCTCTGACATTAAAAGTGGTCTTGCGGGCCACGAGGTTTGGGCTCCGTGTTTGTGACCCTGCCTGTGTAGCATCTGCTTTGGCTTCGGGTTGTGGTACTTCAGTGACCACCTGGAAGGGCGCTTTGAGAGCAGCTGGTCACCAGAGTTCAGGAGAGGAAAACTCTTAACTGCCTGTCGCTGCCCAGGGCAAGGCAGCACAGCAGGAGGTGATAAAGGGGTGGCTGTTTTCTGAGACCCGCTCTGGAGCCAAAATCGCTGTGTGCTTGGCGGTGTCTGTCGTTCAGGGTGCACGGAGGGTCTCCTGTCTTGGAGGTGATGGACAGTGGTGTGTGGAGAAGACAGGACAGCAGCGTGAGGAGAAGCAATGGAATACAAAATCCGACATGCTTCTGGAGAAGCCAGGCAGGCTTTCCTCCACAGGCTGAAGGCGTGCTGGCCAGAGGGGATGGTCCCACGATACTCTGGCTACAGGGACCAGAACAGCTTCAGAAGTTCCCTTCCCCGCCTGCCTGTTTCTGTCCCCTCTGCTGCGTCACTCGATGGTTTTGGGGCCACGTGGTGTAAATCAGACCAATGCCATGATCCAGGCTGGGAGCAGCCTCCCCAAATCAGGAAAAAGGTGAGGAATCAGGGGACAAGAGCAGTGTCCCAACATAGCCATGTCAGTTCCCACCACAGGAACACCCTGTTGTCCCGTGGAAACATCTCAATTCTCATGCAGTGAGTACTGGTGTTTGGGGCCATAACGTCTGTTTTCCCTCCCCAAAGTGCAGGACCGCAGGAGGAAGCTCCGCCAGGTGACTCCCAGGGAACTTGCAGGGGAAGATCTGAGCGTCGTGAGCTGGCCTTGAGTTCACCATCCTGCCAGGGGTCACCTGTGTGTCACGCTGAGGAGCCCAGGTGAGCATGTCCGGTGTCTCCAGCTCCCACTGTCTCACTGGGGACAGGCAGAGGTCCCACGGGTCCAAGCAGGCCTCGTCTCTTGTTCCCCAGAAGAGCCATTCTGCCGCGACGCAGCCCGCGGAGGGAGGAGGGGCGCCCCACATTTTGGCACAGCGAGGCGCACAGCTTGGAAGGCTCACGGCAGGGAGTCAGACGGGGTGAAACGCAGCGTCCCCTCCGGAGCCAGGACACCCAGACTCAGCCCTCTGCTCTCCAGAGGAGGTCACGACTTCTGGCGGGGAGGGTCCAGGAGGTCTGGCGGGGCGGGATCACCCCAGCGCTCAAACCCAAACCACGCTGTGTTCACGAGCTTCTGATGTGCATCTTTTCCAGGCAACGCAGACCACGCATCTGCTTTCCACGCTCTTGGAGCATCTCTTGGTGATGGCTGGGCTGTCGCACGGCACAGGTCTGCCTGCAGAGGCAAGAAGATGACATTTCGGCTTAGCGCAGGCCGGGACAGCAGCGAGCCAAGCTGAAGACCATGCAGCTGAGCCAAGCTCGAGGCCACGCAGCTGAGCCACGCTCAAGGCCATGCAGCTGAGCCAAGCTCAAGGCCATGCAGCTGAGCCAAGCTCAAGGCCAGGCAGCCGCCTCTCCCCCCTCCTAAGCCCTAGTCCCTCCCCTGTACCGCAGCCTGGGTGGTAGCAGCTCCATCGCTGCCTTGCGCCGGCTCCGTTGAGCGCTGGAGGGCACTGTTGGAGCTTGGAAAGAGGCGGTTTTGTAGGGTGGAAGATTTGTTTGGTGTCACACCGTGCAGAGACAGGTCAGTTTGCAAGGACGCTGGTTTCCACTGGAAGCTTTGCTGGTCGCAGGGGTTTATAACTTGGCACGAACGCCCCATCTCTGGCAAAACCTTGCGCAGAAAATACCAAGTGATGGAGAATTCTTTTATCTTCCTTTTCCTGTGAGCTTTTCTCCCTTCCATCTTTTTAACCCCAAAGCTGCTCCTGAGGGTCTGATTTGAGGGAAAGGGGTGGCTGCACCGTCAGCCCTTGAGGAGAAGCAGAGCAATCAAACACATGGAAACACGCTTCCCCTGCACAGATACTTCAAGTTTCCAAAGTGCTGTTGACTTGCAGCCTGTCCGTGTGCGAACAGAGATCCCATCACTCCTGGTGTCGGGCTTCACAGCAGCAGCTGAGCAGGCTGGGCTCTGGGGTCGCTGCCACCGCAGCTCAGGAGGGCTGTGCTCGGCACTCTGCTGGGAAGCTGGGCCAGAGAAGTTATTTACATCTGCTGGCGTAGTGTAATTGCTAGGGGAGCGGAACCCCACACACAGCCCCGCCAAGCTGCCCCAGAAGAGTCACTGGGACGTACCAAGCGATGTGCGCTCTGTGTGTACTGAGCTCCAGCTTCTCTCCCGCCCCAGTCCTGTGCCTCCTCCCAGGGGAGCAGCCGTTTCGTGGCAGAGGGGTCTCTGTCCCCACTTTGGCTCCATCCTCTTGCCTTTGCCAGCACGTTCCAGAGCGGTACCCCGAGCTGTAAGGTGCCATGTTACTCCAGCCACATCGCCATCTTTTGGGGAACGGGACATTCACATTGAGAAGCAGGGACTGTAAACGGATTTGGAGTATTTCACTGCTGTCTTTCTCCAGCTAAACCAAGTTTCCACTTGAGTGGACAACTGGCACCCAGACTGACTTCCTGGTGCCCTCCTGTAGTTTCTGGTTCTCCAGCTTCCTTAGCTTTTTTGACTTCATCACTTTTTATTGCAGTGGTTCCCGAGAGAGACTGTGTCCTTGGCTTGTGCCACTCCTGCTCTCTTCTGTGTGGTGTGCGGGGAAAGATCTCCTGTGTCCCGGCTCCCTCAGGATGCCATGCTGGTTCCACTCTGTTGATGAATGTGGTGGTCCAATGTCTGAGCAGAACACGTGGAGAACATCAGGCTTTCCCAAATGCATCTTCACCTTCTCCATCAGATTCTGACTTCAGTGGCCTCTAGAAAGTCCAGTTCCCGGGCTCTGTGGTTGCCATCGCAGCGATCGCGTAGCTGTGATCCGTTACTGAATGTGATCGGGTTTCTTCCAGTCTTTTCACAGACAGGTTGGAGTTTCAGGAGACTGCAGAGATTCCTTTCAGGATGGGGCACAGCATTTGTCCTGAGCTGAGCATCAATATCCAGCGCTGGCACCACTCCAGGCATGTCTTCATCCTTGACCCAGCATGCCCAGGCATCTGTCCATGATGTCAGCCCTTCAGTCCCCTGGTAGTAGTGCTTGGCCTCTTTTCAGCAAAATCCCACCCTAAATGTGGCCCAGAGCTCACCCCTCACCTGCTGGCAAGAGCTGCTGCTATCCACCATGTCGATTTTCTGTGATCTCACCAACCTGCTCTACAAATTACCGTCCCGTCTCAGTACCTGCTTCTGTTGGGAGCTTTGTGACATCCTTTGAGCCTCTCGTTGCAGCCACACCAGTGCTGTCACAAGCTGAAAGGCTGCAGAGCCATCTCCATGTGCGGATCCGGGGAGCTGGAGGGTTCATCCCCTTCCAGAGGACACAGTCAGCAGCTCATTCTCTGTCCAAGCGCATCCTCCTTCCCGTCCGCAGGTGCTGCTGGCGAAGCAGCCAGCCTCTGGCGTGGCAGGACCCTGTCTCTAGACTCGCAAGCTGCAGCCTGCCGCGGGCGCTAAGCACCAAGCGGTTCCTCCACAGCCACAACTCCTCCATCCGCTCCTCTCCCTTCTGCCCGTTGTACATCTCTCTCAGCCAGTGCCTCCAGCGCTAGCAGCTACCCCTCCGTATCGACTCTTTCTCATAACTGTTGGTCTTGAGACGTTTCTTCTGTGTTAGAGCTGCTTCTCTCAGCACCTCAGGTTCTGTTTGCTACCTCTGCAGGCCCGTGCTGATGGAGGGTTCCCCGCTCCTGAACCAAATATTTTTTCTGTTTTTTCTCTGGCTTTAGGTAAAAACCAGTATCACCACACCCCCATTTTGTCCAGTGACAGCCCCCACCAACACCTCTCTCCGCTGTTCTAGGTCTTCAGACACCATTCCTGGGCTGAAGAGTCTGTTCTTCCAGAAATCGCATGCCCGTTTAGATAATAAAGGGTTTTCCTTCCATTTCCCGGTCTTTGCTGCTGGGGCCCAGCTCTGCTCACAGCAGCTTTTCCTGCCCCGCATGTGCACGGCTTTGTCCGCGATCCAGCATCCCTGGTGGTCTGGGTCCCTCCGTGTTGTCCGTTTGCTCCGTTTCTAGGTGCTGATTTGTTTTGCTATTAACCTCCCTCCCTCCCTTGCTGCAACTCTCCCTAGACTGGCTGCTGCCAACGTTTCATGTGTCGTGTGCTGCGTAACAGCGCAAGGGAAGGGGACTCCGCGCCTGGAAGCCGGTTCCCTGCCGGAGCTGTTTCCAGCAGTGGCATGTGCTGGCGGGCTCCAGCCATGCGCTCGCCTGCTGGTTTAGCTGCTGTCCCTCCAAACTGCCTCCTGTGGCACATGTCCCTCTGCACGTCCCAGCCCGGTTGCTGCATGGACCATGTTCCTGCTGGGGCAGAGGCTCCTGCCAGGCCCTTGTTGGCCCTTGGTGCGCGCAGGCGGCCCCACACCGGTGCCTGCTGCTCGCTGGCAGCAGGAAGCCTGGCTTTCCCACCACCACGCTATGCCTTCTCTGCTGGAGGAGCAGGGCACGGAGACTCCTGCAGTCCACTGACGGTGTGAAGGTAGTGCCATGGTCTGGATCGCGAGCTCCTTTCTGGGTGGCAGGGCTGAGAAGGGTTAGATGTTCTCCGTCACTCAGCTTCGCGGCTAAGTCTGTCCCCTGTGTACCTGGGAAGCACCCTGCTTCCAGGCTTCCATCACAGAGAAGTGCCCAAATACTTCAGAAGGGCCCATCCTCATGGACCAGGCCCTGTCCTGTCCTGTGGTGGGATCAGTGAAGGTCAAGCAGGAGAGGTCCTGGTGGCTGCATGTAGCAAGGTGTGACCTATCCTTGGGTGATGCAGGCAGAGCAACGTGCAGCCCATGTGCCATCCCTCAGCATCCCAGTCCGAATGCCAGGCAGGACGTTTTGGGAAGCGGGGGTGCAGAGAAGGCTTCTTTGTCAGTTTGTGGAGCTGCTGATAATCATCTCTCCATCCTCATGCCACAGCTTGTTGTCCCTGCCATCTGCTGACATGTTTGTTTGTGCACGGAGATGACTTGGGGGTTAAATATAACCGCCATCTGCTTTCTGCAGCAGTCCCCAGTCAGCTGGGTGGGAGCAGTGGGGGTGTGGCAAGGTGTGAGAGAAAGGAGGGAAATTATGGACATCGTCTTTGTCCCCCAAGAAAACAGGCTGCGTTACCCCGGCGGTGGAGGGAGGGTGCTGGGGGACAGCCAGCCAGTCTGGTGGGGTCGGACCAGGGCTGGGAAGTTACCATGTTTGCTGGCTGATTAGTGGCCTGGAAAATTGCAATCCAGAAAACATTGTCCACAGTGACCCAAAATAGTTATTTCTTTGCAGTTTTCCTTATTGGCTCCAACTTTGGTCATATCTGTGAAAGCTGGGGCACTGACCACCAGGCTCTTCTCCCCATGGGCAGGACTGGCTCCTGGGAAGGGGGAAGCTGATCTGCATCCCGGGCAGGGGAGGATGGAGACAGGCTCCTGTGTCCAGGGGCTGCCCCAGCTCCTTCTGCTATCACGGAGGAGCCCCCAGCCATTTCTGACGTGTGGAAGCAGCTCACGCCAACCCATGTTACTTGGCAACCTCAGTCAAACTGGGTCAGCACTGGCACCGAATTTCCTCAAAAATTCATTATGTTTTCACGTGGGAGGATAATTCAGGCTCCATGTGAGCTGCCTCTACCCAGCAGCCCCCCTGCCCAGCCCAGCCCTCCTCTGGCAGGCACAGACCCGGCTGGGGCTGCCAGACCTGCCTGACCCAGTTCCCCTGTAAATCACCGGCTCACGGAAGTCACGGCATTTATAAATATGGATCCTGTCTTCGGGGAAAGGCACCATTTCGGAGAGGGAGGTTTTGTCTACATAGCATTAAATAGAGATGCTGGAGTTATTTTTGGCTCTGTCAACAGCGTGGCCCTGTGTGGCTGCCCTGTGCGCGGGCTGAGCACACCAGCCTGCGCCCTGCTCCCGCTCCCTGCTCCCGCTCCCTGCCCCTGCCCCTCTGCCCCGGGCTTGGTGCCTCGGGGATGTCCATTCTGGGGTCCCTCTGGGCAGGGCAGATCTGGAAATGTCTGTCTGTCACAGGGCTCTTTACAAGGGACGTGCTTTAGCTCCCCGACTGTTTTATCCCTCTCCCCACACACTGGGGACATGTTGTGCACGACCACCCACCACTCCAGAGCTGCCCAGGGCACGAGTAACAGTGCGCTCCAGTCCAGTGCGTGGTACCCTCTGGGAAAAACACCACCGGCACCTCCGCTGTGCCCCGCTGGGCATCTGCACCCTCCGCAACACAGAGGGGAGACTCAGAAACAGGGTGGCCAAAGGTTTCCAGGGCCTTGTGAAGCCCCAGAGTGTTTGTTGGAGCGTTACGTGACTGAGATAATGTTTCTAATCAAGCCTGTGAATCGACCTTGTGAGGTCTGTTACTTCAGCTGCGAAGGATGAAGAATGGCACGTGTTCTTGTGGGCTGGGGCACTGCTCTTGTAGTCACTGGGTGGACACCTGTGGGTGGGAGCTGGAAACCTTAGTCTAGCCTGATCTCCTGGGATGGAGAACCTCCAGAAAAAGAAAGCGATTCAGTCATAAATGGTTTCATATTCAACCACGCCATCGGAACTCCCCATCCCTGAGGATGAGGGCTCTCATTTAGAGCTAGAGCAGATCCTGCTATGGTCCTGCCAGGGTACTGGACCCTACAGGCCATGTAATCCATCCGGAGGCAGTGCTGGACATCTGCTCCCTAGCAACAACCGCTTGAACCTTTGTGTGGATAAGGCTGCCCTGGCTGGGACGTGGTGCAGGTAAGACAGAGGTGACCACAGCGTAACATGACCGCAGGGTAACGTGACCAAAGGGTAACGCGACCGAAGGGTAACGCCGGAGTAACGCGGGGTAGTGGAAATTCAGCCCTGGATTGAGTCAGACGCCTGAGTCAGCAGGTCCCAGAGCACAGACCGCAGCATCCAGCCTTGTGCAGGGAGAGGTCAGCTCCCACTCGTGCTGCACAGGATCCACGTGGGGACAGCCAAGGGCAGGTCTGCATCTGCCCACGTGGGATGCAGAGGTCTTGGAGCTGTGGAGTAGGGCAGATGGGCATCTCCTCACCCTCTACCCACATCTTCCTGCTATCTGTGGCCGTGGCATAGGGAATCTGCATGGGTCATGGTCCTGGTCAGCAGGACACCTCCTTCCCTGGGGAGAGAGAGCCCCTGTGTCCATGCTTGCCTGACATGGCTCTGCGTGCAGGACAGAGCAGCACCTGGTCAGGTGAGTCCCTTCACGGCAGTCCCTGCACCATGGTGGTTCCTCTCTGCTGCTCACACACCTGGTGTTTTGTACAGAGCAGGCACCCGAGTGCTGATGCTGCCCTGTCCTGCCCCATGGTCTCCTGCACACGCTGTGCTGGTTGCAGTGGACAGGAGCCTGATGGCCAGCTGTGTCCTGCCACCAGGATCCTCACTGGAGAGCTGCCATGGTGGGCACCAGGCCCAAGAGCCAAGTACAAGCTCTGCCTGGTCTTTCTGAGGGTGGGGACATACAAGTGTGGGGCTGGGAAGGAGCAGGAGATGTGGGATGAACATAAAGTTGGGGAGATGCTTAGCTTGAAGCTGTGTTCAAGATGAAATTACCCGCTTGGCTGTGCATGAGGTGAATGGTTTTGCAGACGGTGAAGCAGATGATGAAACATGGCAGAGTTGGTTTTTATTCATTCACTCCTCAGTGAGTGTTTCTGGAGATCAGAAAATTTCCACATAAATATGTCCATCTTCTCTGTCCCAAAGCCCTTCTGATGGCCTGATGGACTGTCGCAACCACACCAAGTGCATGCTGGTAAACCAGAGTGCTGTCCTTCAACCCCGCCTCTGGAAACACACCTTCTTTTCATGCAGCTTGACCTTTGCAGTGAGCCTTGAGAAGACACTCTCAAGCACAGCCATGCTGTGTACCTGGGGTCTCCAGAACTCTAGAAGCAGGGTGAGACACACTGACCGTCCTCCCGCAGATGCTCCAGGACCACTTGCAGACCAGTGTTAAATAAATGTGTGTTTATGGTGGCCCACCAGGAACATCAGCCGGTGAAATTTTTGACCTCAATCTGAGGTTGTCTTCACAATTTTGCTGTTCCTCAGCCTGAAGTTAAACCACAACAGCCTTTTCTTTTTGCAGAGCAGAAAGTCCTGGGATTTTCTTTAGCTGTAGGTCACTTAGGTCTTCAACTACAAGCATGGGTTGCTGGAGCAAAAGCAAGACCCTGTAAAGAAACTGTAAATCCAGAAGGATTATAGCCAACATCACAAACAAGGCATTCGATATTTTTAGGGTGTATTTCCAAGCAGCTGAGTGTTCACTCACAATTACAGCCCCTGGAGAAGATCTGCCAGATCTTCTCCAGAACTAAACAGAGGATAGAAAGAAACCTGGAGGCTTTAACTTTCATATAGGAAGGGCAATTCAATTAAAAATTAAAATGAGCAAAGGGCTGGAGCAATTGTCTTGTGAAGAGACACTGGAAAGGTTGGGATTCATCATTTTGGAGAGGAAAAAGTTGGGAGGGATGTGACTGAAGTTTACAAAATCCCCAAAGCAGTGAATCAGGTGCACATGAAATCAAATCCGAAGGACGAGAACAGGGGGCAGTCAGTGGGACTGGTAGGATATCACTCTAAAACAGAGAAAAGGAAAGATCTCTTCATGCAGTGAGTAAAACCTCAGGAACTTACTGCCACCAGAGGCTGTGGAGGCAGATGCTGTCAGCATGGTCAGAAAGGGTCAGCTAAAGGACGCCGGGTCCATCAGGGAGTATCAAAGGGACAGGTAGGTGCGTGCCTTCTACTGCCCCAAGCCCAGCAATGCTGGATGGTCAAGTACGAGGTGCTCAGGCTGCAGAGGGCTCACCCGAAGCAGCATCTCCTATTCCCCTGCTAGATGCAGGCTGGACATGCTGTAGCTCTGGCCCAGTATGGTGTCTCTTAAGTTCCCATTCCCTCTCCTGTTCCATTTTTCTCCTGCAGGATTTTTCCATCAGTTATCACTCAGCTAATGGGGCGTCTCCGCAGTGGGACTGAGGGACGTGCCCATGGGGGTAACCTCCACTGTCACCAGGTGGAGGGCAAGCTCTTATTGATAGGGAGGAAACACACGGGGCAGTGTGTGCCGTGTCCATGTCCAGGCACTGAGACCATCCGCTTTCAGCTGCAGACACCCCTGCCTGCCAGCTCCTCGCCTGCACAGCCCTGAAGAGCCTGTGGCTTGTGCTGGAGCCAGTGGTTTTGCTGTGCTGGAGATGCAGCCAGGGGTGGGCCACAGCTCCGAGCACCTCCTCATGATGAAAACGTAGGCAGTGGATGGAGCTGTCCTGGTCAGGGGCAAGAAGACACATCCTGTCCCAGCATGTGTCCAGCAGGGTCTTGCCAGTGTCGCCCAAATCCTGTGCTCCCATCAGCAGAGGTTGTGAACCACACACCGTACAGGGGCCCTCGCAGGCCGTTCTGTGTTGGTTCTTTCTCCTCAGGGTCTTTGCAGAGGCAAATAACCCATCTGCTTTTCCCAACACACTTCCCCTCACTTGTTGAGGCCACTTTTCAAACGAATCCCACCTGAACAGGAGGCATGGTGCGAGGTTCAGGCAGACCCAGGACATCATAACGATGACCCAGCTTCCCAAACTGGCACGGATCTTACTGCAAGTTCCCCTTTACAAGAAAATATTCATTAAAGATGCGTAGGAAGCAGCTAGGGATGGGTGAAGTGGGCTGGGCTGGGTGAGGAGGAATGCTCCATCTCCATCTCTCAGTTCCAAACATACACCTGGTTTCTCAGAGAAGTCATTTAGAAGATCTTAGTCCTTCCCAGGGCTTAGAAACTGGTGCATGAGGATCCAGCTGTTTTTCTTCACATCTGTATCAGGATGCAGAGGTCCTCACAGCCGTGGTGGCTCGCTTGACTAAACCTTGTCGGTGCAATGAGCTGAGTGGCGCAGTTTAAGGCCAGGATTTCAGTGTGCTGAATGGTTTGACCAAAGTGTCCAGTCTGGCTTCAAGCATGAGACGCGTTTCGAAAGGCAACTGGTCAAGGATGAAAGCTGCGATTGTCCAGCAAGACAAAGGAGCCGAAGCATTTCACTCTCTTCCGAATCCCTCCCGGGGTGACCTCGGTTCCTGCCAGCGACTTCCTCACTCAAGAGTCTCAGTCAAGAAACTTGGACAAGCAATATTTAGCCTCAAACTATTTTCAGATTTTTTTTTTTTTTTTTTTTTTTTTTTTTTTTTGTTTAGTTGTTGTTCATTTGCCACGATGCCTGATGGGGCTGCTCGGCCACATGCGGTGGCTTCTGCCCATGGGTTGGGTGGACCCGAAGCTTTACAAACAGAAGGAAGATGGGTGCTGAATAGCAACCGGCAAGTGGCACAATTGGGCGTTTGTGCTGTCCTCCAGCGAGTGCCAGCATCCACAGCTGCTATTTGCATCTGCCTTCCTGCTGGGCAGTTGACCAGAGAGGTGGCCAGTTTGGCTGCCGCATGGGGAGCCCGCAGTTTAAGTCACGTCAACCTCAGATGCAACCTTCCTTGTCTGAGCCCTTTCACATCAGAGAAGGGATGTTTGAGGTGCAAAGACCTGCCTACACAAAGCTTCGTCTGACTGGCCAGAAGGCATTTCACCCTGGCAGTGCTGAGGCCTTCTCAGACTCTTGAGACGTGGAGGAGGGCCCCACACCCGCTGAGCAAAGCAGGGTTGTTTGTGTGCTGTGGTTCTGATTTAATCCACCAGGGCCCTGGGAGCCCCTGCAGCACGTCCCGGGAGTGAGTCGCCCTCATTCAGTAGCTACGTGGTGTTGTGATGCCACAGAAGGAGCCTGGAGAAATGGCGAGTCCACCAACTCCTCCTGGGTGAAAGCAGCCCCTAAGACTCTTCTGCTGCTCTTCTGCAGTCCAGCCTAGTTTTCATCACCGTTGTCACGGAAGAAAACGATATGATATTGATCCTTCTAGGGGCAGGAGGGCACATCCCTAGAGGAGCCTGGGCATGTCTGTCCCAGTTTAACTGGGAAGAGGGGGTTCCTAAGCAAAGTGTGTCTGGGGAGGGAGACAGACCTGAGCTGCTCCATGGGCACCTGTGTCTACAGGACCCAACATCTCTCTGCCGACCCTTGAGCAGCCATTGTCTGCAGAAGTTCAGGCATGGGTTTTCCTCATTTCATGTTTTCTTTGAGCAAGTTTATTTTCTGTTTTTTCCTGACAAACTTATCCTTTTGCTTTTCTAGAATAGAATTTGTTTCTGCTGTTCTAGATCTGCCTCATAGGGGAACTACAGAAATTTCCAAATGGGGCAACCAAACAAGTCTGGGAGTAACGAGCCCTGGGAACTGCCTCCCAGCACTGCCTGGGGACATGAAATCTACTGGAGAAGGGGGAACCACCTGCACACCACCCGCCCCCGCCAAGGGTCACCATCCAGGATCCTCACCAAAGGTGACAATCTGCAATTCATGAAGTTCTGCCCTTGATACCTTCATGATATCTTCCTTGTCAGGTCGGGCTGTGAAGTGCTACAGCCAATTTGTGATGGAGAAGCCATGAGCTGTGCTGAATGTGACAAGAAGCAACTGAACTGCCACAAGACCCAGCCACGACACTCCAGTTTCAGGAAGTTTTGTTCTAAGTAACTTCCAGGATCTTCTTCCTCACAAAAATACATTTTCAAAAACTATTTTCAAAATATGAGTCATGTGCACAAAGGTATTCTGAGACATTTGCCAGCTACGGAACGGGCTCCCAGGAACACTGCGCTGATGTGAAGGAGGGAAGGATCATGAATGATCCGGAATGTACCAGAACAGGGGGACTCAAAGAGCGCAGGTTTTGCCGTCTCAGGTGAGAGTTCACACAGAGCAGCTAAGCCTGACCCTGCCGCCACGTCAGCCTGTGATGGCGATGGAGTATCGCTTTTGCCACCACGGGTTATTTCAGGTTTTCTTAGCTGAAAATTCACATTTCTAACTTCCCCAAGAGCAGCAGCTTGTGTTTCAGTTCACGCATCACAGAAGAGTGGCTGGTCTCCATTTCAAGGCCGGACGGGACGGAGAACGTACCGCCTCTCCGGGCTCCTGGTTCCAATGGTCAGCTATTCCCACTGTTAAAAATAGCTACTTTATCTCAAGCCCGACAACCACCAGCTTTGCTTTCCAATCACTGGATCTTTTTCTGTCTTTGTCTGCCCTCTTGAAGAGCCCTTTGCACTCAAAGTATTCCCCCCCACATCAGTTCTCACAGACCATGATTAAATCACCTCTTAAAAACCAGATAAACTAAACAGATCATGTTCCATTATTCTCTCCCTGAGAATGATTTCTAGCCCTGGGATAATTTTCTGGTTCTTCCCTGAGTCCTTTCCAAGTTTTCAGTGTCACTCTCAAGCAGAGGCACTGGACCTGAATGTGCCGTTTTGGTGATGATGTCACTAAAATCACACGCAGGAGTAATGCCACCTCTGTGCCTCCAGATCACATTCAGCCTTGCAGCAGCGGTGGAAGTTTCTGTTCTCTGGGTTCCAGCTGAAGGCTGAACCCTCTCCCGAGTGCCCGCGTTCCCGGTCCATTGCCGCGGGAGTGCTCTGCACGTCTGATACCAAGCAATCATTAAATGCTAACTGAAGTGTCCCCGTTTTCCTGTATTCCGGTGCCTGTGAACCCTTCATCCCTCCAGCTTGATTTCTTCCTGTGCCACCAAGTATCCGTCTGTGTTTGTCTTTAGATAAGATTTTATCCCATCCCAGGCAACCACTCTGCGCTGTCATTAATCCCATAAACGAGCTTTTCCCATGAAGTTCGGGTGCTTGCAGCATGCCAGCTGCTTCCATCAGGGAAGGAGAGTCTTTGTCATCACTTTGCACAGTACAGACCGTTCCAGATGGTCTCTATAGCATTAAGTCGGGTCTCGCTAAAACGGGAACTTTTTAGGAAGCTTCACAGGGAGTCCCACGTTTGCATTCTGGGAAGGGCATCATGGGCTTGATGGAGACAGAGGGTTCCACTCTGAAAAGGCGTCTGAAATAGTGTAGGGGGTATGTCACTTGGTGGGATCCACTGTTCCTCTCCAGCTGCAGAGAACCCCAGACATCTCTTGGACTGGACAGCAAAGTGAGGCAAAGCCGAGTGACAACGAGAGCTCAAGCCCTGTTTTTCAAGTAGCCCACAATGAAACGCAGCACCCAAATCCCCCTGAATTCTTGCCCCAGCATTTATGCATGTGCCTCTTAGCAGAGCTGCGGATCCTCATCCACCCCCGGGACGGATGGCAGCCGGGGCAGCAGCATCCCTGCGCACCCCACGCTCTGCATGGCGAGCACGGCTCTGGCAAGTGCTGCCCTTCTTTCCCCACAGCAGATCTCCTCTGGGTGCACTCGCTGCCCATCTCAAGGGGTTACTTCCCATCTAGCTATCAAGGCTCTTAGTTAACAAAGTATTTAAGAGGTTGTGGTGCCCCTCAATAAAGCACTTAGAAATATCTTTGATGTTAAGAGCTGAACTTCAGTTAAGTACTGAAGGATACAGTACTTAAGGAGTACTGTAGGAGGAGCATGGAAATGTCAGCTTGACTGTACCTGTTTGAGCTGAAGGTCTGGTGTCAAACCCAAGCCCTTTGAAGCCAGAGGCAAGCTGGGAGGTTTCAGCAGAGAAGCTGGATGGGCTCCAGAGCCACCAGTGTGAGCCCAGAGCTGCTCGCTCTCTACCTGTGCATCGCCCTTGGTTCTGCGCGTGGCAGGGAGAGGGGTGGGCTGAAGCTCTGCAAACCATTTTGTAGATCGTCCGCTTGCTTTGGCTCGGCTTTGACCAACATTGGGCAGAGTGTGCCCTGTGTCATAGCCCTGTGTCCTCTGAGGGACAGCTGCGCAGGCTGGGAGGACAGAGGCTGGCGGATTTCTGATGGAAGAGTATAAGGGGGGATTTGAAAGAGGGGGAGAGCTGAGAAGAAGGAATTTTGCTCGCAGATGTTAAGGATAACGGAATGGGGAACTACCATGGGTGGAGGTCTTCACTCCAGGGTAAACCCAGATCTCCACCCGAGGGAAGAGAGGAGGACTCCACCATGAATCTACATGCTATCAGCCAAGCAGGTGGCAGTCTGCACACCTCTGGCCAGCTTGGACCGTGGCAGGAGTTCTGATGAGCAGAGAAAAGCTTTGTTTTCAGAGGAGCATCCTTCCCCAGAGGGTTCCCTTTGGGGATGAGATAAATGCCTGGATCTGTCCTGGCCCCACCTCAGCAGGACTGTGCTTTCCCCGAGCACTGGGAAGATGCACTTGGCCCCTTCTGCTTGTTCAGCTGCACCAAAACATCATGCATCTCCTTCTGCTTCCACCATCCCTCCGCAGAAAACCAGCAATCACCACGAAAAGGCAATAACCAACTCTGGACCAGCCACATCTCAGATGGCAAAAGCTGGTGAGAGGGTCTTCTAGCTTTTCTGGATGGCTTTTCTATCTGTATTTCCTCCACTCCTTTGCTAAGCACCGATTTCTGAACCAGGACATGGCCTTCGGGGCCCAGGCCACCCTGTAGCCCCCACACCAGCAGACACAAGCCCTGCGAGAAGGAGGACCTGGCAAGAGGGCTGGGAAATATTGTCGCTTCAGCTGAGGTCACTCTGCAGCCCTTCTCTTACCCAGAGACCTCAATGCAGAAACTGGAAAATAACCCTGGAACAAACTCACATGTTATTCTCCAGCCTGTCATTACCCTGAGTCAGAGGGAGACGAGCAAAGAGCCTCTACCCCGGCTAGATGGTAATCGCAGTGATGGAAACGACCATTAGGTCATCTGGGCCATCTGCCCCCGCCGATATACGCCTCTTCTCTGCTTCATGCTATCTAGAGCGTAGCTTGGAGTGAGTCAAGTGGCGCAGCCTCCACTTTCCCATGGGAGACTTTTCCTAATAAAACTAATGGAAACATTTCCTGATATTCTGCCTAAACAGGCTGTTGCTCACACACATCCCATCACTCCTGCTGATCCTCCGCTGGGGCTATCTGCAAGTAGGTCTCTCCGCAAGTAGGTCTCTCCTTGGTGTTCATACCCATCACGTTCCTGCTGACAGTTTCGGTCATGTTTTCCCCAGGTTGCCCTCTAGACAAGCTATGTTTTACGGTATGGTGCTGGTGACTCCAGACCCGAGGCAGCAAATAGCTCTCTTCATCCTTGGAGCCCTTGGACTCCTGTGAAGAAGTTGGATTCCCCAGAAATTCTGCAAAGGGGAATATTCTGGATGGGTTTTTGTGCACAGTCAAGCAAGAGGCTTAGAGAGGTGGGCCCATGCGTGAAGAGTTTCCATGTTCCTGAAATTCCTCATGGTGATTCTTTATCTTTTGTTCTGGTCTAGTTTTCCTTCTTTAGAAGTTGATCTCTTATTTCTCCAGGGATCTCCATCCCTTTCCCTCACTTCATTAGAGCTTGAAGGCCCAACCAGGCATGTGATGCCACTTAGAGGAATGATTCAGGCACCAGGTGACTCAGAGGTTCGCGGTTTGTGAAGAGACTTCAGCAGGTACGGGCAAGGTAGATGACGGACAGAAATGGGTAGATGCAGAGATTGATGCCTTTAGGAGCAAGAGATGTAGCCATGACTTGGAGACTTTCTAGATGCTGCAAGGGCGGGGAATCCCCTTGGTCCCCAGCGAGCGCGGTGTGGGGTGTGCTTCTCGCTGACCTGGCTGTTGCTCTGCCCTTACAGTCGAGCTAGTCACCCACCGCTCCTGGGGCTTTGTCCAAGGGCATGGCTGGGGGGCACAGCAGTGGCAGTGAGGCTGACAGAGTTCACCTGCTCCTTGAACGAGTCGGGGGGATGCGCAGGGTGTGAAAAATTGCAGGTTTTTCCTCAGAACTGAGACCTGGCTTTCAAAGCACGTCTCACCGTTTGAGTTTCAGCCTCTGAGCTCCGCTTGCAAGAACCTGCCGTGCTGACTCGATGCCACCAGCCTGGGGACGCCGCAGTCCCCGAGGGGAAGAGTGTCTTGCATGGAGCAGAATGAGCCGCAATCCAAGATGGAGCCCCTGTGTAGGTCAGATAAACAGAGCCGTGCCTACAACAGGAAATTAATTTAAATTTAGAAGAAATAATTTTTTTCCCTTGGTCGAATGAGACGGGAGATCCTCCTTCTGTTCTTCATTAAGCAACAAAGGGTGAAACCAACAGCAAATTGTGTGCAAACCACCCAACTGCAGCCCTGAACTCCTGAAACATCTTTATTCACTTAATCTGGGATTCAGGAAATTCTCATCCAAGCCGGTTTTATTGGGTAGTTTGAATTGAGCTCTCAGCCTCCCAATCAGTAACAGATGAACAATTTTGCATAACATTTTTCTCCTGGATTTTTGGCTCTGCTCCGTCCTTCCTAGCGTCTGAGCTGATGAAGCCTGTTGTTCATCCTTTCGAAGAAACCAGCCTTGCTCCAATTCTGGGAATGGCCACAGGCTGTCCTGGATCCTGATCAAGGCCATGTCCCACCTTTCTCGGTTCACCTCCATCGATGGCTCATCTCCCCATTTTCTCTCTCACCACCTCCCTCTTGACTCCTTCCTCCAGCTGCTTCCAGGGCTGGCATGAAGTACTGAGCCCGTCAAGATCAGCCAAAACCAGGTTCTGTGTGCTGAAGGGCAGGCAGTAGATGCTGATAAGGTGCCACACAGCCTGACTGAGATGTGTGGACATCTGCAGATAGAACACAAGGGGGGACAGGTCCCAGCTGTGGCTGGACCTGCATGAGGAGGAAGGATGCTCTATGGGCTGACCTGCCCTTCAGCACCTCTCCAGGCAGGTGACTGCTGGGCTTGTTTCCATCATTCACTCCTGAGCGTGGCTTTTGGGGTTGGGAGCAGAGCACAGATGGGTTTCTGTACCATTGGGACACCCCTAGATCAGCATCCACGTTGGCCCATCATGCAGTACACACGAGGGTGCACCTGGCTGGTGGACATGCTGTGCCTGCAGACCTGCTCTACACACCGTGTGGACACGTGTCAGAAGCGCTGTACAAGCGAGCGTGAGCCTGTGCACACTGCGTGATGCTCATCCCCATGGCCACGGTGTGCCAGGCCGCAGGTCTCCTCCACCCCGCTGGGAACACATGGCATCCGGACCGCAGGGAGAATGCAAAAGGCAAAGGACGAGACCCTGGAAAAAAGGGGGATGTAAAATGCCTGGAGAATCCCAGCCCTCTGGCAAGGGGCTGTTCTTGTCTGCGCCCCCGTGTCCGCGCACATGTGCGTTACTTGTCAGCGTCTGTCTGCCTCCACCCTCGCTCCTTGGCTGCCCGGCGCTGCCAGGGCTCTCACGAAGGCCAGTCAGGAAATGAAAGAGGTGCTACGCACCCCCCTGTCCCCCCTCGTGGGTGGGCTCCTCACCTGCCCGTCGCACCCCGCACCCCTGCCGACCCCCTGGCAGCAGATTTTGCCGGATGATGTTGCTGCCTTGATGTTTCAGCGCTGCCAGTTCCCAGAATAACCCAGTCCCAGGGCTGGGGAAAAACACTTGCTCAGCCGATGTGTTTGCTCAGACGCTTCAGCCCAGGCTTTTATTATTATAATGCCTCCGAGATCTGGGGCTTAGAGGGGGATTTGCTGCCATGTGCCTGACAGAGAGGAGTGACCTCAGAGACACCGGAGAGCAGAGAGCGAGTAAAGCCTTTCTGGGCTCTGCGTAGGAGTGCCGCTTCCCTTCTTGGCTGCGTTCAGCTCCATCTGCTCCCTCCACACATGAGTCTCCCTGTTAGTCCCTCTTGGGCGGAGAGAGGACTGGGCGGGAGAGGAGTGTCACACAAGTGGGCTTGACATTATTTGCAGAGCTCCCAGATCAGCGTGCCCGGAATTTTAAGCATAAGAGCTATCCCCTTCATGCGGGTGGTTGTGCTGCTTCTCCGCTCCATCCTATGGAGAGCAGGGCAACGAGCAACCAGTGCATTGTCCCATCTGCATGCACTGCTCACCACATGCACTGGATCTCCAAGGGTGATGGAGCTTACTGAGCCTGCAGGCACTTGACCCTGACTCCTGACTTTTCTACCCAGGTTCCTCCTCTGCGGTTTGGGGGTCACCACTATGCATTGCAGAGTTGGAGCTGAGTCAAATCAACGTGTCAAGGATCATATCAGACATTCCTTCACTCACCCCGTGAGATGTTTGCCATCTTTTCTGCCACATAAAGCAAAGTTGCAAACCCAATGGGAAAGGCAGGAAAAACAGTCATTAATAACTGTACTTAATTACAACCTAATTTCTTGAAAAATGTGTTTGAGAGCAGCTGGCAACAAGTTGAACTGTGTGGAAAGTTTGAAGAATACCAGACCAGACATTAATTAGTCAACAGCCTCCAGAAAAGGTCAGGCTCTGGAAATATTTAAAGGTCCCATAATAAAATGAATTTTAATTCCAATGCTGAATTAAACCTTCATTGCAAATCCCCAGAAAATAGACTCCTTCCCCACAGACTACACCGTTTGAGGGTGTTTGAGGGAGAATCGTTCTCCACATACCACAGCCTCCCTATAGGGTTTCTCAAACCATCTCTTCTAGTTACCTCCTTCTGGTTGGAAACTCCACGCAAACACCTTCTTTTCCATCAAGGGAAAACTATCGTCAGTCTGAGACCTCTGGTACAAACCTCTCCAGATTACCAGCTGGCCTCTGTAACACGTCATGACCTCTCTAGAAGCCTCGTGCCATCGGTAAAATCTGATCTCAAACCCACACTTGTGCATGGAGAGAGATAATCTCTTGGGAAGTCTTGCAGAGATGCCATGGCCACAAGCAGTATGAGCGGGGATGGTTTTTGGAAGTGACCGTACGTGACTTGCTGCCAGCAGACCAACAGTATCGCTGTTACGCTGTCCCATGACGGTTTAACTCAACTCTGTCTGAAACACGAGTATATGGACAGATACGGCCTGTGGTTTGAGTCCCTGCAGTTCTCGCTGAAGCAAGGACCTTTCCCCTTGCCTCATCAGTGACCGTGTCCTGGTGGTACGAGTCATTCACCAAACTCAAATGTCCCAAGAAGGAAATCTGCTGATAAAGAAAAGCGTCTACCAGTAAAGGCTGACACTCACCCAAGAGGCATTTGGCAGAAAGCCACTATCAGGAGACCTGAGTTTCTACTGTTTCATTCTTCCTTCCTTGTTGGTTCCCCAGCCCTGTCCTTATCCCGGCCTTCTCTTCCAACCAGATGGTTCTGTGATTCTGTTTCTGAGGGACATGGTTTAGGGGCCCTGGCAGTGCAGGGTGAATGTTTGGACTCGATGATCTTAAAGGTCTCTTCCAGCCAGGTGATTCTGTGATTCTTCAAGGGTGCCCCTTGGCAAGTACCTTGCGGGAAATCCTGTGCAGAGGAAGGTGTGAGGCCACTGGAAATGTTCTATTTATAGTCAGAAGGGGCACATCTGCCACTCACTGGGTGACAACCTTGCGGGAAGAGAACTGCCCGTGCCCTGACTGTCTGGTCTACACGTCCCACCACAGACACCAGCTCCTTCCCACATAAAGGTACTGCTGTTCAGGTTGTGTGGCATTGCCCCAAAAGCTCAAGTTCAAGGTTTGCGTGGGAAGAAGAGCATTTCTGGTGCTACAGGATGGAAGCCCCATGCTGAGCCTCCACACAGAACTGCCTGCTGCTTACCCCTCCTCTCTGCTGCAGCGGCTACGTGATATGTCTCTTCCTGGGAAGTGGGACTGGCCTGGGCCGGGTGCTCGCTGGCAGATGGGTTGTGGCAGAACGCAGCATCGCCGAACAGGTGACATGCAGATTTTGTCTGAGTGCAAGCTGGAATCTCTGAGCTCTGCCTGCTTCCCTGCTGGCTCATCTGCCCACCGAGCTCTGAGGCAACCACCAGTCTCAGACCTCCTGTGCTCCTCAGCCACTTCCAGAGCAGCTGGCAGGAAGCAGTGGCTTCCAGGTTTGCAGGAGGTCATGCATAGTTTGGTTGCAGAAATTGCAAACTGTTTGGACTGCAGTTGTTTCCAAAACAAAACATCTCAGTGGCTTTCCTTCTGCAAAAGATTTTGTGAAATTTGTGTGTCCGTCCATCTCAGAATAAGGCATTTGCCCAAGATCTCCGACTTTTCAGGGAGAGACTTTTGCCCTGTGATGGCTAAGTACTGCCAGTGCTAAAAGGACAGCACATCTGACTACCAAAACATCGCTCTATTCTCCTTTTCCCTTCCTGGCACATCTCCTATGGGAGAGGGAGGGAGGTGCAGTCTAATTAACCAGCCACTAACCATCACTAACCAGGAGGTGGGAAGTAGCAAAACAAAGTCTTTCCCACAAGAGTCAATGGTTTTCAATAGGAATTGTGGGGTATCTCTTTGTAATCCCTGCCCTGGACCGTTCTGCTGGAGCTGGGGGAGGTGTTTCTGTCTTCTACCTGCCATTCAAAGGTGCCCAGTCCATCTTGGCAGGATCTGAACACAGTTGCCAGAGAGGCCAACCTGCTTCTGCAAATCCAGACCTGAGGGTTGCAAGGAGCAAACGGAGGGGCTAGGTTTGTCTGTAGTTCATTTTGGAGGAAGTTTCCTTTCCTTCTGCTCCACATCATCTCACCCCTCCCCAGAAGACAGCACAGCAACTCCTGCTTCTGAGGACACACCAGGGCCAGCCAGGTGGTCAGTGGGCTTGGAAATCCTGCTTCCAGATCAACTATCACCTGCTGCCAGACAGACTGGAATTTGGTTGTTGATCCATTTTGGAGGACACATCACAAGAAAAGTGAGGTGGAATGTGTGTGAGAGAAAACAATCTGCTGTAGGTCGAGGACAGGAGGTGCTGAAAAGGCAGAGGACAAATTTGGCAAGTAGGGAGAATGGGCTCAAGTCTCTGGTGATGCCAGGAAACAAAATAGTTCTGTCCTTTTTGAGGTGTTTGCTTGGATCAGACAGGAACAGCGGGCTGGTGTCTGGGTAAGCCTTCAAACCAGTCCTAGGATCTCAGGGGCTTCACCAAAGCAGAACACAGTGTACCCACGGGGAAACCTGAGGAATCATAAAGCATCTTCCCAAGAATTCTGTGGGCTTGGACCTCTGGGCTCCATCGTGTCTGCAATAGGGTACATACCTCACGCATCTGAAGAGTTGCTGCAGGGCTCCGTGCCATAGCTAGGGGCGATACTGCCATAAATACCTGCATCCCACAACCAGGGAGGCCCTCCTTGGGACCTTGTTGTATCTTCGTAGAAGATCATGGCACTGGAGCTCATTGGAGCAGAAGAGGGGGAGGAGAGAATCCCCAAGTCTAATTCCCTCCTGGGAGAGGACATGCCGTTAGCTGTGACTGCAACCCCAGGGATGATTTTGCACACACGCTGTTGTGACTTTGCACAGCGCACTGCAGAGATTCCCCACCGGATGTCCACCCCGCAACCAGGGATGTGCTGGTTTTTAGGGTACAGGGGGCCAAGGGCTGCTGGAACAGCCCCCATGAGAAGCTCTGACCAGGAGGGACTCCCTTTAACGCTTTCCACTTGGAGAGACAGGAGACAGTGCGGACCAGAAGCTGCTTGGAAATCACCTCTCTGTCTTCTCCTGGCCTGACTAGGGGATGGAGGTAGGAGTAGGAACACATGGGCTCGTGAGCAGAGGGACAAGGCATCCTGCCCCCACATCATGAGCTATTTTTGTGAGTCGGTCCCCGTTACACAAGCTGAGCGCCAGTAGCCATTGTCCTGCTGCCAGCCGCTGTGTTGTGGATCAACAGCGGAGTGTTTTGTGGCTGGGACTGAGGTGGACGGTGCCCAGCAGCCAGTCCAGGGTGCATCACCATCCTGCCCTGGGGTCCTGCTGCATGCAGGGTGACAAATGGCAACGGTGCCCTGCGGTAGCAGCTCTTGAGGGCTTCTCTTGCTAAGCCAGCTGGCTCAAGGCTTACTCCTGAGTCCAGAACTCAGAACTGACGGGACACACTGCAGGCAGCCAATGAGCTCTGCAAGACCCCAAGCAGCCCCGTCAGCAGAAAGGCCTCACTAACTCCAGCTGATATCAGGGAGAAAACTGCCTGGGCCCCACCTTCCGTGGTGGAAAACAAATCCCTTCCCTGGGGGAGGAGGTGACCTCTGGGATGTGTCAAGGAGCCTGCCTAGCCTTGACATGGGCTAGAACAGGCCCAGCTGTCCTGTGGGCTGCTCCCCAGGAAAGCCAGTGTGCCATGTCTCCACCTCCTTTGCCCAGAGACCTATAGGGAGCATCTGTGGGGTTGCCATACATCTCCTTCACCTTGACCCAGAAGCCCTCATACCCCACTGGCAGCTCTCAGAGCTGGCAGTTTAGCAGGGCTGGGTGAGGAGGAAGTCAAGGGCTTGGAAGATTTTCCTGCATGCGGTGATTCATGGCTCGTGTTTGGAGTGGGATGGGAGCGTTTGGAGAAGAGCCAAGTCATCGTAAAAACATTTACAAATCCCAGACGTTTTGTGGATTTCACCACAAATTATCTTCTGCCCAACACAGCCAACCCACAAGTTCATCGACATTTTTGAGCTGCAGTTTATTAATCCTCCTTTTCTATCAGTGGTGTGAAGACGGCAATGGCCAGCAAGAGGGGACATGTCATTAGAGTTGCACCAGCTGGGCAGGAGAAGGGTGAGCAGTTGGACTCCTCTCGTCACCTTGCCCAGCAGCCAAAGAAACATGGATGCAAGCCTTCCCTGGGGGAGGAGAAAGAAAAGACTGTTCCTGAGAGGACAAAGGCTCTTACTGAGGGCCACGCCAGCAGAAGATCACTGAAACCCAGGCTTTGTGCCTTTTGTCCTGTCTCAGAGTGTGAGGAGTTTGGCTGGAAGGGAGAAATAATGCCAGCATTGCCCATCACCACCAGCTTGCAAATATATTCGTGTCCCCTTTGGCTGAGCATGTGCCAGTCTCAATTGCCTCAGGACTTGCCCAGCAGCAGGGTGTAGGAAAAGGCGAAAAGCCTTCAGAAGTCTTGCCTTATGGGCTCAGCCCTTCCCTGTTCCCGGAGGACAGCAGCAGACCAGGCTTCCTTCGAAAGAGCTGTCTGTAGGCTTCTATGGAGATGTGTTATGGAAACATAAAGTCTGAATGAGGGGTCAAAGCTCAGGAAGAAATGTCAAAAAGGGATAAAAGAACATGAGGCATCGATGGCACCAAGGAAATCCAGGTTACAGCACATCTGTGAGCAGCTTTTCAAGACAGACTGACTGGGAAAACAAAGGGCAGCCCAAAACAAAAAACAGCATAAAATTAAGGACAAACTGTGCCCAAAAAAGGAGTCCAAAGGAGTCTTAAAAAGAAAAAAAAAAAGTCAAAAGTGTGTAAATCAGCAGCATTGCCCATTTGCTCGCAGGGGTGGACCAACATGAAAATACAGATAAACTCCTAAATGGTACCAAAAGGTATTTCCAAAGCCAGTGCACGGTCCTCAGAGCCCAGGAGAAGTAAGGACTCGCCAGCTGGCATCCCTTCTCCTCTGTGTCACTGCAAGGAGCTCTCGGCTGACCACCTGGAGGTATGTCTCAGAGCCTGAACGTCGGACATTTGTCCTGGTGCTGTGAGTATGTCGGTGTGAGACATGAGTATGTGAAACAGTTTTGTTTGAAATAAAATCACTGTTTCCTTCTAAACCCTTTCTCACGGATGTGGGAGAATATGTAGGAATATGGGGAGGTTTATGGGGAGGTCTGGGGAAACATTTGTACGTAGTAGGGGAAAGTCTCAGTTTGCTGTTCCAAAAAAAAAGAGCAGAACCCATCCTTCTTCATGGCATGTTAGGCTGATCCCTCAGAGAAGCTACAGCCCCTGGTTAACCTGATGTTTGGGGATGTAACTGAGCAGGTGTTATTCTCCCCATCCTTTACAGTGCAGGCTACTCTCCATCACAAGGTGGAAAGGAAATTCGGCATCTGGAGATTTCCTTCAGGGCCTCTCCAGTAGCTCCCTGGGACAGGACGCAGCTCAGCTTTCCTGCTCATGAAGGTCCTGGGAATGTGTTTGTACCTCCCTGGCAAAACGAGGGCCTGGGGAGGTCTTTCATTATTTACCAGGCAATGAAGGCAAGCAGTTGTGCCCAGGAGGAGGACTGGTCCTGGAAAGGTTCACCGGGGAGGGACAATCCCTTTCAGGTGGGTGCTGGGATGCTCCTAGTGTAGGAACAGTCGTCTCCTCTCTTACCATCTGCAGATCTCTCGGTTCATTATTTCTGATTCAGCTTTTCCCTCTTGCATCAGCCAACGCATACAGCAGCAGCTGTGGCTGACGCTGCCACCACTTCCCATTATGCACCCCCTCAGAGTGGCTCTTGGCTGCCTCCAGCCTTCAGTCTTGGCGCTGAAATGACATTTGTGATGTTTTAATTTCTATCAGCTCCTGCACCACCCCAGTGTGTGCAGACAGTGAAACACAGCAGGGAGCAATGAGCTGCCCCCCTCCAGGAACACCCATCTTGACCGGGCAAGATGGTCCCCTGGCTCCTAAAGCCAGACAGGACTACACGTGGAGGGAGGTTCAAAGCCCGGCCCTTTTCTGGACTTAGATGGGTTGGTGTTGGCTTGCTTTGGCCATCCCTCCCCTGCAGACACCGGTCCCCCACCCTCCATGACGATGTCCGGTCTTTCCCCTGCGAGTGGAAGTGCTGCCAGGACCCAACGTGCCTCTTCACGCCATGAATGAGCAGCAGCTCCCATTGCACCTTTTGGTGCCAACTACTTTGAGGAACGGCCGTGCAAACCAGTGGCCAAGGTGCCCCCAGGTGTTCAACAGCCGTTTACCAGGACCAGATCTCAAGGCTCCCATCCTGCAGCTGCGAGCCGAGAGCTCTACACTGCAGGCAGGCTCCCCGTGCCTGCTCTCTGCCTGTCCTCTGCCAGGACTCTGGTAAGGTCGTGTTGATTCCAGCTAACAAGCCTGTGCAAATCATGAGAAAAGTGGTAACTTACCTAATTCAACCTCCAAAGTATCTCAAGCCTTTGATATTTACCTTGATTTTTCTATATGAGGGCTAAAGCATCTCTTCCAGAGTGCGGCGTTACTTGATTGCACCAGCACCGCTTCATTAAAGAAAAACCTCGCCTTGCTGCTGTCGGGATTTTATGGTGCTGACAGCAGGCCATTAATAATGTACCCATTTTCTGATGTATTTTTTAACACAGAATAATTTTCCAGGACTTTCACGACCATTTTGAGAATCGGCTGCCCTCAGGGCAGTGTGGGAAGCTGCAGGCAGAAGCAAGTCCCCAAACTGGCGGGAGGAGATGGGACCCCATCCAAGGCAGGGGACTGCCTGATCATGGGGACAGAGCGAGGTGCAAGGCAGCCTGACCCCGCAGGAAAGGGCCAGCACGTCTGTGAGGGAGGCTGGAACGATGGTGTTTCCTCAGCACAGGTCCCACCCAGGATGCCCTCCCTGGATGAAGGACAGAGACTGGATGTTTCCCTGCAGCACCACAGTATCTCAAGCAGAGTACTCGTAGTAAAATCGCGTGAGAAGTGTTGGCCAGGGGATCAAACCTCCTGATCCAGGCTTTGACCTGCTCTCTGGGGTTAGCAGGAAAGCAGCGTGCACTGGCAATGGATTTTCTTTGCCCTTCTTCAACTGGCTGCCCCCTCAGACAGCTTGGGGAGGGGTCTGATGCAGCGTCTCTACCTCCCACCACCTCACCCCAGCGCCTTCCTCTACCTTCCCAGTGAGTGAGCTTGAAGCAACTTAAAGCTCTTTTCTCTCTTTTCTCCCGTTCTCAGCGTCCGTCCATTTGAATATCCCTTCTCTCCGCTCCAGCTCCGCAGGCCCCAGGGATTTGGCGCTGGCAAATAAGCTCAGGCAAGCAGGAGCTGACTGTCACATGACCCTTCTTGTAATTTGCTGGAAATCTCGTCCGTAGGATAAACAGACCAATGTTAACCTTTATATAGTAAATAAAACTCCAGTGAATGTGGCCACTTAACATGTCTAAAAGCTACATTTCTACTTTTAATATTAACACATTTTTAAAGAAATCTTTCTCTGGCAAAAGCCAAAAA
Organism: Bucorvus abyssinicus; assembly: GCA_009769605.1. Lineage (NCBI taxonomy): Eukaryota > Metazoa > Chordata > Aves > Bucerotiformes > Bucorvidae > Bucorvus > Bucorvus abyssinicus. The sequence goes on along the minus strand of CM020049.1, from coordinate 310,311 downwards.
AATATTTGTTTCCTGTTTCAGTAAATAGTCGGCACGGCAGAGCAGCTCCATCTGATCCTCGCTGCCTGCTCCACACAGCTGATCCCCCTTTATCCCTGTTTACTGCAAGGATACGCTCGGATGCGTTCGGCCACTCCTGCCTGCACATGTCCGGAGAGCCCATATCCTGTTTACAGCATCTCGGCCCTGGTCCCCTGCACGGGGAGCTCCCAGCAGGAGAGAGAGAAGGAAAAAGGGTCGAGGGAGAGATGCTGGGTTGTGGAAGGAAAGAAAGGAGGTGCAGAGATGTCTGCTGCCACCTCCAAGAACATCTGACTGAGAGCGACAGCAGCAGAGCTCAGTAGGTTCCCCGATGGTCCTGGTGCCATCCTCTCCTCAGTAGGTGCCTGCTGATCCCGTGGGAATGCCTGGAGCAGGACTTAAAATCTCCAGAGCAACTGAGCTGTTGTTGGGGACTGCGTTAGCGGTGGAGGAGCTGCCCTATGCTGTGAGCACTGCGATGCCTTCCAGTCCCATGGCCATTGGGCACCTCTCACCAGCTTCCTCGGGGGATCAGAAACTCCTGCAGCTTCCATGAAGCCTCTGATGCAACCCTTGCTCGGGAGCTTGGAGCCTGGGGCCTTCAGCGTGTTCCGAGCAGGGAAGGCTTGGGAGCCTGACTTATTTTGCTCTTCTCTACTGTTACGGATGGACGGAGCAAGGCTCTTCCATTTCCTTCTGAAAGGACTGCACCCATCCAGCAGTCCGCTCGCAGAGATAGACATGGCCATCAGACGAGTGAGCTGTGCCAGGTGCCTCTGAGACCCGTCTGTGCACACACCTGGGGAAGGGAACCCATGAAACCTGCCGGGGACTTCACCCTTGTATCCGTCTGACCCTCACAGTGATTTCTGCCTCCCCTTCGAAGCGCTCAGTGGTTGCTTTGGAAACACAGGGGTGGAATAGGTCCTGGAGAGGATCTGGGCGTCTTTAAGCCACACGTGCTTTCTGCAGACAAGTTCAGGAGAGGAATAAAAGGCAGAATGAGGTTTAGGGGAGACAGGAAAGGGTTTGCACGCCTTTCTGAGAGAAGTCTTGGTTCTGGTTTCTTGGCCAATCTGTCTGAACTGTGACGTTCTGTGTCATGTCTGACTCGCATTCAGAAGGAATTCAAACGCATCCAGCATCAACCTGTCTCTCGTAATGGGCTGAGCCTCTCCGGGCAGTGCCTGGGCTTTAGGGGACACCACGCCTGGGCTTTGGGGGACACCAGGCCTGGGGAGGATGACTTGCCCTTGCACTTCTGTGGCAGGATGACCGCAAGGCCTGAACCCAGGCCGGCTGAAGTCAGCAGGCATGCTGAGTGACACGGGACCAGACCCCCAAAGGGGTTTGCTGTGGTGCTCTGCGCTGCACAGCCTGAGGTTTAGGTGTCTGGGTCAAGAGAGAGATTTTCCTCTGTGATGGACCAGGAAGCTGGGGAGGAGGCCCAGGCAACTTCCCAACGTCCAGCACTGGGAGCACTGGACCGGGAGACCCCTGCTGAGCAAGGGAGAGGCTCTGAGGCACAAGCAGAGAGCAGGCACCGGAGGACCTGGCTGCAGCCTAGAGGCTTTGGCTCTCAGCAACAGAGCCCTGAGATCTGGTCCTCTCCTCCTAGGTGGCTTGTGCACATCACATCTGACAGCCCCTGGATGAAATGTTGAAACGATGCAGAGTCTCTGAGCTGAGTAATTTACATCCTGCGGGTTCTGTGTCACACACTGCAGCCTGCACTAAGGCACTGGCGGATGAGGGAGCTTTCATGGACCACTTCCAGCTTTGGGTCTCCTGGGGAGTGGGAAGAGCAAAGAAGATAGTATGAAGACTAACAGCCTCACCAGTGCTTCCCTAGTGGCTGCCTCCCTAAATGAGTTACCCTCCATCCATCACAAATCCTGCTCCAGTGCTGGGGTTATCCCACAGCTCCCAGCCAAGCCTGTGTATCATCATGCCCCGTCCAACCCACCAGTGAGGCAGTCTCAGCATGACTACCCTCTGCGTCCCAGCTCAGGGCTTGCTGTGGAGGGGCACGGGGACATGGGATGCAGTTTGAGCCGAGCCATCCCGGAGCTTGGAGACCCAGGGGAGCCATCCCATCCAGAAGTTGGCAGACAGGGACCCACGAGCTCGGGTGGCAGCCACCTGCCCTGGGCTATGTTCTCCAACCCCCCCAGCCCGAAGACAAGTGGGTTTTGTTCAGGATGTGTGCAGGAGGTGGCCGGGTGACCCCTCTTGGCAAGAGGCAGCTCTCTGTGCCCACCGCTTCCCCGGCAGCAGCGGGTGCGGGAGGCAGAAAGCCCTCTTTGTGCTGGGGAAGGTGTCAGGTACCCGGCATGCAGGCAGCTGAATCGGAGCTTTTCATGGGGCGAGAGGCTCCCTGGTTGAGGAATGCTGGCTCCTGGCTGGAGCTGGCAGCAAGCTGCCTCCGCCGGGCTTGTTGGTCCCAAGATAAAGCCCGCAGCCCACCCTTCTCATCCAGGAGCTATTTGAGGGCTGGGGGCAGCAGGAGCTGTGTCCCCTCTGCAGGGACATGGGGGTGAAGTTGCTATTTATAAATAAGTGGGTGTGCAGAGAGCCCTCACGGGGGAGGAGGTGCCATGCTGGTGTTAGGCATGTCCTGATCCAGGCAGCTCAGCCCCTGCCAGCCCACGCTACGCGGGAGCTGGGGATGCATCGGAGATGCAACACGGGTGAACAGCCTCGGCACAAGCCCTGGAGCATCTGGGCAGCACGAGGAGGAGTTTCCCACCCTGGCACACAAGGGAGATTTTTACAAGGGATGCTTTTAAGACAGAGATCCCAGCCCAGACATAGAATTGTGCTTGCAAGTTTCCCCAGTATGACAAGTTTGGGAATCTGCAGAATTTGGGGGAATATCTGCTGCCTCAAGCCTCATTTCCATGTCTTTAGTTTGGAGACAAGGAATCCAGAACCCATCTGAAAAAAACTGCTTCGAATTCATAATTAAGCTTCTGTGTCCCTCAAATCCGAGTGCGATGCCTGTTACCAAAATTGACATTTCTCCCACGGGTAATGGCAGGATGAGCCGTTTGCGTTCCGGTTCAGGCGGGGGTGACTGCTCTGAGCCAGCCAGCAGCATGCAGCGTCACAGCTACCGCCTGGGTTGTTTATTTGGGGGTTTTAACAGATTTGTTGCCATTTCTGCCCTCACTCCAAAGTCGTGGAGGTTTTCCTTGCAGAAGCTGCCGGTGGTGAGCTATTAACTCTCAGTGATCACGCCGCCATCAGCTGAAGTCTCTGGGGGAAGGGCTGTCTCCACGACTGCTGGAGGCTGCTCAGTGTTAGAAAGTGGGAACTTACTTCAAAATAAATAAATGAGGAGAGTTCATTTAAAGGGCCCTAAAGACAAATTCATTTAAGGCCGATGCTTTGATATGGAAGCTGTGTGTGTGCCCATCAATGAGGCTTTGAAGGTTGAGTATCCTAAGAGGAAAAGCAGGAAGGTCCACGTGGGAAAGATAATCAACAACATTTGCTGCAATGACAGGGTTTCACTGCGAGGTTGAGCTGAATGGCGTTCTTCAGAAAAAGGAAATCCAGCCTTAGCACAGGCAGTAGAAGCGAGCATGAAGCATGCCAGGGATTACCTAACAAGGGAATTAGGATGGGATTTCATCAGGGCGAATGGCAAAAAATGTTATAAAATAAAAAAGGTATAAAAACAAACGATAAAAAGACATAAAATCTGATGTTTGCGAAGAGCTGGAAGCCTGGGAGAGAAAGAGAGGGTGATGGCAAGAAGTGGCAATGGGAAGCTGAGTGGTGTCTTCAAATCATTCAGGACCACAGAGGGTGTTGGAGAGAAAACCTCCCTGGATCTGCTCATTTCAGGTTATAAAATGAGCAATAGCGGAATAAGATGTTGGAATAAATTGACAGAAGAGCAATAAGTCACTGAGCCCTGATGATGCATCCAAGACTTGTGTAGGAACATAAGAATGAAATGACTGAGCTACTAACAAAAATATGCACAAAGATCTGTGCTCAGCAGCAGTCAAAGCAAGCCAGGGAAATGATCGGGTGCAGCAGGGGTGGGACTGGAGGGGAATCTGGAATGGATTATAAAGCCATCGCATGAGCCAGTGGGTGCCCTCTCCTGCGGCCGTGTGCTGCCCCACGGCATATGGGGGAGCAGAGGGGCAGAAAGGCTGGGGGCAACAGCAGTGGAGTCCACCAGGGAGACCAGGCAGGAGGACGGTTTGATGGGGTGAGCGGGCGAGGAGGAGGTATTGGGATGGGGATACCCACACGAGTGGGTATCCTTCATCTTACCCTCTTCTGTTGTCCAAAAGTGGGGTGGCAGGGAGCGAATCACAGCAGATGGAAAGGAGACGTCTTGCTGTGGGACTCACCGATGTGCTGCGGTGCAGCAGCCCTTATTTTAGCAGCAATTTGTACAAGATATACCAGCTAAGAATGACTTACATGGACACCCACAGCTTCTCCAGAGGGTTGCCAAGTGCAAGGGAAGGTCATAAACCATCTGACTCCTTTGGGCGGTTGGCAAGGAGGAAGATGTCCTCTCCGTTTGCCCACTGCGAGACTCTGGAGCGTCTGTTTAAGACAGCACTAAGGGCCAGGAGATGCAGGAGGAGGGGTGCAAGTGGCAGGAGGGTGGGACCATGGACAAGGTTGTGCAGAAACACTCCCCTCCTGGGGGACAAGACAGATGAGAGGCAGCAGGAGAGAGGAGAGGAATTCCCCTTGGGTCTGTCTTTGTTCACGAGTGTTTCTCCTCATGGCCTAGCTGGCTGCAGGCCTTTTACAGTCTTATCCGGTCCGAGAAGGCCTGCTCGTGGTGGTTGTCCAGCATCATTGCTCACCTTCTATCTTGGCCATTTTGTGTCCCCACAGAGAGTGCAGGAGTGGACAAAATAAGGATGGTTTCCAGCTCTCTTGCATGGCAATCGGGGCAGGAGGTGTCCCACCTCACTCTCTGCTTTGGCCCTGAGGGCAGTGCTTGCTAACGGACCAGCCATCCCAGCCTCCCTGGGAGCCAAGGCTCAGCAAGGGAAAGGGTCTCCAGGAGATGATGATTCATGGTTGATCACTTTAGCTGGAGCTGGATTGAATCAACTCCTCTCTCCTGTGGCTCTGCCAGGTCTCATGGCCCAGGGAGGGGAGGAGAGAGGAGAAATAATGAGATTTCCCATCCAGAATCGTGGGGGATTTATAGCTGTTGTGATAACCTCGGCCGTTAGTGAGGCTCGCAGAAGAAACCACGCTGATTTCCAAATTCCTGATTTACTAAACAACAAAATGAAAAGTCAGCATAAATCACCTCTGCTCACACAAGTGGCAGCTGTGGGGTCCCTGGAACCCTGTCCCAGGCATATACAAGGGCTGGTGCCCGGGTGTTCTGGGGTCTACTCTGAGCTCTGACCAAGCCCAGGCACTGTATGGCAGTCCTGGCAAAGCCACCTCACCCTGCGACGAAATGCAGCAGCAGCTACTCAGAGGGCAGTTACAAAGAGCACAGAGCCAAACTGACGGTGCCAGGGGCAGTAGTTGCGTTTTCTAGGTCCAGACAGAACATTGAGAGACTCTTCTTCCCCCTGCCTTGGGACAGGTCCCCACAGAGGTGCAGGATGGGGTTTTCCAGAACTCAACTAGACAAAGCCACGACCACCCCATCCTAGGGCTGGAGATAGTCCTGCTGCTGGTGGGAGATGGGTCTGGAGACCCCCACGCCCCCTCCAGCAGCACTTCTGGGTTCATGTGTTTCCAGCAGCACACTTCCCCCAGGCGTCGTTGTCCCAGTCCAGGATGTTTCTGCTTTCTCTTGTACGCAGCCCCTTCAGACAGCTTTCAGATGCATCCTGTCCAAGAAAATACCATCACCTCCCCAACCAGACAGAAGAGATCACGTCCATCAGAAATGACCATGTTTTCCAGTGCTACTTACGGGTATGAAACAGGAGTGTAAAATAAGAAAGAAGGTAAACACCCAAAACCTTACACGGCAACAGGGCGTGTCGTAGCAGGTCCCGTGGCAGCGGGGGAGCAATGGTGCATGATGCACCAACCCAGGGTCAAACTGAACGGCTGTCAGGAGCCGCACTGAATGAGACAAGAAGCCGCTTGCCTCAATTGCACATTTCGGGATCCCCTTCCGAGCACGGGTGAACAGTGGGTCAATCATAAAAGTGGTGCAAAGGGAAATTACTGGCCGGTGCAGCTCTGTAACCACCACGTGTGCGGGCTCGGCTCGCCTTTCTGCTGGTGCCATCAGGTTAGCAGATGCTGGTAGGGAAGCAGGTTAAATATCCCCGGGCTTCTGTAAGGGCAGCCTGGGCATGTGTCACTTTATCTTACCACGAAAGACCACAGAAGGACCCACGTGGTATATGCAACAGCCCTGGAAGTACCCGTAAGATGAGAAGCAAATTAAATTGGTGAGAAGGGAAACAGGCAGGTTGGCCACGTTCATACCTGGAGAGAGAAGTTGCTATCCTGATAAGATAAAGCGGAGAGAACCTGACACATTGCCAATGCCAAACAGGACAGGGCAAGCTGCAAAGAGCTGAGGGTGCTTAGGACCAAGGACAGGAAGGAATATCATTGATTTGCAAATGAAAACACACAGGAACCTCCACAGAAATACAGGTTTATCAGGGGCAGAACCAGGTAACCTGCAGCTCAGTGAAAAGGCAAAAAGAGTACGTAGAAGGTGCTTGGATGCAGTACAAATCCCTGACCTCTTGGAGATCCCACAGGCAGCGGGAAGGGAGACTGGACGTGGCTTTGGTGGGATTTGGTGTCCCGGGTCTGTGACTCTGTGAACTCCACAGCTGGGCTGTGTTGCCAGCATCAGCCTCAACCCAGGAAAAAGCCAAAGATTGGACAAAATCCTGATAAAGGACTTGGTCCTTTCTTTCCCCATCCATCTACCTGCAGCCATTCCTGGAAGAAGACCAGTCCCTGAGCTTGCCTGGGTCCTCTGCGTATACCAGTGATGGGAGACTGTCACCTGGAATATGAAGAAATACGTTGCATCAAGAGATCAGCCTGACTTTCCGTGCTGGATTCTCCACCTGACCAAACTAGTCTGCAGACCCCAGTATCATATACTGGATCCAGTCCTATAAACTGGCTTCCAACCTACAGAGACTTCCATAAAATCCAAATATTCCTTCCTTATTCACCGGTTGGGCTGGAGGGTGCATGGCTCTCTGCTGAGCAGGGGATGCTTTGAGGCTTACAAAGAGGAAAAATTCCTTTTGGATAAATAATGCCATCACGCAGCTCACACAGCACGTGGTGCTGCACCCAATGAGCAGCCTCCCCAGCAGCCTGCTCAGCCATCGGTGCTGTGCATAATGTTGTTTTATCCAAATCACGCTCCTGGCCCTTGAAACTTAGGGGACGTTACGTTACAGACCCCGGTTTATCGGACCAGAGTTACTGGTGATTGATTTCAGAGTCCCCACCCTTCAAGGGGTGCCAGAATTCATGGGGTGAGTCACTGCCGTTCGCTGCCCGAAGGCACAGGCACTGAGCAGGGGCCTGTGTTTGATTCCACATGTGCAGGGGAACCTCTTCAGGCCTGTCCTACCGCTCCTTTCTGGCTGGGAAACACCCTCTGCACCTCTGGTGGGTGCCTCAGCTGCACTCCAGTGTGCTTGGGCTTCCCTTTCATCCGCCCAGACTGGTACCAGTCCAGGCAGAGAGCCCAGCTCTACTGTTATCACAGGAATAAAATTCCCCAGAGAAAGAAAAAAGAACTTTTAGCTTTAAATTCGGCTCAGCTCATCACTGCCCAGGACACAGAAACACAGAGGTGCTGCAGAGCTCCCCCCGGACATCCCTGGCTGTGCCTCGCCTGACCTGACAGGAGCGGATGGTCTACCCCAGGGTATACCCATCCTCCTGCCTGGGAATCGAAGTCTGGCCAAAGCAATCGAGGTATTTTTCTCTCCCAGACAAACCCTCCTTGGTGACCATGACGGTCTCCTACGGTGGTGACTTCCCATCTCTCGTTGCAAAGCCCCGTGGCCAGAAGGGCTGTCGAAGCCTGCGTCCTTCTTACCATTCTTTGCCAAATCCCCAGAGTGTCTGCAATAAACAGCCGAACTGTGTGTGGGCTTTCTGCAGAGTGGATCACCAATACCCTCTGGTCACACACGTGTTGTGCTGCGAGACCAGCGCATTACTGTACCATTCACACCAGCTGCCAGGATCTCGTGTTCTTCCTCAATTTCCATTGTAACAGGTCAGACCAAGAGACTTTCTGACTGGCCAGGAGACACGCTCCACGCAACAGTCCTTGGGCCGGCCTCACAAACTAATTGCGAGCAGGGAACGAGGAGGCCAGCACTGAGGAATATGAGGTGGGATGAGATAAGATAGGGCAGGGTGCTGTGGCATGGCATGAGCTGGCACAGCACAGAGAAGGCCAAGGATGGAGGGCAGAAGGTGTGTCACACCAGCGACGTGACCTGCATGTCCCATCCTCATCTGTGGGAGCTTCTTACTGCTCTGCTGATGCTAACGGGAACAAACCTGCATGGGGCGTTTTTCTCTCCTCCCAGCAGGGGAAGAGCTGTTTAACAGGGTTTTGTACCTCCTGCCTGTTTGCTTCATTTTTGTGGAAATACCTCACAACCGAACGCAAATGCCCCTCTAGGTTTCCCCTGCTTGACACAAGGCTGCTGAGAAATCTCAGATTCTCATTAAGGCGCCCTGTTTGTGGGGACAAAATGGGGGAAAAGATTCACGCAAAACACACAAAAGCCCTGGAGATGGAGGAGGTCCCCAGCCCCACTGAGGAACCCTTGTTTGGCAATAAAAATATTCCAAGCCATTTAATAAAACTTGACAAATGGCATGAAAGTGTTTCACAGCTCTGGTCATTTTCCCATCTGTGACGACCCGGGAACCAAACAGAGCTGAGTTTGTAAAGGGCTGGGGGCGGGGGGAGCAGCGCTTATTAGATTACAAAGAACATGACTTGTTGTGAGAAAACCCAAAAAGTCATGTTTTTTGTCATGAAAGTCTAGGCTGTGACAAATTCTACGCGTTAATCATGATGGATTTTTACTGGAAATCCGTAATGCAGAGCACGGTCATTAGAGAGCTGGCCTCGTGCCCCGCGCTGGCCCTCCCGCTCTGGCTGTGGTTGAGTAGCGATGAAGCCGCATGCTGAGATTATCCTTGCGTGTCCCAAGGAGACAAACGGGTGCGATCATCTCCGAAAAAAGGGACCGCTGAATCCCCTCTCCCACAACAGCCTCCCTTGTGATGCCAAGGGCTGGTGGGACCGTGTTCTCTGGCCAAATCCACGTTTCGCATCTCTCCCTGCCTGACCCATCTCTTATTCCGGTAGATAAATCACCCTCTTGTCCTCCTCAGGAAGCATGCTCCGCGATCACAAACGAGCCTTTCTCTGCAGGGCATGCTGATGTCAAGCTGAAGATTTTTTTTTTTTTTTTTGACTTCTCCCACTTTTTTCCCCTTTCTCCTCCTTTTGGGAGTCACTTTTCAAACAGGTCCCTTTCCCATTTGGCCTAGAGGTTCCTCCTCTCAGCTTGCAACCCTCTCCAGCCTGCAGCATTGCTTTCCCAGCGGGTAGCACACCTCACCCTAGGCTTCTTTCTCATCGGGTGGAGTGGGAAATAACAGCAAGGGTGGCCTGGCTTCTTCAGGGGAGACACGATTTTAGCAGTCCAGACATTGATGAGCTGGTGTGCTCCACAATGGAGATGCAGAATGGGCGCTGGAGAAAATTGTGGACCTTGCCAGAGGAGGATGGAGGAGCAGAAGGGAGGGAATCACACCTAAGAGGAGGAAAAAGGGGAGCCCAGGGGTGGGAAGGCGGGGAGGAAGGACTACATCAGCAGACACAAGTCTGAAGGGAAGTTTGAAGAAGGAAGCTCAGCTGAGGAAAGGCTCTGCCGCAGCCCTGCAGGGAAAGGTGTGAAGCATCTTCTCCTGTTGTTTCACACCCTCGGTCCTTCTCGGCACCAGTCCTTGTCTCCAAGCTGTGGCAGGGTTAACGCTGCTGCATGGCTTTTGGAGCTGCCCCATCTAGCAGAGGGCATCGTGGTGTGCAGGTCCCAAGGGGAGGGGTATGCCCTGGGCATCCTGAGGTACATCCATCCCCAAGTCTGTGCTCTGCTGGATGTGGGTAAAACCCTTCCCATTCCTTCCAGCTGGGCTCCAGGGTTTCTCCAGCGCATCCTCCAGCCTCGTGTCAGTATTTTCCCTGTTTAATCCTCATGGTGGAAGCTGCGCAGAGGCGGGAAGCAAAGAGCAGCCAGTGCCAGCAGAATGCAACCGGTTTTAAGCCAGCTCACCAGGATGGTCAGCCAAGCAAACCTGCAAACCACAGCAGCGGCTTCCTACCCATGGAGCAGCCTCCAGAGCTGCAGGACCCTTCCCACAGACTTATTCAGGGCCATACTGCCTGGCATGGAGGAGACATCCACAGCCCCTTCCCAGAAGGAGCATCACAGCATCCCACTGCCCAACACGGGGATGCCACACATGCCAAAAAAAGGTGATGGGAACCCCCCCTCCTTCCCCACAGCTCCTTCCACCTTCACTCTGACCCTCCCCATATTGGCTTTTCTCCCCTGCTCCCTTTCATGCTTGGTGCTCCCTTCCCGCTTATTAACTCTCCACCACGCCCGACGAAATGTGCCCCCCGCAACAGCTCCACACAGAGGATTTATGAGCCCAACTCTCAGGGGAAGGAGCCCAGGCATAAATCAGAGAATATTTAGGAAAGTGATCTACATTTATTACACTTAATACTATATTTAGCATGTCCAAGAGGACCTTATAAATCAGAGACAGTGCAGAGCTCAGAACGTCCTGGGGGAACCCATCCGCTCGGTGAATGTGTGCGAAGTCTGAAATCAGCAAGAGCAAATTTATGTTTGAAATCTTTGCTAAGTTTATTCCCCTAATTAGAGCTGCATATCGTGCTGATGGTTTCCTGAATTGGGCTGGGGATTCGGGGCCCAGTCTCACCACCTCTCCCCGTCGGCAGCTTCTCCACGCACACACCGGTCCATCCTCCAGAACTCGCCAGCAAAGTCTTTAAGCATCCATCGGGCTGAGGAATGACAGCACTGGGTGGGCAGTCGTTAGTCTTCTCGTAATCCCAGGTTAACGCACCATGCTCCAGCTCAGCGTCAGCCCGCTGCTGCAGGCTCCTAAAAGAGACATAAAGTCCTCTTGTATTTCACAGAAAGCCCTGATTCCGGCTTGGCCCCTGTCTCCTCGCCTGCCTCACTGGTATTTAACGCTCCATCATCACAGGCCAGATATATGCCTCTCTGCCAACGGCACTGGTCCAGTGAGAGCTGCAAAACAGGCAGCTCCTGGCCTGTTTTCTGGAGCTCAGTGCCTCCGCCACAGATTTGGGCTCAGGCAAGGGGAGGCTTGATAGCCTGGTGATGGACTCCAGGGAAGAGGGGGGATGAAATGAGGACTTAGGTCAATAAAGCCTCGTTGTCCTCTGAAATTGCTATCTCTGATGGCAACAGAGATCTGTCAGGAAGTGGGGAGTCTGGTCCCTTCGGAAGGAGGACAGACCTTCTCCAGCTGGTGATGAACCAGTCATTCCCACCCTCCTTCTGCTCCCGCCCACATGAACTGCCCAACCCAGCGGATAAAAATGGCAAAAAGTGGCACACAACTTTTTTCCAGCTGAAGGGTCCCTGGAGAAGTGAGCGCTCGAGAGGGCAAAATCTCAGCCACCTCTCTCCAGCCCCGTTTAAGACACATTGGTCCCACGGTGTGCGTGGGTGGCTGCTCTAGGCAGCTCCAGAGAAGGTGGTGGCAGCTCATGGCAGTGACCAGGTCTCAGCTGAAGCTGGCCGAGCATCCTCCCCCAAAATAACTGAGTGAGAGGCACAGGTTGGTAACAGGAACAGCCGTCTTGCTTCCTGACACCATGTTTAAACCCAGGTGGATGGACAAAAGCCCAGTGCATTGTTCTCCTGGTGCTGAGAGGTTCCTGCGGCAGCTCTGCTGCTGACGCATTGATGGCTGAGCTTCCAGGAGGACTGATGGGCAGCAAAGCACGAGCCAAGCATTTTGAAGCTGGAACTTGTAAGTGGAGAGTATGGTGTGGAGGAGCAGAGCTGTGACCCCGAGGCAGCTGGTCCTGGCAGGCTGGGTGCTGTCTCCCATTACACTTCACAGGGGATGCTTGATCCAGCATGGGAGCTTGAGGGGTGCCCAGTACCACCCTGAGATGGTTGAGCACTCAGGAGCAGCAGCCCAGCCACGTTCACAATCCCTTCTGGAGACATGAGACAACCACTTGGTATCAGAGGAAACTTCAGCATCACTGAAGGAAAGGTGTTCCCTGTCTAATGGCTGGGTACGGAGACCATGAGTGACCCTCACTGAGCATCCCCCCTGCCAGGGGGTCATCCCTGGCTCCCAAAACAGGTGCCTCCAACCTCAGGCACATCAGAGATGCTATGGCAGTGCCAGTCAATGCATGGACTCATGTAGCACTGGGGTCAGCAGGAACATATCCTCACCTTGCTGAGGTCCTCACACCCTTGCCAGGCGGTCTCACATTGGCAGCCAAAGTCCCACTCCTTCCCAGAAAGCCCCGCTGCCTGTGGCCAACCCTGTGGCTCCTGCCTGCCCGCCTCCCCGGGAGCCATGGGACCCCACGGCTGGGTGCGTGTGTGTCGGTCCGTCTGTCTCCTCTCGCGATTTTCCAGGAAAGCTGCCATGATTTACGAGCCGCGGACAGTGCGAGCTGAGTGCTCAGGAGGGCTTGATTACAGTTTCCCAGAGGAAGCTGTCTGTTTGGAGATGGCAAGGTGACAGGGTTTATACAGCACAGCACAATGTGTCTAAGCAAAGCTGTCAGCCGGAGACGGATGAAGTGACGGAGAAAGCCCATTACTTCATTCACACCTCAACAGGCAAACAATAAAACACTTACACACAGCAGCGGCCGCAGGGGGAGGGGATCCCCCAGCCCCTGCAAAAATGCAGCGAGCTGCTGCTGAGTAATTTTCTGCTCCTCAGGCTCAGCAGGATGGGGCAAAGGAGGGGACAGAGGGGAGAAGCAGCATAGGGGGAAGATGTGCCACCCCTCAGAGATGGGCATTTGTCCCCAAGATGATGTGCCATGTTGTTGCATTGGACTGAAACAAACCCCTGATGTGTGCCCACTTCAGCAGCAGCATCAAAAGGCCCAGCCTGAACAAGGGACCCATCCTAGATCACATACACGGTGTCCAACCCAGGATGCGAGGTCTGCAGGGTGGCTGGTGCTTGTACCTCTTGGGGCCAAGAGCTGGCACGGCACTGAGACTGGGGACAGGAAAGGAACAGTGCGCTGGCCCAGCCTGTTGACCCAGCTGGCCAGTTTAGCCCAGCTGACCTGAGAACAATACCTGGATTTGCACAGAGGCCACCACCAGCTGCCCATGGTCTCAGGGCTCTTGCTCTCAGCATGCAGGAGCACCTCCATGGCGACCTGCTGCCACCAACCAACCACCTGCACAGGGGAGCTGGTTGGGGCACTGTCGGCAATTGTCCATGAAGAGCAAACGGCACAAAAAGACTTGGAAAAATGTGTGGTTTTCTTTCATCAAATCACCTCACACAGACCTGCAGGTCACCAATCCCAGCATGTGGAGAAAGCTGCTGCCCCACTCCCTTAGGACAACTACCACAACAGGGAGGCAGCAGAAACAACTCCCCAGCCTCCCCTCTGCACCCCTTGACGCAGCCATGGACAGGGCAAGGTGGAAAAATCTGCTACAATTTCTGCAATAACCCATTTGGTTTGTAAGAGCACTTGGAAAAGCCTCCAGGTCCCGGAGTAACAAGAGCTGGCCCTGCCCGGAGGATGTCCCCCGTGGAAACACCACAGCTCGTGGTGAAACCCCAACACATCGCCTGCTAGAGAGGGAAACTCACTGTGTCGGTTTGCTGAGACATGCACTGGGCCCTGCTTGCTGCTGGATGGCACCGAGGTCTGGTGAGAAGTCAGGCAGAGCTGGGTCAGCCACACAAAACCCAGGACAGGCAACAACCCCTTGCATGGTGGAGTAAAGGGAGGATAAAATCAACAGGGCTCATGCTGCAAGATACTCACTGTGTGTCCTTGGCTGACACTCAAGTATCTGAAAATAATGCCTTAGGAAGCGATTCCTGTTAGGAAGCTGATTTTGCTTTCCCTAGCTGCCTCCCAGCTGAGCAATCCCCCAGGAGAAGGTACATCCATCTCTCCCGGGGTTCAGCGGGAGCTGAGCTCTGCTAATGCTCCTGCCTTGAACTCCTTGCCAGACTAAGCTCTCCTCAAAAGCAGAAAATTAAAATTAATTACCTGGCTGGCTTACGGGCTTTGCACTGGAAAGAGAAACCTCTGATGTTCTCACTTGCGGTGCTGGGATGGAGAACAGCATCATGGCTTGTTTATGGGTATTAAACGTTGCCAATGAGCTCACAGGCTAAACTTTTCTAGGAATCTTGGTAATGACCAGTCAAGGAACTTTAAAGTTCAGCCTGCAAACCACGCCATTTGAGCACAGGCTGGCAAGTTGAAAGACAGAGGCCATCGTCATGGGGTTGGAAACATTGTCCTACACCAGTTTAACAATTCCCCCTCCCTGCGTGGGAGAAGCTAGCCCAGGAGAAAGAGGTTTTCTTTCTTTCCTTTTTGTGGGACATATTCCTAACCCAATTGCTGTACACTAGGCGAGAGAGCTGGACGTGCTGTGGTGGGTGCTAATGACTGGACTCTGCTGGATTTGGCTTTTTCCACTGCTCTGTGACAGCATCGCTGGCTGTATATCGCACACCTGAGCGCGAAGAAGCTCACTCTCCTTGGCCGGGAGCTGGAATCATGAAAGAATTTGCTCCTCTTCCACCATCTCCCTGCAGTGAGGAAATACCTTGGGAAGGACCCTGCATCTCCGCAGCATTCGATCTCCTCCTCTGCACCAGCACTTTGTGGCTTCCTCCTCTTCAGTCTTCTCTGGGCTGTGTATTAGCAGGTTTGATTTTAGTGGACAACAGGACCACAGGCACGTGCCCTTCCCTGCCCCATGCCTGCACGGCTGAGAGTTGCTTCTTTGCAACCTATTCTTCAGATCTCTCCAGGGAGGAAATCTGCTTTCTGCCCTCCTGGCTAGAGAACAAGCCCAACCGCACCTCCCTGGCGCTGCCCTATGGAGGGGGAGATGGTCACAAAGCAGAGGCAGAGGCAGGCAGGAGAAATCCACGATTGGGGCCAGGATCTGGGAAAAAACAGGAAAAAAATACTGGGAAGAGCAGGGAGCCGAGATGGTCCTCAGAGATGAAGGAGAGAGGAACGCTTCCTGGGACGCTGCAAAAATCAGAGCAAATGAGACAACTGGGCCTGCCCGTCCAGCACGGGCTGTCGCCTCCCTGACCCACCATACACAGCCTGGGTATCGTACGTCCACGTAATTTCTCAGGGCAAGCTGCTGAGCTTCTGAGCAGCAGTCAGAAGAGGTTCGAACAACTCAGCTTCGAGTCCCTTGGTTTTTCAGCTTGCTCAGGGCACAGTCACAGTCCGCAGCAGCAACAGCAAGTGCATCGCTCCGGGGTGGCGCAGTATCTTCGTTCATAAACCCAGGTCATCCTCACACTGAGGCTGGGTGCAGGGTTGAGCCAACAGAAAACACATTCTCCCCACACTCTTTCCGTTCTCTCTGATGGAGTTTTTTTGGGAGAGTTTCAGATAAGGAAAAAAAATTTAAAAATGGTAATTTTTGGAAAAATTCCCAATCAAACTTGGCAGCAGAAAAAAAATATTTCATAAAAATGGGATATTTTGAAAGAAGGCTCTTTATTTCCAAGGAAAATAGCACTTGCTCATCATAATTGTGTGGGATTACTTCTGACCACATGAGATCAGGATGGCCCTGCCTGGCGACAGGGTCCAGCACAACCACCCAGCGCGGGGCTGCCCCCGCTCCCTGCCGCAGAGGGGGCCTGATGTGCACCCACGCAGGTGCTTTATTAATGAAAAATGTATTGAAAAACGAAAAACGATCCCTCCTCCCTCCCTGTCCCTGCCAGCAGCCAGCACCTTGCACACATCTTGGCGTCTGCCGTACTGGGGGCACTGCAGTAGTGGCTTCTCTTGCCCAGTTTCAGTAGGAAATATGGACTTTCCCAGTTCGCTGCTCGCTAAACCCCTGATGATCGGCATCTCTGTGCCTTTGGGAAGCTGGCACCCCTGACAAATGAGCTGGCGGATGAGTTGCTGGACTGTGACTGCCTTGTGTTTTGCAGCCCCGCAGCCAGAGCTGCCAAGCGGGATTGTGCAACCTGCGTACAAGACGACGACTGTCTGGAGTCGGAGCGGTCCCTCGGCCAGGGGGGCAGACAGCACCCTCCTTCTGGGCAAGGGTGAATCACCCACCTCGCTTGGACCAGCCAAGTTCGGGATGCCTTTGCCTCGCAGGGTGCTTTGGAGCAGTTATTTCTCTAAACCAGTGTCAAGTCAAACCGTTACAGGCAGAAACCCACAGAGCGGCCACCTCTTGCCACCTCTGAAACCCTTCCTAGAAAAGCCCCTTGACTGCAGACAGCGTGGTTGTGTGGATGAGCAGAAGACCTTCTCCTTGGAGGGCAGCTGCTACCCAGCTCCTCTACCTGCAAATGGTGAAGGAAACCATATGTGGGCTTTTTCTGGCCAGCAAGGTGGTATTTTCCCACCTGCCCTGCTAGGCCAGCAGAGCTTCATAGAGGAGCCTTGTGCGCACCCAGCGCAAAGGGGTCCCTGCACAAAGGGATGCTGTAGAGTTACAGGAAAGCCAACAGCATTGGGAGAGCAGGTTGCATCCCTGCCTTCAGGTCACGTGCTGGTGGGAGCCAGTCTGTTGCTGGCCTCTGTGACTTGATTTGCCCCAAAGTGTGCTGTTGCAAGTGTCCTTCACTGCAGCATCTTTAAACTGTGGGCACAATAGGTGGCATTTTAGAGAATAAGTCTTATGAGGAGCAGCTGAGGGACATGGAGGGGCTGATCCTGCAGAAGAGGAGGCTGAGGGGAGACCTTATTGCTCTCGACAACTCTCTGACAGGAGGTTGTAGTGAGGTGGGGGTTGGACTCTTCTCCCATGTGACAAGTGACAGGACAAGGAAATGGCCTCAAGTTGTGCCAGGGGATGTTCAGGTTGGATATTAGGAAGAATTTCTTCACTGAAAGGGTTGAGAAGCCTTGGAACAGGCTGCCTAGGAAGGTGGTGGAGTCCCCATCCCTGGAAGTGTTTAACAGCTGTGTGGATGCGGTGCTGAGGGACAAGGTTTAGGGACCCTGGCAGTGCAGGGGAAACGGTTGGTCTCGATGATCTTAAAGGTCTCTTCCAACCAGATGACTCTGTGATTCTGTGATTTTGCCTTATTTCATAGTTTGTGGCCAGATCCTGGCTCCCTACTGCGGAAATATTTTCAGAGACAGAAGGAAGAACATGCAGAGCAGAAGAGCAAAGCTGCAGCCAGGGCCAGGGCAGAGGTACGAATCACCCTGCACGACGATGCCTACACCCTAGGAAAAGGCAATGAAGCTGATGCATGTCCCTTCCTCCAGGTCCAGCATCCCGCTATATAATCTCGCTCACCTTGGTGATACCATGGGGGAACTTCTGTTTATCTTGGACCTGAATGTCTTAATACCTGGGGTGCTGCAGGAGAGGAAATATCACTTTTGCCTCATCTGACACTTGGGCTGCTCCAGGAAGCCCAGGCTGGCTGCGGGGTGTGCAAGCTCCATGCACTGAAGTAGAAAACAGTGTTACAAAACTCGCGGCACTGCATTTTGGTGCCGTTCCAACAGGACAGTTGGATAATGGGAAACTGCAGAAATAAATCCAACTTTTGGCTCTCCATAGCCTGGGACCTGCCCAGCTGGATCCAAGAGACTGGCTGGTCTTACAGCACCCACGGCCCGATGAGATCAGAGGCAGGAGCTATCTGCTGCCTTTTGCTTCTCTGCCTCACTTGCCTCCCAAAAATAATCCGAGATTCCTGGAAGACAAAGCCCTCCAAGCTCCCTTGATCTTTTTAGTTTAGGCGTTGTGTTTTTGGGGTTTTTTTTTTTCCTTCTAAGTTTGCTGTTTTCAGAGGTTTCAGCTGTTTCTTTGGATCTGAAAGTGATGAAAGAAAGGAAGCAAACACCAGGCAGCACTTCCAGCCGCTCTGAAACACCAGTCTGGGTGCACGCTGCTGTCAAACCCTGCTCTTCCAGCTCAGTACCCTGCACACACCCACTCTCCTGCAGCTCCCCTGCCTCAGCCTGACAGTCATCCAGCTGGAGCTGACCACGGGATGAAGCTGTTCTGCAGACCTTAGACCTCATGCTGATCCACCAAGCAAAACCCGATGGGAGGTCTCAGCTCTAGGAGCAGATTCAGGCACCTGCATGTCCTGTGCATGAAATGTGGGGCTTGGCTCAGGGTAGGCAGCGTGCAGTGCTGGGACACAGGTGGAAACACCAGAGGAAGGACAGTGCTGGAACTGTCTCTTATATGGTCTCAGCCCTGTCCGCCGAATCAGGAGGTTGACCGGAGCTGGAGACAGCCTTCTGTACCTGGCACAGGCTCCGATGCTTTCTCTTTCAATCGGGAAGGTCTGCATTCCCTTGGAGCACCTCTCCAGCACAGAGGTTCTCACTTAGAGGTCAGAAGAGTTGCTTGACCTCCCTAGGCAAGGGTCCGACATGCTCAGTTTTGCTTCCCTCCAACTAGGAAGCTGCTTGGGGAGCTATGTAAGCTGTACATGAGGCCCTTCCTGAGAGTTTCCTCTGGTGCCAGCAGCCTAGAAAACCAGTCTTCTGGTTACAGGCCACCTGCTCTAACCAGTAGACTCTCATGCACAGGCTGAGCAGTGTCACCACTGCTCTGTGATGGGGTAAGACACAGCTTCTGTGGCCTTTGGCCAAGCTGACCTCAGGTGAGGCACAGTCACCTGCAGATGTTGAGGTGCCGGCTACCCAAGTAGCGCAGATGGGAACACCCCGAACACACATCAACATCCCCAGCCTCTTGTTGAACCCAACCTTCATGACCACCAGACCACAAAAAGTTCCCAGAGGCAAAGAGCACCCTGGTGTGCTGGCAGTGCCCAGACAAGTAGAGTCTCTCAGGGGGCAAACAACCAACACGTGATCAGGGTGTCACACCACATCCAGAAGAGATGGTTGGGAGGTAGCGGTATTTCTGAAAACCTGCTGTCTTTAGTTATTTTTGGCTAACGTAGGCCAAGGAGGTTTAGTGAAGCTGCAGCCCAGTAATAAGTGCGGTACTTCCCATAAAGATGAAACAGAAAGATGTTTTTAATCAGAAACTACAGAAGAAAGGTTCTTCATGAGTAACCTAAGGCTAACAAGCCTATCCATCAAGGCTGGGAGCTAATACCGTGGTTGGAGTGGAAATCTCGGAGTGAGGCTTTGGGCAGATCCCAAATGAGTCATCCACCATGAGACAAGATGCCGTCATGTGCTGGGCATCCAAACTGGCACACAGCAAAGGTGGCCCCGTGCTGTTGGTGTCAGTAGAGTCACATACAGAGGGAACGGAAGTGGGCAGAAAGTGGCAGGAGCTGGAAGGTCTCATCAGATCTCCACAGTGCATCAAGAGGACCAGGAATTGGGCTGAATCTTTCAGCCCAAATTCAGCAGCTCAAGGGAATGCGCTTTTAGATTTGAATGAAGTTGCATCCCAAGTCCTTGGTCTGCCTGTAAGACACCTGACATCTTACAGGAGGGGGTTGGGGAACAAGGTGTTTCCTTGTGGGGCCACTTTACAACCTTTTCCTGGTGCATGATCTTCAGCAGGTGATGGCCAGCAGAAAAGCCATGCGGCTGGAGAGGATCCTTGGCCGCAGCCAGGTGTCAGACACCTCCTATGAAACATTCCTGGAAACAAACAGAATAAAAAAGCTTTGGGGAAAGCGTGGGGTGTTTACCTGGGCAAACACCTGCAGAGGCACCCCATCTCCACGCAGAGCAGGCGTGGAGAAGAGCCCTTGGAAGCAAAACTCTCCTAACTTGTCCCTGTGCTACTTGGGACATGTGCAGGATGTTTGTGGGACCAGAAAGTGCAGGGTTTTGGATACCTGTGTGGGGTGTGATGCGGGCTTAGATGCATCAGGGAATAGGACCAAACAAGGCACAGATGGCCCCTGCAGTGGGGCTGGGGACTCCCCGAGGAGCTGACGTTCTGCCTGCGAGAATGGGATGAAGGAAGAAGCCAATAAATCCCTTTTTCTCTGGGCATGTGTTTTCCTTGTGACAAACGATGTCTGTGGGTTGGGCAGGTCTGGTTTTACAGCCCCTCTGTGCCAGGCTGACATGTCCATAACTCTGCTGTGGCCGGTGACTGAACTGCTGCTCATTCCGCGAGGGCAGGCAGAGGCTAATTACAGCAGGTAACGCGATTCCAGCGGTCGAAGAGCTCCCCAGTGTCAGCCGTCCAGGCCCTGCCCGGGGGTGCATCTCAGTGCCCTCTTTCACATGCCCACACTTCTCTTTGCACAGCCCAGGTGGCTTTCAGCAGGAAGAGCCACGACACTTGCCCAGCACCCATTGACCAACCGTACCATATCCTACATAGTTTTGGACTCGCTCATACAGTGAGACCATGGGGGATCTGGAAATGACTGACAACAGACAGGGAAAACTGTCCAGGTGATGAGGGCAAGAGGACTGTGGCGGGAGGTGAGCAGGAAGGAGCTGCTTGGACACTCGCTCGGTATTGAAGTGCCTCTCAGTGGCAGCACCGTCCTCGCTGGTCCATCACTACAAGGGCCAAAGCTGAGCTCCTCACCCAAAGGTGATCTCTGGAGCAGGGCATGAGGGACTGGTAAAGGACCCGTGGATGAAAAGCAGCTGGGATGTTGCAGATCCCAGTCTGTAAGAGAAATGTGAAATGACAGGCGTGTCCACCAGTCACGGACACCCAGCCT
Organism: Bucorvus abyssinicus; assembly: GCA_009769605.1. NCBI lineage: Eukaryota > Metazoa > Chordata > Aves > Bucerotiformes > Bucorvidae > Bucorvus > Bucorvus abyssinicus. The sequence goes on along the minus strand of CM020049.1, from coordinate 289,350 downwards.
GGCACAGCCATGCTGCCCCAGCCCAACCACCTCCCTCATTCTCGCCTGCTGCCACTCCCAGCCCGCTCTGCTGGCCCCTCAGCTGCAGCTAATGCTCTATCCCCCTGGAGATCAAGGTGGCCCATGCAGTGGGGAGACATCCTCTGTGTTGGGAATCCTGGATTGTTTTTAGGGATCTGGGAGCTCCCTGGGCCACCAACAAGATCTCCTGAGCTCCAGACAAGAGACACAGAGAGATCCACGACAAGAGAGGGAGGCTTTCCCATGAAAAGCCCTGGAGCTGTGCTCCACAGCAACCCCCCAGCTGAGCTGGGGCAGTCCCCCAAGAATTGACACTGAACAGGACCTTCAGCATCCACAGGTTATTGCTGGTCCCTCTGTCCAAGACGAAGCCATTGGGAATGGTCTTCAGAGTCCTGCCCCTAACATGCGCTCAGCCAGGCTCTCCTGCTCTGAAGCAGATGGATGGCTGGAGAAAAGGGGCTTCTGTGGGAGCAAGGAGAAGAACAGCACCTCCCCAGTGCCTTGCTGCAAAGGAGCTGGGGAAGCAGGGCCAGCCCAGAGCCCACATCATCCCCAGTTGGCGGAGACAGACCCGTTCTCCGCCACCGCTCAGGAATGTGGCTTGAGGTGGAGCAGCAGGTGCTGGCAGGAGAGTTGCAACAAGTCTCACCCTCCAAGAAAAATACCAACCCTGCTCACCAAGGGGAAGGAGTAGGAGCAGCCTCTGCACAGCCAGATTTATGGGCCCCAGCAGGCTGGAAAAAATCCAGTGAACATTTCAGCAAATCCAGCCTCTGTCAGAAGTTACAGAGTGATAGGTGTAAGTCCCTGCCAGACCCGCAGCTGCTGCCCCTCCTGAGCCAGCCCCAGGCAGCTGGTGACATCACCCTCGCACCTCGGGTTGCAGGGATGGCAATGGGGTCGATGCAGGCAGTGGTGGGTGCACCGCAGGCACCTCCCCAGCTGGGATTCTACGACAGGACAAGCAGGGGCAGCAGCAGGGTGCATGCAAGGTACCTCCACCACTTGGGGGTGCACTGGGGGCCAGCATCACAACTTGAATGGATGGGGCATTTTTTAGAGGATGCATGACCTCAGCTACGAGGAGCATGGGGCTCATGTACAGGAAAAGGTGGAGATGGGTCTGGGTTGATCCCAGTATTCCCTTCCACATCCCAGCTGGGCCTCCCTCTCTGAAAGGGTCTTTCTGTTTCTTCCCTGTTTGCAACCATTTCCTGTTGCCCATGAAGGGCACCCACAAGGACCATCTCCCTGAACCCAGCAGCTTGCGTAGACAGCTTGTCCTTCAGGCAGGAGATTGCTGCCCCTTCCAAAGAGCTCACAAGGGCATGGGGTCACCAAGCCTTGAGCAGATGAGCAAGAGGAGGGAGAAGCAGGGGAGATTCCCTTTAAAGTCGTTAACATCTCCATTAATGTTGCCTGGTGAGGTCTCAGCCCTCACCATCCTGCCTGTCATCTGCAGACAGCAGGCTCTTTGGAACAAGGCCAGTCTCCTTGAGTTTGGAAAGCACCTGCAATGCTGAGGGTGATAAAAACATCAACCCTCTGTGGCTGGGAGGAGCCACCACTTCCCATCCATCCTTTCACCAGCCCCATTCACCCCCCTCCTGCTGCATCCTTGGAGAAACTCCCCTTGACAATATCTCCAGGGCTTTTTGCACAACAAAACAGCTTGAGATGATAACTCTGTCCCAGCATCTGACTGGGAAGCAATGGAAGGGAGACAAGCCTCTACCTTGCACAGACCCAAAACTGCTGTGCAACCTTCCCATGCTGCAGAGGAGGTGTGCCCCAGATCCTCAGCAGTCTCCAAAGAGGGGGTGAGCAAGCACTCTCCTGCCAGACCTTCACTGTCTGAGGCAGATAACGGTCCAGCTGCCTCCCCCATCTCCACAGAAACCCGAGTACCTGTCTGGAGACACGGCTTGGGGGCAAGGAGTCCTCTGCACACCCAGCATGGGGAGGACAAATCAGCCACCCCTGTGCCCGTGTGTGCCTTGGGGACAATTTATCAGCTGGTTGTGGAGCCCAGGGCACCTGCCTGTTGCAGCAGGGCTCACTGGGAGAGGGGCCAAGGTGGGAGGGAGTGTGGCATGGGTCAGTCAGTGTGGGGTTGATGATGGGGGGTTTGAAATGGGGAGAAGTCAGCCCCCTGTTCTGGCACTATGGGCAGCACAGTGCCAGGGCAAGGGCAAGGATGCAGGAGAGGGACCAGGCACAGGAGGTGAAGCAGCCCCTTTGCTTCATGTTGCCGTGACAGGGCAGCACTCACTTTCTCTTCCTCATCATCTCAGGACACCAGATTTTTGCCTGTTCTTCCCACAGCCCGATTCACCCTCTCAAACAAAATTCAGAGGTCACTGATGGTCCTTTAGCTCCTCAGAGGAACCAGCATCTCCCTCTAGCACCCCTGAAGCTGGGCAAGCCAAGATGCTGAAGCTGAGGTACCTTTGGGATAGAGAGCAAGAGCAGAAGCACACGACCACTTGTTTAGGACTGTGCCTCACATGCTGAGCTCTGGCATGACAGTGTGAAGAGGGAGGTCTCCATGGCAGTGTTTCTGCATCCCCATGTCTCTCACACAAGGCCAAATCTCCTGTGCAATGCCCCAAGTTGGTACCCGCCCCACCGTCACCCACGACCCTGCCAGAGCTGGTGCTCGGTTCTACTGCACCCCATCCCTCCACCCTCCTACCTGGAGCCACACAGCATTCATCTGGTGTCACCACTGGGTCCCACAAGAGCCGTGTAGAGATGTCTGAGCCTGGAGGCACCATGTCCATGGAGGCATGCTGGGCTTCCAAGCTGGCCCCCTCCAAGGTGAGGATGCCCCATGCTGCAGCTGCTCAAAGCTCCCAGCCACAGTTTCTTCTCCCCAACGGACTCACAGCAACCCTGGAGCCCTGGGTAAGACTCAGCACGCCAGTTCAGGGGCTTTTGCGGGTTTTATAGTGCCCTTTATCTTAGCTCCCAGGCAGCGTGCACTCAGCCAGGCCAGCCCCTTTGGAAGGGGCTCCGCTTCAGTTTCCAAGTGCATCCGTCCATTTTAGCCAAGTTTCCTAATGAAGCAGAGGTCATGGGATATCACTCTGTGCATCTCCCTCAGCCCTCTGAAAGCTTGCCCAGCTTCATCTCCAAACATCCAAGTGCAGTTCTCAGTGATATGACATTCCTGGGAGGTATTTGGTAGGAGGGTGGAGGATCCAAGACTTTGCAGATGCCTGTAGGCTGCTTGGGGAAGTTGAGACCTTATTAACCAGCAGAGGATCCCCATGGAGGCTGTTCCTCCAGACACCAATAGCCAGGAAATCCAGCTCCAGTGTTTCTGCTCTTCCTAAATGGTTTGTTCTTCACACAGGTTCCTCAGACTACACCCACTGGTAGCCCTCCTTGAGCTTCTTGCCATGGGAGCAGCAGAGATTCAGAAGCTGCCAGGAATGGAGATGCTTGTGAAGAACACCTTCTGTGAAAAACGGCACAGAATTGTCCTTCCCTCTGTGCGAGACCTGCTGCTGAGCCTCATCAGACCCAGGAGTCAGTCCCAGACATAGGTTTTGGAGCCTTGACTGTTCACCCTGGACATCTCTTTTCATTCGTCCCTCTGCAGCATGCCACTGTCTGGCTCCACCTCTGTCTGTTCCTCTCCTCGAAAAGAGCCACTGAATCAGGAGGTCTGAGCACCTGTCTTTGCCGCACGGTCTGAAACTCCTCCTCTGCCCTGGAGCTCTCTCATGCAACCACCTCCAAGCATCCCCTCCCTCCTTGTGTCCACTAGCTGTGACAGAGGGACGACAGTCGCTGGCAGACCCCGGCATTAACAGAGGTCACCGTGGTGGATCACCATCACCAGCTTTCTGGTGTCACCCTGACACCTGGGTTCAGGAGAGCCACCCACACAATGGGCTGCCTGGATGAGGTGGAGTTGTGATGGTGGCAGGAAGGAATAGAGACAAGAGGGTCATTCCATCCCAGGAAGGAGGACTATCTCTGGGTTAGGTGTTGCCGGAGACCAATGCTTGCCTAGGAGGGAAGACTTGTCTGGAGACCTGTTTGCTGGAGGCCTGGAGGCCTGGAGTTGAGCATGAACAATTGTCAGAAAAGTCTGGTGTTGTACATCCTGAAACTCTTCACAAACACAAACTGAATGTACACAGAACTTTTTCTCGAAAACTGTTTCAGAGCAATTAAACAAGGGGGAAGAGTCGTAAAGCTGATAGGAGGTGGGGCCCATCTCAATGTCTCCCTGCAGACATCTCCCCTGAGATCGGGAATCCCTGGGGGATTCCCCGAGGGGAACAAGGATACCCTCGTGCTGTCCAAGCCCAAGGGTCAGTTGTTTAGTGGGACATGGAGGTGAGGAGGTGACAGGAGTAGTGTGGGGACTTGCATGTGAATGGGGGGCGGCAGGCCAAGGTTGCACATTTCCAGATCCGAGCATCATTCAAATGAGTGAAAAAGCCAGATAAAACAGCAAGGCTTTGTTCTTTTTTTTTTTAATCTAATTTAAAAGCTCGTTACCTTCTGTAGAAAAGGGGTTTGGAAGTCTTTGATTTCTCCCCCTGGGCAATCTGTAATCCCTCAGCTAAGTCCTGAGCCCTTTAATTAAGACCTCAGTCATTTAAATTGTTAATGAAGATCCATTGAGGGACCATCATTCTCATTCCTGATTTCATCTTGTGCTCGTTAGAGGCTTCTGATTAAAATTCATCATCTCAGAAGACATTTATAACTCTCTAACTATGCCTAGACCTCATTAATTCATAGCCACCTGTGTAGAAAGAGATAGGGGACCTAAAAGGCATCAGGCTGGACCTGGAGCTGGGGTAACACCAGGTTGACTGGCAGGTGACAGTGTCGGCTTTGGTGAGAAGAGCAGCCCCACACAGTATGTGAAGGGACACGAGGCTGCAAAGGGGGTAAGACACGAAGCCAGACTGTTCCTAGTGGGGCGAAAGGAGAGATGGCCAAGCAGCCACTGACCAGCTGTGCCAAAGAGGAGAGACACTCCTGCTGCCACATCAGCATCCTGGAGGGTACAAGGACTTGGAGATGTTGAGCCATAGGAAGAGGTGACAACACCAAGACTTCTCTGTCCCAGTGGCACATGTTGGACCTGCCTGCCTCAACAGCCCACCAGGGACATGGCCGCTGCACTCCCCAGGCTTTGGGTCATACAGCCTGGCTGCCCTGCTCCCTCCACAGCCTGTCCAACACTGAACTTTCCTCCTGAACCTCAGTGAAGCTCAACCAGCCTCATGGACCTCACCCCTGCGTGGGGCACAGGGTCCTTTTCCCAGCAAAACCCCCCAGGGTAAGAGGGAGGAAACCCCAAACCTTCCAACTCTTCTTCCAACCCGTGCTCCAGTTTGCCTTACTCTGGGCTTTGCCTCTTCCCCTCCCACCATGTCCTCCTTTGCACCACTGAAGGCTAAGCGGAAGATCTGCCTCTCCCACTTTTCCTCCTCCTTTGCTATCGCCCACATGCTGCCCTTGCCTTTTCCTTTCCCCCACCCATGCAGTTCGCCATGGCTCCCTCTTCACTGTTCCTCACTGTCCCTCAGTCCTGAAGTTTGCCATAACTCTGCTGATCTGACGCGCCAGTTGTTTCTCTCCATGTTCAGCCTATGTCTGGGTCAAGGTCCCTGGGACTGGGGACAAACCCGGGGATCAGAACCATCTCAAGAGGTTTCTCTGGAGTCGTTTGTCCCCTTGACCCAGAAGGAACCCTTTCCTTTGAAGTACCCACTGTTTTGCTTAGCCTCATATTCTCCTGCTTTGGGTCAGCCTTTACATAAAAACCCTGTGAAAATAGGAAAAGAGTTTTGTTTCAGGGCTGTCTAATGAAATACTCGGGCACTTCTGAAATGAGACATTTTACCTTGGAAACATCCAGCAGGACTACGCCGACACTTTCACACACATCCAAACGACTGAAACCTGAACTTACAGCTCCTTTTGGTCCTGCTGGAACCCCATTTTTGGTGAATTACTGCCCGTAAAATGTTCCAGCTGGCTGCTCCCACCACAGCCCAGGTTTCACTGCCCTGCAGCCCAGCTGAGTTTTGGGACAAGTCGTCCCAGGCCCCTTCCACCTTGCATGTCACCACTGATGCTGTGACAGCAGTATGCAGCTCAAAGCCCTGTCGGTGATGTGCGAGGCAGAGGAAAGCCCTCCTTCCTCGCGTGGTGGCCGAGCCCAGCCGGCTTTGTAGCACTCACCACATCACAAAGCAGAAAAATCCCCCTGGGTTGCTGTGGACAATGGAGGGGGTGAATAAGAAGGATGATAAATGCACTCTGGATCTCTTTGCCTCTAGACAGACACATTTACAAGTGACCTGCAAGGGACCTTCCCCTTTTGGTCCCAAATAATAGAAGCTCTGAACGGGTGTTAGCAGTGGTTTTATTCCCCTTCTGCTTTTTTTTTTGTTCCTGTTAGAAATTCAGGTCCTTGTGCAGGCTCCTGAATGAGCAAGTGCAATGAGGATGCAACAGGAGGGAAGGGTGAACACAAGGGAATGAAAAATGGTGTTTAAACACTTTCCAAAGTGCCCAGCTTTTGTCCACCTAGAGTGGGAGAGGATGCTCTTTAATGCCGTTTGCTTTGTGCGTGACAGATTTATTTAACTCCAACCATTGTGTGGTGGTCCGGAGAAAGGAAGCCTTTGTTGAAGTTACAGCTCTCCATGGCAAACAATCCTCATGCCCTTGCTGGAGCGGGGCCACTTCACATGGAAGAATGAATTTCTTATTGGGGGTAGGTGACCCCAGAGCCCACAGCCCGCCAGGAGGCATGATTTGGGATGGTCCATCTTACAGCAGCTTCAAGCCTCAGCTCTGCCCCTGGTAGCCAGGAGGGCATCACCACTGCGTGAGTCCAGCCCAAAGAGTAGGGGGGTCTGTTGAGCAATGGAAAAACTCTGCTATTAACTTATCTTGAGCCTCCCAAAAGGACATGCTTGTGTTTGAAGTCATCCAGGCAGCATTTGAGTAAATGATGTGTGAGGAACCCGTTAGTTTGATATCAGAACAAAGGATGACCTCCCATCCACCTGGATTGACCAGAGCTAATCACACTACCTCAACAGGTCCCCAGTGTGGGAAAGGTCTTGACAAGCTTCCTGAGGCAAAGCTGCCACTGGAGCCTGGCTGCCTGGAGCTGGATCCTGGGAGTATTGTCCCTGCACCTGCAGGACTTTTCTACCTTCCCAAGTCCATTGAAATGCAACAGTTTCCAAGGATCAGCTTGGTGGACGTACCATGGAGTCCCTCAACCTCTCCCTTTGGGCTTCTTTGCTCCACAACAGACAAAGGCTGATGGTTTGGAGAGATAAGGAAAAAGGTTGTTCAAGGACAGTACCCTCCAGCTCCTGTCCTCTGCTAGCAACTGGACTACTTGTGTCACAGGGGAGGGAGCAGTCTTCTGCTAATGGGCACAGCACCATGACAGGTCTCACCCAGCCCTGGTAGAGGACAGAAATCTCGCTCAGGTCAAAAACCTGAACACCAACAACATCCTTCCACTTTTCAACACAAAAATAAGCCACTGAGGCAAGAAAGTGCTCTCCCTCGGTTCTTCCCACGCAGGGCAAGACATGCTGTGGATAAGCCCCAGCCACCCACTGTTGGCCATCCCATCCAGGTGCCTGGGCTTTGGTGGTGCAGTGCAGTGCAGGATGGGCACAACCCCCACGCAACCCACGCGTCCCCACAAAGCCCAAGCGTCATGGCTGGGACCCTGTGACACCCATGGAGCGTGGCAGTGGACACTGCAAGTCGTTGCCTCCCTCTTGTGGGCAAATTTGGGGAAGGACAAAGGGAGCACCTGGGAGCCCTGGTAAGGCTGGCACCCACAAAAACATCCCCCTCGCCCCGTTTGCTGCACCAAACGGTGAACCCCCGCCGGGCACACTGCACTGTCCAGCATCCAGAAAAACAAATGCATAGAGACCCAAAAGGCTCCTATAGCCACAGAGGCCCTCGTGGTGGGCTCCTCTAGCCAAACAGTGCTCCCCGGATGGGCTGTCACAGTCAGAGCTTGATCTCTGTGGGTGCAGATCTTGGACTGAGCCAAATGAGGGGAGCAAAGGACGTGTGATGGTGCTGGAACCACAGTCCTGGGCCATCTGTAACGGGCTGCTTGACTCTTGGGTTGGAGAAGATTGGGCTCCACCACAGGCAGAGCATTGGCTGGAGCACAGGAGAAGAAACCAGTCTGTCCACTGTAGTAACCAATCCACAGAGCATTTGGGAGCAGACAGCAGCAGCAGAACACCAAAGGTCTCCAGGTCTCCATGGGACCTGCTGGCTGCTGAGATCTGTGGTTGTCTGCCTGGAAACCCAGGTTGCTCCAAGCCCTGAGAGCTTCCAAGCCTTTGGGAGGGCACATGGGTCCCTACGTGGGACTGGAAAGAAAAAGGGAATGGAGGGCCAAGGGAGCTATAAAATCCCCTTCATGGGCATCGTGGGTGGCAGGATATTCCCTCCTGCTCCCAGAGACACTGAGATATCCCGGAGGGATGATGTAGAAGGCCTGAAGATGAAAAGAAAAGGCTGAAAAGAAATAGCCAGGGGAACTGAGCAAGAATATGCAAACTCAGCTAAGACCTGCAAGGAAATGATAAAGGCCAGGAAAAAAACAGAGAAAAATAACACCGCCAAGAGGGCTACTGGGAATAAGAAGGAATTTTGCAAATTGCAGCAAAGGGAAAGCAAATACAGTGTGAGTCAGCCCATTAATAAATGAGAGGAGAACACAAATTAATGAGAATTCAGAAGCAGCTGAGTTATTGACCTGCTTTCAGCTCTGCTGCTGAGGGGTTTAGGAGGCGTTAACCCTTTCCTCTGTACCAGCACGGGGCATGACATTGGTTGGTTCAGAAAGCCTGGGATTTCCAAAGGAGCTTCTGGCACTACAGTAGCCTCCTTCAAACTCCTTCATGCATTAGTGCAACGCCTTATCACACCTGAATCACGAGTGAACATCTATCTCAGCCGCTGTGCACTGCTCCCCACCAGGCACCCTCCTCCTGCAAACCCTCACTCACCTGTGGCTGGGCTCATACAACAGCCTGCGGAAGGTCTTCTCTTCCACGTGCCCCACCTCTCTCCTTCATTCCCCTGCTCTGCTCATTTTGTCTGTCATTTGCTTTGAAACAGTTTTCAGAAGCTTTTTCCCAGCAGACTACAATGTGAGTCACCTGGAGGACCAGCTCCTCTTTCCACTCCATATATCAACTGCCTGGGAAGTTGTGGGTCTTAGCCAGTGTAAACCAGTATAGCTCCATTATGGTCATGAGAGGGTTCACTGATATACCAGCACCCTTTGGCCAAAAGCAGAGGGGGTCAAAGCGTTTGTCGTTGATAACGCAGAGCTATGGGACATCTGCTCCATGTACCACTGTCTCTTTGGGACATCCCAGCACAACCTCTCTGCAGGGTGGTGGCAGTTTGTTTTATGGAGCAGCTCCTATTTGATGGTGCATTCATTGATCTTTGCCACCATCAACCTGTGAGTTTCTCATTCCCAAACTAATCTGCATCACTGCAGTATCCACCAGCACCTGCCTTAGTCTGAACTCTCCCTTTCTGCTCTCGGCAGCATTACTCTCAAGGCAAGGTCCTACTCAGCCAAAGCAGCCTCTGAGTCATGCTGATTTTTGTCCTTTGCTTCTAGCAGCCCAAAGACCCTCCACAGCAATCATCCTGCCAGGAGACACTTCATGACTTGCACGTCCTGATCTTGCAAGGAGAAGCTTGTTTCCAGGCTTCTTAGAGGCAGCAGAATTAGGGAAGCCTGTAGTTAAAGTTGTTACGGCCTCTGACAAACTTCCACTGTCCTGGCTGCAGTTTCCTGGGCTGGACACCTGCTTACACGGAGTAGCTTAAGAGCATTTCTGTTACACCAGGAAATGAAAACCAGGATTCAAAAACCATTTGAGGTTTGTGATGCAAGAGTCAGGAGACTGCCAGGGAGGTGTGCTTCTGTCTTTGTTTGGGTTTTTTTTTCCTTTTCTTCCTCTTCTTCCTTGACTGAGTCCTTAAATAAATGTCCGTTTGTCTCCCAAAGTACCTGGAACTTCTTTCAAATGCATTTTATATCTGCCTCTCTGATCCTCTCCAAACTGGGACTTGGGCAGGCAGACAGTTGCACATTGGGTCCCACCTTCTCTGAGGGTGCCTCTTGTCAACTACATCTCTACAAGCTCTTGACCTGCTGTTGGGATTAGCTACCACTGGCTGAAGCTCTTCTCCAGAGTCTGAGCTCTAGGTAATCACCAAAGATGAAGGAACCTGATCCAAGCCTGGATCTAAAGGGGCAGAGAGCTATAAGATGGGGACACTGGACTCAGTCCTCCTCCACTCTCAGCCTTTCCAGCCCAAAGTACTCAGGAGGGAGTTATACTAACTTCTCCCCAAGGTTTGGCTGTCCTGGATGTCCAACTTCAGCTCCCCATCATCTCAGCATGGAAGATCTTCTTGTGCAGTGGACACAAATCTCGCAGAACTACTGTTCTCCTTGCTGAGCCCTTCACCTCCTTTTCTTCCTCATTGAGTTTCCACCCAAGCTTCAAGTGGTGGTGCTGGTGGGCTAATGGATGAAAATATCTGGTCTGGGGGGTGTTGAGAGGTTTCTTTGTGGCCAAACTGCTGAATTTGGGGGTCTTGCTGCAGTAGCTGGCTTTTTAGCTCAAGTAATTCAAGTGTTTATCTCAGAAGGTGAACATCTCTCCGCCTCTGGGTGTTCATGTTTGTGTGTGTACATAGATGACTGAGCATGTCTGTCTGTGTAATCTATTCCTGAAGAGAGGTTTCAACCTCTTGTACGTCTAAGCACAGTCCAGCAGCAGAGTGCGTTGTTCAGAGAGGCTGTGCAATCTCCATCCTTGAAGGGTTCAAGACCAGATTAGATAAAGCTCTGAGATGACCCCGTCTCATAGGTGATACTGTTTTGAGCGAGACATTGAACCAGAGACCTCTTGAGATCCTTTCTGACCTGAACTGTCCTGTGATCCTGAGGTCCTGTGCATACGGGATTGCATACAGCAATCAGCCTAACGAGTGAGGTGGTTCCTCTCTACAAACATTGCTCTTGCTTTCATCCTTAGAGCATGACAACACCGGCAACGATGGCAGTCTCCTGTTCTCACCGTGTATTTGCACAAGGTCAGGGGTCTGTGTGCAGCCATGCAGCCAAGTCGCCGTGTCAGATGGAGCTTGTCTGGGCTGTGCGCTTGGATCCTGTATTTTTAACCTGACCTCCTCTTGACCTAAATGTCTGCAGCTACAACTGGAGCCTTAGGGCTGAAAGCCTCCCAGAAGCAGTGGTGGGGTTCCAGTAAGATGCTCCGAATTGTTTCCAAGCAGCTTTTATAGCCTGTACTGTCGGTGCAGAGCCAGTGAGCATCCCTGTCCTAGTGTCCGGGCAAGGCACAGACCATGAGGTGCAGGATATGAATGTGGAACCTCAGAGCAGCCAGAGGACTTGCTTGGTCCCCTTTGGGGTTTTCATTGCACCAGGCAACCTGCCCATCCAGCCCTTTTCCTTGTGCAGTTCCAACATCTCCCTGCCCTCCCCAAGAACACCCTTGGCCCTCACTCCGTAAAGCCCTTCAGAAAAGTGCTCCTGAGGTGCCTTTTTAAAGAACAAGACCCAGAAACAGAGTCAAGCTGCAGAGCAGATGATAGCTTTTCCTTCGCCCCCACCCAACCACAGCCACCCCAGGCACAGAGCGGTTAGGCTTCAAATAGCGTGGAATTGGCTTAAGCCTCTGCAATCTTGTTTAAATGTTACGTGTGTTAATTTGGTTTATGGACCTTCGCTTTCAGGTGCTTAAGCTGCTTTCAAAACAGCCTGTCAACTTTTCCCTCTGTAACTGGGAGGATTAGAAAAAAGATTTTTATGGAAATTAAAGCTGAGATTTGAAGGTGTTCACAGGACTCCAGCATCTCAGGTTTTTAGGGGAAACAACTCTGGGCTGAAGTCATGTGCATTGGCAGTGCCTCAGAGCACACAAACACCCCCGTGCGCTCACGCTCAGGGGACTGTGTGAGCTCGGGGCTGTGTTCTGGCACCTCCAGCATTGCCAGTCCACAGGCGTGGAACAACTCAACCACCTTGAAAACATCAGGCTCCAGAAATCATGAGACTGGCTTAAAAATCATGATTCTTTAATAGGTGCCTTTTATTTGTCTCCAGCAGCCGGAGCTTTAAGGAAAATGCTAATTTTAGAGGGTCTTGCAATACTATCACCCAGGTTGGCAACGTCGCACCTGATAGAGCCAGGAGTGCAGCCACAGCATCATTCCTGGGGTTTTAACACTTCTCAGAGCTTTCAGAAAATTCCTTTTTGGCTGAACACTTTCCAGTTCTGTCATATTTCCATCTGCTGTTGATGTTTCTCCCTAAACTTAATGCAAAACAGCTCTGAATGAAACTCATTTTCTCCCATTTTCTCCCATTCTGCTTATTTTCTCCCATTCTTCTAATTTTCTCCCATTTTCTCCCCCTAAGAGGTGTGATGCAGTTGTCCAGCCCAATTCCACACCTACCTACCCACCCACCCATGGTGGACCGGAGCCCTCTGCCCAAAGACATTTCAGCGTGGCCAAAGAGATGCTCAGCAGGGGCAGGACATACCTTGATCTTCCACTCTCTGAAATCACACGGCATGGTCAGGGCACGTGGGGAATAAATGTAAAACCGTAGCTCAACACCCGGCCCTGCACAAAATACGGCAGAGGCAGGATGTAACCGAGACCTGGCTCTGCCTCCTCCGTCCCCGCACTGTCACAGGTGGGTCTCACAGCAAGCGCTGGTGTTAAGGCAGTGTTTCCTATTATAAACACTGTTTTCAGTTACTTACATTTCACCAGACTTTAACCGCTGGGCTCTTTTCCATCTCAGCTCCAGGGCTGCCTGCCTTTATAGTCACAGGAGAGAAATAGGGGCTTCGAGGGAAAAATTGCATCATCCTGAGGCAAGCATTGCAGGTAGGACCAAGTTTCTTGGCATTAACTGACACTGCTGAAGGTGCCTACATAACTGTCTTTCCCAGAGATATCCAGTGTCTACAGATGATTCAGTTAATCCCACCCTCAGGTACTAGTTTGGATTGGATTTTCTGCAGGGGAACCTAAGCCAGGAGGGTTGGTGCACCTAAGTGCCTGTGTCTCAATGTTGTTGTAACTTCTGCCAAGTTATGAGCATCATAAATATTTCAGTTTACACATGGCTAGAGAGACCCGAGGATCTCATCTTTCCAAAGATCCTGCTGTTCTTCTTCCGCAGTTCATGGTGAAGGTGTCTTAGCTAGTGAAGGGCATCTCAGAGCATTTGCAACCACGGCACTGCACTATTATCCAAGGGTAACAGACACAGCTCTCAGAACGCATCTTCCCAGATTAATCCAAGATGCTCCACTTGCTCCACATAGTCGACCCAGTAGGTGGGAGCAGAAGGTGGTAGAAATAGACCAGAATAATAAAGTGGTGTGAGGTGTGATTCAGACTAATACTGTTGACCCAGCACGGTGAATAAAGGCCCACACTCTCAGCACTGGGGTTTGGGAAGCGCCAAAACAGCAGGTTAAGCAGCAAAGGATCATAGGCAGAGTGGACTACAGAAAGGTGAGGTGTCCAGCAGCAAGGCCTGCAGGTGTTCCTGGATGATGATGGCTGCTGGAGGGAGGCCTCAGCTGAAGGCAGGCGTCCAGTAGCTGTGCCAGGGCTTGACAGAGGACTGAAGTCCTAGTGAAATCCTAGTCTGGCTAGGTCAGGTCTTAAATCTCCCTCCATGCAGGTGAGGGGGTAGATGTGTGGCACATTTCTCTCTCCCTCCCTCCTCTGGTGAGGGAAGGAAAATGCAGAGGGGAAGAAAGGCGAGTCCAATGATGAACAGCAAGGTCTAAGCCTGTCAGCTCCAGCTGTGAAATTTCCAAGAGATGGGACCTTGCCCTCCATGGGCACCAAGAACCAACACTCAGCACCAGCAAGACCCACAATTTCCTCGCAGGTGAAATGCCACAGCATCAAAGGAAACCCCTGTCTGAAGCCAGCTGGAGGACACAGTCTCTGACACCTGAGGTAGGTGTTTGTGAGCATGCTGTGCTGGAACAGAGGAGCTCAGCATATTGCTAGGTGGAGTCTAAAGCCACCCCAAGCTCTCATAGCATCTCTGATCTTCAGATTTGGCTGCCAGAGCTGGCACTGAGATCTACCGGGTGGAGGAAAGAAGGGGAAATAATGGCCAGGACCAGAAGAGAAATGACTTGGGGAGTGCCTGAAGCCACAGCAAGCACCTCTCTGCTTCTCCCACCCATCAGGCGCAGGAAAGGGATAGTGAGGGACAGAGAACAGTCCTCCCAGCCACTAGCACTGAAGGAAGCCACCAACCCTGGAGGAGACCGTGAGGAATGGAGCAGTCAGTTCAGGCTCCAGCTTTCACCGAAACATCACCATCTCAGCCAGGTTGGGTTGTGAGGTACAAACCTCACCGTAAGCTAAAACCAAATGCAGGTGTCTGACATAAGCACATCCCCCCACGTGGGTAAGGTGCTAGCAGCGTTGATCGCCCAGTAGCCTGGTCTGAAGGTTGGTCAGTGATGGTGAAGAGGTGGTAAGGCTTCTTGAGGTCGGGGGTGCAGAGGGCCGGGTTTTGGGGTTGGGAAGGTACCTGCAGAGAGCTCTGTACTTCGGACCAGCGCGGCTAGATGGCACTGTGGACTCTTCCAGGAGTGCCACGTCCAAGCACAGCCTTCATGCCCAAGAAGTTAATATCCTGAGCGTTTTTGGTCACTGTCGAACCTCTCCTCTGAGAGGTGGCTTGTCTGAGGGATGGTGTGGGCTGTTGGGAGTTTTGTCATGGCCAGGGCACAGGCAACCTTCTCAAGGAGGAAAACTCCAACAGAATTTTCTGTTTCAGGATTGTCTTAGCAAAGGCGAGTGTGCAAGAAGTGTGAGTGAAGCAAGAAAAAAATGCCATTTTCAGCCACCTGCAGACAGAAGAGAGAGGACTCAAGGAGTCAGTCTAAGAGCGGCTCATACCGTTGCATCTATGGAGGGCTCCATGTTCATGTCCTGTGTATCCACATCCCGAGGGTTAGTGAATGGACCCCCAACGTCAGCTTCCTCTGTCCGGTAGCAAGGCTGGACACATACCAGCTCTAACTCGTGGAGGACTGCAAGGAGCCCACCAGGCTCTTCTGTAACCCTGGAAGATGTTTGGTCATGCAGACAATAGGCAGAGATCAGACAAAGAGGGAAAGGGTGTTAGATATGAACAGAGTGGATGAGCAGGGTCAGGCAGCAGACAGAAGGACCATGAAGCCCTGCCACTGCTTTTTGGTAACTTGAGACTTATGTGGGAGTCAATATGAGACAAAAAACCCGGAAGCAGCCTTTGCAAAAGGCAGAGCAGTCTGGCCTCTCACTCCCCTTTTCCTCCAGCTGGTGGGCTCAAGCTGGGAGGCTGGAAGACACAACCACGCCATGGTCTACCAGCTGGGAGCCCGCCATCCCTTGCCCAGAGGACTGCACAGGAGTCGGAAAGTTTAATGTCTCAGGAGCTGGGCTCCCATGTTCTCCTCTTGCTACCAGCTGGTCAGGCGGGCTGCCAAGGGTATGCTCAGGAAACCGGGCAGTTTTCCATCAGGATTTCATCCGCAGAGACAGATCTCCAGGGAATATTTCCATGCTGATGAATCAGCAGTCTCGGGTGGGAGACTGGCTGCCCACTGGAGGGGTTAACGTCCAGCGCTCAGGAAAGGTGCGAGTCCCCACGTCAGGCAGGTGTCAGCTAATCCATCCCCCCCAAATCCAACCCCCACCAGAGGCCTCTCCCTAATCTGTTACAGTCGGTGTTTGCCCTGGGGCCGCGGATCTGATATCTCTTCCGAGCACGGTGTCAGTGTTAACTATTGTAATTCTGGATATTCTTGTTAGCCATGCAAATGTCCAGCCTGGGCTGCAATCCCGTTTAAGCTTAACTTTTCGGCTTCCGCAACATCCTGTGGCAAATTGCTCCATGCGGAGACGCTCCTGTTTATCATCCCCAGCCACCACCTGTTCATCTC
Source organism: Bucorvus abyssinicus (assembly GCA_009769605.1). Classification (NCBI taxonomy): domain Eukaryota; kingdom Metazoa; phylum Chordata; class Aves; order Bucerotiformes; family Bucorvidae; genus Bucorvus; species Bucorvus abyssinicus. The sequence continues at coordinate 273,253 of CM020049.1, read as the reverse complement.
GCCACGTTCCTGCCTTATCCCAGAGGCAGAGCAGCCCCTCTCCACTGCCCTCCCTTGCCCCACTCCCTACCCGACACCGTGAAATTTTGGCCCTGGCCCTTTATTGAAAAAACCAGTGGGTTTAGTGGGCTGGGGAAAGTGCAGTGGGATGTTGATTCCCTTCCCAACTCACCCTGTCAAGACAGCTCCGCTGTTTACTGGTAGCAGAGCCCACTTGTGTCCGTGGGAAGCGCTTGCATGAAGAAGACCCACCCCATGTGAATAAGGACCGCACGCCGAGCCCCTTGCAGGCAATGCAGCCCTGGGTTCAAAAGCACCCGTGCAATAGGATGACAAAAGGTAAATGGTTACTACAATCCGCTAGGACAGGGATAAGAGGTGGCTTTTGCTCCTGCTCTGCGTGAGGCTCCTATTTGTCACGTGGGAAGCAGGTGTAGAGCTCAAATGGAGACCAAATGGCAGTGGGACAGAAAAATGTTAACAAGACAAAAATCAGCAAGTGCTGTGCTGAACTCTGTAGTGTGATTAATAAAACAAACATAGGGGGAAAAAAAATCTCTGTTTCAACACATGGCCAGAAACGCAGAGTGTCGTACTATCGGGGCTGTTCTGCCCTCTGAATACCCGAGCCTCTGTTTGGGTTCACACTAAAATACTCTAACGTGCTTTCCATTTTTTTTTTTTTTTAATTTTTATTTTATTTTTACAAATGCTCAAACTTTCCTGCCACAAATTATTCTTGGCTGGGTTACAAGTAGAACGGCCATGTATAGCCATTTCTGTGCAGAAAAAAAAAAAATAGAATAGAAAGAAAAATGGCTTATGAGATATTTTGGTTGAATGTTTTTTTTCTACGCTAACATGCGGTGAAAATTCAGGAGTTCTCACCTTTTTCCACCCAAAAGCGTCTCCTGAGCTGAAGCTCACCCTCCAGCAGCTTTGACATGATCTCACCTTTACAGACCGTGCACTTGGAAAGCACATTGGAAAACAAAGCCTGGGACCACCTCCCCCTGCGGCCGCCTCTTTCACCCCCCAAAAGCTCTCTAGGACTCGTGTAAGGACAGGCTGGCACTGACAGCCCCAACCATGACAAATCATAACTGAAGGCTCTGCAAAATCGTGACTTTGGCAGAAAAATGATTAAACTGGTAATAAACATGTAAAGCTTATTTGCCTTTTGCGCCCAGGTGCTCTCAGGTTGAGGTTTTGAACCGTGAAGGCTAGAAACTTCTTGGGGGACAGATCCTGGAAGCAAATTTTCACGCAAGCCCAGGACACCACTAAGCTGAGAATTCAAGGAAAACAATGAGTATCGTCAAGAGTCATAAAGAGCCTTGCTGCAAGAATTGGCACCTCCAGCAGCCCAGCACAAACATCCCCACATCATGGGAGTTCACGGGCAGTTTTAGGATAATTAACCCCCAAGCACATTAAGTCCAAGCCAAACTAATTACTTTCATGGAACAAAAAAGATTGTTTTACAGGCGATGTTGTTCTTTGGCCTGTCTCTTCTGGAAAATGGCACCAGTTAAGCAAAATCAATTTTATTAACTGACAGTGCTGTGAGAGGATTTACGGAAAAGGGCTGTTTGATGGTCTTTTAATTACAGACCTGATGTCTGTTACCGGAGCTGACAAGTTGCACATGCTGGACAAGAGAGAAGATTGTCTCCGAGCTGGAGACCTTTCGTAGCCTGGTAGAGATTCAGGTCAGAAAGGTTTTTTTGGCACTTTTTTCTCTAGTGAGTCCTAAGTCAAGCTTTTAGCAAGATCCCTAAGACTCACTTAAAGACACAAGCCTGGTGATATCTCGCCCGGAGAGGTGGTTTTCATCCTGTTAGGAGTTGTTGTGCTGGGCTGCCTTGAAGAGCAAGAGGCAGACCTTGGTCCACACTGCTTGTTTGCAGTCCAGCCTTCTCAATACCTCTCAGTGCTGCCCTGGCACCCATCATCCCCCACCACACTGGAAGGGAACAAGCAATGGGTAGCCCATAGCCCATAGCAGCCATGGGTTGAGGTGTCCCAGAAAGCCTGCTGCCTGATCCTGCAGGACAGATTGCGATTGCCTTGCCGGCCCCGGAGATGGGGAGGTCTCGCCTTGCTGGAGATTGTTTGGGTAAGTCGTGATGGATCGTGCCCCCATGTCGAGAGTTAAGGTGCAGTGGGAGGCCGAGAAATTTAACATTGAAAATGTTTTAAAGCAAAGAGAACATCAAAAGATCTCCAGGAAACAGCAAACACCCAGAGTTCAGCCATCTCTGAAACGGATCCCCTCCTCCCATCTCTATGTCTGGATATAGAGACTCCCAAGACAAAGGGCGATCAAGATCAGAGAAGATGGTAAGCTATAAATCAGCCACCTCTCTCTTTTCACCTCCCCCTCTGCCCTCCAGGCTCAGGAAAGCCCTGGAGCTGCAAGACACAAATTCAGCCAGCCAGATGACTCCTCCGGTATCCTCCTCAAGGGACTTGCCCTAGCATAGCCCCCAGGTCTTCCTCCCAATGCCACCCAGCTCATGGGTGGGGAGCACAAGCTGTTCTCTCTGGGACTGCAGATTTTATCTGATGTGCCAGATTTAGTCTCTTCCAGAAAAGTCAAATCAGCCTCAAAATCCTCAGACTTGTTGTCTACCACTGGAACAACATTTTTCTATAAATCTGAGAGGTTGAATACAAGGCTAAGAGGCTTCGACCCCAGCAGAGCTCAGCCCTGCACACCCACTGAGCGGGCATCGGACCTGGGCACTAGGCACACCTCTTGCAGAAGCGTTTACCCCGCAGCACATCAGGAGCTGCTCTCTGGCATGGGGCAGCCACCTCTCCTCCTGATGGCCAGGCAGGGTGAGCCAGCCTTGGGTTTTAACGCTGAGATGCATTTCTCCTGTGGGTGGATTTGGGGTAGGCATTCCCGATGGTGGACGTGCCTCTCGGTGGTGTTGAGGCCAAGCTGAACACCTTCTCCTCCATAAGCTGGTCCTCCTCCACTTCTGAGCATCCTGCTGCAACGTGGAGTGCAGTACAGAGATGGGTGAGGAGGAGACATGGCTGCAATAATACAGAAGTGTGGGGCAGGATTTGCCATTCAGAAGGGCCCGTGGTGAAGCAGGGAGCGCAGCATGTCTGCAGTGTAAGGGGATATGGTCCTCAGGGGGTGCTGGCTCCGGTTCAGGGGGATGTTTTATGAGCACGCCTGCGTGAGTGCAGTTGCCAGGTTACTGGGCACACAAACTATGTTCAGCCCTTCTGGGCGAGATCTCATGCCCGTGAGGCTATGGGTCAGGAGCATAGTTGCTGGCAGCCCCTGTCTGTGTGTCAGGATTCAAGGGGCTTTAGTATGGCCACAAGACAAAGGGCAGGAGCCTAAAAAGAAAGGAAAAAAAGAAGGGATGTTGGGGGGACACTGAGTAGCACCCCCTGTTAGTGCCATGACTGGGGTACCCCTGACTTGAGTAGAATGACCCTCCCCAGCTTCATCATCTGTCCAGAGTCGCCTATGGCACAGACCAAGCTGCCATGAGGAGGGAAGGGATGTGTCTTCTTTTGTCATTTGCATGCTGCATGCATTCGCTCTCACGTTCACCAGCCTCTCCTTCTCCCTTCTTATCCAGATGAAAGCAGAAGCTTCGCCATGCTCTATCTCCCCACTTCCAGGTGGCACCACAGGTGGCTCCTGACTTAGACCTTCTTGGCTTTCTGACTTGGAAAGTCCTACTTGCTTGGGTAGGATCTGGACTTTGTGACCATCCTCACCTAACTAAATAGGCTGGATCAGGCTCCCAGGTCCCACTGGGGACATCCAGCTCCTGAGTCCTATTAAGCCCCTCCTTCTTTGACCACCTGCAGTTATTGCAGGAGAAGCAATAGCCAGACTGTGGGTGTGTGAGTGGAAATCTTTTTGAGGGAGTAGGTGCAGACGACACCTTACGAACAGTCCACGGAGCTTGCCTGGAGCACACTCTCGTGAGGGATTTGTGAAGCAACACGAACACCCGCACTCCCAGCAGGTCTGTGCTCATAAAGCAAGTAACTTGCAAAATGGGCTCAGAGGAGTTTTGGGACAAGCCAGGTCTTTCTGCTAACTGTGCGCTTGTCCCAGTGAGTCATATGGGGCTGTCCATGTCTCTGCACAGGGTCATGGTGGGTGGGAGGGTTTGCTGTTTCTTCCTCCACGCAACCCCCACCATGACTGCAGGAATCCTCTGGCAGTGCTCCAAGATCCCCTCCCACGTGGAGAGGTGAATTAGAGAGACATCAGTGGGAGCAGCACCAACCACAGTGGATCCCAGTTCCCGGGGACAGCCGAGCTCCACACGTCCCCCAGTGCCCTTCCTGAGGCTTGAGTCACCAGTGGAAAGTTTGGGCAAAGTGCAAGCAGGCAGTTGATTGACTCAATGGCAAGCAAAGAGCTTCTATCTAGAAGAGCATTCCAGAGAACCCAGTCTAACCTCATAGTCCCCCCCAAGACATTGACTTAAGATTTTTGGCAAGTCTTTCTTCCATTGCTTAACACCTGCTTGGTGACCCTCAATCTGCAAAGCTCTCTGAGCACCTCGCTCTTCCCAAAGGCTGACAGCTACCCCGAAAGGCAGTGCCTCTGATTTACCATCTGCAGGTCCAGCCTGAAACGCGCAGCCTCCAGCTCAGCATGGTGACAGGGCTGTGTGACGGGCACTCCAAACCGATATGGCCAAAGAGTGGGAATCTCAGACCCAGCTTCCACCATCCTCCCCCAGTCCATCTCCCAAGAGTGCCCCAGTTTGAAGGACATTTGAGGGCCAGGTTGGGAAGAGGGAGGAGTCTCCACATCCTACTGAACCTGGGCCATTATGCTGCCAGGAATGTAGTTGACATCATCCAGTGGAAAAACATGGAAAGCCTTGTGGTTACAGCCTTCAGCTGTGAGGAAGGAGCTGGGGCTCTGTTGCCTGGCCAGTCCCTTGCAAAACGGAGAACCCTGAAAGCTTTGCCGTAAACAACCACGGCTTCATTGCATGGGAGGAGCCAGGAGACACCAAGGGACACCTCCACCACTAGAGAGAGATTCTTGGGAGAGGGTGGGCATGGGTTGGGCCCTGCACACAGCTAAGTAGCACCTATGCTGGGTTGATACTGGCAACCAGCACCCACATATACGTGGCTTGGGGAAGGTGAAGAGGCCAAAGGCAAGACAAAGGGTCTGCATGAAACTCTTTGCTTGCAAGAGTCTGGGAGCTTCCCCTGATGCTGGAAAAGATTGGAATGGTGTCTATCCCCCTCCAACGAAGGGCATGGCTGGGGCTCTTCCCTGACTATCCCATCTCTGGGGACAGATTGACCAGGCAGCGTGGAGGAGAGGAAAGTGTTGGGATAAAGGTGTGGGACGAGATGGTTTTGAAAGGGATGGGGTGGGAGCAATGGTCTGCTGAGCTGGAATAGGAGCAAGCAGCATCAGGACTTGGGGTTAGGAGGGAAGCAGGAGGGCTTAAGCCCTGCAAGGCTGGAAGAGGGCAAAACTTATGCTGGGGTGGGCTAGCAGGAGAAGGTTTGGGGTGGGCAGGGAACAGCTGTGGGCAAAGGACGTCACGTGGTGGAGAGATTTTGTGGAGGATACATAGGGCACAAGGGCATCCAGGGTCAAGAAGCAGCCATGGAGTCCCTAAAGCACAGGGGGAGGCAGAGGAGGTTTTGGAGCAGGTGTCCCCCATGGGGGGCAGGAGAGGGGTGTCCAGGGTGTTGTGTGGCAGAGTGGATGCACAGGTACAGCCGGGGCAGGGGGTAAAGCTCCTAGCCAGGCAGCCGTGGGGCTGGCAGACCCCCCATGTGCCCAGCTCCAGGGTGGAGGGCGGGGCTGGCTCAGAGGTGTTTCTCGGCACCAAGCCACCAGGGTCTCCCCTGGGGGCTGTAACTCCAGCTCGCCCCCATCCTGCTGTCAGGCCCTGCGCCCAGAGCTTGTTATTGCAGGTGCAGAGCACACACACACCCGCCCCACCCCGCTGCTGGCCTGTCCCTGTCCCCTCCTCTGCACCCCCATGCCTCCCCCTGCCAGCCACCCCTGCAAGAAGCAGTTTGGGGTGCCCCAGCAGTGCCCAAGCCCTGTCCTGCCAAGTCCCCTGCTCCTTTCCTCCTGCAAGCCCTCTCCCCACCCCATCTGGTATCTGTCTCCCCATCCAGGGCTTGTGCCCAGCACCCCGAGTCCATCCATCATGCAAAGCTGCCAGCATGGGCAGGTCTCCACCCTACAGGGCCACCAGCCAAAGCTCGGGTGGCTTTGGCCACCAAGGGTCACTGCTGGCACCCTGATGTCATCCTGCAGTGACCCACAGGACAGCAGGAATTACCCTTACCCTTCCTACGGTGTCCGCTCCAGCCTGCCTTCCCTCTGCTTTCCACCATCTTCCCTCTGCTTTGCATGCCTTCTCCAGGGGCTGCCCAGCACCCTTCCCGTCTACCCGAGCCTCCCCAGGTCCCTCCGCTGCATTCGAGTGCTGCCCAGCGCACCCTGCCCATGTTCCAGACCCTCCGAGGTGCAGCCAAAGCGTCTGCAAACCTGGGCACCCTCTGTCCACCCTCCACCTTGCAGCATCACCCCCATCATCCATGGGGACGCCGGGTGTTGCTGAAATTCAGGGGCTGCCCTGGGCCTCTGAAACACCTCCGCCACAACGTCGGACCCGCACCCCCCAGTGCTGGGCACTGCAGCTGCACACGGCGCAGGCGGGGAGTTGTGATTTTATTCCCTTTGGAGCAGAGCCAGGCATTGAGCCGAACCCCCCCGCCTCCTGTTCAAACAGCTCTTTGACATCTTTAATGACCTCAGCTCGGGGAGGCAGCAGCTCCAGAGAGCAAAGTGCCACCAGCGAGAGCTCAGCATCTCAGCCGAGCGGTGCCTGGTCCTCCCCAGGCTCTCCCAGCCCCTCTTCCAGCTCTTCTCTGCTGCGTTTGCTCCTGAGGATAACCAGGAGCCTCTGCCGTGCATCAGCGGCGCATCTTATCACTCACCAAGTGCTCTCAAAGCCCTCTACCCTGTGTCCTGCTTTTCCCAGGGCTCGAGCTCCCTTCCTCCCCGTCACTTTTCTCCTTGGCCGTCTGCACGGCTCCCCTCTGCTTTGCGGAGGACAGGGGAGGGCAGGCGTGGAGGCGATTACAGGCAGAGCCTGGTAAAGACCTGCATTCCCATGCCCTGGCCTTGGCCTTGCCTAAACACCTTGAAGCATTCCAGCACTGAGCTGGAAAGGACAAACAGTCCCACGGCGAGTTAAAGGCTCGCGAGTCTGAGTCTCTTCTGTGCTGCGTTGGCAGCTCCTGAGAGTCCCCGCAGGATTTTATGCACAGGACTCCAAATGTTTAAAATACGGGAACAACCCTGAGCAGTTTCAAAATAAATAGTGAAAATCAGAAAAAGCTCCACCACTAACCACCAACCCCCACCCAACCCAGACCACTAGACGCACCGACCCGCCCAGAAAAAACAAGAGCAGCAGTGGTCTGCAACTGCTGTGAGGAGCAGGACCCCTGCCCATGCGTGGGAGCTCCCACCACAGCTTTGAAACAAGGTGACGCTCCGATGTGTCGGGCAGGAGCAGAGTGACTCAGAGAGGTTTATGCAGTCGGAAGTTCATAAAGCCCCTAGCAGGGCTTGGTGTCCAGATGCCCTTCAGCTCGACGGTGAGGAATGGGGTGAACGCTGATGAACACATGGTGTGCAAGTGGCAGAAGGTGCTGAACAGGCTGCAGAAAGCTGGGGAAGGCAGAAATGTTTGTGTTTGAATTAATGCCCCTGTGCAAATGCTGGAGGCTGGGGATGCAGAAAGCCAAGAAGGAAAAGAGCGTTGGGGTGATGAAGACCATCTTCCTCAGGCAGCCCCCTGGACATCCACACAGTGCACTCCCTGCTGGGCATGCTCAGAGGCTTACCCTGTGCCTCAGGCTGGAGGGTCAACTTCCTGGGCAGGGCTTCTCTCCATTGCCCTCCAGCACCTCCTACAAGCTCACAGAGGTGACCTTCCTGCTCCTTGCAGTGTCCTGTACCATCTCTGAGGTATCTGCAGCCCTTCCATACTCGAGAGACACCCATCTCCTCCCAGCCAGAGGCTAGCTCCAGCTTGTGGCACCCACTCCAGCTGGTGGTGGCAGCTTGTCCTCTCTCTTTGAATCATTGTTCTCACCCCAAATGTAGTGGGTCTTGAAGGCTCCCTTCTCCTGTCCCAGCCTCGATCATCGCCAGAACCTCTGGAGCTTACCTGTAGGTGTCCATCTATGATGGAGGGGATCTGTTCTTCTTCTTTGCCCTCATGTTGCTTACAAAGGGGAAAGACAAGAGCAGGTAAGTCCCTCTAAGGGAGGAGAGATTGATCTTCCCATGGGAGGACACGGGACACTGAGTGTAGGAGAATGAAACAGAGTTGAAGGGTGGAGAAAGATGTGACTGGGACCATAATATCTCCGGAAGGGAGACTATGGCCTACTGAAAATGCTGAGAAAAGCAGGGAACAGGCTGACAGCCTGGCCTCAAAGGTGACAACCTAGCAAGACACAGAGAGGGGTTGCCACCAAGTCGCTGAGTACTAAAGGAGGGAGCGACAGGTCTACAGACCTCCTTTTGTGGTTCTTATCCTTCTTTAGCTTATTTTTCTGCATGTTCTTTCTTCGCCTCCTCCAATTTCTGTCCTAAAAATACTTTCTGCTGGAGTTGGAAGACCTGGAGAAGGCCTGGCTTGGCAGGAGAGGTCTGGTCAGCATATGGTCCCATCTCTGCAAAGTACTGCTGGTCTCCTGCTTTCTGGAACTGTGGAAATTACACTCCCAGAACCCCACCAGGCTGATTTCTCCAATCCCTCTTTCACCTTTTACCACTCGATTCACGCCAGGGCAGAGATGTAGGAGAAAGAGCACTTGAGTGTCATCTGAACCTCTGTGTCAAGGCCCAAAATGGAGCACTGACCTTTCGTACGTGAGCTCTGCAAAAAAGCCCCGTGAGCATTTCACCGTGCTCCTGAGGTGCTTCCCACATCCTGCTCCAGCAGAACTGCTGCACAGCATGGCCCACCATTAACCAGCTCATGACCAGAGGCAGAGGGTGCCTCAATTTTTTGGCCAGAAGTAGCGCAATAGCTGTTTGGTATTGTCATGGTGCCACATCCCAGCACCTTTGCTCAGTGAACCTGGACCATATCCCTGCAGTCAGCTGAGAGTCTGGGGATGGAGCCATTCAACTTCACATCTGGATTTTCATCTGCAGCTGCCCATCCCTCCTGTCTTTGGGTCAGGGCTGCAGGTGGCTCAGGGTATGGGTTCAGGAGTTTCTCTCTTCTTCCCTCTGCCAACAGGTTGCCCTGAGCTCCTTGGACTCTGTGGACACCAGACCCTGTGGTCCCATCTTCTTCTCAAGTCCCCAGTATGAAGCCAGACTATCCTTCCCTGTGAGGAGTTGGCCTCTTTTCCCACTCCAAAGCCAGGGCTCCTGCTTTCTGGCCTCACAGGAACTTGCTTGGTACTACCTGCTTGACACAGCTGGAGACCTTCCTACATGTCTGAGGTCCTGATCCATTTTCCCACTGCTTGGGCTGCTTGAAGATGGGCTTATCCTGGTGCTCCCAGGAGAGCCGGGGTTTTGGTGCAGGTGGTCACCCTGTCATTCCCTTTTCTGCCATATGCAGCTTCATTCATACCAAAGCATGTTGTTCTTGGAGGATCAGGGACTTTCTGCACCTCCATTTTTTTCTCCCCATCCCACACAATGTCCTGAGCTCCTGTTTCTCAGCCAGACCAAATGAGACTTCTTCTACCAGCCTCTCATCGAGCTGTGATTTGGGAAAGGCCTGGCAGGGGAAAGAAATAACTTATGCCCACCCAGACCTCTCCCAGATCACTTCAACTCCTGGGCCAGCCACCCCTCTGTGCTTGTTTGGCTGTGGTGGTCTTTCTGCTGTGACCTTTTTGCTCCAAACTGGCACAACCTTCAGCTTCATGCTGAGCCTTCAACAGGGCCGTGCCATCAGGGCCTTCATTTGCAGGTAGGCAGCAATCTTCCTTTAGGGTTGTGGTGGAGTTTATTCGGCAGCAGGATTATCTTTTGACAGGTGATGAATGGCTTCATCTGGAGGGCATCCAGACCAACACCTTGTCATGCATGGAGCTGTATGAATACAAACACTTCCATGAGAGAGATCTACGTTTGGGCAGGTGAGTCACCACTGGAGGCAGAAGACTATGGATACCAAATAGTTGGAGAAGGTCTCTAGACCTTGTGGACACACCCTCCACAGACTGGCTGATTTAAAACACTGGTTTGTGGGAAAAAGAGGCTTGGTATGTTGGGATTTGTTTCATTTTCTGCTCCTTTTTGCCACCAATTTTCAGACAAGGAATAGTCTGGAGCAGGACCGTGTCCTGCCAGGGGATTCCATGTACACGGTGCCATAGAACCTCTTCCTTGTGGTGTCTGGAGGAAGGCTGTGCCTCTGTTGCCAGCAGATCCCACTCTCCCTTCTTCTCAGCTTGCTAGGATGGGGTTTGCTCTGTGGCTCTTTGCCTCTCAACCTCCTGCCCCGTTTCCCAGTCACCACATTTTTTCCAGTCCCTTGTCTGCATGACCTGCTCCATAACAAGATCCAGTCTCACACCGATAATGTTCAGTTCAAGGGTTTTGGGGCCACAGAGACTGGTCCCAGCAAACCTCCCCTTCGCCTTCCATACCTCAGTCTTCCCTCCAGCCCTTGGCTGTCCGAGCACCCCTTGCCCTAGTTTGCATTGCGTTTTACCACCCAGCTGTTCCCTCCAGCTAAACAGCAGCTGTGCAGGGAGAGGGGACATGTCACCAGCCTCTTACCAGCTGTTTCACGTGGACTGAAAAGTTTTGCCCCCGGTCTGCAAACACAGTGAAAAAAATTGCAAATAAGGCGTGACTCAGCCAGTGGGAATAGTGTAATTGCAGATGGTGACAGATTTTGAAAGACAAACATCTTCTAGCTGCTCCCATAAGGTTGACTTCAGCCAAGTCTTGCAGGAACCTCAGTGTCCAACGAGCAGAACCCCCAGCCTCTGCGTGTCTTAGCAAATTCAGATCTTGGGTTTGCAAAACAAGCCCAGTGACTCATCCCGAGAGCTTGCCGAGGGCTCAGACATGTGCTATACCAGAAAGAAGTCTCCCAGATTTGCAAAGAAACATTACCCGATGAGAGGTGCTTACCTAGAGTGCTTCCAACATGAAGTGGACTCCACCAGGGTGTAATCTGGGGGCTGTGTGAAGCACAGGATCTCGTGGATGGAGTAAGGCAGTGACTTTGAGGAGCAAGTCAGGCTGAAGACTTTGTAGAGGAGAGAATTTCCAGGAGCAGAGCTGAATCTGCTCCAGCAGTACTACATGAACATGGTCCAGCTCAGGAGAAATGGGCACTTCACCTCCTACCCCATGGGAGCCATCTCAACCGCCTGCTGGCAGCTGTGTGGGAGCGAGAAGAGCTGTGCAGAGGCAGCGGACCCCCTCCCTGGGGCATTGGGACGTGTCAATATTGGTTTTGCTGTGATTTGGACCCACACCCCGAAATTTCCAAGTTCTGCGTGATGGAGCCAGGCAGAGGTCATGGCAGGCAGCCCTCAGCAAGGTGGGCGGCTGGAAAGGTTCGGGCACGTCTCCTTTGGCCCTCTGCCTGCTTCCCATCAGAAATGAAGAAAACCGAACCCTCTCCTCGAAAACTTTTCAATTTTGATGAGTCAGCAAAGGTGTTGACAGGTTTTGTGACTTGCCTACAAGTGAATGCTGGTTGATTCTCGCCCTGCCCCAGGAGGTCCACGCTGACCTCGGGCTCTGCTTTCCCCGTAAACACATTAAATCACGCAGGTGCTGGCCCAGTGCCTTATGTCCAGATGAGGGCTGGAGGTTTGCAGCAGAAAGTCTAGGGTTAGAATCTGTTTCATGTTAATATTGTCCATAAACTCATGTGAGAGATGAAAGCAAATGCCTCCAGTGACAGGAAGCTGCCTTTATCACCCTGTGCTGATAGCGTGGCAGGAGGCAGCCACTGCCCCTTTGCCAGCCTGGGAAAAGAGGGACTTTCAGAGCCTGTGGCCCATGGGAGGTTGTGCTTGGGGGCTGTGCCCTGTGCTGCAGGTCTGAGTGCAGCGACCCAGAGTGCAGAGGGTGGCAGAGGTGGGCTGGAGCCATCCAGGGCTCCACAACTTCGGTAACATCCTCTGTGCAGGCAGTAAGGCCACCGCTCTCTTGCTACGGCACATACAGGAAGCGGAGGGTATTTGTGTCAGTGATGCCAGTGGACAAGGCCATGCCTACCAGCTCTCCACTGCTTGTCCATCCTCCTGTCCCACCCACACAGCAAAGCTTTACCAGGGCAGGAGACCAGCTCCAGCCCGGTGCAAAGGGTGCTGCAGGGCAACTGTGCAGAACAGGGGCTGGGTATGAAGTTCAAACCGCTGTGCCGGGGAAGCCCATGTCCGTGCTGCCAACACTGTCCCCTGGACCTTGGCATCTCTTGAGGGTTCCTGGGCTGTGACACAGCAGCACTGCTGATGGTGCTGCTGTCATGCAGGGAAGAGCCCTTTCATGCTCCTCATGTGGCAGAACAAGGGAAAGGGCACAGCATCCCATGTCCCCATGTGCCGTGATGGCAACCACTCCCCTTATGGCCCCAGCACCCCAGCACAAGGACCTTATGCCAGTGAATGGCCAGGCCAGTGCCTTGCTTGGCCAGCCACGCCAAAATGTTTGGGAGCCTCCAAGCACATTTTGGAGTGCTGGGGTTCAGACTTGGTGCCCCTCCCCAAACTCAGACAGTTGCTAAGGAGCTTTCTTCTGCTTGGGATTTGATACCCAGACTTCCCTGCGGCCTCCATGCCCAGCATCTGCTCTCCTCCCCAGCTCTCCCCACATGATTTTCCCACGGTGCATCCAGCCCCAGGCTATCTCCCTGCTTCCAGCACCATCATCTGCCACCACAGCCCATCCCGCCCAGCTCCTCATCCTGGATGATTAACCCGGCTGGTGTTGCTGTCTTCCTCCCACACCCGTCCCCGGGCATACGCCTTCCGGGGCCAGCTCCCAGGGCTCTTGGACCGGGTCTGTCATGGGAGATAAGGCGGCTGGTGTGCCACTGTGGTGGCAGGGAGGAGCCCTGCCAGACTCCGCTTTATCCCAAACCAAACAGCCTGGCCAGCTCCAGGAGTTATAAACAGATGCTGAGGCGAGGCTCTGGCTCTGGGAGGGTCTGGGAAGAGGAGAGATTTGGTATCTGGCTTCCTGGAGAGCCACAGCCCCGGGGAATCTGCTGAGCCTCCCACAGCAACACCCCAAATAGCACCGGAAGGAAGCAGCTGCCTGGGGCGGCTGCAGGGATGGGACAGGGGGGACAAAGCAGGGTGGTGGGCTCGGTGCTTAAACTGACACGGGGCCAGGTTGGCCAAGGTGGACATCATGCGGTCCGGGCCATGCTGGACACGCTGAAGCTGCCCGGGGCGTGAGGACAAGAAGTGAGACCCCAGCCACCCCTTTGCCCGGCCTTCGGGGTGCTGGCGCAATCCATTTCTGTGTGTGGGCAAACCTGGGGTGAACAGCAGAGGAAGCAGCATTGCAAAGTTCCACGCAGGAGACCACGGGTGCACCGAGAGACGTCCGTAACTCCCCACCACATGCCAGCTGTGCAGAGGAGTGGTCCTCACCTCTGTTTTGTCCCTTGGCCTTTACTACCCGGCAGCACAAGAGTTCAGAACACTCAGGAAATTAACCCCCGCGCACCCCACCTGAGGGTCTCCCGTCTGCTGTGCCAGGCACCAGCCTCTGCCACCAGGTTGCTGATGCAGAGGATAATTCAGCAACATTTAGTTAAAAGTGTGACAGGTAGGGGACTTACAAGGGATTTATGCCGCAGGCTCATGCCTCCCTATCATTCCTTCTGATACTGGAAAAAGAGTGGCAGGAATTTGCATTTCATGAAGAGAGAGAGGGGTTTTTTCCTCAATTTCCCCCCTAGAAATGTTGGGAAGGTGGAAATGGGGCCACCTGGGTGAGCCAAGCTGCCTCAAGCATTTAAAGAGGAATAAGGGGATGGTGCATGTTGTGTCTTCACGGCTCCACGACAAGGAGGGAGAATCTGTCCTCCAAGGCTCCCTTTAGACAAAATATTAATTAGGCCACTGCAGTTCACGGAGTCTCAGATAAAGCCATCTGGAAAAGTCTGGTTCCTTACGAGTACCTTAGACCTTGTCCCTTTCTGCTCAGCAGCGTCAGAGTTTTACTTCATCTGGTCTCCCAGCCTAAACAAGGACTGAAACCCAAACACCCAGCTGGGGAGAGAGACAGGGCAGGAGAGCGGGCAGAGCAGCACCTCTCAGACCAGCTGCTCCTGCGATAGTGCAGCGGGGCGGGATGGCAGCCAAGGCTGGTTTGTTCCCTTTGCAGGTTTGCTCCAGTAGCCTTTCACCTGCCTCCCCAGGCTGGCTTCTCCCTCGGTCCTTCTTCCCTTCCAGTCTCGCCCTGGCCATGTGGTACCCAGAAGCCACCAGGCTGGTCCCCCTGCGGTTTTTCAGCACAGGGGGATGCCAGTTTTCCATCTGCATCCTTGCCCGTGCCATCGTCTTTTATCCTGTTGCCAGATCACGTTACAGATTTCTTCTCTGTCTTCACTTTGCCATGTTACAGCTCTTTCTGCTTCCCCAGTTTCTTCCTCCACATCCCTCCAGTGGGCCCATGCTGTCCTACCAGTGCACAGTCCCATCGACAGCCTATATGAGCTTCTCTTCATTCCTAAATATGAACTTACACGCATTATCTCGAGGGGGAAAACACTCCTTTGGAGAGCGGGTGTTTAGGAGGTGGACAGACAAATGTGGTCAGGAAATACACACCATGCATCCCTCCCTGAGGGCAGCCACAAGCCACCGTGGGCTTGACTGATGATAAAGGCAGGTTACAGAGGGAGAGTCACCACTTTTTTCATTTGCACTGGATTTGAAGGTTTTGTGCAGCACTTTCAGTGCCTGGTCGCTGAGCACCAGGCACCTTTCCTGTGAAGCAGCCCTGCTAAAGCTCTGACATCGCCCCAGCTGCAGAGGATGCCTGATTTGATGAAGTTGCGATATAGTGATGCCCTGTCCCTTTGTCCTCAGTGCTTTCCAGTGCTCAGAGATGTCCTTCCTGGGATCTTCCTGAGCACAGCAGTGGCCAGGGTGTGTCAGCAGCCAGGTAGCTGCTAGCTCTGACTCTCTGCCCACCTGCATCCTCCCGCAATGTCTGCGTGAGCAACGTGCTCCCTGCAGCACCCCCAGTACTCTGGGAAAATGCCCAGCTGCCAGCTGGGTCCCTGCTGAAACCTGGAGGGTCCCTGCTGGAACGGCTCACATCTCCTCTGACAACTGTTTCAGGCTCTCCATGGATTCAGCATCGCTCTTCTGGTTCGCTGTTGGCTTTCCAAGATCACACGGACCAAAGGTAGACTTGGGGTCCCAGTTCCGTGGCCACGCAGGATGGGGGTACCTGTTCATGTCTCCCTCTGCCCAGGTCTCCCAGGGCAGGCTCAGACAGCAGGGCTGGCACTGTCCCAGGTGCTCTGCGGTGGGACGTGGCTGCAGATCCATCCCTCCAAGCCTCTCCTGTGAGCAGGCTGCGCTCTCGGCTGCAGCAGCCGACGAGGAGAAGTCAAGCCTGGAAGTGTTAACAAGAGCGCTGGGCTCCATAAGGAAGCTTTACACCCAGCGCCGGTCAGGCAGCGCTCGCAGCTCTCCGCTGTCTTCACACGCCTGCTGGGTAACCAGGCTGTGCTCTCCACAGTTAACAAAAGCAATGAATTATCAGCCAGGCTGTGCACACCCACCCCACCACTTCCCCCCGCAGACAGACCAACCCATGGACCTGCCTCAGGCTCTCCTGGGGTAACGGGCCCCTATTTGCCAGCTCCCCTCCAAAGAAGCATCTTTTATCAGGTGAAGTGAGGACTGAGAGCTCCCTGTAGCAGCATTTACAGGCAGACTTTCCAGCTGCAGGGCACCAAGTGACCCCAGCACAAGCACCTCCTGGGCCCAGAGAGTTGCAAGAGACTCTCAGGGACCCTGGTCTCAGCCCATCCATGGCACCAGCTTTACTCCTCGCTGTCCTCAGTTCATCTTGCACATGGTAGTAAGCACCCTGTGGTACTCCAGCACACCCAAGCCCTTCAACACCCTCTCTCCTCCATGCCTGGGGTCCACTTTGGAGTGCCCCCCCAGATCCCCAAAGCCATGGTAGGGAGCTGCGGGACAGGCCATCCTGTGGGTGGGAGCACTGGCGGAGGTCGCTTTGCTCCCACGGGGCCCTGGGGATCTGGAGGAGCCCAAGCCTGATCAACCGGTGTCAGTTTGTGTCCTCGGGGCTCTGGCAGGGAAGGGATCAGCTGCAGTAATTGAGGTGGGAGGAATGAGAGGTATGCTCTGAAACAACGGGTGGGGGGTGCCGGGGGCTGCTCTGGGATCAGCCCAAGCTGGAGCCCACGGTGATTTCCCGAACGCACTCTCCTTCCGAGCCCACCCTGAGCCTCACAGACCCCTGGAAGAGCCTCCCAAGAACAACCAGCCCTTTGAGAAACCTAAACCACTTTCTCCAACACCTCTGAACTCTGTCAGGAACATCCTTCGGCAGAAAGCTGCAAGTGCCAAGCAGTTTCCCCTCGAGGGCAAATCTCCCCCTCGTGCTGTCAGGAGCAAAGCCGCCTGGGTTCACACGGCTGCTTAAGGTGAATGCATGGTGTGTTTTACCAACTAATTGTGAAATTGCAGGCTGCTCCAGAGGCAAAGGAGAAGCATTTTATTGTGAGCAGAAGAATTAATCATACCTGGGGCAGTACAGATGTCAGCAAAAAACAATGCAGAAAGGATTTCTCAGGAAGATTGCTTGACATGAATAGGAAGGGCTTTTTCAGGTCTTTTTAGATATGGATGAAACATTCTCGGTGGCTGCCATGGCCCCAGCTTTTGCCCTTGCCTTCTAGATCTAAGAGCGGGACGTGTGTGCTGAAACTGCCGTGCCATAAAGGGAAGCAATGATTTATTCGAGAAGTGGAAACTCCCCAAGCCAAGGCGGCTGCTGCAGCACCAGTTCATGACGTGTCCTGCGTAGTTTATGGCAGAGATTAAACAACACAAAGGATAAAACATTTCAAAAATGGCATTTAACTGGGAAAACAAGAATAGACTAGACTCCAACCCTTCACTTGTGCAATGCCGAGCTGTTGAGCTCTCAGCCCCAGCATTCAGGTCCCACTCAAGGAAATACCTCTGGCTGCTGTTTGCTGTTTGCTCTTGCGTTTCGTCACACCTTTTTGTTTGTTGTGAGTGGATCCCCTAGGTAACACGGCCACCCCCTTTTCCTCCCTTTGTGCATTTTTTCTGCCTGGGACTCGTTGCCCTGGTCCCAGGGGATACGCTTCCCATGGATGTTTCCCATTTGGAGGCTGCATGTGTGTGTGCTGAGGAGTGGAAGAAGAGAGGGGCTCTGAAGAGAGGACCTTCTGGTTCACTGCAGCCTTTCCCCACATTTTAAAAACCTGTTGGTTATGGTCAGCCAAGCTCTGCTGAGCACAGCTTTACACGCTGACTCTCTGAGCTTGCCTCCATCACCCAGGTCCTCTCCATAAGGCCGAGGAGGCAGTGGCAGGGTTGGGTTGTAGCACTAGGGAAGCAGCATCTTTCTGGCAGCTCAGGGACTGTTGCTGCAGCCAGGGAGGGAAAGAAGAAGTGTTGGTAAGTGCAAGGATAGAGGTTAAAAACCAGAGAAGAAAGCCTGAAGTGTCTGGTGTGAAACCAAGATG
Source organism: Bucorvus abyssinicus (assembly GCA_009769605.1). NCBI lineage: Eukaryota > Metazoa > Chordata > Aves > Bucerotiformes > Bucorvidae > Bucorvus > Bucorvus abyssinicus. The sequence goes on along the minus strand of CM020049.1, from coordinate 255,482 downwards.
CACACATGGAAGGCGAGAACAAAAGGGAGGGGATGCAGGCAAGACTGAGCAGGGTGGTACCAAAACCTGGGAGAAGTCTATTTCCTAATGTGGGACGCATTTAGTGACAGATTATCAAAAGTTTGCCATCAAGCCTCTCCTCCCAGCTCCATTAGGCTCAGGCAGACACGAACCTGCAGCTGGGAACAACGGGAGTCCCCGTCTTCCTCACCCGTGCCCCACACATGTCCAATGTCAGGGTTACCCTGCACATAGGCTTGACCTCAGCAAATGAAAGGCAGTAACACAGTGAAGAGGATGGGAAGCACAGCCGAAAGCAATGGCAGGATGTGTTAGGGACACAAGGCTCCTCGGGAGATGTGCCCTGACCAGCAGCTGAAGATGGTGAACGTGGCACAATGGCAACGTAGCATTTCCTCCTCCGAGTTCCCTTACCAAGCATTGGTTTTGCTTTTTAGGAGGCTGTGCCTGTGCCCTGTGGGGTTGGGATGGGGGTACCAAAGCCAGTCCAAACTACAAAGAAGACGTGATGACGAGGTCTCATCTTTCCCTCTTTATTATCCGTATCTGCCACATCCAGATGACACGGGGCGTGACACAAGTTCACAGTGATGTCGTGTACCTGCACGTGCTCCCGTACCAACACCGATGACATCAGTCTTGGGATTTGCACAGGGGACCCACTACCAGGAAATGACTTCTCTTTAAACACAAGGAAAGCTTGGTGCAGCCTTTGTAGCTTCTAGTCCAACAAGCCTGTAATATTCACAGGAATGAGACTCAAATTTCTAATTATTGCCTGAGTTATTTGTAACTTCATATATTTTCAGGCCAGAAGGGACCATCATCTAGTCTGGCCCCCTTAAATGCAAAGCTCCATAACCAACAACCAATTCCCTGAGCTTCGTTACAGTAATGAGCTCAGGAGTCTTGCCGTCTCGTCTCTGTCTCTAACCGCTAGACCCCGCCATGCCAAACACAGCTGCTCAGATCTGCCTCCAGCTCCGAGGAGAAGTCTAAGAGTTCCTCCTGAATAGGTAATAAATCAAATACCAACGTCCATGGTGATGGGGAAGGGTGACTGGCTGCACACACTGGTTCAGCCTGCCCAGTGGGGATCTCGGGTCCTGGGTGCCTTGCCCAGGAGCAAGCATCAGCAAGGACGTGCCTCCAGCCAGCAGGATGGGAGACAGGGAGTCACTTTGCAGGGATGTAGTTTCACCTGTGGGTGAGTTATTTTGGGGAAGGGAGAGGAAACTGCTGACGCTTGCCTGGTCTCACATCCTGGCCAGTGCATTTCACTCTGCTCTTCTCCTGCCAGCCCTGGGCATGGAGCTGGGATCGTTTCAAGGCATGCGGTGCTGGTAACCAGAAACCTGGTGGGGTTGTGCAGCAGCTTTGGCAGGCTTTGTCCCTGCCAGATTCTTTAGATCAAATGGCATTGGGAACAGTATGGAAACTGCTGTCCTCTGTGCCATGTGTCAGAGGCAGATGCTGAAAAATCACCCAGCACCTCCCAGCACAGGCTGCACTAACCATCCCTCCCCAGGGCGAGGGAAGGAGGCCTCCAACTGCTGCCACTGAACCCTGGGAGGGACAGCCCAGCTCTGTGCAGGTTCATAGGAAACCACCTGTCTCCAGCATGGCACGCTGCAGGGGGCAGGAGGAGCATCCTGAACTAGGACATGGCCAGAGCAAGGGCTGGGACCTGTCAGGGATGAGCCACCCGTTTTGTCCTGCTGCACCTCGCCCAGCACCAGGCTGGGACCCCCGTGGGCAGCAGGTGCTCAAAGACCAGGTTGGACATAAGAACGAGAGGGGCCCTGGGAGAAGGGTTGGTGCAGGTACTCAGGGGCAAGGGGGCCAGGGTTTGGAGCTCACCCACCTCAACAACGTGCAGTGGGAGGGCAGCCCCATGCCCACACCCTTAGGGTGCTCCAGGAGCCACCAGTTAAGGGCAGAAGCTCATGATCACATCGGGGAGGGAAAGCCTGGTGGATGGGACACTCACAGACTCAGGCTGGTGTTCACACTTTCTTGCAAGCATCCTCTCTTACCACTATAGCAATTTGCTTTTTCAGAGGCATTAGTGGCTTAAAGGAGCACCTCGGGATCTGTTTCCCATTCAGGCCCCCCCTTTGCAGGATGAAATAAGTGTCACAGTGTATGGCCACCTGCAGCAACCACAGCTATGGGCAGATGGATTGGATGAGGCACACACAGCTTCATGAAAACTGAAGGCCACCCACTATGACCAGTTCATGGAGAAAAAAAGCAGGAAGGAGGTGCTCCAAGTCCTTGGTCTGGAACTAACCACAGCCTGTCTGTTGCAACATGACAGCTGGAAAGAGGCAGGGGAGCAGCAAGCCAGCAAAACCAGAGCTTGGTCATGTTCCCTGGAGGCAGCTGTAAATATTATCAGCAGAAGAGCACTCATGGCTCTGCCAAGCACCATGGGCACTTCCCACATGCCAGCCTGGACCACACTGGCTGGTGACACGCCTGAGTCACTGCCCGGGGTCTACCTGGTGGGATGAGCTGGCTGCTGGCCGCACTGTGCAGCACAAGTTGCTTACTTGCGTTGTCAGGGCTACCACCCATCCTTCCCTGATGCCATGGTGCTTGTGGTGATAACAGAGGCAGCTCAAGACTCCTCCTTCCTGCAGGCAAGAGGCAATTTAGTGGTGGTGGAGAAGGGCTCTGGGAGAAGGACGGGCTGGGTTAGATGTGTGGCAGAGGAAAGCATGGTGTTTTAGGGAGCTCTGCTTACCTGTACTTGAATGGGACCAGCCATCCCTCTGTGCACGCTTGGATGTGCCCATCACTGCTCTGGGTGCCAGGCACAGAGCTGGACCCATGCCAAACTTATTGGCATGGAGGTACAGTGAGAGACCTGCTGCTCATCCCATATGTTTTGCTCTCTGGATCAGTCAGCTCCTACCACGGCAGCCTGAACCAGGCAGACGCACATGGTGTGCAGAGCCCGCAAACCCAGCCCACCCCCTTCAGGGCCCAGTAAGAAGCATCCCCACAGACAGTGTGGAGATAGGAGATAGAGGCGGGCAGGGCTTCCTCCCACGCTGGTCCCTCTCTGAGGCTGACAGAGCACATAAGAGGGCTGGAGGGGCTGTAGCAGCCTTGGCATCTCTTATCCCCTCATCCAAGCAGCAACAGGCAGGAGCAGGAGTCTGGCATCCCTGCAGGGTGTAAAGTGCTGCTGTTCTCTGCAGCGCTATGTAAAAGTCTGGGGTGGGTAGGGTGAGGACAGGGAAAGCAGGACCCCAGGTTGAAGCCACCTTCCCCATGCTTTCCACTACCTGAGAAAACCATCTGGGGGACCACAAGCCCTGCTTGGACGAGATGTCCCAGGAGACGATGCAGTGCAAGACAAGGGCTGTATCGCCCAGCTGCTGCAGCCTGCTGAACGACTGTGACTCCTGCTCCAGGGCAGCCTCTGCCAGCACAGTGTGGCCCTAAATTGGTCCTACCAGGCACTGTCTCATCAGCCTTTATGCTCAGTTGCTGCTTTCTGTAGCAGGGAACATCACCAAAATGTAGAAACTGAGTCTCAGTTGCACGTGAGGCTGGACTTTGAGGGTATCTCATCACAGCATCCCTTTGCACCAGCATCCTCATCACACGAGGTCTTCAGCTAAGGCTCAGCCAGATGAGCTCTCCCTGGTGAGGGAAGACAGATGTTCGTCCAAGACCCCTGTCACGGCCTTAAGCCCAAGAGCACAAAACAAGGTGGGCAAAATTGTGGAGAGAGGAGCACAAGGAGCTCTGCACCTGGTGTGAAGCATGGCTGGACCTTCTCATGCAAGGTACAATGAACCGTACCCCAAAGTGCCTGTTCTCCACGACTCTGCAGAGACCTTCAATACCAACCAGGGGTGTTGCTGCCAGCACGGGCGGGACAAGCAGGGCCGTGAGGACAGTGGGTCTCGCCTGGTCTGGGAGCACAGATCGGTGGGAAGGAGCAGCCTTCTCCACCCTGAGCTCACAGGAAGGGTAGACGGTCACCTAATTGCCTACCCATGGGAAAGAGGAGACTTGCTTTCTGGAAACGGAGGGGCTGGGCAGTCTCAGGCAGGCGAGTGACTTATTGCAGGCTCCTGGGGTGATAAATTGTGGCTAATTGTGGGCAGGTGACAAAGGAGGACTAAGGGAAAGGGAGCGGGGACATTCACTCCCCTGGCAGCTGCTGCCCAGCCCTGCCCCCTCCTTTCACTGCTCCTTTCAGGCCATTTGAACTGTGCAAACACAGCGCTTTCCAAACCTGCCAGACGTCCTCCTAGGGCTCCTCTCCTCCTGCCCCCTCCGTTCCCACTCCCTCCCTTGCTGCCTGCTCTCATGTCTTTCTCTGGGGTGGGAGGTCCTGGCGGGGGGGGCAGCTCTGCCAGCAGTGGGCTCATGCCATGGGGCGGCCCTTAAGATGCCACAGCACAGGTGTCCAGAGTGTTTCTCCATCCCCTTGAGACCCATGGTCTTCTCCAGGTCCTGCTCCCAGCCCTGATGCAGGGGGCTCACCTGGGCAGAAGGAACAGCACCACGTTCTGACTATCTTCAACATCCCACTAAGGAAGCACCAGGCGGTGCGGTCCCGGGGTGCCTCTGATTTGGACCCCGATGAAGGGAAAATTACACTTTGACCCATGCCTTACTCTGATCTCAGGTCAGAGTGGAGCTAAGTGGAAAATAGAGCCTGTGAGGGGATGATCCAAGGGTTCAGCTTGAGGAGGGGCTTTGAGGGGCTTTGTACAGCAAGTGCTGCAAGGCCGGGAGGCAGCAGGTGCCCACCAGTCCATGTTGGACCCTACAGGGATGACCCAGGCTGCCTGGCTTATCCCACACTTCGGGTAGCTCTTTCCTCCTTGCTCCATGCACAGGCCATGGTGAGCTACTGGAACAAGGGAGCACGGTCAGCGAAGAGCTGTCACTGCTTTGCCAAGCCCTGGCTTTCCAGAGACCCCTCTGGGAAAGCAGGATCAGAGCTTACCATGCTCTGCAGAAAAGCATCCCATGGATGGGACAGTAAGTGGGATGACCCTTAGGAGCGGCTAGGTCATACCTAGGACAGCATCAAGCAAGGTCCCTGGCCCAGCTGAGCCCACTGTAGAGCCCAGAGCTCCTTCGGGGTCTGCGCCCCTGGACACATTTGTGACTGGCTCTTTGTACAGGCTGGTGGGTTGGTTCAGACCCACCTCGCTCCAGGCTGCTCTCCTGAGGGGTGTCCTCGATTCCTCTGTGCTATGTTTGAAGACAATATCCTGCATTTCTCCCCTTCCCACTTCCCCTCAGACAGCCTCGCTCACACTTGTCTGCTTCTTCACAGCTTGTCAGAAGATGATACCCACACTGAAAAAGCAGTTTAAAATCAAGTCTTAGCTGAAAATTAGCAGTAATGTGCTATGAATAAAGAGCTAGAATTAAGTCTTTCCTTCACTCTACAGGGGCTGCTCTGCCTCACGCACCCACCATCCACCCTAAGCCACATTTGAACTCAGTCAAGAGTCTGATAGCAATTAGTCGGAGAGAAGCAGCTGGCAAACATCAGCTATTTGTAACCCTGCATTAACTGGATTTATCACATGCTTGGAAATTATGAGTATTCGCCTGCAAATTCACCATCCCCATTTCTCTCAGCCACAAATGCCCCAAAGTTAAAAGCCCATATCTAAGTATGTCCCTCAGCTACCTTTATACACGGTGGGGACCTCTTTTAACTATCTGACTTGGGATGAGCCAGATCACTCTATGGAGGGCTGTATTCCTTACTGCTGACTTACAGAAGGCTGTGGTGAAGGCCTGGGGTCACCAACGGTCCCATGAAAAGCAAGCGCTCACTCAAAGATGGAGCTTTTCCTCAAGGCTTTCCCAAGAAGATTTCACCTTTCAGCAGCTGCTTCCTAGGAGCTGGGTATAGACACATTCCTGGGAGATCAGACACGCGTCCAGGTTTAACCCAACCGCTGACCCTGGATGCACTGCTAGTTACTGGCCTCCAACTAGACTTCATTCCACTGGTCACCACCCATGGCCTAGCCATTCAGCCCGTTTTCAACACACCTCGCTGCCTGCTCATCCACAGCATGTCTGTGAGGATCTTATGGGCTTTACTGAAGTCAGGCAGCCAATGTCCACTGCTCTCCCCTCGTCTACCAGGACAGTCTTTTCATCGTAGAAGTTTATTGTGTTGATGATGTTGACTGTTCCTGAGGATTATCTTGTCCATCATGTGCCTGATCCGTGTCCTTTGTAACCTCAGCCTTTTCCATGTCCTTTGTAACCAGGTCCATTGACCAACCATCTTGTGGAGCAATGAACCCACATTACATGGTCTTCCTTCCATCACCTATGTACTTAGAGAAGCCCATCTTGTTGTCTTTGACGTCCCCAGTCAGAATCAATTCCAGTCAGGCTTTAGCTTTCCCAACTTCAAGCCTGGATGCTCAGACAATGTTTCTGTCTTCCTCCCTGTTATCCATCCTTACTGCCACCCTCTGTGTGCTGCTTCATTTTGTGTGAGTTTGGTGAGGAGCTCTTCGTTCATCCATGCAGGCTTCCTGGCATTTTTGCCTGACTTAGTATTTGTTGGGATGGAAATCTCTTGAGCTTACAAAAGAAACTCACGGAAACATATCCATAGGAAATATTTATTAGTCCTGGTGTCTCTGTATATTCAGGACAATTTCCTTCCAAGGCTGGATATGATTGAAATCAAGCAAAGACAAGATTTAAGCCTGCCCAAGCTAACGTCATTGCAGGTGAGAATACACCCCCAAACACAACGCGTGCCAACAGGAGCTGAGCCATCTTGACATGCAGCTCAGTGCTTTCCAGCAGAAAGCTTCCCACATAAAGGTGTCTCTGTGCCCCACGCAATGCTGCATGGGCAACTGGAGCACAAGATGGAAGAGATTTGTGTGATTGAAAATGATTGCTGCTGGGCTCCATGACAACCAGGCTGTTCCAGGGATGAAAGAAATCTGAACTTAAGATGAAATGGGTGAGCTTATAGGTTAGCTCTGCCCAAGTTTGTGTGGGTCACTTGAGGTATCTCCAGTACCTTGGCACGATTAAGCTCATGACATGCATCACCTTGAAGGACATGCGCAAGGCTCTCAAGAGACGACAAAACATCATGGTCCCAAAATGATTTCCTGAGCTGCCAGGGAGCCCTCTGACTTGGGCATCAGTATGATCATACAACAATGTCTCCTGTGGGCATGGTTGTCTGCCCAGATGTCTTGGAGCTCACCAGGAAGAGTAGGAGTGTTAATCCAAGGCAGAAACTCAGTGTATGCTCAGACAGTTTCAGTCTGCTGAAGCCTCATTAGCAAGTTAATACCAATTCAGAGTTCAGCAGGTGCCAGTCTTCTGGGAAGCATCTGATCTTGCAAAAACTCACTTGGAATGATGAGGACTTGCTCAACCCTTCCAAACCCAGGTAAGAACCTTGTCGCAGAGGTGGACTGTGACAAACAGGAGAGCAATACCTGCCTGATGATCACGCTGTGCACATCCTAAGGGTGGAGACTTACTCACCAGCACCCTTTCAGAAGCAGCCAGAGGTCCAGCCAACACAGACCCTCTAATTAAATGTGACCAGGAGATGGCTTTACCCACATCACTTCCAACCCCTTCTGCCCAGAGAAGGGTTCATTAAGGCGATAGTGAAGGCCCATCTGAAACAGCCCAGGCAAGAGGGATTAACTCATTGCCTTACATCACTTGTGTTTAGTTTCAGCCCAAGCAGGTGCCTCCACACTCTCGTTCCAGTAAAGTCACAGCAACTTTGCCACCCATCCCACACAGCTGACACTCCCCACTTGGGCCAGCAAAGTCCGCTCTGAAAGACACAGTGTCCCTGTGGCACTGCCCTGTCCCTGGTGGTGGTGGGAGGAGGCTCTCCACTTTCAGCAGCTACTTGCTGGCCCAAGGCACTGCTTCTCCAAGTGCACACTGGGCAAATTAGATATTTATAGACACTTGACCTCACCCTGGGAAGTCAAACCAGGCAGTCTGGGCTTGGAGGGTGCACTGGAGTTGTCGATGGCTGATGTTGTCAGCCTTGTCCAGTGCTGGCTTGCAAAGGTCCCATCTGCTCTCCGCAAGCAGAGAGCAGAAAGCACTGCTAACAGCGATGTGAGTGAGGAGGCTCCAAGCCACGTTCCATGCCAGAGCTCACCCTCAGGTCTGCCCTGATTCCCGCTGTCCCTGCCAGACTCCTCCGAGGAGGGGAGGGGAGGGGAGAGGAGGGAGGGGCCAGCCATGCTCCCCATAGCCCCACACTGGGGCCATAACATCTGCCGCAACCAGCCCAGTCAGCACTAGGGCTGCAAGAGCATCTGAACCCTGGCTCCCGCATGGCTCACCAGCACCCAGCACCACTCGGTGGTTTTTGTCTGTCTGCCTCTCCCCTTTGAAAGGAGTTTCCATAGGAACGGGCAGGACAGCAGCCCACTGCAGCATGGTTCTGGTGCATTACCCAGTGTGAAAGCACACAGCTGCATGGCATTGTCCGGCAGCTGTTCCCACATACCCCCGGCGCTCACTCGGCAGATACCTTGGAGCATTGTGAGGCTACTCAGCCATGGGGATGGCGGGACCACAGCTCTGTCACCCAGGTGCTGGGACCTAGCCGGGGCTGGAGATGTGCCTCCCCTTAGGGTCTGTCCCCTCCCTTTCAACCTGCAGCATCTGAAGGTTTCCCAGGGGTGCAGTAGGTGACATGGCAGAAACCTGCCCCATGTGCTGTGCTTCCACCATGCTGCCCTGTTCAGGTCCCAGGCAGGACAGGCACAAACCCCTCACCCCAGCTGGCTCCCCACCATGCACCTCAAAAGCACCCCAGATCCTCTGGGTGAGGGTGCAAGGAGTGTGGCCATGCTCACCATCCCCTCGCACTTGCAGAGATGGGGAGATGGGTCACCGGACCCATCTGGGTGGGTGGCATCAGCCCAGCACCGCAGCCGCTCGTGTGGGATTGGCAGCACACAGTAGCACAAGTGGCTTCGCGGGGGGGCCTGGAGCGGGCTGGATCTGGCAGAGGATGAGGCCACAGTGCATCTCCCAGACCGACCAGCATGCTCTTGAGATACAGCCAAACCTAAAGCCACCTTCCCCAGCTGGGAGCCACGCAGCTCCCCTTCCTCCCTCCCACTCTATCCCTCAACACCTGGCTGCAGCTGCCTCTCCCGACACTGAAGGGTGCTCTCTGAAACCCCGGCTGGTGCAATGCCTCTGGGAGGATGATGAAAGGGTTCGGGAACCCCCAGCCAGCTCTCACAGTGCCCATGTGCGTGCCCGCACGTACCCCGGCTGACGCGGGGCTATGCCTTGGGAAGCCATGGGAATGCCTTGACAGACTGGGTCTCCGCAGACCAGCTTTAGGATGGAGTCTTACCCTTCCAGGAGGTTTTTCAGCTGAAAGGAACTGCCTTAATGGCCATTTCCTTTCAATCTGCCTTTTCCCTGGAAGCCAGAAGTTCTCCCAAAGCTCCTGTAGGGACAGGAGCCACAGGTCTCTTTCATTGCTTTTTGCCCACCAGTTCAACCTGTTTTGCTGTTTCTTCCCTCATGTCCCAACCCTGTGATGGTGATCAGGGAGGGGGAGAGATTGTGAGGGTGAGGGACTAAGTTTGGTGAGAGCATGGTGGGCCACCCTGGCAAGTGATGGAGAGCACAGGGGAAGGACAGGGAGCGGGAGAGCAGGAGGATGGGACAGGGAAAGGCTGCACTTCACAATTCACTGCTCCACTAACCCCGTAACTAGAGACACCCGGCCTGGATAGGACACACAGCTGGAGGTTAGCAAGCACCTTCTCCTCCCCCAGCCCGGGTACGCAGGGGGAAGGCAGCTGGGGAGCCCCGGCTGTCCAAAAACCCCAGCTGCCCCATGCTGCCCCAGCTCCACCAGTCCTGGGAGCAGCACATGTGTGGCTGTGCCCCTGTCATGTTTGTTATGGGGCAGGGTCTGCAAGCCTCCAGCCCTCTCGGCTCAGCTTGCCATCAGCATGGTTAGGGCCACAGAGCACGGAGCAGAATCAGGCCTGAGCCCGGCTTTCCCCAGGCTTTGCAGGATGAAGGTCGTGATGTTTCAGACAGGTTGGGTTTCAGCATCACTCATGCCGTGGTGTGATGGCGTGGGAGGGTGTGGTGTTTGTATATGCTCCCTGCAGCAGATCACAGGGGCTGCACTGTGTGGCCCAGAAGGTCCCATCTCTGTGGTTCTTGCAAGGTGAGGGCTTCTCCCCATCCAGTCCCACCCTGCTGGACTTAACCTACCCACAGCACACAGGTGTCCCATGCCAGGGTAAGCTCCTTTCCTGGTTCAGAGCAGGATGTTCTGGTTCAGATGATGTTCTGGATGTCCCCAGGAGTCAGCCCCAACCTCTGTAGGTTGGTCTAGAGGAGAGAAAATCAGTTTTAGGAAGGAGATCTCTATTCAAGAACTGTCGTGCCACAAAGAAAGGTCAAAACAGGACATACTCTTCCCCCGACACCGCAGGGCATCAGATAACACTTGAGACCACTGTCATGACCTGAACTGAATTTGGAGCTTAACTTCATCTCAGCCCAGGAGATGTTGGAACAAAATCCTTCTAGACATCTATGAATCCTTCTAGCATCTATTTTCAAAACATGGCTGCCCTGGCTCATCCCATGCATATCCACAGCATGGTTTGGGGCCAGAGCAGAGCCTCCCACCAGTGCTGGTCACACCAACTTTGCAGGCTGCAGCCTTTAGTGAACATCTCCATGAGACCTTTCTTTGGTTCTTGTTCTTTTCAAATCCAAAGTATTTGCTCCAGGGAGCAACTGGAAACAGCCACGTGGGCTGAGCTCATGTGAGGACCTCGTGTGGCATCCCCTTGGCATCCCCAGGCAGGTTCTCTCCTACTCTCACACCCACTGGGACAGAAGCTGACGGAAGAACTGAGCTAATCCTGGGCTTCTAAGCAGGGAAGTAGCTGAAGAACTGAAGAGGGAAGTTTTGCACCTTGTTCCGTGACTAGCATGCATGGAAAAAGTGGTCAGAAATCATCCATCAACGGGACATTTTCAAGACATAATCAGATTTTCACCTGAATGCACCCTTTTCAATGAAACATTACTTTCAGAGGAAATGTTCAGTGTTTCATCTAACAAAAGAGAAAGTGTTGAATTAGAAAAGGCCACTGCAACATCTCGCAGCAAAGGGAGGGCTGGGTAGACCCAGCCACCGCACTGAAGAGTGCAAACCCAGAACCCTCGAAGGGCAGACATCCTCTTGTGGCTGACTCTGCCCTCTCCAATAGTCAGATTTTTGCCCAAATAGCTCAAATATCCCATAAGAGCAAACATCCTGAACGTGCTCACATGCCACTGGCCCTTGACCTGCTGTGGACCTGGCAGCGTTAACAGAGGTGCAACAGAGGAGCTCTCTCAGTTTTCCCAATACTTGAGGCCACTCCGCAAAAACTTTTTACGACATAGTAGCGTGGAAGTAAGCAAGGCCAGGGGCATCCAGGGAGAGTAGCTCGCTCATCATCCCAACCCAACCATGGCATAAGGCACCTTGTCTCACCCCCTCCACCCCAGCACTGGGCTTCCACATCCTTTGCCCCCAGCTCAGCAAAAGCTTCCTGGCACGTAACTTGTTAGCACGGGGCAGAGCTCAGCCCCAAAGCCTGGGCATAAAAGCAAGATCCTACAACATGCACCAGAAGGACAATTCTGGCTGACAGCACCTGGGACTTGGCCATGACCCAGAGATGCTGCTCCAGCCGTCATCCCCAAGCAGCCCCCTCAGCAAAGCCAGGTTGGGCGCCGTGAGATGCGGTTTGCATGGAGTTATTGTTCCATGGGAAACTGGCTGTCTTCCTGCTCTTCATCTGTCAGCAGGATTTTCAGAGAATATGCTCCAAATATGAAGTGAATGTGGCAGGCTGGGCTGGAGCCCTTTGCTAGAAAACCTGGACGTCAGAGTGTGTCCGGTTTAATCCCAGAGTCTGTGAGAATCAGTGTAAAGCAGCATATCAAGTGAACTTTTCACTCTGTGGCAGAAGGGATTACCACATCCCCTTTGTTTGTTGTGCTCTGCGTAACCGAAAACACTTTAACCCTTTCTTGCAGCCCCGCGGCACTAAGTACCCATGAAAATTCCTAGGAAACTGCAGCTGTTTCCATCTCTGCTGGGTGGGGGGAGATGGAAACACTCGTTTTCCATGAGCCATTGCTCCCCGGCTCCCTCTCAGCTAAGGAAATGGGTCCTGCTTTAAAAGGCAGCACCACTGAACTCCTGGTGAAGGTGCAGGCAGCACCAGCTGTTCCTTGCTCCTGCACAGCCCTGGCCTTGCAAAACCTTGGAGGAGGCTCCGCTGGTTACACGTGCGGGTGAGTTTTGCAGCTATGAAGCAGCAGTTCCAGCCCTTTCAGCACCCACCGAGCTCGCCAGTCTGTCATCTTTTACAGCCCAGCATTAGCGCGGTTCCAAGGAGAAAAAATACACAAGAAAATCCTGCCAAAATATTGAAGTGAGATCATTTCTGCTAGGAAATGTTCCCTGTGGAGAGGCAAATTTCGATGTGAGGCAAATCAGAAGAGTTATTTTGCTTCAAAATGAATGAAATGTAAATGCTGGCCTCTGAAAAGTTTATTTATTCTGATAAATCACCGGTTTCAGTCATCCCTCCTTCTCTATTGGTCCTTTTCCATGTGAAATGTCTCAAAATTTCAGTGGTGCTGGGCAAGTCACTGGGCAACAAGGTGTCACCGTTTCAATGTTCCTTTGCCTACTCGGTACTTTTCCTGCAGTTGGAAAAAATGAAGGGAAATAAAATGGGGAAAAGGCAGAGAAGAAAAACTCCAGGACATGAGTCATCTCATTGCCCTCAGCAGCAAACTGAGATGAAAGAGGGAAAACTTCCCGTTTCCAGTTTCAAAAGAAAGGCTTTGAAATGCAACTGAAAAGCTGAGTTTGAAATGGGACTGGACTTTCCACCTCATCCTGCAATTTCCCGCTGGCAACTGGAGAAAAAAAAAAATCTTTTTTTTTTTTTCCTTGGAAGGAAAAGCATTAGAAGAAACTTGCTTGCTGGGGGAGCTTCTCCTTTAGGAATTGGTGGTGTCACCTCTGCAGCAGCTTCTCAACAGTCTAGAGCTCACTGTGTTGGGTCCACGATGCACCAATTTGTTCCTCAGGATACAGTTTGACTCTCTCCCTCCTGCACTGCAACCACCACCTCCAGTCACCTCTCACCCTCTGCTCAATGATGACAGGTCCTCACGGCCAAAACAGGTCCTCCCTCCAACTCCCTCCTCTGGAGATGCCCAGGGAAAGCAGCTGGGCAACACTCCGCTCACCCACCGGAAAAATAAGGCCAGCTCATGTGTAAGTGCTAGAGGAGTTTTCTGGAGGCATTTTGAGTTCTTTTCATGTGTTTGCAGCACAAGGGCCACATCCTGATGGTCATATCCAGCCCTAGAAGTGAGCAGTGAAGTACATTCAGGCCAGGCACCTGGTCCAGCCCAGCAGCCACGCTCTCTAGGTAGACAATGTGTATCTCTGAAGAGCAGTTCAAAACACCTACATGGGGCACCTACTTCTCCATGGAGCTTATCTGGAACTAACAGCCTCTAATATTGCCTTCGGTCCCCCCCACTCTGCTAGGACATGCCTAGGACCAGTAGGTACTGAGGGCCATGCAGAAGGTGCTCCATCCAAACACACAGACACCTTCCCTTCATCTTCCCCACCACAGCCTGGGTGCAGAGTATGTTGTCTCCAGCATACGAGTAAATCCATCGCTAAGTGGTTCCTACAGTCCACCTGCTTCCAGCTTTCCTGACCCCACAGGAGCATCCAAGAGTCTTCTCCACAGCTGAATCCCCCACCTAACCCAGGCTGTGGGGTAGGTGGGTCATTCTGCTGAGGATTCAGTCTGGGTCCCTCTGTGTAGCAGGGGGGCAAAAGAGAGATGAGATACCGATTCACGCTGCGAGGAAGGATGCAGAGCTTGCGAGGCAGCCCCAGGAAGACATGCAGCCGCGGTCTCTGTGAGCTGTAAGCGAGGCTGAACTCTGCTAACTCCACTGATCCAGAGGGTTCCTGACTCTGCTTGGCATCCCCATCTGCTGCCCTCTCCTCTGCCCCAGCCCACGCACTGCTGACCAGGCCTCTGGAGGGCAACTCCCTCTCGGTGGGGAATGCGTATCTCTCCCCATGTCCCTTGTCTAAAGCAGTGGAGGAGGATTTACCGGTGCCCTTCAGCAGGCACCAGCCTCACACTGGCTCTGCAGGTTTCGTACTCCTGGGGTTGCCACAAGGTGTGGGAGTGCAGCAACCAGAGGAGAAGGTGGGGAAAGGAAAGCATCTGTCACCGTGACCTTCCCTTGGAGGGTGAGATCAGCAAACACGTCTGCGGTGCCCCAGCAGGGAGGGGGTAAGCAAGCCCACTCCAGAAGGGATGTAAAGATGGAGCTATCAAGCCAAGCCAGGTTGTCTCAGAGCACAGCAATTTTCCTGTCATGGAGACACTAACATTCAGAGAATTTCTTGTAGAAAAGACACCAGGCTGGACCCAGGGTGGGGATAAAGTGAGAGTCAGCCTGGTCTCCACCACGCTGGAGGGTCCCCAAATCCCCCAGCAGATTGTCGCTGTGGTTAATACCCGAGGTGATAACATCTCTTCCTCATTTCTAGGTAGATTTGCTGAGTTTCTATTTCAAGCTGCGAGGTCCTGTTAGACCCTTTCTTTCTTTTCTTTTTTTTTTTTTTCCCCTACAGGGTTGAACAATCAATCATCCTCCAGAGGGAATCTCTTCCCCTCAGAGGAGTGACATGAATTTTGAAGACATAATTTCTTAAACAGTTCTTGCTGCAAAATGGGTTCAGCTGCTTTTGGGTGGCCTCTTTCAGGAGGCGGCAGTGGCACCGCTGGCGCCCATAGTCCTCCGTTGGCAAAGCATACCAAAGCATCACCCACTTCCTCTCCAGTTCTCTGCTTGGATCACTGGGGCCACTGAACCCATCTGAGGCTCCTCATCCATCCACACTTGCTGCCACCCCAAAGAGAAGCCATAGCCAGGCCTCTGTTCATGCTCCATCTGTGGCTTTGCCATCCGTCCCGCCCTCACCATCACTCCATTTGCCTTGGGAAAAGATTCATGGGAAACTCTTTTACCTTCAGAGATCTTCCTCACTGTTTCAATGGTTTCAGTGGCTCTCGTGGTGGACAACTGGACCTCTTTCAGAGGGTCCCAATTGTCTCTCACTGTTAATGTTTTGCACATGGCAGATGCTGTTGGTTACAACAGCAGGGACAGGGTGAGATCCGGCATGGGTCTATTCTGAGTTAGCAGCAGCATGGGCTCATCTGACTTCTGGAGGGCATAACTCCTTCCTGCCCAGTCAGGGAACACTTCTGGCACCCCTGTGAGCTGGTGTCTTCATAAAATCCTTTTACTTTGTCTACTCCACACTTTTCTGCTCCTCCTTATCCTAAGGGTGACTGTGCTCAGGACCTCTGGGTCTTCCCTTTGTTCTGGCAGGATGAAGAGGCACTGGGTACCAGGCAATGAATGGTGCTCGTGGGTCACTAAACACATCCTTCCTCACCTCCCTAGTAGTTGAGACCTCAGCGATCATGGCCAGGCACTGGAGCTGGTGACTCGGTCAAGTGACCCCAGGTGTTCCCAGAGATGCCCAAGCCTACTGTGCCACAGGGGTGCCCTCTGCTCCCAGTTACCCCAGGGGTACTAAAAGATGTGCCAGATAGCAGCAGTGCTAGCAGATTTGTCGGAGGAAGCAGATGGTGGCAGCTCAGCCATTTCCACTGAAGGCCTCTTTGCACTGAGATGATACCAAGCCCAGATGTCTTCATGGGTCATTGTAGTTGGTACCTGCTCAGGCTGGGACAAACACCTTCTAAGAATGGGTTTGAGCCTCATATGTTGACTCTGGAGCACCACTTCCATGGTGGTGGGCCACTTCTGGAGTGGAGATCAGCATGACTAACCATCTCAACATAGAGTCATGGAAGAATGGCAGAAGAGAAATGACCTGAGCCCACAGACTACAACACGAGCAGGCTGACCTTGCAGAGATGAGCCAGCATTTTGTGCGGAGCATGTGATGGGCACTGTGAAGGGCAGGCGGTGAGCACATATGTGATCTTATGTGAGTGAGATGTTCATGCATGGGGAGGGATGCAGACATTCTCACACCCGCTGCGGTATATGTGATAAAGAACATGTGTGTGAGAGCACACATCAATGGATGGCACATCAAGTGTGTTAGGCCATGGGGACATATGCGTGGCCCCATGGTATTTGGGTGGGCACCATGTGGGACACTGCGTATGCCTTAAGCTATAGAGTTGTGGGATGCGCACAGGGGGGCATGTGTCCAAGAGGGTTGTGATGGTGTGAGTTCACCAGGTAGGACATGAACAAGCACGAGTGAGCTGAGTATGGGAGCACACATGTGAGGGCAGGGGGGAGAGGAAGAGGATGCCGCACACAGATAGCACTCGGAGACATTGTGGATTACTGCTGCTAATACCTCTGGTTAGAACAGCAGTCTGCTGGCTGGGAGCGGGAGCTGAAAGCTGAGCCCCTTGTTATGTTTCCCTGTTCCCGCCTGCACTAATCCCTTTGAGCCCCAGGAAAAAACTGCAGAGAAATCAAACGGGCTGTTCATGCTGCCCCAGCGTCCTCGGGATTAATTAATTTGGGATTTGTGGGGAGTCACAAGGTCATGCTCCCCCCACTCTCAGAGCTGGCTCTGTAAGGCAGTGGCAGGGCTGGGCTGAGTCCCCCCATCCGGGGGAAATGCCCCATCACGCCATGGTCTGGAGCAGGTGCCTTAGACAGCTGCCCTGGGAAGGTGCTGGGCACTGGGCAAGGGGCTGACTCAGGGTCCCAGGGCATGGAAAGCACCGGGGCGGGGGTGGGCAGTGACAAGGAAGAAGCATGTCCCCACCCAACAGAAATCAACCTCCAGCTAGAGGCAGCCACTTGGATGGGATCCTGCCTGCAGCTGGCCAGGTGCTCCTTCTCTCAGTGTCAATGTGCATGGCCTGTTTGGGCCAGCACAGAAGCAGAAACACACCAAAGAAGGATGGACACTCCAAAGAGATGGCTTCAGCCCAGATGTGACCCTCCTCAGCCCATGGGACAAAAGGATGGGGCAGGAGGGGTTGAGGACCAGATGAGGTGACCTGTTTGCCCTGCTTATCCCTTCCAAGCGGGGAGCTCTGATTGCCTTTTGAAAATAGTGTCTCAGATGCCAGATCCCCAGTTGCCACCATTAGTGGTTACTTAAATGATTCAGAAATCTGTTTTCAGGGAGCAACTGAGCTTACGATGTGGGTTTTCTGAGTGTTTGCCTAGGAAAGCTCATTCTCAAGAGAGCACGTTGGCACAAATGCATTTCAAACTGTAATTGAATATTTGTGGTCATTTGTTTGGGTGGTATCTGCCAGCATTGCAAGGAGTCTTCGTTCATTCCCACCCAAAAGTACTTTGGGATCCAGGACCAGCATTTGTCCCAGCTGTGTTGAGGATTATGCTCAGCTCTGAATGCTTGCAGCCTCTTGGTACCAGGAGGGCACAGAGGTAAGAGCACTGAGCCCACAGCCAAAAAGGGACCATGAAGGAAGTAAAATAAGGTGATTTCTAGAACCTGCAAGAAGAACTGGGAAGCCCGGGACCTTCCTTTGGTGCCAGGGTTGGAGGAGTCATTAACTCAGCCCTTCAGTTACTGACACACGAATAAAGAGCACAAAGGAGTAACGTGAACAGGAACGAAACCTGGTCCAGCATCCCGACCTGGTCCTCACTCCCTAGAGAACAGCCACTTGTCGCAGCAGCACTGAATCCCTTAAGTACAGGCATTTTGTGAAGCTGTCCAAATCCAGGTGCGAGGGCCCCAGCCAGCCTTCTGCCAGCCTGCTCCAGTAAACTCCTCCTGAAGCGTTTGAGACCATACAGCAAATGGGCTGCCCCAGCCACTTAGCTGTGCACAAACCTGAACTTGGTGTCTCCAAACCAAGATGTCCAGCCTTGCAATCACCCACCACCCTGGCTCTCAGGTCTGTGCTTCCTTCTATCCCATCTCTCTGCTCAAAGCCTCCATGAAGCAGCTCAAAACTCATTATCAGCCAAGCACAGGAAGCCTGAGGCTGGCTGCATGGACAGGATGGCAGCTCCTTGCCCAGCTCCAAGGAGTTTTTACTCAGAGATTGAGTCAGAGGTGGCTCTGGTGGCAGTGGAAAGCCTCATCAAACAGCAACACAGTCCATGATTGATGAGATCCTCACCCCTGACCTTCAGTCCCCTTCTGATGTGACAGCACCCCAGCCATGATGACTGGCCATCCAACCATTCCTTGAAATGGTCCTGTATGGTGGGATTAGAAAACTTGGCCGAGACTTGGTGCAGAGAGCAACTCTTCTGTTTAAGAGTCAATACAGATTGACAATGCTGGGGGACAGCAATGTACCAGCTTTCCCCATGCTGTATCTCCTCCGCTTCGATGCAACATGTCTCCCTAAAACCGGAGATCCTGCTTTCCAGTGGTCACAGAGATTTGTATTCTCTTCAGTCTGGCTGAGCTGGAGTCAAAGCTGAGAGCATCGAGGCCAACAAATGGGTCTGTCCCACAGCGAGTGGAGTGGGGGATGTGCATAGCCCTCCCTTCCTGCTTGGCATGGGCAGCTCTCACAGGGAACTGTCTGCCTGGAGGCTGAGACGGCTGCAGGTGCAGATGGACAGGCAGCAGCTCCAACCCGCTGAAACCCAGAGCTCGGTGAGCCGCTGCTTCAGGTCAGTGTCAGCACACTCACGTGATACTCTCCAGTTCGGGGGTCTCCAGTTAACATAATTAATGGTTTGCACAGATCGCTCATGTGAAATGGACCAGGGGCTTGGGCCCGGAGGAGTGCTTGTGGGTAACTCCATCCTGGTGACTAGTCTGGGGGTGATGGGATGACCCAGAGGTCTGAAGTAACAAAATGTTCAGTTCTCCAAGGTGCCAGACTCAGACCAGCGTGGGCTCATGCCACTAGTCCACATCTCTGATCATACTCAGCACCTTTCTCTGGGCCTTTTCTAGTTCTCCTCCGTCCTTTCTGAGGCTGAACAATCAACACCACGCACAGTAACGGTGGCTTTTCTGCAGGGCTGTAATACATCCCATTTATTGTACCGTTTATTGACAGCGTTACCAGCCTGGTCAATGAAACCCACATCCACCCCTCCTGAGCTGCCAGACCAGATGCTAAGGGTATGTTATATGGAGGGTCTTGTGCAGTATCTAAAGACGAGTGATGAAACCTGGTGGAGTTATAAGCCATGACACCACCAGGTACATTCCCCACTGCTCTGGTCGCGATGGCATCCTGGGCTTACAAGAGCTGCATGTTGAACATGGCCAGATGCCTCCAGGGAGGATGACTGGGGTCACGCTTACAAGACAGGGTGTTTTCCCTTGGAAAGCAGCACCACTGAAAGGGCCTTGAGCAATTGTGGAAACAGCACAAGCTGAGCATAAGCTCCCAGGACAAAGGGAGGCTTAGCTGGCAAACAGTCTTAGGAGCTTTAGCAAGGGGGCGGTGACCAGAGGGCAAGCAGCCTATCTCCGTGAGCAAGTCCATCACTTCAATATAGACACGGCTGTGCTGTCTGCACTTCAAAGCTGTTGTTGACAACGTGGAGGAAATGCAGGAGAGGGGCACAGGCACAATGCAAGGTCTAGAAAAGCTGCCTCCAAGAGAAAGGCAGCAACAGCTTTGGGTTGTCAGAGAAATGCTCGAGGTTCAGCTCGACCTGCACGCCTTCCAGGAGGTTTCTGAAAGCAGACAGGCTTCAGTTCTGTGGAGACCAGATGGTGAAATGCAGTAGACACACTCGCTTTGCAGGGGGGGAAGCAACAAGATATGGGAATGAGTGACTTGGGGACCTGGGAGCTCACTGCTTCTCTGCACTGAAGGCTGGCCATCTCACTTTCAGAGCCCTGCTTGGCCATGGATCTGAGCTTGATTCTTCAGAAAGGTCCTGGCAGGAGAGGAGACCAGAAGACCAGACCTGTCCCTTCATGCCTCTCTCTGCCTTGCACAGCTCAGGGGAACAGAGAGCTCAGGAGGGTGTGCAAGACACACACTCGTTTTTGCTCAGACAGAGCCTTAGATAAAGAGCAGGGCCAGGATTAAAGCAGCTGCTGCCCCCAGGCCAACTACTCTCCAAGTCGTCTGCCAGAGCGGAGCAGAGCTGGGTGAAGCACTCAAACCTGCCCACCTTTGTCTGGCAACTGATCCAGAGGCTCGGCCCTCCCCAAGTACTGCTTGCGTGTCTTCTCCAGCACCTGCTTTTTGGCCAAGCGTGTCTCTGACGGCTGGTTTTGGGTATCTGGAAGCCCTCCTGGTATGGCAGGGCTGGGGCTGGTATTCTGACCCTGCAGCCATCTCCCCGATACTGTTATCCACCTGGTGTGGCCTTGGGTTTCGTGGGGGCCAGTGCTGTCCATCAGCTATTGCTAGGGAGGAAATCGCCGTGATGGCAGCACTGCTGGTTCTTGAGGGGCATCCACCCTCCAGGGCATCCTTCTCGCCCCCATGAGACCCCCAGCCCGTCAGGAGCTGAGCCACTCTGCTGTCACACTTGACGTCTTCCAGAGGCATTGTGAGGAGGATCACACCAGCCTGCTCCCATCATTTCCCCATGCGCATCCCCTGCCCTGACCCACGTCCTGCCCCAGCCCCATTGGCGTGCAGGACCGCTCAAGCAGCACAGGGATGTCTCTGCATCCAGCCACGGGCTAGGCATGAGCAAAATGGGTCTTTTAGGAAGAGATGCCAAGAAAAGCCCAAGAAACATCAGAATCCATCAACTCTGGGGTGGGGGAGCACAAAGAAACATCCCACCCCCACAGCACAAATTGCAGAAATTGTAATAGGTGTCAGCGTCATTTTTCAGCTACCTCCCAGGTGACAGACAGCGCGTTCTGGACCAGTCTGTCCCCCATGGCTTTATCCACTTGCTTTTTGGAGTCTTTAATGCACTTGGCCTTCCCAAATGCTGCATGGCAGCAAGTGCCACCGTTCCGTTACACACCACAGAGGAACAATTCCTGTAGCTGCATTTAGACCTGCAAGCATCTCCCCTTTGCAAAGTCTGCTTCTCCACCCATTCCTATCTGGTGAAGTGACACTCTTGCTTGGGCTGTGACAAAATAAGAGTGTTTAGTGAAGGCGCTTGTCAGGAGCTTTTGGAAAATCACGGGCAGTTTTTCAGGGGATTCTTCCGGATATACACACACGTTTCTTCCTTCTGCTGTGCTGGAGAGAACCACCTCCGCAGCAAGAAACCATCCTTCCAGGCTGAGATGTATGTGTCTGTTCATTTGGTCTTTTAACAAAATATTGGTAACGTGCCCAGTGCAGCAGTCAGACTGACTGACCTTCAGCTTCCTAGGCCATTCTTTCAAAAACCGGTATCATATTTACTAGCTTCCAGTCTTCTGGGACAGAAATTAAGACAGCAGGGCCCACTAAACATGTGACTTGGCTCCAGCCCTGGTGAGTGTGGTATGCCCCAGTGACTGTTTCTGTCCAGTTTATCAGTTTGTTTTTCAGCTTCCCAGCTTGACTCCTCAGCACAAGGCAGTTTCTCAGCTCTTTTTCCCTGGGAAGCAATCCTGCAAACTCCAAACAGGCAGGGGTTTCCCACACAGCTGCGCTCACCAGTTCCCGTGGTGGGCACGGGGCATCTTCCTGCCCACACTGCATCATTTCTGGGATGCCAGATACCCCTCCCTTGGGGAATGAGCCCCATCTCCTCCTTGAATCTGCTCTGGTACCAGGTGCCACCCCACAGGTCTAGGGCTGGGGCTGGGGTAGGCAACCTGGTGTCAGGGAGCAGGATAAACCTCAGCAAAGAAAAAGGGCAGATTTCAGCATTTCCCCTGCTAGTGGCTCCAGAGGCTTCGTGTTCACATGTCCTGCTTACCCCATCCATGCAGCCCCCTGCTTTCCACATCTCTGCTGGCTGCGATATTTTGGGGTGGTAAGTCAAGAGCACATCTGTGTGCAGGTCTGGGTGTGCCAGGTGTGGATGTGACCCCTCATACGTGGATTTTGTACCTCTCGCTGCCCCAGGCAGGGAAGTACCCAGGTAAAGCCCCTGCTCACCCCTCTCTATTTCCAGAGCAGAAGTGAGTTTCTCCCATGCCAGGACCAGCCTGCAGAGAGCCCTTCTCCTTCCTCCCCACCAGCAGGGGTTCAGCACTCGCCCACCAGCTCCCTGGGAGTAGGGCAGGTGAAGCCAAATACTTTTGCTAATCCCAGCTCCGAAGAGCTGCTCTCAGGTTACAGACAATGTGAATAGGATCTATGTTCCAGGGTGATCAGACTTCCTGGAATTTTTGCAGGACCAGTTATCTGTTCCTGTTACCATCTGCAGCTGAATGTGCTGGTATGGCCCAAGTCCAAAATGCCCCCATCTCTTCAGAGCCCTATCTAATGTCTTTGGGTGAAGCACGGCTGGCAGCAGGAAAACTACCCTGCAGCTTCACACATGGGTCTCCCGTACTGAACAGCCAAGAGCACCTCAGAAACCTGATCTCCACAGCCTTCAACGGCCCAGACGAGAAGAGACAAAGAGCCCCTCGGCCACCGGACGTGCCGAATGTGACTCCCTAGCTTAGATCCAACAACAACCTGACACTGCCTGTGCAGATTCATTTAGGGTTGACTCAGCTCCCCAGCATCACTGAGAGCTTGCAGCATTCCTGAAATGTCCCCGTGCTGTCCCTGTCCCTGGACGAGTGTCTCAGATGAGGAGGAATCCTCACGTTGCAGCCTGCTCCTCTCCTAGTAGCTCTGGTGGCTCTTTTTGGATGTCGAGAGGTCCCCAGGGCTGGGCTGATGGTGGGATATTGTCTGTGGCTCAGGGCAAAGCGAACTGCAGTGAGCAAACAGCTCAGGTCTTGTGAATCCATCCAGTGAATTTCTCTCCATGCACCTTGCAGAAGATGCTGCAGTCTGGCACTGCAGCACAGACCACAGCGACTTCTCCCCACCACTACCCATGCTGGCTTTCTGGAAGGAGCACGTGCCTTAGGGCTGAAGGCATCACCGCAGGGCTTGGGAGCCACAGGGGCTGGCAGTGTACTCTGTCCACTTGTTCTCCTGCTGCCAGACAGGCAAATTTCAAGCCTCTGAGTCCCTCCCTGTTCCCCATGGCAGCCGAGCTGGGCAGAGGTGTGCTCCGTCACCCAGCTGTGCTCACTGCAGATCAGCAGATGCAGTTCTGCTGGTTGAAAGGTGCTGTTGCATCCCCATGAAATATGCTCCACACAGCATGTGTCCAAACTTGGGCCTGACCAGAACAGCAAGAGGGCAGGAGGATGGAGCTGAGCAGCTGCAGTTCATGGGACGACTTCATCCCTGCTCCCCATTGCTGTTGCTAACACCAGTACGGCTGGTGGCACAGCCCTGCTGATCCCAAGACGGGAAGGTGCCGTGTGTCCCTGCTGCCACCAGTCACCTCCACGAGGGCCCCAGCGCTACTTCATTGGCAGGTCCCCGTCTTTCGCACCCTGCCCAGCTTGAGCTGGCCCTTCGTAGTCCTGTAGCTGGGATCTCTGCTTGCCCATGAATTTGCCTCTCCCGTTGCCAGCCTGAGACACGAGGGGCAGAAAAGAAGGGGCCAGGGAATCGCTCAGCAAATGTCGCTTTACCCCATTTCCTACTATCCTGCAGCCCTGATGCTGCACTTCTCTTGCAGCCATCACATACATGGTGCCAGAGCATCCCTAGGGACCTCTCTGGGTACCCGTGGGTGAGCTCTAGTGCTGCCTGACACCACATCGAGCCTATCCCCTCATGACAATGCTGCCCAGGGCTCCACGCATCAGAAGACAGCAATTAACCAGGTGAAAAATAGCAGAACAGTCCGTGGAGCGAGCGCTATTTGATCTGTGCTTCCTGCTCCTCAGCAAATCATGTTCCTCGCCAGGCTTTGTAGGGTAGAAAACACTTCTGCGTGGGAGGAGTGGTGTCTGGCAATAGCAGCCTCAGCAGCAGAGACTTATAAATCTGATGGCAGAGCATCCTTAGCCAGATCACACCATCCTGCCAGGGCCCTGTCTGCTGCTCCTGGGACAAAACCCCACGGAAGGAGCTGGAAACAGCTCATCCAGAGGATCTCAAGCAGAAAAGAGGAATCCAGCTCCACTACCGGCATGACCAAATCCTGGTGCCACTCTAGACCATCAGCTGGGGGAGGACGGACAGAGCTGCGGCATCTGCACGAGGTTTCTAGGAGATCTCCATTCTCACCGCTGCAATCCGGCTCCCAGGGAGCAGGCTGTGTCCTGAGGAATGTGGCTCTTGAACTGAACTCCAAAGGCTTTTGCAAGCCTTTCAATCCCAAACACAGAGGCTGAAAAGAGGCGAGTGCCCCCGCGGAGGGGAGAGCGGTGGGGTGGGATTAGAGCCGGTGCTAACGCCCTGCTCTCAGCAGCAGCATCTGAGCAGCGCCAGGCGAGGTCAGGATTAGGGGAAATCCTTTCAGAGCAAAGGGGAGTTAAGCAGCTCTCTCCGTGCACACACTGAGGGGACACCCCCAAATCTCCCCCCCCCGCCAAAGGCCGTGCTGGGGGCAGGAGGCAAGGGGCAGCCTTTGTCCCTTTGATTCAAAGCAGAGGGCAATTAGGCGATGGACTTAGAGCCCTGGGAACACCACTCCCCACCTCCTCAGGGATCTCTCCCTCTTTCTCTCCCTTCTTTCATCCTCCACCCCAGCTCCTAAATCCCTCTGCCCCGGGCCGTTGATTGAATTAGCCCAGCACCTTTCACTGGGAACAACTTAAGACGATTTCTACGCAGTGTGATGCTTTTTTCAGCCCCGAGGTGGGTTTGGCAGCGACCACAGGGCTGAGGTGAACACAGGGACATTTATCCTGGGCGCCTCTTACACCTGAAGTACTGTAGGTGCTCTTAAAAACCCAGCCTCTGGATCCTTGTGACAGCCTGGAATCTTAGTTTTCATGGAAAAAACATAAAACAACCCCTAAAGAAACCCCCAACATATTTCTGGACTTCGTGAGAAGACAGAGCTCGAAAGTAGGAATCCCAAAGGGACAACCCAGAGCCTCTGGGTTCTGCAACTTGGAGAACCTGACGGCTGGTCTTTGCGACACCGAGTTTCACTACAGGCCTCTTGGACACACCTTTGGAGACCACGGCACCCCCTCAAGCTCCAGAGGCTCAGCTCAGCCAGGCCAGCACAGTGGCGAAGGCACCCCCTTGGGGGCTGGGCAGGTGCTGCTGTGGTTCCCATAACCTCCTCCATCCTTTTCCACTCCTCTGGTGGTTCCATCACCCCTGTAGAGATGCAGGCACCAACCGCTGCCAGATCTTTCCTGTTCACCCAGCTCCTCTTCCTCCCATTTTGATGCATTCAGATAAGATGCTCTGGAAGTGCTTCTGTTAACACCCCATGTTCTGAAGTGGAATCAGTTTCCAGTAGAAGTCTCTTTGGATGGGTCCTTTCCGTCCCCAGGAGCTTTGGGGAGGAATTTTCTTGCATACATGTGCAGAGCACAAGGGAGGGAGGCCAAGGGCCTATCAGTACTGGCCACATCTCGGTGCACAGGTCTGTGCTGCCTGCCGTGCCGGCTGGCTGAGCTCCTGTCTCTTACCCCACAGGAGGGACCATCCTCGGCAAACAGACATGCATTTCAAACCAGCCAGACCCACATGCTGCAACAGCATGCAAGACTTCTGTCTTTCTGCTGGCTCGTGGTTTCAGGGTATGTTACAGAGGCATCGAGATAGGTGTGTTAGTGATCCCTACAGAGACAGCCGGTGAGGAGGTGGGCTCTGAGTGGGGCTCTCTGGGTGGTTTGCATGCAGATCCAGGCTGCTCCGGGCCCATCCACTCAAAGACAAGCCTGAGGAGACACCCTCTAAAACACAAACATCCCTACGCTGGCCAGTGTGCTGCCTGCAGAGGATTTATGCAGTAGCTTTACCAAGGGGAACATGGTATCAGAGCAGCTTTACACAGCCTCCTCCTCCCTGTTTTCCTCATCCCTTGTCTGGCAGCAGTTAATAACAGCCGGACCACAACCTGAGTTGGATACAGGGTGCTCAGCCCATGCAAGTGAGCAGCCTTGCTCTGCTCAGGTGCTGATCTGTGCTCCAGTTTGGTCAAGGACAGGGGACATCCCACTGTCCAGGAATGGCCACAGACCTGCTCTGTGTTGGTCTCCAGCCCCAGATCAGCTCTGAGAGGCCAGGACCTCGGCAGGGGCAGGGGAAGCCGCTTCCAGTGGCTCAGGAGAAACAGTCTGGTCTTTGCCTAGAGATTTCAGCTGCTTGCACCCATCCCATGATCTGGTTACGTGGAAGCACCAAGGGTATTTTTAATAAGAGGAGAGCAAGGAGCAGGTAGACAATTAATCATCCCTTTCACAGGCTGAAAACATCACTTTCTTCATCCCAGCCCAGAGCTGTTTGTTCGGAAAATCTTTCATCTCTGCTCAGGCTCAGCTGTGTGGTCCTGCACCCCATGCCCTCATCCCTGTGTCCCCGAGGAGGGGGCAGTGCCAGAAGGTGGGTGGCTCTAATAGGATTTGGGACCATCTGCAAGTCTTATCATACAGCTGCTATAATGGGGCATGACACAGGGGTCACTTGCACTTTAGGATGGAGAAGAGCCCCCCACCTTTTCCTTTTCATAAAGCTACATGAGAGCCAAAAGCAAGCAGACCCCAGAGGAAACAGGGAAGACATGGCTGATTTCAAGGGACTTCACTCTCATCCTTCCAAAGGGTTGTCTCCATATTTCCTCCAAGGCTGAGAAGCACAGTCTGACCTCTGTCCTGCCACGCCGGAGAGTGCAGTGGCATCTCATCCTCCTCCTCCCAGCACCTTGGTCCGTGTAGTGGTGGGTTTGGCTGGAGACTGAAGGCAAATAGTAGAAATGCTGAAGAGCATGAGAGGCAGCTGGACAGGCTTTCCCATGTGAAAACCCAACATCTCCAAGGGTGGACATATAGCTGATGCACCTGAAAAGCCAGTCATGACTTGAATAGTCTGGGGGGAAATGTCCAGGTATGTCTGCCATGGTGTAAGCTGAAAGTCCATGAAACAGGCCAGATTCATCATTGATATATTTGTCCAGGAAGGTTATAAGATCTGTAGGATCTTCAGGTTATATGAGGATGAGGACTCATTTCGCTCTCTGTCCCCCTGCCTGTGTTCACAGCTGCCGGGGGATCTCACCTGTGCAAAGCACAGGTACAACCTTCTCTCTGTGTTGGAAAACCGGGAAGATTTGTGCCTCCTGATGCTCCCACAGTACTTTTTCCAGTCCCCACTATGCAAAAAACATCTCCAGGCCTTATTTAGCGAGGTGCTGGAAATGCACTTACAGTCAGTGTAGGGTAGAAGTATTATTACCCAGAAGCCTGTCCAGACCCTCTTAGGGACCAAACGACAAACGCAGGAACCGAACTGAGCTATAGGGCACTGCTGTCTCATACCTTGGCTGCCGCCCATCCGCCCTCTCCTGTTGTATTTCATTTCATGGACACCTTGGAACTGCACTGAGTAATTACAGATGTTCTGGGCACAACTGCAGGCCACAGCTCTGGCTGCACGGCTCGTGATTCGCCAGGCAGAGCGTGTACAAGTAAAGGTACCTCAGAACAAGAAATCTGCAGATCATTTTACACGATGCATTATAGAACTGTACAGAAATGTGGGTCACATGGGCCCCCTGGAGGTCTCATCAGCCCCCTGCTCAACAAGGGGCTCAATTTGAATTTAAAGCTGATTGCTCAGGGCCTCGTCTAGTTGAGCGCTGAAAATCTCCAGGATGGAGAGGTTCTTTGGGCACAGCCTCTCAGGACCCCTGTTCCAGTGCTTGCCTGGAAGGATGACAAAATTTTTCTTTATGTCTTATCAGGATTTCACTTGGTGCAACATATTCCCATGGCCACTGTCCTTTCTCTGCATGTCTGAGCTGGCTTTTTCTCCTGTACAGTTGCCTTTAGTTGCCTTTAGGGCAAGTAGCTTTAGGCAGTTAGCTCCCCATCAGGTTCCTCTTCAACATGTCCAGCAAACCTGGTTCCTTCCAATTCAGCTCAGACATCACATCCTCCAGCCCCGCCCCCCACGCACACCTCGGTTGACCTCAGCTAGACCCTCTCCAGTTTGCAGACTTTATTTTGTAGAGGAGCCCAAAACAGGGGACAAGATCCCAATTTGTCCTTCCCAGCATCCTGATGCATGAGGATGATCCATCCCAAGCACCAGGATCTGCGTTTGCCCCAAACCTCATGAATTTCCTGCCAGCCTCTTGAGCACGTTGACGTTCCTCTGAACAGCAGCTCTGGCCTCCAACATATTGACCACTTCACTCAATTTCATGTCACTCTCGAACTTGCTAGGGTTGCATTCCCTCCTCTCATTTAGGTCACAACAACCCAGGGTATCTTGGTTTTATCCTCCTAAACAGAAAAACTAGATGTTTCCAAAGAAAAAGGGCTGTGATTTTGAACAGCCGTGTTGATCAGTGGATTGCCCAGCCACGCCTTTGGAGAGCAGGGGTGGGATGGTGTCAGAGAGCAGTGGGACCAGCCTGCCCTCCACCAGCACAAACTATGGGATGAAACTTCTCACCAAGTGGGAAGTCCAAAAGGCTGCTGCAAAGAAAACAAATCTTCCCCCAGGGGAACAACATGGGGCATAAACGGCAGGGTGGGATGCTGGGGAAACCTTTACCCAGAGAGTAGGAGCAGAAGGGCAGGAGCTTGCTGGCTGATCTTTCAGATCATGGTGACTTTCTGAGCAAGAGAACTGGATCTTGCAGTTCGTGGCAGGTCTCAGCCTGGCTACACCTCTGAGGAGCTGAGGTTGTGCAGGGAGTTCTGCTGGGCTGCAGCTTTGGGGTCTATGGGGAAAAAAAAAACCAGCTTGAGATGGACAGCACAGCCATCTCTATCCTATCCTGCTCTACTGGGGGGACAAAGGACCACGGGACCTGGCAGCCAGAGACTTGCAGCATCAGGAGGAGAAGCCCTGAAAGGTGCAAAGAAGCCCACGGGACAAGCCACTGCTCTCCAAGAGCACCTACTACTCCCTGCCCAGGTGTCAGCACTTCAAAGCTGGACCAGCAGCAAACAGCCCCAGCTCCTGACCGTGGGGCCAGCGTGGCTTCCTGGGCTGTTGGCTGTCGGCTGTCGGCGGTGCGAGTGGGGTGCAGGCAGCAGCAAGCCGGTGGCAGGGACTGACAGCCGGGCAGCCCGCAGCTGAGAGCCGTCAGGCAGCTGCCCACCGGGGTGGGCTGGCCAGCCTCTCTGGCAGGAAGATCAAGGGCTGGAGGATAGGAGGAGGACAATAGTCCATTTTGGGGCTGAGCAGGAAGGGTCTTTTGAAGGAGAGAGGCTGAGCAGAAAAGAACAGAGCCCGCTGGAGGAGGAAGAGGTTCTGCAAGAGGAGTCTGCGTGGTGCAACGAGGGGTGATGCCTTCCAACACAAGGCGAAGCCAGGCTCTTCCCCAACAGCCTGCGCAACCGCAGGACGATTCTGCCGTCCCATAGATGATCAGGACAGGGTGACATGAGGCACTGAAACCTTTTTGTGCCATGCCAGGATGTTGGGGGGGGGGACCCCAAAAAGCCTGGGGCTGGACAGGGCTAAGGCTCCTCAAATAACCTCAGAAACCAAGGAGGCAGCCAAAACGTGTCATGTAATCACAGATAAACATATAATCTACTCAGGTTATGCTGGGGGGAAACCACAAACCACGAGCAGACAGGAGAAGAGAGAAACAACAAGCCGAAGGGAGAAAGGAAAATCCACCAGGAGAGAGGAGAGCAAGTCAGTAAATCAGAGGGGCTGCGGCTCTTCTCCTGACCTTCTCCTTGTCTTCCCTGCCCAGGAAATTTCATCCTTTCAAATCCTGCAAGGGGGAGCTCAGAAGCTGGGAGTATGAAGCCCAGGCAGGAGCCTCACCAAGAATCTGCATCTCTGTCAGACATCTCTGCCAAGGTGCATGGAGAAGTGCTTGGAGATCTACCACTGGACACCTGGGCAACAGGGATGGTGGCCAAGCCCTGCACTCCCGCAACAGGCTCTGCAGCTCCCTCCAGCTCCAAGAAACCAAAGGTCTTGTAAATACTTTGGAAATAGCCATACTGGTGTAAAGGATCAGTTCCCACTGCCAATCCCAGTGTCCACAGAAAGGAACAAGGGGGGATGCTGTGAGTTGAGCTTAATGGAAGCAACCATTCTCATCCAGGCAGAACATTTCAGAGAGTGTTGGACCGAAGATGGGCAGATGGTCTGGAGTAAGAAAACTGCAGGCATTTCCTCCTTTCCTGCCAATGCCTCCCGACCAGCCGCGCTGGTCTGCCCGAGCCGATTTGCAGATGAATGCAGGCACAGGAATGCAGTGGGAGTAGAGGCTCCTTTGAACATCCCAGTCATGGCACCGCCGGTGGGAACGCGTAGCCGGAGAGGCCGAGCTGGGAGATAGCCACTGCTATGAGATCTGCCATGAAATCAGTTCCCGGGAACGTTCTGCCAACCAGCCACGGCTTTCCCGGCAGGGGTAAACATTCACCAAAACAAAAGATTTTGCTTTTCTTTTGGAGACGTGGAAGGAAATGCAATCCAAAGAATATCTTTGCCTCTTGTGCTCCTGCTCCAGCCTTCCAAGGCCTGGGTGATCTTCAGGTGGATGTTGGGGGTTGCTCACTGGAGGAGAGCACTTTCCACAAAAAGCGGAGCATCTGGCACAGAACACCACTCCGTCACTGTTGCCTTTGGGTTCCCTTAGCTCTTGCCATGGTGCAGAGGTCTCCAGGCTGATGGCGTGTTGCATTACCCTGACAGCAACACCTCAGTGAGCCCTGTCACAGTTCTCCCTCCTCTAGCACCTGGCAATGTTACCAAAACACAGATGAGCTGGAGGGTCTAGACTTTGGGGACCAACTTGAGACCAACAGGTGACAAGTGAAAACATGTAAGTTTCTGGCTCTTCTGGCTCTTGAGGACCAAGTGCCTGCCCAAGTGCCCTCATCCAGCTGCAGCCCAGATACCAGAGCAGGGGGCTCAGCACTGATGACAAAGCACACTCTCATCCTGGAAAGCCAGGCAGGGGATGGCCCCACCACGGGGTGCATAGTCCTGTCCTTCTACATGCCAATAGGGACTGCCCCTCCATTCAGATGTTATGTCCCAGGTGCTCCAGATGAAGTCAGGACCTTCCTTGACTCAGGCCAATGGGTAGCCTTGTGTGGGAGTAAGTGATGCTCATTTGGGACCCAGCACCAGGGCTGCAGGAGGGCTGCCCAGATCCAGTTCCTCTGCCGTGGTAACAGGTATACAAAAAAACAGAATGCACAAAATATTCCCCAGTCATCAGCCAAATATCCCTCCTGCTAAACGCTCGACCTCTCTGCATTACCAGCTTTCTGTAGAGACCACACATAATGCCCGTGGATAAATCTCCCCTCTCCAGTTTCCATTTCCATGAGGCCAAACTGCTGGCTCACACCTTCCTCTGCTCTTCATGGGGCATCATGCCCTGAGCGAGAAAAACCACCTGCTGCTTCGCTTCCCTCCCAAGACACCCACAGGGGACCACAGCCCCAGCCCCCACCCCCCTACACCCCACCCCCCCACCCCCCGGTCCCTCTACAGCCTGGGCAATGCTTAAGAAGCTCCTCCCATCCAGCCTGAAGGATACTGTGAGCAGCAGCATGGGGAGATGTTTGTGAGAGCAGAGGCACTTTTGCCTGCCCAGGCGGGAGACAGGAAAAGTGCAGCCTGTGCAGCCCATAAGCGAGGACTGCTCTCCCTTCTCCCAAAGGCTTGCTTGACCTCCAGCCCAGGTGTAGCCATCCATGGGGCAGGAGATCGGACCACGCAGCCAGGACCACCCCAGGTGGGTTTGAACCCTAGAGGAAATAGAGACCGATTGGTAAGGAAGCAGGATATGGAAAGATGGCAGATACTGGGATGGTGAGTTGGGTGAACTCAGGCAGATAACTGGGGAGAAGGTGAGAGTTGTGTGGGTGGACCGGGACCCCAGGACTCAAAGGAGGAGACAGTCAGAGTGAGCATGGGAGTCCCCAGTTGACCAGAGGTGGCTGATGGGTTCCCCATGTGAACATGATGAGGGCTGGTGGCAGAGCGGGTGGGAGGGTGTCCCACCAGGGTCTGTGGCTGGAAGCAGGGCTCCACATCCCCTGTTCACAGGAGGGCAGGCAGGCCCCAACTGCACAGGCAGCAGTGCAGGATGGCACTAGAATATCTCCTGAATGAAGGTCACAAGGCCAGGGAGAGCCCAGCTTCCTCTATTCATCACTGGCCTTAGCTGAGCTGCTCAGAAATAGAAGCAACACACCTGCAAATAATGAGGCTGAGCATGTTTGCAGCCTCGATCCTGCCCAGAGGGGCTGCAGAGACCATGAGTCAGCTCTGTATTAATAGCAGGGCTGAAGCCGAGCAGGTCTCAGGGGCTAACACGGGCACAACAGACACCTGGACCGAGAAGTTATTATTCCTCCAAGGAATGAATATTTCCCATGCTGCAGCCACTCCCCACCTCCCTCCTTCCCAAGGGGCTGGATGGGTCTCGCTGTCCCCACCAGCTCCTATCTGTTACACAAGACAGATGTGGCTTCCCACAGGGAGGGACCCAACACTGCTGGCAGCATCCTAGACAGGGGAGCAGTTTGGCGAAGGGTGCGGAGCTCTGTCCCAAAACAGACCACAGGGCAGGGGAGCTCCCCGAATGCACATTCCCCAGCCTGACCCGTCCATCCCGTGGCAGAGGGCCGCAGGGTGCATCCCTCGGAGTCTCCGGGCACGCTGTCCTGGAGGGCTGGGAAATCCTCAGCTCACACATGCCGCCCGGAGCAGACTCCCAGCTCACTTCCACCTGTTTCCCATAAGCTCACTAATCCATCCCCATAATGATTCTTTATTAATGGATGCTGCTGTCTTCATTACTTGCCTTAATTAGTGTTTTGTGAGCAAATTAAAGGGGATAAGAAGCGTGTCACATTTTCCAATGGGGGGTTTACGCAAGCTACCAAAATAACTTTGTCTGTGAAGCTGGAGTTCCTGTTTCACCCTGCCCACGAGCCGTTGTCGCGAGAGCTGTTTCTGCCTAATCCAGCAAGCAGGCTGGGCGAGCTGAGCTGCTGCCCGCTGCCCAGCCTCCCCTCCCTTCCTCCCTGGCTGGGCTCACTGAGCTCCCATGAGCCAAGATGAATTTCAGTCATGCACAGACTTGAAGAGAGATTTGTCTCCGGTAATCAAAAAATCCTGGAAAAGTCCAGACCGCTGCTGCCCTGCTCACTGCACCGCTCTCCCCCCACCACGCTGTCAGTCTGGGGATGGGGATGGAGGGCAATTGGGGCTGCTGTGGTCCCTGCTGACCGACACTGCTCCAGCTGGTCACTTGGGCTTAAAGTATGAGGATGTTCCCTAAGACACCGCCAGTGTCCTTGGGGAAATGGCAAAATCCCATCCGAGTCTATTTTCTCCTGACCCAGGGGCAGGAGTGACCTGGGATGGCTCTGGCACAAGAGGACCCATGGAACTGCATCCACAGCAGGAGCAGCGCCCGCCATCACCAGCCTTCCTGGGCAGAGGGAGACTGGCAGGAGCCAGTCCCATGCAGCAGCACTGCTAGGACAGGACCTGACACAGCCAGCTCTCAGCTCCACCTGAGAGGGAAAAAAGCCAAAGCAGTTTGTTAGTGTGACCAGCACCGCTCCTGCCCCGAGCAGGAGCTGTCCTCCCCTGGCACAGGCTGTTCTCTACCCAGCACCCTGCTGAAGGCAGCACAAGTCCCTGGCACATGTGGGGGCTCTGGGACCAGCCCCTGCCCCTTATACAGGTGAGACCACAAGCATGGGCATGGCAGAGGTGTGCTGGCCATCCTGACCCCTTCTCTGGGGCTGGCCACCAGCCCCCCATCACGGCACAGCAGGTTTGGAGACCCAAGACTTCACGTGGCCCTGACCCAGGTCTGCAAACCCTCCTTATCTCAATCCCGTGGGTGTATCAACGCCAGTTCTTGGTGTCAGATATTTCCTAAATTTGAGTTTAATCTTTAAAAAAAGAAAGCGTCGTTTATCGTTTTGCAGCAACAGCCCAAGGCTCCTCCTGGCTTGTGCCTGATCTGAGGATCTTTATGGCAGAATAAGGGAGAGGATCCCGGTGCTGGGGGAAGCTCCTACATGAAGTCAGCAGGGATGCCAGTCCCGGTGGGATCATCTCCCCAGGTGCTGCAGTCGTCCCCCACCCCCGCATTAACCCCTTGACATCCTCGCCAACACATTTTGGTTCCCATTAGGACTTTTCCCACTTTCCCCAGGAGTGAAATGAACCAAAACTTGCCCCCTCGTCGTGGCTCTGAGGCGAGTTTAATTCCAAGGTTCAAAGCTTTCCCCATCCCTTCCCAGATAAAAGGGTGATCAGCGAAAGGGGATGAGCTGGTTAATAAAAGCCAAAGAAGAAAGCAGGACAGAAGGGCTGCGCCTATAGAGCACAACCCAGCAGGAGAGAAGCAGCTTTTCTCCACGCAAGCCTTTCCCCAGTTAATAATTACAAGCCAGGCCCGCCAGTTCCAACCCGCTGCTCCACAAGAAAAGGCAATTAATTTAAGACTAATAGGATTTTAAATTCAAAACAATCCCAAGCGGGTTTGTATGGTGGGCTGTGAATGCGCTGGAGAGCCAGCCAGCAGCAGGCGGGATGGAGGCTGGATTTGGCAGAGTGGCTGGAGGAATTAAGGGCGAGGAGATGAAATCTCATCTCCTGCAGCCGCTGGGCTGGTGATGGCAGCTCCTCATTCACCAGGCAGCTTAGCGGGGGGCTCTTCTCAATGGGAGTACAGCGAGGAGGCGTTTCATTGAGCTCACATCGGTGGCAGCGGCTGGACACAAAGAGGAGCCTCTAGCCCATGCCGAGCCCAGACCACCTCTGATGCTGGGGCCAACAGACTCCAAAGCCCATCCCCACCAGAAACAGCCCTGCGTTGGCCCAGAGTCCATGACCATCCCCTGGCTCCTCAGAGCAGGTCCTCCATGAGGTGTAAGCACACCCCATCCATCCTCCCTCTGACCTGGCATGGAGAGCTGGGGTCCTGGGAATGTCAAGGTGGGCCTGGGGCTCTCCAGAGACCTGCAGCTCAGCCCACAATGGCAGAGATGGTCTCAGCCCCTGCAGGCATCTCATGGCTAGGTTTGCACCTCCCATCCCAGATGGACTGCTACAAAATTTCCTCCCAGTCCCTGGAGGACTCTTCAGCAGCACCCAGACAGGCTGAGCTCAGAAAAAGGGAGCGATGCCAGCCCATGTCCTAGGAGAAGGCTGGGAGGGCAGGGGACTCATCTGTTATGGGAGTTGCATGGTGATGGCAGGGAACAGATGGGCACAGAGGCCCCGCCCTGATCCCCTCCTTGGCAGCCAGAGCCCTGCCGACTCACCAGCATCTGCTGGGAGATGCTGGAGTGGGAATCCATGTGGAGCCACCCAGTACCAGAACTGTGTGTAGAAACATGAGACCAAAGAAAATAACAAAGTGCTCTGCTATGAGCTGAGCTGACAGGGATCTGCCGCCTCGCTGACCAGAGCTGTGAATGGGGCTGGAGCCCACAGTTCCTCCCTCTTCACACCGCAACATCCCTGCAAGGACTGGGCTTTACCATTGCTGCAAGGACAGGATCCTCCAAGGCTGTCTCACGCAGCCTCTCCTGAGGTATTTTAGCACAAAGGCATAGCCCCATTTCACTCCAGAGCAGTTGGACATGTGGGCTCAGCCTCATAAGGGGATTTAGATGTTGCGACACACCCAGACACACTCATGAGTCTCGGGTTTGGCATCTGGTGTCATTGGAGCAATTCCCTGCTGTGTCTGCAGGGACAGAGGGATGGTCCTGTGCATCTTCTTCCATCAGCCGTCATGGGAGCTCTGCCTCCCACAGTGCATGTGCAAGGCAGGAAAAGGGAGGCTATGTTTAGGAACACACATCTCTTCCCCAGGTGCATGAAGAACATTTTATGAAGGTCCCCATGCAAGTCAATGGGGTTGGTGTTAAGCTCTCTCAAGATCCCAGGGAGCTCCACCTGGTCAATAAGCACCGTTGGTGTCTCTGCAGTGCCCTGCACCAACCTCAGTGCCTCTGGGGTATGGACAGTCACTTGCCTTGAGCCGCAGCAGCCCTGCCCCCTGCCAGGTCCCCAAGCAAGCACTGTCCAGACTGGGGGCTGAGGTCACGTCTCGCACACCATATCCGCCTCCGAGGCAAGACAGATGGAAAAGATGGCACTTGGCCAGGCATGGGAAACATTCAAGAGTGTGATGAAGAAGAGCTTCCCATCACCAGACTGTTCCTTCACCAAACTTTCCACACCCACAGGCGCCAAGCCTGCTCCTGACCGGGGTCACACAGTCCATTCCTCTTGGCCTTACTCTGAGGGACCATTTTTACCAGATTCCCACTTTCTCTAGCAAAACAAGCCCCAGTCACCAGCCTGGCGACAACTCCAGCCACAGCTATGGGAGTTGTGAAGAAACAACGCGGAGTCTTTCATTGTGGGAAACACTGAGAGACCTACATGTAATGGGTGGAGTTTCACCAGGCAAACAGGAGGAATTTGTGGACCTGGCCACGGGCTGGGCAAAAGCTCCCATGAAATGTCTTTGTCACTAGCCACAGGAAGGACGTGACCTATGGTGTGCCCTGACGGGAAAAGAATCTGCATTAAATGGGAGTCTGGTCCTACATAGTGATCCCACATGAACGAGATGAAAAGCCAGGGATGTTCATCCGGTTGCTACCATTAAATAAGTTCCAACCAGACACACTTAGCAGGAAGATACAGGGATGGAGAAGAGTGAGACCCCAAACACACAAGACTATGGAGGGAGGAAGATGAAGGTGGGCTGGTGTTTTGCTCCACTGCAAAGAGTTGCTTGTGCTTGCAAGGCTGATGAAGAAAGCTGACAGGGTAGTAAGTGGAAGTAGGACAGCAGACAAGGAAGTGCAGTGGAGGGGAAATGGAGGGAGATGCCAGGGGGCTGAGGAAACAGCCAATGCCAGGCGTCCCCAAAATCTTGCTGCAACTTCTCATGTGAAAGCACCAGTGGGAGAAGGAAAATCCAGTGGCTTGCAAGACAGCCAAGGAGTCCCAGAAAAACAGACACGTGGTTCTAGCACAGGAAGGAGAATAAAGTCTTTCTTTGCTGCAGGTCTCGATGAGGAGGGAATGGAGCACCACTGTACTAATCCAACATCAACAGCCAGACAAGTGACCTCTGGTTTGGTGGAATGTCAATGGAATGACAACCATCTGCTCCTCCTCCACAAAAGGAGTGAAGCTTTGTCCCATCTGGACATCACGGTGAGAGAGACAGCACCCAAAGCCAAGCAGGGTCCTGCTCTGCTCAAACCACAGCGTGCAGAGCGTGGGGACCCCATACAAGGTAGGGACTGGGTGTGAAGGATGCAGCGTTTATTGGAGCAGGGGGAGGACCTCACACCCCCGATGCAGAGATGGACCAAAGTGTTACAGGAAAGCATCACCCAGCAGAGAACAGCAGGAGCTCTTTCTAGCTGTGGCTTAGGCCTCTGTGGGGAAAACTGAACACTAGCGAGAGAGGCAGAAAGAAAACGCGGTTGTTCCAAGGGCAAAAGCAGCAAGAGGCTCATGGCTGGTGGAGGAGCAGCCTGTCAGGACGTGACGCAGAGCTCTGCCACTGACACGGGGTCACCTCAGCTGAGAAGAAGCCCGTTCTCCTGGGTCAATAACATCGATTGGGTCTGGGATGCTCGGAGGATCAGTGACAAACGCTGGCCACCAGCCATTCAAATAAACAGTAGGCAGCCAGTTGGCCAGTGGCCACTCAAATAACCAGCCACAAGCTAAAAAAATACAGTAAGCTAGTAAATTTAGTAACCTGAAGAGAAACATTCCTCTACCAACCAGCATGCAAATAAGCCAGGAGGGGATATAGAGCTGACACAGTCCCCTGTTCACCTTTTGATATTCGATGGCCCTTGTCCAACTGGCTGCCAGTTGGTTATTTGCGTTGGAACAGGAAACAAATTTTTCTCCTATTTATACTGCTTACCTCAGGAATAAACTAATTACTGTTATAAAATCCCATTCCCACAGTGTCCAGCACACATCTGTAACCCCTGGAAGGGACAAACACACACAACTTGCCAGATGGACTGTCCCATTGAAACAGCCAAATCCCAACCAGCGTTTTCACTGGACAATGAAGTGAAGGCTTCGCTGCACCTACCCCCACCGCATCAGCTGTTTTCCTTGATCGTACACAGATTGCTGCTTCAAAGCGCTCTTCCAAAACTGCCCAGCACATGGCAGGACAGCCTGGGGACGGGGGACAGGAGCAGGGAGCAATCTGCTGGTGTTCTGGTTCCTGCGGCCAAGGACAGGGCCAGCTGGTCGCTCCAAGTGTCCAGGCTGTGGAGCAGCTGGGATGGAGATGGTCCGGCCATGCCAAGGCCCAGACGTGCCACTAGATGGAGTTCGACAGCGAGACGGCCCAGTGTCCCTGTCTGCCTGCCGAGATGGTCTCCAGTGGAGGTGGTCTCCAGCTGCACTGGCGTAATGGGATTTCATAAGGGGAGTCCAGCACTGGCAAAGGACTCCAAATCCCATCGTGGTGGAAACCATCCCATCCTCGTGAACACATGTCACACCGTGTGCTCTTTGCAGAGAGACCCCACGGTGCCCACACCTTTCCTGGTGTGGAAATCCCACTCAGTACCTTCACACCAGCTCAAACAGAAGAGGAAGCTCCAACATCAACAACTGCCATGTGTTCATGAAGGGACCGACAGCCATGGCCATGCCCAGAAGCCTTAGTTGGGATGGTCCAAGTAATGCCCGCAGTGCAGCAAGAAACCAGTTATCCAAGGACACTGCGGTCTGGCCAGCTCAGCATACAAGATTGCATTGCAAGATTTGCTGTTTCCTTCAAGAGCAGCTGCTGGAGTCAGGGGATTAGCAAAGAAAGGCCCCCTCTTCATCCCCATCTGCACAGACTTTCTTGTAGCATGCCGCATGCAGATGGCATCTGAGGAGCAGGCAGAGTTGTACTTTGCTTTCATCTAGGTTTTAAAACCAGACTTGTGACTT
Organism: Bucorvus abyssinicus; assembly: GCA_009769605.1. Taxonomy (NCBI): domain Eukaryota; kingdom Metazoa; phylum Chordata; class Aves; order Bucerotiformes; family Bucorvidae; genus Bucorvus; species Bucorvus abyssinicus. The sequence continues at coordinate 216,288 of CM020049.1, read as the reverse complement.
GCCAGTTCCTAACCCATGAACAGTTCGCAAGTGCACGTTAGAGCCACTTTCCTCCCAGCTGCCTTTGACTCCCTCCCCACACAGATCCTGGCAGAGGGGAGATGAGCTGTGGTTCCCCCTTCCCAGAGCCCTGGTCACCTGAGCCAGTAGACCCCCTGATCTTTATGGGGTGTCATGCCGTGGCATCCCCTTTGCAGGGCCCTGCCGGGCTCCGCCAGGCTCCCCGCATTTGGAGGCAGGGAAGAAGTGATGGGTGATACCCAGTTCCCTGGCTGAGCTGCCCACAGGTTCAGGCAGACGTGGCCATGTGCACAAGACACAGGTTGAAGAGTCGCTCTACAGGGCTGGGCGCTGGTGTCACGAAGGTCAAGTGGCAGGATGGCAGGCTCCTTAACCATATCTTCCTTGGGATGCGCCTCATCTGGCAATCTCCATGCAAGCTCATGAAACCAGGCTGCAGGAAGAGACTAGCAGAGATGGGATGAGATGAGAAGATGAGGAGGAATGCGGACTGTGGGGCAAGGAGTACAGCACTAGCTAGATACTGCATCCACAGGCTTGTCTGCTGGGGAGTGGATGGAGCAACAAAGATAGTCCTGCTCTGGGCTCACCCGGTTACTGAGAGCTGGTGGTTCCCTCACCGTTGACCTTTAAGTACTGTGGGACTCTGCTTGCAGGCGGCTTTGTCCCCAGGTTTAGCCAGGCAGAAGTGTGTGCACATCTTCAAAAATGGCGCCATGGGTGGGGACAAGCATGATTTTATCTGAAATGTGCACAGCTGCAAATGACACGATGGCACTTCTTGTGTGTGTGTGAGGCTCCCTTCACACATTTAGAAACAGGTTTCTATTCATATGTGATGGAGATGCTAGGAGGAGCCCCATCGGGAGAGCTCACACCATCGTGCCACGGAGCCTTTTCACATCAGAGCACTTTTTGAAAACATCCATCTTCTCTCTCCATGCCCAGGTGTGAGCTGTTTTCCATCCTTCCTCTCCTCTGGAGTGTTTGTCTGTCTGTCTGCTGCCTGCACATGCCACTCCCAAGTACATCTACCCTCCTCCTCCCATTGCCTAGAGCATCATCACAGGGAGAGAGAAACTCGCCCAGTTTGGATGAAACACCAGTTATGACCCACTCCAGTGAGCCTGGTCTGGATAAATCCGCAGTGCTCCTGACTCTGTCGTAACACTCCACAGGAAGGTGGCCTGGCACTGGTCCTCATGTGGACATCAGATCCAGGAGAAGGCTTAGGTGATGCATTTCTGAACATTCATTCCTGCATGTTGAGGCTTCACCTCGGGGGGGTTCAGGAGCCATGAACGGTTCTGGAGAGCAGCTGTAAGTGTTAGGGGCCTGGGTGAGAAAAGCAAGATGCTACAGGGCTATAGCTCATCACTCAGTCCTTGCTGGAGGTCCCATGAAGGTAGCTGTCTCTAGAGCCCAGTCTCTATTCAGGGAGAGGCTCTAAGGCCAGGATCCTGGAAGGGCTTGGAGACAGTCCCCCACATTTCTGACCTGTGTTTGGATTGGCCAGCCCCCAGGGAGAAAGCAATACCTTAACATCACCAGGGCTTGTCCCTAGCACCGGCCCAAGCCATCCCTACGTGGGACAGCGCAGGCAGTGTCTGTGCTGGAGCAGCAGCATTAACCCAGGAAAATAGCCATAGGACATTCAGAGGACCATGTGGCCTTGCCAGCTGCTGTAATTGGGCCACAATGCCTGTCGGCCACCAGGCATCCAGACAGATGAAAGGGGCTACAAAGAGACCCAGACAGGGAAATCCAGCCCGAACGGTTGCTAAGTTGACAGGCAGCCCTGGCAGAAAGCAAGGCTGGCATGAGCTGAAGGGCCTGTCCTGGTCTTCCTTGGAGCTGTGGGCATTGCAGGAAGCTGGGAAAGGAGAGCAGAGCTCACCGCTGCAGAGCAGGGACACCCCTTGCAGACGGGAGAGAGAGCAAGCAGGGCAATGGCAGCAGGAGAGGTGGGGTATTGGAGCAAGAGCAACCTGAGCTGGGCAAGGGAGGCAGGAGAACAGGGGCACACAGGATGGAGCCGTCTGAAGATGGCCTGAAGGAAAAGATGGAGATTTGTCATTGCAGGTGTGGGCAGAGGAGGTGGGATAAGCACATGCCTGGCCCTGCAGGAGGCAAGCGGTAGGTGAAGATGGAGTGAGGATGGGTGATGGATTAGTGAGCTTCTTGGGTCCGTTTCCCAGCAACGTGCTTTCCTATCACCCCTCCTACCGCATGTCCACCATGATATGCTTTCCTAGAATGAGCGGGGCTGGATGAGAAAGGCCCCTCCCATAACCTAGGGCATGGCTGAAGGGTCTCTGTTATGTAGGGCAGCAGTGCACCAGGTCAGGAAGTTCCCTAAGCTCTAAGAGCAGCTTGGAAACTCTGTGCTGCCAGATTTGAGCTATTTCTGAGCTCACAAGCCCAACCCAGCACAATGCCAAATCCGTCTCCCCACCTGCAAATCCCAAATCCTTCCCTAGGGCCTGAGCAGAGACAGCATTTCTCCAAGGTCTGGAGTCCACCCAAGATGGAGAAAGAACCTCTGAGGCTGGGGGAAAGCCAGTGATGCCTCCAGGGAGGTTTCCACTGGGCTCCCTGTGCAGCACCACAGTCAGCTTCTTCATGCAACATCTCTCCAGTGATGCTTTCCTGAGAGGGCCCTGAGCATCCCCCAGGAAGACTCATGAGTCAGATGGACTCAGAGCTCAAGGCCCTCTCAGATAATCCTAAAAGAAAGCTGGAAAACTGGGAGGAGAGTTTGCATTTAGAAGACATCCCTTGTCAAGAGGACCATGGAAGAGGCGTACAAGAGCCTCTCCTCTCTCCTGCAGGGAGGACACCACACTGGAAAGAAAGCAAAGCCTATGGATCTGCCACAAGCCCTTTTTGAAAGGGTGCTCCTGCAGGCTGAGGGAGACAATCCAGGTGGCTCACAGCAAGAGGGACATGAAAAGGGGAACTGGTGTGACCAGGTCAGAAGGTGTTCAGGGGGACAGCTCAGTGTTTGGGACACCTAACAGCTCTGTGGAGTCAGCCCTGAACAAAGCAGAGTGGTTGATGGAAACAAGTATGTTTCTGCTCCTCTTTGGCCATGGCAACATACCTGGTAAACAGGACTGGGGAGTCTACATGAGACTGTTCAGAGCCTCTTGTGATCACCTTGGACCTGCCATAGCTCACCAAAGACCTTGGACCTCTTGCTCTCTGTAGATCACTTCTCTGTCCCTACTCGTGTCCCACAGCCATCACTGTGGTCTTGGAGATGGTGGTGTCTGTGACCTGGTCCCTTCCCACTCATGATCTCAGTGTCATACCTTCCCCATCCACATACTGGTGCAAGGCATGACCTTTGCTTCAGGTTCAGCCTACCCCAGCAGCAGCACCATCGCCAGCCCCCGTTTCTATCTCCTCTCATTTGCTTTATTGGCCAAGTGTCCAACATCTCCTCACACATATCTGGAGGCAAGTCACCACCATGTGGAGCCGGCAGAGCCCAGGACAGAGAGGCACTCAGAGCAGATTAGATTTGAGATTGGGTTAATTGCACCTTTCCATCATTTGTTTGGCTTGGGAAAGGTCCAAAGCATATGAATGAAATCCCCCCATGCAGGCCACGCTGCTGACAAGCGGATATTGCATCTGGTTTGAATATGGCAAGTAGCTGCAGAGGCAGAGACAGTGTGGAGCTGCTTGAAATACAACACACGCCTCCTCACGTTCCTGGCCCCCCTGGACCATGTGCCCTGCCATTACGTTATGCTGCAAGACCCCATCCTGCACCCCCAAACTTTTGCCACCACTTTCACACACCATCATCTCAGGCCACCATCACCTTGACCCACTGCCACTGCCAAAGGGCAGGAGCAGGAGATGGAGGAGGAGGACAACGCCTCGGATCAGCACGGAGTGACATCCATGGGGTGGGTTGTGAAGTCCAAGATGGCTGTGGGTGACACAGATGAAATGCTGACGTTCCCTGGCATAGGGGGAGGGTGGGAGGGGACATGCAAAGGGAAAAGAAAGCAGGGTGGATGCCAAAGGCTTATTTCTCTAACCCTCCCCAGAGCCCCCCGTCAGCTCGTGAGCAGCGCTGTGTGATCACTGTGGGGGCTGCAGCGCGCCGGACATGAAAGGGCTGGGGCTGAGCTGTCCCCAGGGTGCTGAGACTGGCTCAGGAGGAGGTGGAGCCAATGTCAGAAGAATTTCAGCAGAGGAAAGTAGTAATCTTTGGTCTAACACCACTGGCTGCAGAGCACAAGGTGTGGGGGGCAGCCTCTGAGGCAGTGGCACCAGCAGCACCAGAGAGCACAGGATGCCCGTATTCGCCCTGTATTCACCCCCTGATCTGCAGCTCATGCAGGTTGGGGACTTTGCAGGGGCTCCAGTGAAGCAAGAGATCCATCAGGGCTTTGCAACGTTGCATGAAGACACAGGAACCTGCAAGAGCTGCCTTGGAGCCCCTTGGAGCCACGGGGCACCATGGAGCTGCAGGGAAGGATGCTCGGTGAAGGGGCACCCTGGCAGAGGGGAGCACGTGCTAGAGAAGATACAGGCTGGAAACGCACTTTCCCCAGTGAGAACATGCCCAGGAAATAAAAAGGTGGTCTGGAGCTGAGGCACATTAGGGTTCAGCAAAATAGCTTTTGCTCATGGACGACCCAAAAATCCGTGAATAAACTGAAGGAAAGCCCAAACTCCAGCCCCTCCCTGCAATGCTTCCCCTTCTGGGAAAACTTTGGCCTTTGTTAAGGTGTTCCCCACACATTTCAGTCTGTCTCACAGGGAGATGTGTCCCCGAGGCGCGGTCGTTGCTCAGTTGGTCCCTGAGCAGAGCTGTGCCCAAAGGAGCAGGGTGGAAGCAGGCTCCAGCCATGGAGATGAAGGATGTGCTCTGGTTTATCTGCTGGGCATTGCTGCTGGCACGTGCCCCCTGGTCCATTCCCGCCCCACAGTTTAGCTGCCTCCTCTCACCTCCTCTCAACCGTAAGCACCTACAGAAGTGGGGAGATGGGGGAGCCAGGAGCTTTCCACCCTGGTGGCACGTGATCCCCAACCACTGCCTGGAGGGCAAAGGGATTCCCTTGCTGCCACCAGCACCAGCTCCCACCGTGGCACAGAGGAATGCCGATGCCCACACCGGGACAGCCACGTAGGGCCCTTCCTGCCCTGATTTGTACAGGTGTTGAGCACCCTCCGTCCCCGGTGGCCTTCAGGGCTGTCACGATCACTCAGCGCCTCCCAGGATCTGGCCTTTTTCCCCCTGGTCTTTTATGAAGACGATATTTTACGGCTTGTTAATTTGTACTTTTTCGAGCTTTTAACAGGGAGCAGGGGCCAAGTCCCCAGGCAGCCCATTGGCCGTGAGAAATCCCATTTGGTATCATATAAATTATTGCAGATATTACTAATATTGCGTCTATTGTGTAAATACTGACTAAATGTTTGAAAAACACAAATAAATACGAGCTGAGCTGATGGCTGGAGCAGCTGCCTATGAGCCATTCTGGGCCCCCGGGGGAAAGAATCCACATTTTAAACTAATGTGTAAATATGTAACCTGCCTCCATTCCCCATCAGACCAGCGTGAGCAGTCCTTGGAAGCGGCCCAGTCCCTCAGCTGCACAGCTATGACTTAACAACGGCTATAAATACATCTCATCCGCCGGGCAACTGCACAAACAAGGGCTCACCTGGCAGTAAGGGGTCACTGAGGAGTCTCCCACCTGAGACCACCGCACACGGAGGGGCACATGCTGGTGAGAGGTGCTCAGGACTCCCTGGTCCTTAAAGCCTCCCTTGGATCCTGGATCTCATCGGCTCAGACCAGCAGACCCCAGCGTTACACGTAGCAGCCAGGTAGGAGCTGATGGACCGACATCAACTGATGGGCCTCCAGGATCAACGAGGATGCTGCCCCCAAGCCAAGCGAGCTTCCCTTGTGGGGGCAGGTGCCCCCTCTTGTTTCTAAGCTCTTTGTCCCATTCCCTGTTGTTGCGAGAAAGCTCTAGAGTCCTCCAAAGTCCCGGTCCCTTGTCACCATCCAAAGTCCCAGAGCAACATGCCCCTTGCCAGAGGGCAAGAAGACCAGCCAAGGACTGTGTCCCCCCATCCCACTGCCTCCCAGCCTCAGATGCTGGAAGTTTCCAGCCTCTCCTCGTAAGTCCCCAGTTCCATCCCATCACCCAGGGCTGGCTATGAACAGGATGAGGAACCCCCTTAACCCCTGCTCCACCCAAACCAGAGGTACTGCCAATTGTCCTCTTGGCACAGCAGATGGTGGACCACAGGCTGCAGGCAAGGCAGATGAGACACCCCATACCTCTGGGCTTTGCTTTCAATGGGCATGGGATGATGCTGAGTTTTTACCTAGCCATTTTTTTGGAGACCTTCCCAATCTTTTCAATCAAATTGAACCCGTGGCCGCTACCCAGCTGGGTACAAACACCTCTGGGTTTGCCCAGAGCTCCTGCAGAGGGTAAGATCTGCTGGGTTGGCTACAAGCAGTGGCATGAGGCAGATTTGCTCCTCGGCTGATGGACAGTGGCGCGGCAGAGGTGGTGCCAGCCTGTGTAACGGCTCCTACCACCTGGGGTTGCAGAGGGAGGTGCTGGCAGCCGCAGGGCCCCCAGCGCCCTGCCAGCGGCCCGTAGTGCAGGCAGGGAGTGAGAGGAGAAGCCAGGCCAGGAAGATGTGAGTCAGGGCAATAAGGTCATAGCAGTGGGAGCTGCTTGAGACTCTTCTGGGCAGATGTCTGTCCCCCGAGGCCAAACAGGGGATTTGGTGTCGTTTCTCCTGAGAAAGGTGAAAGTCACAGTGTGCATTCCTGTTTCCAAAGCTGCAGGTATTTTTCAGGCATGGCGTACCAGCTCCGATCTTGGCCGCAGATGACAAAGACTAAACCTGCATGATCTCCACAGGAGCAAACACTGCAGGGAGCCTTCCCCCAAATTCTTCTGCCTCCTGCCTCCTCTCTGGGACAGCCAAAGGGATGTTGCCCCACTGATTGTCTTAGTGGCTCCCAAGTCCTTGGGATCGGGCCAGTGCAGCATCTGCTTGTGAGCTTGGACCCTCCCACAGACCACCACGGCCACAGACTCCTCCAAAACCCAGCCTCGCGCCTCCAGGCCCCTGCAGTTGCCACAGGTGCCCAGACTTGGTCTAACAGAAGCAAATTCCCCTCCCAAAACTACCCTTTTGGCTCCCACATGTCATGTCTCTGAGCCCTTACACAGGTCCCGGCGCGGGTCCTCGGCCAAACGCATCAAGTGGAGTGGAGCAGGGTGAGGGCGCAGGGGAAGGACAGCCCAGGATCGGGTTGTCCAGCAGGGCTTGGCTCTTCCCCTGTAACTACAGATTAAAATAATAAACTCAGAGAGATCCAGCGTTTGGCAGCGCCTGCAAGGAACTGATGTTTGACCGGCCCTCGGCTCGCAGGCACACCCAAATAAATAGCATTGTTTATAAGGACTGAAAATTAAAAATTAAGGGCTGTGATTTTCAAAGCTCCCCGAGGAGCCCTGACATTGAACTCCCATAAAAATTACTGGCCTGAAACCCCATCCCTGCATTTCTCTGGAGGGATAAAAAGAGCTATTCATTGTGCAATCAATTGCAGAAATCCATAATAATTTATATGAAAGAAATCCGAAGTCATTTCACTGCTGGGGGTGGGTTCGGTGAGCAATACATCTAATAAATAAAATACCTACTATCTGAGGAGCAGAAATGACTGGGAGATTCAGCAAATTAGCTAATTCTATGCAAAGTAATTTCACTCCTGATTAGCTGCTGGGAACTGCAAGCCACCAGTTTAAATTTCTCTACTCCAGTTTGAATTTTAAGTCATTTTTGCCTTCAGATGAAAAACAAAACTTCTGCAGCTGATTGAAGAACTTCTAAGGAAAACACGGGGCTCTGCATGTTTTTTGATAAAACCACGAGGTGTCAATCAAACTGCTTGGACCACTGCTTCTCCTAACAGCCTCAATTTTGTCCAGAGGAAAACAGCCAGGAGAGGTTTTGATGCAGAGGCTTAGACCTTCCCTGGACACCTCTGTGGAGATGCAGGCACCTGCAGGACCCGGGGTCCCCTACCCACACCCCTCACTTGACGGAATCTGTTCGAGTTGGTACCAGGCACCTTCATCAGACCTTTTGTGTGGTCTGCTGAGGACGAGATAGATGAAACGCCATCACTGGAGACATGCCATGGAGTCTGCTGATCCCACCCCAACACACACACATAAACACGTACAATCCCATGTCCACCCAGACCACCCATGTTCATACTGCAGACATACAACAGGAGGTCGCTAAAGCCACATGTGCCCCACTCACACTCACAAGCAGCTGGCAGGGACACCCCTCCTCACCCTTGGACATCACCCGTGCTGAAGGAGCATGTGAAACACACCCAGGGCAGCAGATGCCATGGCTGGACCCTACATTCCTCTCTGAACACTGTGGTCCTCTCTCCACCGCATGTCTAGAGCCAGGCATCACTCCTCTGGCTCTGCTCAGCAGACTGACCCTGCAGCCATGCAAACAGTTACCTCAGTTCCGGTAAACAGAAGACCAGCAGCATCATTCGTGCCCAAATATAACCCTTTTTGGAGAATTTGATCCATAAAGTTGGAGTTTTCAAAGCTGGATTAAGGATTAAGCATTGACCCATCACAGTTTAGTAGGAATCATGTCTCAATCTCCTTTAGGTTCCTCTGAAACCCTGCCCTACCTTCAGGTCTCGACTTAGGTGTACGTCCACGACCAAACCAGTTGTACCACCACAAGTCACTGCAGCTACGAGTTCCTGAGAAAAGGTCTGTAAGAAAAGAGATGCAGGGGGCTGCAGGTTGTGACTCCAGGCACGCACACAGCCTGGTTATCCCAAATCAGTGATCTCTTTTTAAAGCCATGCCACAGTAAAAGGAAGGATAAAGTGGGAAACTCTTGAGACTCTTCCTCTCATTGAAGTCACTTTTGGGTCTTCCCCACAGGCCACATCCCACCATGCCATATGGCCACTGCACACACTGAGCAGACCCAACAGAGAGTTTCCAGGATCTGAAGACCTGGAAAATGCTGGCCAACCTCCAGAGTCAAACCAATGACAAGCAGAAGGAAGATTGAAGAGCGAAGTCAACCCATCCCACACAACAGCCATTGGCTTCACCATCAACCAGAGGGCCAGAGAGTTTTACATTCACGTTCCCTTCCTGTGGCTGGGTATGAGCTGGCTGTAAGCACCATGGGCACTCGAGGTCCAGAAGGTCCAAGACGGCAATGGGTCATGCTGGCCACCCAGTCTCTGGGCCACTGAGTCTGCCCCACAGGTCCACACTCGTGGCCGGTGGCCACGTCCCATTACACGTGACTGTGTCCCCCTCTAGTGGCGTGTCCCAGCCAGCACGCTCCCGGCCACTGCAGTGAGCCGGACACGCTCGCCCTTGGTGTGGACCTCAAATTCACGTCTCCGTGATTCCTCGGTGGTCCTCTGCCGGGTGGCAGCATGGACAGACCTGTGATGCACAAAGAGGACCTCCAAGGAAAAGTGCTGCTGCTGCCCCGTATCAAGCGCCAGCCTCCATTGGCCATGGCAGGGCAAAGTTTGCCTGTAGGCAAGGGCTGGTCCATGAAGGTGAGCAGGATTTTCCCAGGCCCCCAGACCTCTCCAGCAGCTGGACTAGGAACGGCTGGAGGATGGCTTGGCCAAGCAGGACAATGTTACAGCCAGTTACAGCTACCAGAGCTCCTCATATGGAGGGTTTTTTGAGAGGGCTGGGAGGATTAAGTAGAATCCATTTCTGGCAGCTGCTGCCTGTAGATGAAGAGATGAGTTACGGCCACCCAGGCTGCAAAGCTAGCAAGATGCCTCCTCACCACAACTAGGATGTAGCCCTCTGCATCATTTTAACTTGGTCTTCCTCAATGGTTCTTGCTTCATGTTCCCCATGCACGGCACTTCCTTTGGTGGGAGGACAGACCGACTCTTGGTTTTGAAATGGTGCTAAGGCAGGTGACCATAAGAACTCTAAGAGATGATGGGACACCCTGGGTATCTGCTGAGCATGCTGGGATTGGGCCACACCTCTAAAAATGCATCTCACCAAAGTGTGTTTCAGTTTCTTTCTAAATTGGGGTCCCCAAAGTAGGTGTCCTTGTACACGCACCATCAGTGTCCACAGAGGATGATGCTGTGCATGCTGCAGGCTCTGCTCACGATCACTGTGATGCTCTTGCCATCATCTCCTGCACCTCTGGAGAGGAGCTGCTTGGAAATCTGCGCTCTAAATATTTACCGATTTTCTTGAAAACTAGGAATTCCCCCAAGTGACAGAAATCAGTAATCTGAAAAATGAAGAAATGACCAAAAAATGCACTTTGTGAAGGAAAAAAATAAAAATTCAAAATTTGAGTACTTTCCTGCTCATTTCAACAGGCCTGGTCCATGCACACTGGCCACTCTGATCATCTCAGCTTGGTAGAAAGCCAGCGAGATGGTTAAACATCTTCCCTTTGGCTTTCCCTTGATCCCAGACATGCCCCAAGGTGTCTTCTGGATCACGCAATGTTTCAGGACTCTGTAAAGTCCGTCACTTTGTACAGTGTTTCTAGGATGGAAGATGACTCAGGTATCAATGTCAGCATTTACAACTGGGAGTCCTTTGAGACTCTTGGGTCACCCATGACTGCACATATCAATTCTGGCAACTGTGACAGCAGCTCTGTGGGCCTGGGTAGCCCAACTCACTGCTGTTCCTTCGGAGACAACCAGGGAAATTGCCTCAAATCGGCAGATTCCACAAATTTCATTTCTGAGTCCTCACATGGGCTAACAGGGATTAATTCATCTCACCCACTCACCCAAAAGCCTACTCTTGGGAACTTACCTGGGCTTCTCTACAGCTTTGCCAAGTATTGCCATGGGCTCTGAAAGAACAACCCACTGGGGAGAGATGGATAAACACCCCCTGGAGAGGCCAGCATTTCCCCATGGATTAAGAAGGGACCCTGGCTGATTATCTGACTCTTGACATCCATTTTTCAGGTGGTTACACTCAAGGAAGGTGTGTTGAACCCTTTGTGGTGGACTGCCATATGTGAGCTCCCCACAGTGTGCTGGGTATCTGTCCTTTGCAGGATGATGCATCCTGAAAAGTCACAGAAAAGGACCTGTCCGAGGATCTCGAAGGAGTCCAGCGGGCCAGCAATGCCCTCCAGGCTCTCAGGTGTTTCAGAGACCACTGTACTCTGTTACACATCTCAGCATGGCAGCCCCACCCAAAACCTCAGCATCTCCAAGGCCTTCCTTCCCGCCATGGGTTCTGCTATTTCTCCCTCCCCAAGGGAGGAATAGGGGCCCATGGGGGGAAGGAACCCAGTGGGAACCAAGTCAGAGGGCACTGAAGAAACCCTTGGGAGGAGGAACATGGCTGACCGCTCATCTTCAGTTTCCAGGTTGCTTCCTGCCTGTAGGGTCTTGACCTAGGACATTTCCCTTGATGCTGAGCATCTGCTTCAGAAAATACCTCTGTTGGGGAATTCCCGTACCTGTAGCATCCCTCTGTGAGGCACTTCTTACCCAGACACCTAGGGGTGATGAGAAGCCCCACATCCTCCATCTCCACTGCTGGGTTTCTGGGCTGTGCCTTCCTGCTCCTGGTATCTCGTCCTTTCTGACTGACTCAAGAGCACCTCTGTTAGTGCGTTCCTGGTAGGTAGCCCCAGAGCACTGTTCTTCTGTGTCTGCCTTGCTAACACCATCCTGGCAGGGCTCCTGCATCTAAGCACTCAGTGGACCATCCTGTGGCTGGACTCTTTTGTGATTCTGGTAACCCACAGTGCTCTTGGTGTGGCCAAAGCACGAAGTCCAAGTGCTACCCCTTTGAAGGGAGAAGACATTGGGTCTAGCAGCCCTAGAAACAGCGCTCAGCTCCTCCTCACCCCCCAACAGCCATCCCGCCACTGGCCTTTGCCCAGAAACTCCACAGGAGCTACTCTGGAGGTGCAGCTCCCCTCATCAAGGAGACAAGATGTTGCTCCACTATCCACCACCACCGGGTTACTGGGCACGAGAACCACAGGTACATGGACAACACAATCTATCAATTTTAATTATCTCCCCTCCAATTGCTATTTAGCCTTCCCCGAGGTCTCCTGGCTCCTTCCACCAGCCCATGGCTTGTCCCCCAAACATGTGGAGTTTCCCCTCTCTTTTCTCCTGCTATTTCATTCTTTCTCCCTAACGTGAGTGAGACTGTGAACATGTGCCTTTCTGATCTCGTCTCCTCCCCAAATTTCCTGTGTCTGAGCCCCTCTGCATTTCCCCTGTTCCCCTGGCTCTGCGGTATTTACGACCTATCTCTTTGTTCTGCTCCAGAGAAATCTCTGGGCTGCAGACTCGGCTGGCCGGGCTCCCCGGGCTGCAGCCACCACGTTGTCCCCAGGAGCTTTCCCATCAACAGGGAACAGGCGATGGACACTGCACTGCCAGTGAGGGGCTGATTTCCCATCCCCTGACCCACACAATGTCTTCCTGACTTCAAGATGAATTCACAGATAAATATATATATATATATATGTGCATATGCATAGGTCAAGCATATGCAAGCACCCACTTACTCGCCTCAACAGTCCCATTCTTGGCCATTTCGGTTAAGAAGCTTCTTGGAGTACATCCGCCCCATGACTGAGGAACCCTCTAAACTCAATATGCAAAACGATTCACGTCTAACTGATTGACTGTCTCCCACATATCTCTTGAATCTGCACTTTTGAACCTCTGAGCCACAAATCCCTACTTATGTGTGGTCCACAGAGAGTACCTCATCAACCTGGAGTCTCTTATCAGTACAGTTAAGTTGCTTTAGAAGGGGCTGCATTGCCACAGGACAATTTTTCGGACTCAGCAAACCCAAGCAGGTTGAAAACCACTGACCAGAGGTTTGGGGATTCTGGGGAACTTCTAAGACAGTTCAGAGGCCCTGCACTTCTAGAGCTGAAGTGTTAACATGAAACTATTGACTTGAGATGGGATGAACACTGCTATATATTGACGTGAGAAGGAAGTACCGACTGAGAAAAAAAAAACCTGAAGTCAATGTTTGCCAGGTGGGATAATAAATCCTGATTTATGATCAATGCAAAATGCAGTGGTTGTGTTGCTATATACAGTCGGTCGGGTAAACCGAGCCACTGCGCTTCCTTTATTTCAATTAGCTGCGAGTAATTTGCTGAGATATTCAGGGTAATGTGTAACCGAGATGTTCTGAGGGCCATTCCCAGCCTACGGCTAAATAACCTGACACCTCTAAGTGATGTGGAACATTTTCATCCTTTGCTGGAGGCAAAACCGAAAGTTAGACTGCGTGACCCTGATTCTTGCCCAAATTGCTGGGATGGTTTCTGCTGGGTCCCTGCCCCTCGGCCGTGCCACCCAGGTGGGTGTCAGGGTAAGGAGGCTGCCCGGACACCCTGGGGAGGTTGGGCACAAGGAGGGTCCCGCGCTGTGGGTTCTCCCAGCCTTCACAACCAACCCAGGCAAAAGGCAGCATGGAAAGTTCGCCCTGTTGTCTCTGACCACGAAGTGACTTTCAGCAGACAGGAGATTAGTGGTTGCCTTCCTCCATTTGCGTTAGGCAGGGGTTTTGTCTGGGCTTCTACACACCTCTGCAAAGCCATAAAGCTCTGCCTTTCTCCCCCACCACAGACGTTTCAAGCTTCACTGGTTCGGTTTGCATTGTACGTAGCCAGCTATTAAAGCCAAGCATTTACAGTCCTTCCAGTTTTGCAGGATAATTTCAGAAGCAGCAGCCCCAAAGAAGCCCTTTGCTGTAGTGGAATAACCTGATTTGTACAAATATTTCAGCAAAAATCTGGACTATTCTGATTTCGACGTGCCTTCCCTCCCTCCCTAAGAATAATTGCGCCAAATCCTCCAAGACGCAGGATAAACACAGTGGTTTTTATTATAACAAATATAGATTTTTCACTGCTGCGTCACCAAGTCTCGCGCTCGCCTTTGTCTCTGAAAGATTTTGTTTTCATCATTTTACCACCATATTTACGTAGAAATGCGCTGGACAGCTGAGGGGATTTTACTGTCTCTTACATTTCCTGTTCCGTTGTTTAATTAGTCATTTCTGAAAAGAACATTACTGAAAATGAGAAGTTTCCCGCTCCCAGAGAAAATTAAATCGAAGAGCCCCAGACAGCCCAACGCTGCTGTGCGAGCTTCGTTCCTGGGGTGTTTCAGAAGAAACAAGGGTTTGGAAAGGGAATCGGATTCAATTATCGATTGCCTTTTGGCAAAGCAGCAGAGTCGCAGCTGGTCGGAGTGCAGGAACCTGTCCCTGGGTATCTGCATCTTCCTCCCAACCAGGAGACAATGCCCTCCCTATCCATGCGCCTCCATCAGCCACCAGCGTGAGGACGTTGTTAAGCCACAGCCAACACTTTGCTCCATGTGCACCCGAGAGGCCCCATTAAGCAAAGGACCAGCTTCCCAGAAGATGCCGCTGGTATCTCAGGTCCCTGTTTCCTCCGCTTTGTGGATGCAGATTGTACAAGCACAACCACTGGGACCTCCTGGAGATGGGTGTAGAGGGGAAATACTGTCCTCGTTTAAAACATTCCCCACTCAGGAAAGAGGAAGACACACTGATGTCCTTCAAACATGGCCACGCTCTGCTGTAAGGCTTTTGTCCTGTCATTCGTCCAATGGCCCAAGACAGAAAAACTCTGATCCTTACTGGCAGTCCATGTGGCCTTCAAAGGGCTTTGCCAAGGCAGCTCCACAGCCTCTTTGCTGAAGGAAACAGGGGGAAATTACGCATGGAGAAGACAGACACCTTGGCAAGGTGCGGCAGAGGACTTCAATCGTGGACTTCTCCACTGGCACAGACAAACTCACTTGTCTTTGTCTGCCCTTGTCCCAGGAGGCTCTTTCTAGGCTCTAGCGCGCAGTTTTTCTTGCTCCCTGAGATTCTGAGGATTTTCTCCAGCAGCATTTTATTCACCATCAGTAGACCAAATATCCCAGTCAGCATCACTCTTTTCCTTGATTTTCTTCCATTCCTCCCCACCTCTGGGTTTGTATCCCCAAAAGGCTGTCTGCAAGACCAAGCAAAACAGGCCGGGGTATGGTGGCAGGTGGGGGTAGACAGTACGGACCTGCTGGGCCATATAGCTAAGCCTAAACCACAGCTGCCTCATCTGTCCCATTCCTCGGGACAAGACCTCCCTTGAACTTTGCCTAGCCACTGGCTGGGCCAAAACCACACCGGCAAGATCACTAACAGGTTGGGTGGTGCCAGGAGAGAGCTGGAGCAAGACATGTCTCCACAATCTCCCTCGAAAATGGTCACATGCAGGAAGAGAGATGTGGACGTCAGTTAAGCTGAGCACCTCAGCAGTGACAACACCACGTGTATGGGTTATCTGCAACATGCTGAATGTGAAGACCACTCCACCACGAGTCACGAATGGTCAGAGATGTCCATCCTTGCCTAGTCCTTTCCTGGCCGTCACCAGCCTGGAAGACCCTCTGCAATCCTGGTGGCCACCATCCATCCTCCCACCCTGCTCAGCTGAGCATGGCTCCTCACCAGCTCCTGTGACGGGGGATGAAGTCTCAGTGCTCCCAAATGCCCGGAGGTATAATAAGCACTGCAGAGGAGTCGATCAGGGTGTTATGTATCCGACCAGCCCACGATCTCGTTTTCTTCTAGGCAGGGTGAGTAGGGCAAGGGTTGCAGTAGTGGGCTGTCACTCCAGCGCCAGCTTGCTGCACATGCACCACCGTTTGGGACCACTTGTCTGGCACCTGAATCATGACTTGTTTCAGCAGCACTAGAATCTGTTTGGCTTGGACGGCACTCGGGTGAGTGGTGAAGTCAGTTGTCATGTATTTTAAGCCCCAGAGCCTGGAATCATGATGCGATCTCCTCTGAAGACAGTACAGGCCAGGGGACAATGCTTTCACAGCCCTGAGAAAAAGGATATATCTGGCTGGTCGAAAATCTGGCTCTTCCTGCGGTGGCACGGTCTTCAGTTCCCGCATGGACAGCACCCACGAATCCACTGCAGACACTCGTTTTTCCCAGAGAAACCTCAACGGTCTGTTCAGAGGCAACATCCAAAAGCACAGACCTTAAACCCCAGCCACTCTGGTTTTTTTCCAATGCCCTGTTTGACAATAAACTCAAAGAGTGAATTTTTCCAGCCTCGGCACCGCGTTTCAGGCGACGGCACGGCTGATTTGGTAGGACTGAAGGTCTGTGCCGGCAGTTTCACGAATAAATGCGCATCCCCAAGAGCGCATGCTGGTGCTCTGCGACCCACACAGAGCTCAAGACTTCCTGCTGCAGCCAAAAAGGGACCCTCTGGGTTTTCTAGTGCCCATCCTGCTGTGTTGAGTCGACCAGGTGAGCATGAAACCACTCGCTTTCTGTTTATCGTGCGCTGGACACAGTTCTTTTGTCGGAGCAGCGTTCACCTTCGCAAAGCTGCTTCTGTTTGTGGACCGCGCTGCCATACAGCTCCTTCTCTGAGCAGTCATCAGCGCCGCTCTGAAATGTTTGGACAGTTTGAAATAAATTTCATCAGAAAAACCACAGGTTGCTATAAAGGAGTACAATTGTCCTGTGTTTTCTGGTACGGAGGCTCTCAGAACAGCTCCTCCTTTCTCCAGGACAGGATTAATACCGGCACTGTTGCGAAGTGTCTGATATTTATGTTCCATTAAGTCCAAAACAGAATGTATTTCTATTCAGCATCTACCCCCACAGCCTCAGATCCACCCATGAGTTTTACCTCCCTCTTTCTCACAGCTCTTCTCCCCATCGCACAGCTGAGACCACCATCCACTTTCAATCCCATTTGGTAAGTCCCAGGGGCATCAGAAAATCAGAAAGAGCCTGTAAAATATCTCCCACAACCCCTGTGACTAGCAGCACCGGCCAGACCCAGGAGCTGAGCAAGAGAGCGACCCACCTGCAGTGATTCCTCGCCAACTGATTCCTTGCATCCCTGAAGTCCAGGGTCTGGCTACACCTGTGCACGGACTTTTGCAAGCTCTGTGCTTTCACATTGGTCTCGGAGTTGGAAACCCCCTTCCTGCCACCACTGCTGGCACCTCTTCCTCGCCTGCGACATGGTGATGGTAATTTCTCCTTAGCCTTTGAATAAAGCAGCACCTGGACAAGCCTATGAAATGCTCCTCTGGTGCATTTTATTCCTCTTCCCATCTGCTGGAATATTTACACATCAAAGGGAGCCTTCTTATCTAATGGGGGTTTGATGTTCCTTAAAGCAACACATGGGCAGTAATAAAACGCGATGCCCTGCAGCGCCGGGGTCGTCAGCAGGTGCTGACCTCCAGGCCACACTAGGGGTGACAAGGGCTCTTTGTCCCCGGCTGCTGTCCTGAGAGGGTGGCAAAGGAGGCTGGGCAGGGTGCTCTGCACCAGTGCACAAGGCCAGGAGACCTGCTACGTCTTTACATGCTCTCCTGGGGATGTGCTTTGAAGTCTCCACAGCAACCCGGCATCTTCTGACAGAGAGGCCAGCCCGCAGGAAGCATCCAGTCTGCAGGCAACCCCTGAGCAGCATCTCATGGGCACCTTTGGACAGGCCAAGGGACCCCTCTCTCCTGGGGAGTGCCCATTTCCACAGCCTGTCCGTTCACACTCATCATCTCCTCCACCGCAGAGGCTGTAAAATAAACACCCTCTTGCCCCGCCATGCTGTTATCATCTCCGCAGACAGCTCACGCGGCACTTCCCTTCAGGGTGACTCCCTCCAGATGTGTCTGCATCTGCCTTCCCTCCGGCACGGGGCTCCCACCCATGACCCTGTGGACACCCTCGCCCCAACGCATCCTGTGGTCATGATCCCGTGCTGTGACTGCTGCAGGTGGCCTAGCATTCCTGCCTCCTGTGTCCACCTCCCTTCCAGCTGGGTGAGTCAGGGTGTTCCCCACTGCTCTACCTGCTGTGCTGGAGACAGTGGCTTGAAGGTGCTGCAGAAGCAGGTGGACATGTTCTGCAACTCCTCGAGCAGGCAAGGAGAGGCATCAAGGCAGGCATGGTGCAGGCAGAAGGTGGGAAGTGAAAGGGAGGAGGGAGCAGACCCCAGGGGGCAGCATCTCCCGGGGTTCTGGAGCCAACTGGCTGGCAATCTCTGCTGCAGCTGGCAGCAACAGGAGCAGAGTGACCAGCAGATCTGCCTTCCCAAACTTATTGACCCAGCTAACCTGCCCTGAACACAGGGCTCATGAAACGAGTCTTGAGCCGGGCGCTGGGAGGGGACATCACAGGGCAGAGGAGCATCTGCCATCACCCAGAGCTCACGGGGCTCATACGAAGGGCCCTGGGGAATCAAACTACGGCATCTCACAGAGGTCTTCCAGCACATGTCAGGCGCTCACTGCACCACCCTGCCATCACAGCTCCCCCGTCAAGAGCCGCAGGGTGCCCTGAGCCTGCCAGCAGCACTGCCAGCCCTGGCACCAGGAGCTCCTCAGCCAGGGATGCTCCTCAGGCCAGGGTGCCCCAGGGAGCCATGCAGACATCCGGGTCCATGCCCACCCCTCTGGCTGCTGTCGAACTCTGTGGTGTTTCTCCTTGGAGGAGGAATAACACATCTGAGGCCCAAAAACATGATATTCCCAAGGACAAACATGGCTCTGGCCATCCAGCCACGGCCCTCTAACCTCTCATTCCCCTCAGCCTCTCAATTAGCTCTTGCCTTCCTGACGACTTCACTCAACACCCAGAGCGATTAGAAGCCAGAGGAAGGCCACGGCTTTGTCTCGAACGATGAGCCAGATTAATCAGCTCCAGTTGCACTGAATTACCCAGTCGGGGCTCACAGCAACAACCTCCAATTCACTGGCAGAGCAGCCAGCATCCCGCTTTCAGCCGGGATAATCAGCAGGGACGTGAAAGCCCGATGAATGACTAGGTGAGGGTGGGCTGCCGCCTGTCAGGAGCTGGAATATAAGTCAAAGCACTTTGAAATTAAATCCTTGCTTTGACAGGAAACTAATGCAGAGATTTTAAAGTAGGTGTAATACACTTAGACAGGCATGTGTGCAGCCCAGTGCGAGTTGCTGTGCTCTGAATGAGCGTGTCCCAGCTACACAGGGAGCAGGGGAATGGAGCTGAAAAGACAAAGGAAATTTTGAATAGCTCCAAACCAGCTTGGCAAGATTTTAGAGATGGTAGCGAGAGGTTTTAGTAATGGACCTAACTAACCTCATCGTCAGGAGGAGATTTGGTGCAGGGTTGTTGGCTGCCTGGGATCTTGGATTTTGCACCAAGCAACCATCTCATGTCACTCCTGGCTTTAAATTAAGTCATTTGTGCCCACGTGGGCCGCTGGGGATCGATGGAGGAAAGGTGGATGGGGAGGAGATGGGGATCCCCACAGCCTCCAGGGCAGGCAAGCCCCACTGCTAGTAGCTGCTGGGATTCCCAGAGCTGACCTTTCCAGACAAGTTCAGAGGTGGATTTAAACCTCGATACTTGGTCAAGCATCACACTTCCCATCACCAGAGCACTGCGGTGGCTGCTCTCCATGGGGACAGCCATGCAGAGACACCCAGAGGGTTTGCAACCTCAGCCCTGCTGACGGCTCCAGCCGCTATTCCCTGCTGACAGCCCCCCAGACCCCTCTCCTCGGTTGTGAATTTTCAAATGCCATAACTTGGCATTTGCGCTGAACTCTCAGAAACCCTCCAAAACTCTCGGATTTGGGGAATCCCTCCCGATGGAACGGGGGTTGGTGAACGGGGAAGGCTGTCCCGGCGATGCTCGGGCTGCCCCCCGACCCGCGGACACCCGGGGCAGAGCCAGGCCCATCCTGCGGGCTCCGCTTTTTCACAGCCCCGCGGAAATCACCCGAAAAGCACCAAACACGAGAGGAAACACCCCCCACCGCCCCACTTCGAGCCGCCCCTATCCCTCCCTGCCCCTCCGGGGAGCAGCAAACGCCCCTGCGTTGCGCGCTTCCACCGCACCGACCAAACCCACCCGCGGAGGTCGCGGAGGTCCCTGCAGGGCGGAGTGCTGGGGGGGATGGAGGCTGCAGCGGGGCCGCGGGCGCCGGCGGAGCCCCCGGTGCCTCCCCGCCGCCGTCCCGCCTCCGGGGGTGTCCCCGGCGGCGGGTCCCGCCCAGGCGGCGGCGGAGCCGGGGCGGCCCCCGGGGCTGCCCCCGCCCCCGGCCCGCCCCCGGCCCGCCGCTCCATCCCGGGATGGGCCGGCCGAGCTGACAGTCGGGCTCGGCGGCCGCCGCGGGCGCATCGACCGGGCAGCGCCCGCCGCCGCTCCTGCCCGGCGCCCACCTGCGGCGGCGGCTGCCCCGGGCGGGTCGGGGGGAGCTGCCGCCGCCGGCTGCGCTCGCTCCCTCTCTCCCTCCCTCCCTCCCTGCCTGCCTGCCCTCCAGGATGAGCCCGGAGTATTTCCTGCGCTCCTTGCTGCTCATCATCCTCGCCACCTTCTCGGCCAACGCCAGCAACTGGCTGTGAGTAGCCGCGGGGAGGAGGGGGGGATGGGATGGACCGCCGCCGCCGCCGCCGCCGCCGCCGCCACTTGTTGATGCCCCCGGGAGCGGCGGAGCAGGTGCCGCTGGGATGGGGCAGCACCGGGGCGCGACCCCCTGCCACGATGCTGCTCGGTACACGGCGGGGCACCAGGCTGCTGTCCCCATTGCGTGGGGTACCCGCTGTCCCCGCTGACCCCCCGAACTGCTGGTGCTGGAGTGGCAGCTGCATCCCCGGGCAGTTGGGCTGCGGGGGATGCCAACCCTCCCCGGCCGCTCGGGACCAGACTGTTACCGAGGCTGGTTGGACAGGCGCTGCGTATGGAGCCCGTCTGCTTTTTGTCTATAAGTGTCCGGACCACGGAGGGGGAGGACAGAGGTTGGGGCGTCGGGTCAGAGCAGGGCTTGGGGGCTGGCGAGGTGCCGTGCAAGGGCCAGCGGTCCAGGGAAGGATTTGGCAGGGCTGGGATGGCCAACACGGCCCCGGGGATCTGCGGTGGGCAGGGCTGCCCACGCCACTGCCCCCCATTCCCGGTGGGAGGACGGGTGGTGGGGGGCTGTTGCACACTGCAGAGGAGCCCGGTGACATTAGGAACCCACTGAACAAACACTGAGATAATGTGTAAGGTAAACAGGGGCGGAAATCGTTCTGGAAAATTCCTGCACGTTTGCCAAGACGGTGGGACTGTCTTCTGGAGAGACCCCCCGGGGCAGAATGGATGGAGCACGACAGCGCCTTCCCACCTAACTTTGCACGAAGGCACTGGTTCCTCCCCATTAACGTACTCTGGTGGGAGATGGTGCTTCCCCAGCTCCAGCACTGCCAGCTGCCGTGAGCTCATTAGCTCCCAGTGCACGCACCCAGCAGACCTGCTCTGAGGCTGGGAATGTGGGCTGCCTTCGTCACACCACCCCGGGGTCTCCATTGGCAAGGGCAGGTACGCCAAGGCCAGGCAGAGTCCCTGGGACTGTCGGCACGAAAGATCCCGAGTGGCTTGTGCCTCTCCTGACACCTGTGCTCAGGTGGACACGGTCCCACAGCGCATCCCTGGTGCGAGGAGTCCTCTCCGTGTCCAGATACAGCTCCCATCTCTCCTGCCTGAAGGAGCTGGAGGCTGTGGGTGGGTTTTGGAGGATGCTCCCTATACCTGGGGAAAGCGCCAGGCCAGCAGCATGCTCCAAGCATCCTGCCTGCGGGAAAAGGTGCTTGCCCATCGGGAGCTGCCTGGGATGCGTTAGCACTTAGTCCTCCTCCCCTCCTTCTTCGCCAGATGGAGCGACTTGCACGCCACGCGTCTCCAGCAAGTGGTGGGTGGATCATAGCAGCTATCAAGGTGGTCTTTTAAGCTTTCACGCTTCTGGTGAAGGTATATTGGGAACTGTGGGAGTGTTGTTCCTGAGGGGAGAAAGTCCTGCTGAGGAAGCTCTGTAGGATGATGGCGGGTCCCTGGAGAGCAGCAGCCTCGGCTGCCCTGGGGCAGGCACAGGGAAGTGCCTGGTAAAGGGGAATTTCATGAGTGAGGTCAACAAGCTGCCCACCACGGATGCACAGAGCCAGGACCCCCAATCCCCGGCGCCGTAGGCAGCTGGGATGGTATTTGGGAAGGCGAGGCCAAGGGGTGGTTCGCCGCAATAGACGGGGAGGGCTGTGTGCAGCCATCCGTGCTGGTGAAGCGAGGGGTGGGTGCGGGGGGCTCGGCAGCGGGAGGGCGGTGGGCTCATTCCTGCCAACAGGGGAGGAAAAGCAGAGACATTTCAGTGCGTCGGGAAGGAAGGGGATCAACTTTTTTTGATGTTGCAAATGTATCGTGATAAAAGGATTGTCCCCTGCTCAGTGCTTTTTATTCTTTGCCTTTAGGATTAAGACAATTCCCATTGTTTATCTTCTCGAATCAGAAACAAAGGCTGCCGGAGGCAATAAACAGAGTTAGAAGGATCCCAGGAGTTATCAGATACTCGAGGAATGAGCACACTTTGTACATCTTCGCGAAGCCTCACGCGTGTGGGCTCCGGCGTGCTCCGCTTTATCACAGAGCCACCCGGGTGCTGCCAGCCCGCGCCCAGCACACCGGGGCCGGATCCAGCCTTGCCGGGCACATATTTCTGCACATAGGTGTGTGCGTAGGGTGGCAGCGCGTGGTGAAGTTTGCTTTTCCAGAAACCTGCTGGATTAGTGATTAAGCTCAGTTATGACTTTTTTTTTTTTTCCCCCTAAAGCTTCTTTCATCCTGTCCGGACTCGCATTCCCCCAGCGCTACGGAGAGACGCCGCTTGCAACACTTGAGCTGAAGTTTTCTGTAAGCCTGGCTTTGTGGGGAAGGCTCGTTCTGGCCATGCAAACAGCGTCCTCTGAGCTGCCTCATCCCATATAAGAAGGGGGACAGTGCAGGTGTCTCTCGGAGGGATCGCTCTGATACAGCGCCCGCTGAGCTGGAAGGGACTTGGCCGAATCCTTTCCCTGAGCAGACTGAGCTGTTTTCTCCCTGGTTAGGAAGCAAACCTCAGGTGTGTTTTCTCAGTCTTGAGTTTTGGGAGGTGCTGCTTGGCTTGCTGCCTATCCAGAAAACCTCTGTTCTCCAGATCTGGAGAGGCTCTTTTCCGCCTCCTCCTGAAAGCCCCAGGCTTGCTCTTCCCCCTGCCTTTGGAGGCTCAGAGAGTTTTAAAGCTTTTTCTCCTGCTTCTTCAGGTACAGAACTGTAAAATTAAATAAAGGGCTGTGGTTGGGCCCCTCTACATCTAGCTGGTTGTGCAGGGGAAGGTCCCTCCGGCTTCTGCTTTATCTGCGGAGGAGTCTGGGGACATGCTTTATACGGGGAAATAGCTGACTTACTTTCCAAAGCAGCCCACGTTTCACTGCCTCAGTTCAGCCCTTGAACCTGCACGTGCAGCAGCGCGGTTGAATTTGGAAGCATGTGGTCCAAAACCATCCCCATGCTGGAGGGGGTTTTGTGGAGGGTTTCAGCCAAATGAGCACCTCTCTGAAGCCAGCGTGGGAGCACCAGGCTCCAGTTTCGGTGGGGGGTAAGGGGCAAGCAGCCACATAGTTATTTATTCATGTATTTCTCTATTTTGGAGGCAGGGAAGTCTGCCTGAAGAGGTGAACTAGAAGAGGGGCCGAGTGGGCTGTAGATGTCAGCGCCCACCAGCTGCACATGGCACTGGGGCTGCTGTGACCTGTAGCTGTTTGGGTGGTTTGAGTGATGACAGTCAAATCCCATGCCTGGAAAGCATCGGATACGACAGGGCGGGGGTCCGCTGTGGATGAGCCCCCTGGGTATCTGGCTATCTGGGTATCATTGCAGCCCCTCTCCACTTTCTTGCAGCTGAAGCTGGCTCTGGAGGAGGCTCTCTGTATGGATAGCCTGAGATGCAGTTACGCTGCTGCGGAGCAGGGTGTGCCACCAGCAGCTCCGTCTACCCCCTATTTACAGGGGTTTAAAACTTCCATCTGGAATGGAGACCCAGCTTAAAGGGCCGGGAGCACAGATGGGCTTTGAAACCCTTTTAGAAAGTTGAATTTGAGCACTCTGGGAGAGCTTGGAGACCTTGCAAGTGTCCACACAAGCCTGGCTAAGCAACGGCTCTCTAACAGTTACTACTTCTGAGGGCTGGAGAAGGAGAGATAAAAGGAGTTTGGGTTTCTCGGGCTCTCTGTCGTCTGAACATCACAAGGTGCTTTGCAAACATGGGGACCAATTCTCCGTGCCCATCCCTGCCAGCTTTGCAGCGGGGATGTGGCAAGAGCAGCCTGAACACGTGTTCTGTGCCGGTTTGGGTCCTTGTGCAAGGCAGAGGATTTGGGAAGAAGTGAGAGGGGTCCCACACGTGCACTCCTCTGTTTTTAAGCCGGACTTGGTTGGTTTTTTTAAGGTGGGTCTCCCAGCTCTCCTCACCTTGAGCCTGACTCGGTTGAATTTTGTACCAGAGTCTCTGTATTGTTGTTGAGACCCTCCCATTTTCCACCTGGCGAGAACCAGTCCAGCATTTTCCGGGCAGATGCCATGCCGCCGCGGCGCCGACTCGGCAGGTGCAGGTAGCTCCAGGGCAGAGCTGCTCCGGCCAAGCCCCACTCTCCCCCCACACCCCCGCACCCTTGTTTTTTGATGCGAGGACGGCGTCGGGAAAGCTCCCCAAGTCACATCTGCTCTGGCAAGCGGGATGGCGGCTTGCACCGATGGGGTTTGACGGAGAATTTCCTGGCTTTGAGAGGGCTGCTGTGCATCGGACCAGCAGCTTCTGGGGTGCCCAGCGCTCCTTCGCGTTGCTCTGGGGATCCTGCCGGGTTGGTGCGTGCAACCAGAGACACCCATTCCCTGGGGGCGTGGGAGGGAGAGGGAATCCAGCAGCCTCCACTGGAAACACTCATTAATTTTTATTTATTTCTAAGTCTTGCCACTTTTGACAAAACCAGGTAGTTTTAGCCATGAAAATAGGCTGGTTTTAAGGGTTGCATCCTGCAGAGGCAAGAGACCTCTGCCAGTCTTGGCGCTGGACTTCCAACCAGTTTGGCATGTCTCTGAGCACTGGTCCTGACTGGCAGGAAGAATTCAGGGCGTAGGAGGGACCTGTGCTCCTGGCTCCTCAGTGGCGAAGGGCATTCCATTTTCCTAAGGAAGCCTCAAATAAAGCTACACCCCGATCTTTAGCAGCAGAGCCTTGTCCTGGGGAGGATGGACTGGAGAGAGATAACACCACTCTACACCGCAGATTGTGCAGAACTGGATCGGCTCCAAACATGAGCAGCAGCAAGAAGCAGATTTCTTTCTTGCAGTGGTTTGCTGTGACTCCATGAGTCACAACTGGACTTTTGCATTGAAGCAAAAAAAAACGTTTATGTTACTCTGCTGAGAGGCACGGTCCTCTCAATGAATTCATCCTTGCGGGTGGAGAGAAATGCATTTCAGCCGCTTCTCAGGGCTTTCTTAAAATGATGAA
The DNA here is from genome assembly GCA_009769605.1 of Bucorvus abyssinicus. NCBI lineage: Eukaryota > Metazoa > Chordata > Aves > Bucerotiformes > Bucorvidae > Bucorvus > Bucorvus abyssinicus. Next base: position 190,791 of record CM020049.1, on the reverse strand, counting down.
ATTGCTGAGCAATGCTGGAGGTTAACAGTTTCCAGGAGGTTCTTCCACATATCCTTACAAATGCAACAACGCTGCCTCTTACAGTACCTGGTGATTTTTTTCTTAAAGCCTCAAAGCCTTGTGAATCCACAAAAGTCTCGGTCATCCCAGGCTGCTCGAATGGCCGACTCTGCTCTGGATATGGTGCAGGTCACATTTGTTTGGCTCCAGCCCCAGGGTGTCTGACTCCAATGCCTGCGGGTGACCCCGGACAGCATCTTCCAGGAGCTGCTGCCATGGGCTGTTGCGGTTTGCAGCTGGGAAGGTGGTGTGCAGGATCCGGCTGCCTCAGCAGAACTGGAGCCAGTATTGTGCTTTCATGAAATTACTTGGGGGAAAAAATTAATTGAGTATCTTGGCCGATGGAGAGCAGCCTGGGGTCTGTTGCAAGTTGGGCGAGATCAAACTAACCCTGCAGAAGGCTTCTCTCACCACATATTTGCAAATTCTGATCAAAACTAAAAACTGCTCAGATTCTCTCCAACCAGATCTTGCCTGAAGGCTTGCGTGAGGGGAATTCCCACAGAGCTCAGCCCCGTGGCCTGCACTTGCATCCTCTTGCAGCAAGGCATTGCTGTTGTACTCGAGCCCAGGAGCAGCTTCTATTGACTTACAAAGGAAGAGCAGTAAAGGGTATTTCCTACACACCCAAAGTGTATTTCCAAAGCGGGTGCTGCTCTCGGGGCCTCCCCAGCTTCCATCCTGATCTTCCCCATCACAAAGTGGAGGTGTTGCCCCCGAATGCTCAGACAGCCAAGAAGCAGCACTGGCGTGGGACCAGCAGCCAGGCCATCTCGCTGTCTCCGGAGTCTTGTGGTGGGGGAGGCAAGCCACCACCAGCGGTGGTGCACGGGTAGGTGGGTGTTTGCTAGGTGCGCATGGTGTTAGGTGCAGGGTCCAACGTGTGGGGGGACAGGACGTGAGCTGTAATTCACCCCTGAGTTCAGCTGATGGAGCTGCACACTCAGGTCTGTAGGCAGGTACTGGTGAGCATGGCAATGCCTCCTGCCGGGAAAGCGTTTGGCAGCTGTTAGTTGGAGGTGGAGGTTAGGGTGTGAAAAGCATGGTTGCAGCCAAGAGATGAAACGTGCAGTAACTGTGACAGGAAGGACTGAGCCAGAGAGCTGCTTCTCTTCCAAGGAAGAAGCCAGCCGGGCTCTCAGACGATGACCTTGTCAATCATGGTTTATGCTTAGAAGGGATGGAAAGGGGGGATATCTAATCCCAGGAGGGGGCTGCCTAGTCTCTGCGAGGGACACATCCTGCTGCAGAGACATAGGCTGCGTAAAGACAACCTTGCAGGTCCCAGGTCTCCAGCAGATCCTGACAGGAACATGCCCAGGTGGGCAGACCTGCTGAACTGTGCCAAGGATGTGGGCAGTAGCTACGAGCCTGGCCCTGCTGGCACAGGGAGAGAGGTACTAAGCCCAGTGTGGGTCACCACGAGAAAGCACAGGGGCTCTTTGGCCCACGTAGAGCATCCTTTGACCTGCCAGCCCTGGGACGTCTCTCCCTTCTCTCCGCTTGGAAGGGGAAAGCAACAAGGAAAATGTGATCCATAGCTGCAGGAAGGCTCCTGGCGGTGCCGGGTGAGCACATCTCTGTCTATCTTCATGGACTTTTGTTTTTTCCATCCTAAACAAGCCTTTTCTTCATCCTCAGAAGAAAACCATCTGCACAAGGCAGGCTTAACCGGAGCCCCAAGTCGCCGGCTGGCCGTACGTACAGCCGCAAGAGGCACAGAGATGCGCTGCTGATCCAGGCTGGCTTTGCTCTCTGACAAACAGGGAGGGTGTTGGCAGAGGCTGCCCCAGAGAGGAGTAGAGCTGAAGAACCTTTGCAATTTACGACTTGAACAAGCCTTCTGTGGCCTTGGCCAGGCAGGTATCCCCAGCAGGTTGAGTGTTTGCTGAACAGGGTGAAGCTTCTGAGCAACTCTGACTCCTCAGCACCTCCACGTGATGTATCAGCGGTGCCAGTGGACTGGGTCTGACTGTTGTCGTCTTTGGGAAAATACTCCCAAAATGAGACAACACAAGACGTTCTCACACTGGAAACTCATTTGTTTAAATAGAAATCTCCAGTGTTTCTTTTGCTTTCTCCAAGACATCTGCTACATGTTCCCTGACCCACCACTATTGACAATTTGACAATGACTTAAATTTCCACACCTTCCCACGGCAGGGAATCTCCTTCCCTCTCCTTCTGACTCTATCAGCCAACCACCGTGGCTCTTCCAATGTCTTCTTCTCGTTCCACCAGTTATTCTTTCTCCTGAAATTATTATCATCATTTTTATTTAAGTAGGGCTTCCTCTGCCTTTCCAAAGCTCCCTGGGTTTGAGGTTTCCTTATTTGCCATCTCACAGGGCGGATCGACTGCAGCTGCTTAAATTACGGGGCTTCAGTCTTGATCTACGTGTACGGTGGATGGGAAAAAGGAAGTTTTCCGTCAGTTTTGTGTTAAATCAATGACTTGTATTAAAAGGGAGCTTGTTCTGTGAGTGACTCCTCTGCATTTAAGGGTAGGAGAAGAGAAACCAAACTGCCATGACGAAGGAAGCCAACAGAACTTGAACAGATGGCTCGGGCAGCAGCGCACCCCTTGAAACAGTCTTTGCTCAGTCCTGGAAAAGGAAGAAAATATGCCGTGATTTGGGTTTTTTCCCCCAAGCAGGGCTGTTTTGGGGCCGCATGTAAGACTTAAGTCATAATCTAGAGCTCTTCAGCAGTCGGGACATGATCTCTGGACGGAGATCTGCACTGAGACCTTGCAGAGGGCAGGAGCTGTTGGGTTTCCTCCTGCGGTGCCTGTCCTGCTGTGACTGCAGGTAGGCAAAGGCTTTGTCCGTGGTTTCTACCACCTCAGTCCAGGAAAAAGAATTTTGGAGCAAGGTCCTCATTAAGGACCAGGCGCAGTGCTAGAGCCAGGTTTCCATGGTGACCACAGGATGCTGCGGATGGGTTTGGTGTCTTGCTTGGCCTCCACAGTTCTGAGAAACACCCTGTGCATTGTGGGGCAGAAGCATCGTTGAGTGCTGGTGAGGGCAGAGCACGTTTCCCAGCTCTTACCTCACGCTTCAGCTGCCCCAGAGATGGGGAGGGGGGTGAGATGTTCCTGAATGTGGTGTGGAGAGATGCCATGGGAACTCCTCAGAGCTGAGGTCCTTCAGAAAACTTTCTTCCTTATATCCCTGACTCAACCTCTGGATCCCTCCTGGACCAGGGACCAGGATGGCATCCTCCTACCCCCTAAAAAACCCACCCGTTTTGGAAAGCAGTGATGGTGTTCGTGGGATGTAGGAGGCTGGTAGCAAGCTGGCAGTCATCTGGGGCCGTGGCAGTTGAGGCACGTTTTAGGCACAGTTCCCTCCATCTCCAAGGAGGTGCATGGGCTGAGGAGGGCTGATGGTGCACAGAGGACCTGTCATGGGGAGAGAGGCCAGAGCAGCGCTCTGGACAGCTTCATCCTATTTGCCTGCCTTGCAAAACAAATTACCAGAGCTGTTCTTGGGGAGCTGTACCTATCTTTGAAGCATCCTTGGCCTTTGTTTTATCATCCCAAACAGCATTAAATGCTTGTTGGGGAGGCATCTTATCAGGAGCATCTTCTTGGAAAGGCTTGAAAGGCTCTTGTCAGGCTTTTCTTCATGTGTGTTTAGAATTTATAGTTCCTCATTGCCTGGAGAATCCCACCAAGCTGGGAAATATATTGGAAAAGGAGCCGACGCCTCCATCCTGGGCAGAGCTGGTGGTAGTGTGGCTGTTACACCTGCAGCACAGCCCTCTCCTGCCAAGGTGCTGCAGCGGGACCAGGCGCTGACCCCCCGTCAGGACCAGCCATGCTGCAGGAGCTGGCTCCCCGGTACGGTAAATGCTGCTGGCATTGCTGGGGAGGGGGAAGCCAAATCAGAACGAGGGGTTAGCACTGCAGGCAGAATTTGGTTTTCCTGGATTCGGCTCAAAGCTGATGAACCACCCCACAGTGTCTTGTGAGGAACCTCACCGCCCTGCTGTGCGCCAGCTTCCCCATGGCCAAACTGTAGTGGTGGCTGGACCTGGGAGGGGGCAGAGCCATCACAGTCACTCCAGGTTTGCTTGGCATCAGACATCCTCCAGGCTCCGGAGGGTGATTTGCTGCTTCATCCTGGGTCAGCCGAGCCCAGCGAGGTGCGAGAACAGCGATTGTTGCACCCCGTGTCCAGGAATGCAGCACAGGGACAGGGACGCTCATCGCATAGTGTGGGGGCCAGCAGAAGGGTGACAGCCCTGGATTTGGCCACGGCGGGGTTTCCAGGACAGCCGTGTGTGGCTGGTCCTCTGCAGAGAGGGCTGTGCCCTTGGAGGAGCAGAAAGCCTTGGGCAAAGATGCTTAGCTGGTATAAAGGAGAGAAAAGAACTTGGCTCTGAAACCATGGCAGCCTGCCACTTCCCGCTATCCAAGAGGCATTGCATCAAGGGATCTGCACGCACAGGGAAAGCTGGATGCTTTTGACGGCCATGCAGACTCCCCACGGACGCTGCAAGCCAAGCCGCCTTTCTCACCATCTCCCATGGCCCCCCAGTTGTGAGCACGAAACCAAGCTGGTGAATAATTCTGCTGATGCACAGAAGACAAAATGCTGTTCTCTCCTCCTGGGGCAGGCTGGCAGGGTTAATGGGAGGAAGAGGCTGTGACAACTTGATTTTGTGGCTGAAGTCAGCAGATCTGGCTCCTGGGACACATGGGAACAGGCAGAGAGCAGGAGCCACTTTTGCACAGTCACTTCTCAGAGGCGAGCAGGGCTTCAAAGGAAAAATCCTTAGCAGGATGTCGCAACTTGGGAGGAGGAGGAAAAAAAACAAGCAAACAAAAAAACCCACAAGCTCTGTCGGGCTGGGAGATGCAGCATCAAGGACTGGGGTTTGCAGAAAGCTTTTGCTCGGTACTCGCATCGCTCAGTGCGGATGAGGTGGCAGCGGGAGCTGACGCTGGCAATTCCCGGGGATGGTAAAGCTCGATGTGGTCAGCGGGTGCAAGGTTGAGTTTTGCCTGTCCAGTGCAGGGGATCACCCTGCTCCGCAGTAGGATGGGGCTCCACCAGTGGCTCCAGCACTTAAACCGGCTGCCAGCAGCCACGGGAAGGGGGGACTCTCAACTACACACATGCTGGCCTAGGCACAGATAGAGGTTTGGGATAACCCAACAGTCTGAGCAAGCTGTGCCAGTCTACCTTACACCCCTCAGGGGTCAGAGGCTGGGCCATAGGCAAGCGTGCTCACGTGCAGGACATGGTGGGTTGGGTTACTGGGATGTGCAGGATGGACCATCGTGCCCACATGCTCAGTGGGGAGATGCCAAGAGCTTGTAGGGTGCTTGCCCCAAAAGAGGTGTCTCCCCTTTCCCCCTAATGCTGACACTCAAGAGCAGCTCTGTGACTCCTGCCGAGGATGAGGTGACAGAAAGCAGAGCACGTGGTCACCTCCAGGCTGGACCGGTCTTTTCCAGGTCAGCAAAGACCTCATGGCCACGTTCACGAGCTGGGCTGGTGAAGGAGGTGCTCAGTGTGGGCTCCTGCCTCTGTCCTCCCCACTTCAAGCCCTGCTCGAATCCCAAGCGTCAGGAAACCTGGCAGCTCCCAGAGGCCACCCTTGCCTGCTGGGGGCTGGGGGAGCTAAAGGCAGGCTCCAGGAGGGAAGTGGTTTGGAGGGCAGTGTTTGTCGGTGATGAGCACACAACCACGTTGCAGGAGCCGTGTGGCAGCTGGAGCTGGCAGCCCAGCGCCTGTCCTGCTTGTTTTGGCTGACTCCAGAGGCTTCTGGCTTTTCCTAGTAGCACTTGGATGTGCCGGTACTCAGGAGACTTGACCGGGCACATTCAGACAACGCCGAAAATATCTTCCTTGCAGGCAACAGAGGCAAAGGGGAGCCAGCAGCTGGGCTCCCCGAGAGACAGGGGACCGAGCTGCAGAGGGATGGTTGTTCTGCTTGGACTTGCTCTCTACCGGCCAAAAATGCTCCCTGCAGAGCCACTGTAGTGGCACATTTAAGGTGACACCCCGAGAGGGGCACCAGGCCTCAGCTTTGGAAGGGATGAGGGGCCAGTTCTCCTCACCATCCGTGGTGCAGGGGGTCCCAGCTGAACATGGGTTCGTGCCCCCCCAGCCCTTCCCCCCTAACCAATTGTGCTGGCTGTCGCGGCAGGTACCTGGCGAAGCTGTCTTCAGTGGGGAGCATCTCCGAGGAGGAGACCTGCGAGAAGCTGAAGGGCTTGATCCAGCGCCAGGTACAGATGTGCAAGAGGAACCTGGAGGTGATGGACTCAGTGCGGCGTGGAGCCCAGCTGGCCATCGAGGAGTGCCAGTACCAGTTCCGCAATCGCCGCTGGAACTGCTCCACGCTGGACACCCTCCCCGTCTTCGGCAAGGTAGTAACCCAAGGTGAGCCAGGAGGACGCGTGCCTGGGGTGATGCCGCATGGGGGAACAGCTATAGTCCAGTGGGCTGCAGGTGGGTTTTGCTTGCCAGGGGCTGGGGGCAATGGGGAATGGCGCGATGTTGGATCTTGGGTCTGACAGGTCTTCCCCGGGTGTTTCAGCAGGGCTCTTTGGAACATTCTGAGGGCAGCGTATCCAGAGCCTTGCAGTTCCTCAGCACCCGGGAGCTTCCTCTCCCGAACCTTTGTTACTCCCAGTGGGTGCCCGCTGCACAGAAGCAATTTTTTACAAGGACAAGACAAGTTCGAGCGGGGGCCCCTAAGTCACCCTGCGGTCTAATCTCTTCCCCCCACGCCAAGCCCAGGAGCTCCGCTCCGCAAAGCCGCGGCCGCGCTGATTCGGTCCCTCCTCCGGGCAGCGCCGCAGCGGTGACCGCTGCCGGGCGGAGCGGAGTGGGCTGCGGGCAGACCTCGGGAGGAGGACAGCCCTCTGCCGCCCGATGCGGGTACAACAGGCGGCGGCTGGACCCGCCGAGGAGAGCATCACGGCCCGCCACCGCCCAGCTGCCAGCCTTGTGGGGGGGTTTACGGCCAGGGCAGCTCCCAGCCCCTCTGATCCCAGCTGCACCCCGGCGTCCCGGAGACACGGGGCTGTGATCAAACAGGGCGAGGACCCAGAGCACCAGGGTGAGGAGATGGAGTGGAAAACCCCTCTGCAGCCCCTGGAGACCACCGACGCGGCCCTTGCCTCCCCTCAGGTGCCACTGGCATCTCTGAAGCACCCTCCCACACCCCACCCCAGGACCCACAGAGCAAAACCTCCCCCCAGCTCCCTGTTTGACTTTCCTCCCCTCAACGCAGGGGTGAAGATCTCTTCTTGTGAAGGTTCAGGGACTGGAAATACCAGAAATACCAGAAACTAAAAGTCGTCTCTTTTTAGGCAGCCACAGCACAAACCGACCAACACGATCCTACTATTAACCTCGATTAACTTGGAGGCGGTTCAGTACCCACGCTGGCTGGGTCCTCCCCAGCCACTGCCTGGGCCAGATTACAGCTGGGCCACCAAAGTCTGGGCTGCGACCACCAAAGTAGCTGCCTTCTGTCCGACCGGCAAGCCGGGGCGATGTCTGCTCACAAGCCATCCCCCCCAAGCATGGGAGTACCCCAAATGCCAACCCTCCTTCTTCAGAGATGTGTCCTCAACCGGCCTTGGAGGACGGTGGAGATTTGGGTGTCGCAAGATCTGATCCCTGGCCATGCCACCCTGTGTGTTTAGGCCCAGGGATGTCCCCTGACCTCCCAGACAAGCTCTTCCTAACCATATGGCACCACAGAGGTAGATGCAAGAGCTGGGAGGCGGCTGCACCCTGGGGACCGGCGTGGTTTTGCAAAGCACTTTGGGCATGGAGTTTTTCAGGGTAGTTTGGGAGGTGCTGGGAGCTGCAGGACCCTGTGCATGAGGATGGCAGGATGTGCAGCTGCAGAGGATTTTCCTGGATGTGGAAAGCAGCCAACTATTTGGGATGCAGGAGGGATTTCATGGCAGAGGTGCCCTGCAAGTGCCAGGCGAGACAGTCTCTCCCTGTGAGCTCTGGAGAGCTCTCTCCGCATTGGCAGGAACAGCCTTTGCATCTCCCTCACCACCAGGTTAGAACTTGCCCATCGCATTCACGTATTTAACTTCATGGGGCAGTTCCCCGCTCCCTCGCTATTGCGAGATGGGGCTCTCACTGCTGCAAACAGTCTCTGAGCTCCAAGGTGGCTCTGCTGAGACCGGTCCGGGCTTGGCACGAAGCAAACCGCATCCCTGGGAGTGGGGAGGATGAGTGTCCTGCGTGGGGCACCCCATCTCGGGAGGAAGAGGCAGAGCGAAGGCCTTCACTCGATAGCTCTGCAGAGCGTGTTTTGCCGAGAGCCAGTTTTCAGAGCTGCTTGTCAAGGGGGTTTATGTGCAGCACCAGCATTAGGAGAGGAAAGGAGCAGAGGTTTACACAACAGCTCAGCAAGGCCACTGGTCACCTGGCTGCACCCCTTCCAGGAAGTCCTCTCACGTGCCATGGACTTGCTGCCACGTTTCCCACCATCATTTGTGCTGTTGCAGGGACGCGGGAGGCAGCGTTCGTCTATGCCATCTCTTCGGCAGGGGTGGCCTTCGCAGTGACCCGAGCCTGCAGCAGCGGCGAGCTGGACAAGTGCGGCTGTGACCGCACGGTGCAGGGGGGCAGCCCGCATGGTGAGCACACGAGGGCGGCAGGGCGGAACAGGCGAGCGGGGATGCAGAACAGCCAAGCATGGCAATGCCCGCTTTCTGGAGCCACCCAGAAAGGAGGAAAAAGATGGAAAAACCCCCCTCCTGTTAGTCCACATGAGTCCCTCAAAAAGGCATCTGGGATGCCCATGGGACAGAGAAAGCGTCTTGTCCATGGTCCCCCCCAGGGCTACATTCCCCCGCTTGCCCAGTGCCCTGGGCAGCCCAGCCTAGTGGGTGGCAAGAAGGGGACAGGGCAGCAAGAGCAGGGCTGGGGAGGACAAGGAGCACAGGCTGGCTCTGTCTCACCTGTGCTCTCCGCCTCAGGCTTCCAGTGGTCAGGCTGCTCCGATAACATCGCCTACGGCGTGGCCTTCTCACAGTCCTTCGTCGACGTCCGTGAGAGGAGCAAAGGGGCCTCTTCCAACAGAGCATTAATGAACCTCCACAACAACGAGGCAGGGAGGAAGGTAATGGTGAGGGGGAAACCTGGGAAGCAGGTGTGGCTCTGCAGTGTCCCAACTGGGCACTACAGGTTCCCAGCTGGGCTCTGCAGCGTCCCAACCGGGCTCTGCAGCATCCCAACTGGGCTCTGCAGCATCCCAACTGGGCTCTGCAGCATCCCAGCTGGGCTCTGCAGTGACTGCTTGAACCGTTTTGGCTCCATTTAATCCCATCAGCTCACATGCACCAGCATCACTTTCTGCACAACCCTTCCAGACCCTGTGCGTCGCTCCCTGTGCCCGTCCCCAGCTGACCGTTCCATCTCGTTTCTTTGTCTGCTCCTCCAGGCAATCCTGAACAATATGCGGGTGGAGTGCAAGTGTCACGGTGTGTCAGGCTCATGCGAGTTCAAGACGTGCTGGAAAGCCATGCCCCCCTTCCGCAAAGTGGGCAACGTCCTGAAGGAGAAGTTTGATGGTGCCACGGAGGTTGAGCAGAGCGAGATCGGATCCACCAAAGTGCTGGTGCCCAAAAACTCCCAGTTCAAGCCGCACACGGACGAGGACCTCGTCTACCTGGACTCCAGTCCCGACTTCTGTGACCACGACCTCAAGAATGGGGTGCTGGGCACCAGCGGCCGGCAGTGCAACAAGACCTCCAAGGCCATCGATGGCTGCGAGCTGATGTGCTGCGGCCGGGGCTTTCATACGGACGAAGTGGAGGTTGTGGAAAGGTGCAGCTGCAAATTCCACTGGTGCTGCTCCGTCAAGTGCAAACCCTGCCATCGGGTGGTGGAAATCCATACGTGCCGGTGATGCACCGAGGGGAGCACCCATCTGTCCCCTCTCTAACTGACCCTGCTTCTCCCTTGCCCCACGGCCAGGACTGAGGAAGTAACCCAGACACTGAGGGAGAGCGCAGCCCTTTCCAGAGACACAGCCCCAGAGGAAAAAACAGATTTTAAAGAAAAAAAATATTTAAAGTTTCAAAAAATCGGTCATTGTTGGCTTCTTTTGTTTTGTTTGCTTGCTGTATTTATTGCTGAAGCCAGAGCCCCTCGGTGTCCTGTGCCAGCAGGGGCATGTCTGCTCTCGGCGGCTGCCTGGGGACCTGCGTGGTGCCCGCTCTCACCAGACGAGCTCCTGCTGGCTCCAGAGCTCTGCAAGCGGGAGGTGTTTAGGTCGAGGGCAGCATTAGGCACTCGGTATCCTCTGTCGCAGTTATTTTTATTTGTGGAAGGCATGCGCGGAGCATCCCAGAGCGCTGCTCGCCTTGGCTGGGCTCGGGAGGGGATGGAGCGCGGCCAGCACGTGCAGCCAGGTGCATGGCAGCGGATGGGCAGGTGGCGCGGGGGTGGCACTGTCCCCGGGAGCTAACCTCAGCGCGGGCAGAGCCCAGCTGGGGTGGTCCGTACATGAGGGGAACATGGCACGTGCTTGCACCGAGAGCCCTCGATGGCCTCCTGGGCGCTGGATGGATTTTGGAGCAGCTCCAGTGGCCACTCTGATTTACAGAAGCTCCTCGGCGGCTGCCCAGGGCTGTTGGAGGACGCAATGTTCCCACCATGCTTCCCTTCCCCTTGCCCGGCCCCCTCCCCACCCTGCTGCTCCAGCATCTTGTTCAAGCGAAGGCTGTGAAAAGGGTCCAGGGAGGCCACGGTACCTGCAGCCTCGTGTCACCTCACAGAGCTGGGAGCTGGCAGAGGAAATCCCAGGGGGTTTCTTTTCCTCTATCCCATAACCGCCCCCACCTTGCTCAGCAGCATCCCACAAACAGGGGCCCCTTCCTCCTCCACATGCCTGTTCTCCACACCCAGCGAGGGCTCTGGGGACAGTCCCCATCCCACTGGATGCTGAGAAAAGCAAAAGCATAAACCAGAGTGATTGTTCGGGGTAGGGGAAAGATGCTGCTGGGGAGAAAGGCCATGCTGGTGCTCTGCTGCCATCACTGTCTTGCTCTTGGGAGGCATGAGAGGAGGACTGAGCCCGAGGGATCTGCAGTGTGTGCCCCAAGCACTGGGGTTCAGTGCAGCAGGGACCCATCTGCCCCGTCCTGCTGCCTGCAGGCTGGCCCGGAGCAATGCCCTGAGGATACAGCGCTGTCCGAGCCACTCCAGCTTCCCCTCTGCCTGGTACCGGGTTAGCGCAGAGACCTTGCTGCCGGGCTGCAGGACGAAATATTTGGAGAACTAATAAGCAGAGGGGCACTGCGAGGGGAGGTGGAAAGCGAACCAGCTCCTCTCTCACTCACCCACTTGTCTGCGAGTTGAGAGGCAAAAGGGGAGCAAAGAAAAACCTCAGAATGGCACCTTGAGCCAACAGGAACATCTGCTCGTGGTGCAGTGAGGAGTCACATGAGGTGGCATTGCTGAGCCCTTCTGCGCCAGCTGGGAGCTCCCTGCACGGTCCAGCAAAGCCCGGGGCTGTGACCATCATCCTCTGGGCTGGAGGAGGGTGTCCTTCAAACCTGCAGGCTTGTTTTCCTTCCTTGCTTCATCTCGAGAGGGGAAAGGTTGGGGGGATGTGCAGACATGCGTTCAATCCCGTCTGTGCTGTGGCAGTGATGGGCCGGGGGAGAGCCTGTGGTCGCTGGAAGGTCTCCAGACACCATCCGGCTGGAAGGCTGCTGACAACTGACTTGAAGCAGGGCAGGGTGAGGGAGGTTTGCGTGGAGGCATCCCCCCAGCATGCCCCAGCTGCCGCCCTCCTGCTTGCTCAGCCCTAGCTACAAAAAACCCTTCAGTGAGGGGTGCCAGGTGGCAGGGGGTGACGCCCTGGGGACACCCCGAGGTGGATCCACTGTGGGTTGATCCACTTCAATGTGAACCAGCGATCTCACCAATGGAGGGCTCGATTGGTCAAGGGTGCAGCATTGAATCCTCAGGGTGGATCGAAGCTTCACCACCCCCAGCTCCATCCCTTCAGCCTCGGGGAGCTGCAAGTTCTCAAGTACCTTGGAGGCTGTTCCTCCTCTTCCCAGCTCATGCAGGGGCGGTCACAGACCTCAGGCCACTGGCCAAGTTTTCTGCTCATTGTCCATCTAGGATGAGGGCCAAAGCTGAACAAGACAATCCAGATCAGCGTGGAGATAATCTCTGGGCAGGGGATTTTTTCAAGCTGCGATGAAAGCTGAGCCCTGTAAATGTCTCCTGGAGACACCCCGGCTCTGCAGCACTCTGGCTCTTCTCAGAACTGTAAATTTCAGTACCAGAGGGGGGTGGGAAATGCCTTTTCTTTTTTTTTATATTTACTTTATTAAATAATAAGTTTGTGCTGAATGATCCACAGGGTTTTCTTCTCCTGGCAATCAGGCTCCACTGGGCTGTGTAAAACCAGCACGTGCAGCAAACGTCTAATCGTTGGTCTCCTCCTGAGAGTCCTTAGCTAGGAGGAGTGGTGCCTCTTGACAGCGCAAAGGGGACACTAAGGCTGTCCGTGTCCCTTCTCCTGTCTCTCCTCAGGAGATGCTGGTGTTTGGACCCCAGTTTGCACCCCTGCTTTCCCATCAGGGGAAGGAGAGCTTGCTCGCTAATCTTCTGCCTCAACCATCCCATGCACCGCTGGGTTAAAGGCCACTTATCTTAGATTTCAGTAAGTCTGCGGCTTGCTCCTGTTGAGAGGTTGCTGATATTCATCTGCTTAAAACAGCGCTCTCCTCCCCTGCCCACAGCCAAGGGGCCACGGCTGCTACCTGCGCTGCTGGAAGCATTTTGCCAGATCTGGCATCTTGTGGTCTCGAGGTGAGTTTGGGCTGGGAGGGGCAAGAACTGCCTGTAGATGCAGAGCCAGGGACGTGCTGCCTCTTGCCTTCATCCCCGTGCTGTGGGGTGATGGATCTGGAGGGGATGCGGTGCCAGATGCCCAGCATGCTCCAAGCTGCCCCTAGCCAGAGCATTTCACTCATCCCTTGTCCTTCCACAAGCTGGGGCACCGTGGAAGCTGCATCCTCTCCACACTGTGCCATCTGGAGCTTCTCGCTTCAGCACAGCCCGCTGCTGGGTCTGGCTGCACTAACGCTCTGCCCTGTCTCCTCCCTTCAGTTGTAACTGTCTCTAAGCCCTCCAAGCTCACTTTTCCACAGGGTTCATGGTAAAACCAAAGGCTTCTCTCTCTTTGGCCTCTGTGGGTGGCAGGGGTTGAGGGCTGTTTTTTTAAGTTTAATTGTTGTTGCAGAAATAGGATGGTAGGATGGGAGAAAATGAGCCCTGAGCCTCCCAAAAACCTCTCCTTCAAACAGCTCCTCCTTTCACCTGGTAGATCCCACCCCACAACTTCTCAGCTCCATCTCTTCCCCTCCCCACTCCAGCTTCAGCACCAAGCTCCCGGCTTGGTGGTGAAACAAAACGTGCTTCACCCTTGTGCTGAAACAAGGTGCAAGGAGATGCCAGCTTCCCTGTGACCATGGATGGAGCAAAATGTTCATGTCCTCCTTCTCCAGTGCCCCCCACCCGCTCAGCCTGTCCCCTCCTTCCCACACACATCCAAGAACATTCCGCTAAGCCTCTCCCCACCACTGCATCCCTCCACACATTCACCCTCGTCCCAGCCCCACAGGCTTGGCACTCGGTCCTTGCTGTTGGCCCCCTTGACACCCTCTCCCTGATGAGCTCATCCTCCAAGGACTCGCAGGCCGTCTCCACCCAGCCTCTCCCGCTTGTAAACCTTCCTGGATGTCCCACTGCCAACTCAAGATCATCGTGGCAAAAATGACATCCCCTCCAAGTCCTCCCCACCCTGCTCCAGCGGACGGGTAACTCCACGATTTTTTCCCACTCCCCAAACTCCCAACTATCTTCTGCTCTTTTTTCTTCACCTTTTCTCCTGGAAAACCCACCCCATGTGTCACGTACCTTCACCTTCAGCTACTCCATGCTCTGGGTTCACGTTTGCCAACTCTCCACGCTCCAGCCAAGTGCATGGGCAGAGATGGTATTTCTCTCCAGCTGTTTTGGCCATGAACATTTTCATCACTCCCAACTCTCTCATCCTCCTTCCCCAGGCATGCTCAGCCTCACCTGCCGCTCTCCTCACAAAGCAATTCGATCTCCACGGGTGACATTAACGGTGCTCACGCAGAGCATGAATTTGCACTCACATCCTTTCCCTCCCTCACACCGTCAGCAAAGGTAATTGCAAACCCCTTCACATGTTCCCGCAGTGGCCACCACAGCACTTTCCCTGAGTCTCCTGCTCCCCCTTGATCCACATGAATGTACCCACTGGCTGTAGGGAAGCCAGGTGATAGAGACAGCAGGAAACAAGAGCCTGGGACCACCAAGAAAAGATGCCTTAAGGATGGGATGGTGCCTCTCTGCACGGGCAGATGGCAGAAGAGGATGAGTCCTCCTCATAGGTGCCATGCTGGGAATGATGGGTCTCGCCTTAGTCTGGAACAAGAGCTCCCACACTGGGTGACCATTGCTCCCATCTACACTCACTGAAGATGTCAGTGGTGCCTTGGCTGCCCAGGTGCTTCCTTCATGAGCCCCAAAGCTGCAGCAGAAGGCCACGCTGAAGGACGCCCGGCAGAGCAGAGCCTTTGACAGCAGTTTGATCCCGTGACAGCAGGAGGGAGCCCAGCCAGCGCTCCTCAGAGAGGCCTCCCGACCCTGACTGCCAAAATCCTGCCTTAAGTACAGGAAAATAAATTGTGCAACCTGCCTTAGACTGGCGGAGGGTGGGGAAGGGGCAGGCGCTGGGCTGAGGATCGGGCCCCGCACCTCAGCAGTTAGGCTGCACCATGCGAACATTGGTGCTTGGGCAGTGCCTGCGCCAGGTGCTCCCCTCCATCTCCAGGTATCCCCAGGATGTTTCTGCAGCCATCCCAGAGGTGTGGCCACACACAAGCGCCGTCCTTGTGCCTGTCCTCGGACTTCAGGAGCCACGAGCATCCCTAGGTTGGCCTCCTGACCTGGTGAGACATCCCTCCCCCATCCCAAATCTGACCATTAATATTTCCTCAAGCACATGAGCTAGGC
This sequence comes from Bucorvus abyssinicus, assembly GCA_009769605.1. NCBI lineage: Eukaryota > Metazoa > Chordata > Aves > Bucerotiformes > Bucorvidae > Bucorvus > Bucorvus abyssinicus. Next base: position 175,667 of record CM020049.1, on the reverse strand, counting down.
GTGTTGGCTGGGTGAGTCTCCAGACCACTGGGGATCCCCAGCCTGCCCTGGGCAGGGCCTCAATGCCAGATGCTTGGTCCAAAGCGGCTAAATACATCAGGGGTCCTCTCCTTCAAGCTCTCCATTGGCCACGAGTGCAAGCACAAATCACAAGCCTTAATTGTCAGTTGCCCAGCCGTGGAGAAAAAAAAAACCACCCAAAAAACCTCAGCAGCTGTTGAGCTCGCTTGTCTCTCCTGGCTCCCATCTAGGACAGCACCATCGCAGCTTTGCTCCCGTAGCTGTGGCCGCACGAAGCACACAGAAACACCCGTGTGAGCTCCTCCACATGCACGCAAGTGAGGGCTGCTGCAGCAAGGCATAACAAGAAGGGGCTGGAAAACACGATGGCCTGTCTCTTCAGATGTCCCAGCCTCCCTGAGCTGGGTGGTAGCCACACTCATTCCACAAGAAGGTCTCACCGCTGCCTCCAGACCTTTCCCAAAGAAGGCTGGGTTACAAAGCAGGCAAGTTAGATAACCAGTACCAGCACCAGTTAAATAACCTCCCCGCACAGGTGTCTACTGGTGTACGGACCAGGAACCAAAATCACAATGGCTGGTCACCTCTGTCACCTGCCTCATCATCCCCAGGTGCCCAGAAGGTGCTGTCCTGGAGGTACCTGCACCCTTTGCTAGAACAGGACCACTGCTCACCAAGCAGGAGCTCGAAAGAACCGTGACTTCTTCCCCACACCATAACCTGAGATGTCATCAGCTTCTCCAGCTCCCATCCTTTGGCCTGCAAGATTATTTCAACTACATGCACATACCAGCATTGCTTTCCTGGTCCAGAAAGAAGAGGTGCACAATCTGCTCCTACCACACCTCAAAGAACTGTCAGAAAAATTCCGTGGCCAGGAAAGGATGCAGGACACCAATGATGCTACTGTGTCTTCCCTATTATCTAGAGCTTCCACCAAAGAAACCCAAGAGGCTCAGCTCCTGTCAAAGCGTGCAATTTACTATCTCAAAACATCAGCTTTCCTGAAGGAAAGAAAGGTGGTGTATGGAAGTTCATCAGCGAATGGCTCTTGAACCCAGGAATTAGAAACTGAAAAGGGGGTTTTCAGGCTGCTCTGAAATAAGACAGTTCAGGCACCCTGTTGCACTGCAAGAAGCTGCTTGCTGAGGTGGTGTCCGGGAAGGAAGTTGTGCAGAAAATTAAATGAGGCAGGATTATAGATGCTTTCAAACTTGAAACTTGGCTATAAAACAATATGTCCAAGAAAGACCACAGAAATATAGAACATGTTCAGAGCAGCGCCAGGGGTCAAGGCCCTGTGGTTTACATGCAGCTCAGTTGGAAGAGTGAAAAAATCTGGAATTCTGCTCAAAGAGGAACATCAGTATTCATGTTGCCTCACAGAATTACCAGGGGTAACAGACCTCGCACAGGAGGCCAACACACAGGGTGACCGTCAGCTTGCAGCCCCCTCCAAGGACACCATGAAGATGTTCTGGAGTCTCTACCTGCATCAGGATATTTAACTGACTTAGCACAGTAACAAAGGCTCACGGGGGCTATAGGAAACACATCTCAGAAGGCTTCATGGTGCAGCTTTCTATTCTAGAGCAAAGTACTCTCTCTGGACTGTTAGAAGCAGGTGAACTTGAGCACTGCACCTCTCACTTCACCAGCAATAAGCCATGCTTCCTTCCACCTGGTTTGCTTTCTTTTAGAGCAAGAGGCATGTCCATCAGCAGATCTCACTAGATCTGCACCAATCAAGACAAGTGGGGAATGAGCATGGAAGAGGACATCTTGCAGCTCCAAGGCTGCCTCTCATGTACGTCAATGCTGGTAACACATCTTTGCCGTTTCATCAAAGCCAAGAGAAGAAAGGCACCAGCTCTGGGTGGAATGCAGGAAGAGCAACCAACGGGGCAAAAGAAGGAAGAAAACCCACAACCCATGGCCCAGCAGGGAGAGGCACACTGGGACTGGGACCACAAGGGGGAGACTGGGACAGACTGGACCCCCAGGATGCTCTTCAGAAAAATGAACTTTGAGATGAACGTGGGGGAAGGCAGAACAGCCAAAGTGAAACAGCAGCAGTGGAAGCCCCACAGATAGCTCATTTGGGACTTGGCCTGGTGTAAGCGCTCTGCTTTCTGCGGCCAGCTGGAAAATCTGCAGCCGTTTCATTTCCACCAAGAAACCCGGAACATCTGGGAGGGCCTCAGAGTCGAATTAGACGTGAAATAAATCAGTCCTTTGTGTCTTTTTTTCTCAATAAAGCAATTTTTTTCTCAACTTGCCATCTCAGTTTTCCACGTGCCGCAGTTAGGAGGAGTTGGGCTGATAAAGAAGCACTCTGGGGTGATGGTACACCTCGGAGTCCTTGCTCTGAGCTGCCTGCACATTCAGGAAGCCTCAATCACACTCCAGTCTTGGGCTTCTTCCTTTCACCTTCTCTTGGTTAGAGAGACATGGTGTATATCATTGTACCTGAGAACCACACGGAGGTTTGAACACAATTCTGGTCTCCTTGGTGAGCATCAAATGCACGGAAGCCCTGATTCGAGAGGGCAGTCACGCGATGGGAGGGGATCTTCCAATACCATGGCTGTGAGAGAGCTGCCAACCTAAAGGCTTCAGCAGGTGACGATGCTGGAGGTGACAACATAGCATCTAGAGGAGCTGAGGTCAGGACGAAGATGTGGCTGAGGAGGCAAATGGAGATTTTGGAGCTGGGGAGCCTGTCCAGGCAGAAGGTTCAGTGTGGAGGCAGAGGTGATGGTGCTGTGACTTCCCCAAGCCTCTCAGCCAGCATGAGCTGGAAACCTCCCAGAACTGGGCAAAGAGCCCAGGAGACGCTGAGCTCTGGACTACGAGGATGGTGCCTGGAAAGCAGATGAAGCCGAGGTCATAAAAGCCAGGTAAGAGCGAGGGCAGTGGAACAAATTTACTTGAATCCTGCGTGGCTTTGCCATGGTTTTAAGAGCAGCCCTTGGGAGGTTCTCAAGCTCTCCAAGCGAAGCAGTTTCCCAGCTGCATCCCTGCATCTTCCCATGGTGCAAAGACCCATCTAACCATGTGCTCCCCCATGAAGAAAATTCCCCAATGCTACAGAGGCAAGTGCAGTAGATGCTTGGTTGGGTAGGTGGAGAGCCGATGTTTTGTCACCGCTGACATCAGAGATTTGGGGGGAACCCAATTCTGCCACGGGGTGAGCACCCACAGCCCAGCATGCCAGAGGAGGAAGGGAAGGGCCCCAGCACTCAGTCAGGGATGGTACTGGGCGTTTCACCAGTTATCTGAGCACAGCAGCCACCTCCAGGCTTGTCCTCGGGCACGTTTTTCCAGCCAAACCCAGCTCAGGATCAGTTCTGTGCCCTGATACAGCAGAGGCCCTGAGCTTAATTCTGACAGTCCAGTAAAAATCCCCTCTAACGAACAAATCCACAATGGTCCTAACAACGCCAACCCCTTTTTTTTCCTTTGTAGCAACCGATGGGGAAGCCACCCCAAGCTGTTTTTTCCCCATCCTATTTCTGTCTCCATCTTCCATTTCCTTCTTTCCAATATTACCTTCCAAATTCCAGCTCTGATCCTTAGATAATTCGAACATATTGCATTGCTTTACAAACTGGGTTATTTTATCCCTTTCACCTGCCGCCTTTCTTTTAGATAAACACTCATAACTCCCAACATATCACTTTAACTCTTTGACCGTCACTGGAAATTGAACCAGCCGAGACTTCCACGGGGGAAATTCATTCCTCTCCTTTTCTTCTCCGTTTTGTGCATTAAGCCAAGCAAAATCTCACCTGCCTTAGCACTGTCTTCAGATCATCTTACTTAAGCTCTGCCTAATAATTTCACCAACTTCTGGGGTATCTGTTCAGGCCTGACTTGCAGTGTAAAGCTGTCTTAATCACAGCTCCTTGTTGAGGGCTGCTTATTTCCTGCCCCAACCATCACCTCTCAGGGTTTGAAGATGCTGAGCTGTGCTGACTTAGCTCCAGGGAGGCCCCCAGCAAAGCAGGGAGCAGACACATCTCACACTCATTTCCCATCCCCATGCAATGGGCACGGACAGCACCACGAGCAGGAGCTGAGCAAAACGCTCCCAAATGAGGAACGTTATCCTGGGCCTCCTTCCATATCACTGCCAGCACTCAAAGTCTAGCCCTGCCTCATCCTTGCTGTTGGATCTGAGCTCACAGTTGCTCCACCATCACCCCCTGCACATCAGCATCATCCTGGTGAGCCAGAAACGAGCCATGGTGGAGCTGGGGAACAAAAACATAGGGCAGCAGGAAAAAACTGCAAGCTAGAAATCCCTTTTCCCCCTACAAACAGAAACCAGGAGCACTTTGCTCATTGTTCTCACATCCATCACCAGGGATCCCTGTTCAGCTCCTTGGGCTTAGCTGTGCCAGTTCTCCTCAGGACCCAGATCCACCTCCTGTAATCACGGGATCAGTCAAATCACCATCCTTCAGAAAGTGTGATCTCCTCAGACTTCCCAACCTTAACTGCCTTAAAACCTCTTGTCGTTCCCCAGACTTCTTCCTGCAGGACACTGGAGCAGAGGGTTGGAGTTTGCTAGGGCAGGGGTTTTGCAGGGGAGTCAGCCGCCTTGCACGGAGCCCCTGCTCAGGTCAGAGCTGACAGCAGATGTTCAGCTGACCAGCATCGAACATCTCCCTCTTCACCCTACGACAGCTGGAGCCTCACCGAGTCCTGCTGAAAATCCTACCTTGGCCTAGTGCTCCTCACTGCTGGGCCACCATGCTGGCAGCCTGGTCCTCTGCCTTCCATGAGCATCACCACCACTGTGTCCTCAGTTTGGGTGTCATCCCAGTCCAGATGGGCTGCGGGAACATGTCACACATGGAGCAGGTGAGGTGGTAATGGAGAAAAGCTACTTGGAGCACAACTTTCTGGCTCCCACATGAAAGCATCTCCTGGTATTTACCTGTGGATGCAGCGCTTACTGTCACCTTCCTGCAGGGCCACCTTCCCCATCCTTCAGACATCAATTTGGGGGAAAAAAGACTAAACATGAGGGTCTTGGGGGGTGGTGTCTCACATTAATGCAGACTGACCTCCTGGCCTCAGCGCTCCACCGTGGAGCCAACAGCCCTTCTCACCAGCACCACTCAGAAACAACTCAGGAGCCACCAGTGTGACCAGCTGGGACACCTCACGGTTCAGGAGGGAACCCACAGCTCTCCGAAAACTGCTGAGGTTCCCTTGCCATGAGCCTCAAGGGGCTGGGTTAGCAGAGCTGCTCCACAGAGATCCACCCGCTCGGCCTGGGGTCACAGCCCATCTGTGTCGCAATGTCTCTCTGAGTCATCCTTTCCTCCCGGTCACCGAAAATTGCCTCAAAGTTTGCACAGATGGTGCTTAATCCCCGCTTGGACAATGGGCGTTTGGGCTTTTAAAGGACAATTTCTAAAGGAAAGCCGGGGGAGGGAGGGGAGGGGGTGAGGGGTGGGAAAGGGCACAGGCAGGAGGCAGGATGGAGGCCAGCAGCCCAGCGAGCCAGGCGGTACCCAGCTGGGATGCAGGCACTGGACATGCACCCTGGTTTAGCCCACAGAGGCTCAAAGCAACAGTCAATGCTAAACCTCAGGGGGATGAGGACCAGGGACCATGTCCACCATGTCCCCATACCCTGCCTGGGGCTTCCTGCCCTTGGCCTGGCCTAGAGCCCTCTGCCTGCACACTGCCCTGGGGGGACCATGGGTCAGCAGCATGGTCATTCATGGCTGCATGAAAGATGATGATAGAGCTGGTGGCTCCTTCCCAAGGCCAGGAGAGCATCTGACATCCTCCCACCCTGGATCCCACCCACCTCTGGGAAAGGACATCCCCTCCCACCATGGTTGGACAGATGATGTTGTGGTGAGTCTGGCCTCCTCGAAGATGCTGTGTCCAGCCTGCAAAGGGAAACTCTCAGCACCCTACAACGTGCACCCAGGGCTTTGGTACTGGCATGTCTGGGGGTCCCAGAGATGCTCTGTACAACATGCAGAGCGGTGCTTTCATGGCCTCTCCTCTCCTGTCTGCTCTCAGCTGGACTCATATTGAGGTGAGGGAACCGGACCCCTTTACACCTCCACCCCAGCCCCAAAGCTAAGGCAGGACCAGGCCAGGGATGGAGGGGGTCAGCCCATGCTTGAGCGAGGGGGAAGCCCTTCTGTGGGCCAAAATCCTCCTTTTCCACTGCTTGTCCTTCCCAGCCACCAGTCCCACCTGTCAGAGCACTGAAGTATTTACAAACCTGCACTGAGACAGGGCAGGGAGAGCCAGCAGAGCTCTGCACAGGGATTCGGGGCAGGGGAAGCCTCTTCCCCACCAATCCCCCCTCTCTAGCCCAGGAGAGATGACGAGGGGCAGGGAAGAAGGTTGCTCCCACTTCACCAAAAGCAGAGCATCGCATCTCAGTCAAGGGGCTCTCAAGCAACTGAGTCACAGCCAAGAAACCTCCACTCCCTGCGGATTGCAGAGGGGCTGATGCAGCCGGGAGAGGCGGGTATCGAGGTCTCCAGAGCTCTGAGCAAAACAGTGTGGGGCCAGCTTTCCTCCTCGGCAGCGCTCGCCGTACCCGTCACGCGTCCGCGTCCGTTTGACAGAGCCCCGCACTTCAGAAGCAATTAGCAGCCGAGTTGAACTAATTCCCTGCGTGGCAGGTCCAACACAAACAGCGCGCGCTGGCCCGCGCCCCACACCTCCGTGCGCATTCACCTCTGTTTCGGAGGGCCAGGCTGTCCCTGCCAAGAGCAACACAAATAACCCGCTGCTTCTCCAGGTTAAGAGGCAACCCTGGAGGGCTGGAACTTGGTGGCCAGGGCCGTGCGTGCTGCTGCCGGCTCCGAAGCCAGCAGAAAAGCAACCTCTGTTAGCAGCTCGGGTCAGGACGGAGGCAAGCAACAAGGGTTCATGTATGCGGTGCTTGTCCCAGGGGGCTGGAGGGGGAAAGGCGTGAGGTCTGGGGGCAGGCGGCGAGGGAGCCTGGAGACGGGGGTTTGGGGCGGAGAGGAGAAGGTACTTGCAAACAGCACCTGCGGGGTGTTCGTCAGCCCCGCTGAGGCTCCAGCAGCTGAAATAACAACTTGGGGAAGGGGGGAGGGAAATGCTGCTGGGTCCCCGCGCCCCAGCGCCAGTCCCTGCTGCTTGGCTCGGGCACTGCTGGGATGCAGGCTGTTGGGTCACCGTAGGGATCACCATCCCTGCTGGAGCCAGGGATGGTCCTGGCTTGGTGACAGCCCCTGACAGGATTTTGGGACTCACCCAAGGGCTCCTGCTCCTGTCCGAACATCACGACAGTGCAGCACGAGCGGGGCTGCCAGGCTTTTCCAAGGTGCATCATGATTTTGGATGCAAAAGGTTTGCAGAGTTAAAATCGGGCCCCGTCTCTCCAAGCAGATGATGCAGGACAACAGGCTGCTCTCCAGGAGACAAATCCACCAACAACTGAAGACCGGAGGGGAGATAGCAGCGAACCCTCCCCCTTGGCATGCCAGCCTGCATTAGTCCAGCTCTATGTGGAGCCCTTTGGCACAGGGCACCACGCTGCCCTTGGCAGGCCAGGATGCCAGCACGAAGCCCCGGGCAGGTCGGAACTAGAAGCCTTGTGCCTGGCACACCAAGACCAGGGCAGCAGCTGAGAACCCATCGAAGCAAGTGGAGGAGGAGAGTAGCCAGCGGGTTACGGCAGCGCTGGGCACCTTGTGTCACAGTACTTGGGTCAGCAAGTACTGGGCACCCCAGGTGGCATCAGAGAGGCTGTGACCCTGGTGTACCAGCTCCTCCACACTTTTCACTGCTCCTGTAGTTGGGGCCATACTTATTCCACCCATCTTCCTTGCCAGAACACGGCCAGGATCATGCTGAGAGCACCAGATGAAAGCTGTGTGACCCAGCACCAGCCCCAAATCCGCACCTACCACGTGCTGCCTGGACAAACCCCTGCCTCTGTGGAGCCCCTTCAGGTACGCTCGGACAGGCAGGGGCTGCGTTGCCCATCCTGCCCGTGGTCCCCCAACCAGCCCCATGACCCAGCAGAGAGGTATCCACATCCCCGCTGCAGAAGCCAGGCTCACACAGCCTGTCTAGACAAGGGGAACAACATCTCCAAGAGACACAGTGCTCACACAAGCCTTTGGACCACAGCCCCATGTCTGTCCAGCCCCTGTGGTAAGGCATGGCCGGAGATCCCCCCCAGCGCAGCGATGCCTGGCTCAGGACACGTTCCCACACGCACTGCAGAATCACAGCCGCTGCCCCAAGCAGGCGGTGGAGAGGTCCTGGGGTCAAGCGATTAAGCCTGCTATCTGTTTAAACCCTTAAGCTGTCTCTGATCTTGGCCAGACGTCCCTGCACTGGAGCCATGGTGGGGAGGGAGAGGGGCGTTCACAAATGATGCCCCGTGCAAACACCCCAAGGAGCCCAGGACTGGGGGCTGCCAGGACGGGGGGGTGGATTGAGAGGAGGTGGAAGGCTCGGGGGGTTGCCAGTGGGCTGGGGAGCCCCCGTGGCACAAAGTAGCCCCTCTTCCACCTCTGCCCAGCTCCTGGGCTCCTTTCCACCATGACTGCGTGTGCCCAGCAGCTTCCAGCCCCAGAACGCATCCGCAAAGCCACAGGAGAGGAGAACGAGAGGGGGCCAGGGTGGAGGGTGGTGGATAGATGGGGTGGAGGGAAGCAGGTTGTGGCCTCAGTGGGAGAGGCAGCAGCCACACCGGGCAGGACCAGGCTGTTCTTGGGCACTTACCCCAGGCAGCAGGGCTTGGCCCGCTGCTCAGCATCTCCTCAGCGCATTCCACTTCTCCAGTGCACCCAGAGGCTGGGCTTCAGCTGCTGCCATGTCCCCAGAGTCTCATCCTCAGAAGGGTGGGCAGGAGGAGGAAAGAAGCCGTAAAATGTGAAGCATGCCCCGGGACAGGCTATACAGACTCCACGCCAGTGCTGGCTCATTTCGGGAATGTGGTGGAGGCAAGAAAACTCCTAGGACATCTACCCACCGCATCACCCTACCCACACCAGGTCTTCAGGGACAAGTAAAGAGCCGGGGCCATGGAATAACAAACCTCCAAAAGCCAGGAATGAACAGAGCCTGCCCCACAAGCTCCAGCTCAGCTTGGTCTGACCCAGGTCTCTCTGCCACCAGCCGTGCTGCCAAGCAGACTCCTACCCCAGCATCACCACCACTGCTGCAGACAGGACACACAATGTGTATTGCCACCCACTAATGTCCCTTGAAACCAGGGACCTGCTGCAACCACCACCCAGGCTCGGGAAAGCCTGGATAAACGAATGCTTCCTTTTTGTCTTGGCTCCCCAGCTGCCAGCACCTCCCGAAGCAGAGGAGACCCACCAGCCGGCCCTTCTGCGGTGCCAACGTCCAGCCGGCATGCCGCCAGGCCTCAGCCCCTGGTGTTGGAGCTGCTGTGGATCTCTGGTCCTTCAGTCTCTGACAGCGTCCCCAAAATTATCCTTTTTGTCACTGCAGCAACATCACGGCAGACGTAAGTGCTCGTTCTGTCCAACCAGCTTTCAGGAGAGGAGCAGGCGAGGAGCAGGCAAGGAGCAGGCAAGGAGCAGGCAAGGAGCAGGCAAGGAGCCAGAGCTGGCACGCTAAGCCAGCAGGTTCAGAGGCTTTTTGGACAGGACGGTGTAAAAGACTGACAGACCCAGCTGCATACCAGCGCCCTGGTTCTGTGAGCTGCTCCCAGAAATGAAAGCACAGTGACGCAGACCTTCCTAAAGGAGCACCCCGGTCCCGATGTTCCCATGGGTCATCGGAGCCAGCAGAAGCTCCTCCAGTGTGTTTTGCTTTCATGTTCCCCCTTTACTCGTCTTTGTTCTCCAGGTCCCAGCGTTGGTCTTTGGCTACAGATGTCACCCTGGAAAGCTGCACGATTGCTCGCATACCTGGGAAGTGCCTCGGTCCCCCCCAGCTTCCTTGGGGTCCCTTGGGGGTGAGCTACTGAGAAAGAAGGGGGTCTGGTGATGGACACATGGCTCATGGAGCCTCCTCTAGAGCTCCAGCCCTGAGCAGACCCGCGGGGCGCACCATGCTCCAGCCTGACATTCTGCTAACTCCACCCAAGACCGTAATAAACCGCATCTGGCGCAGATGGGGAATAACAGGGCTGCAGCTCTCGGGACCCCTTATCTGCACGAGATTAGATCTCCCCCCTCGAAGGCAAGGGGCTGGCAAGGACGGGGCTGGAAACCCGGCTTCGCTCACGATGCCTGCACAGAGCGAGCCTGGAGCAAGCCCCGGGCTCTGGGCTTGGGCTGTGACTCCAGCCAGGCGAGGGGGGAGCTCCCCTGCACCTCCTACAGGCAAGAGCTGCCCTGAGCACCGCTGCACTGCCAACGCTCCTCCACGAGCATGAGTCCTTCGGCCGATGGAGAGCAGGGAAAGGGTGCTGAGTGGGGAAAGGGTGCTGAGCAGACCCTCCGGCCACAGCGAGGGCACCGCCAGGTGACTCGCAGTCATTTTGGAGACTGCTGTCACCTTGGAGCTCCCACACAGCGCTCCAGCCCCCTCCCCGTCCCACCACTCAGGCAGTGCCCTGAGGCTCTGCCCTTGAGGAAGGGTAGCCAAGACCTCCAGTAACCCCGCCAGCATCCTGAGCACGCGGCAGGGGTGTCTGTCACCAGAGCCTCGGCTCCCTTTTGCAGGCTGTCCCCATACGGGACACGAGCAGCGGGTCAAGCGAGTGACCGGCTCCCTTTGCCGCGTGCTGTGGTGATTTTCAGCCACGACAGGAAATCAAATATTCTGCAGAGCTGGAGCCTACCAGGTAAACTCAATTATCTCCAGCCACCAAACCTGCAATCTCCCCAGAGAGGGACACCAGGTCTGCTAGACCAGGACTATTGTTTTCGAACCCAAACTGCGGTCAGTCGCACAGGGGAGAGGAGGCAGAGATCCGAGATCAGCCACCGTCTGGGTGGGTTTGTTAAAAACAGCCTGGCAGATTAACCCCTGCTGGAGCCAGGCCAGAGCCAGGCCAGAATGAAACTAGAATGGAGCAGAGTGACAGGCAGATGCTTAAAATGAGGGAGGTCAAGGCAGGAATCGAAATCCCGGTGCTCTTCCCCTGCAGAGGCAAAGCCTGCCCGGAGCAGCGGGGCAGGTACCCTGCCACAGGGGTCTGAGGATGAACCAGGGCAAAAAGATGGCCCTGGCACCCGGCTACAGCCAAGTTCATCACTGAAGGGCAATGCAAGCACTGCACACCCTCCTCACCCGCCCCACCAGCACCCAGCCCCCACATCATAGTGCCCAGACCCCTCCCCAGTCCTCCGGGGTTAGGAGGGCACCTGAACACCCCCCTCAGTCAGATCAGGCAGCCCCAGGGTGGACCATCCCCCAGCAAGTCTCCAGACAGGGCTCGGGAGCAGGACAGGCGTGAGCAGGGCACGGGGTCAAGGCTCACCTCTCCAAAAGCCCACCCCGAGCAACACAGTCCCGTCTTCAGAAGCGATCCTGCTCCCTCAGCACGGGGGCTGAGCTCTGGCCAGACACCACAGGCAGATCTTCAGAGATATGTCAGCCGCTCAGGACACAGATGGAAGTCCTGGAGGGCTTTTCAGAGGCAGCTCTCTGGGCACCTCAGCACCTGCATCCATCAGGCTCCTGAATTACGCCTGCATCTTGAAAGAGTCTCCTTTGGCAGCCGGGTGCCCAGGTTCTCTGGGCTGCTGGTAGCAGCTCTTCCACATCACGAGACACGCCAGCCCGCCAGGTTGGAGCTTCCTCGCTCTTGGGAGGCAAAAGATGCTCCCACTGTGTCACTGAACCCTCAGAGGAGAAGTCCCAGCTCACAAACCTGAGCAGCACCTTCCCTTCACGGGGGAACATGAAATGATCCAAAAGCCAAAGCTGGGGAGAGGCACCAGCCTGGTGGCCGTGTCCTCCCTGGGACAGGTTCGTCCCACCACCCCGGCAGTTTCTTTCACCAAGAGGCCAAACCCCTCCCCAGTCCACCAGGGCTGACACCGGGGGACAGAGCATCTGCAACGAGGGAGGGGGCATCTGGGCAGTGTCACTGCCGGAACAGGCTTCTACAGACCCGGGTCAGGGTACCTGGGGGTTCAGCACTGCCTCCTGCGCTCCTGGGCCCGGGGTGCAGCCAGCACGCCCCGGGGGGCAACCACGGGCCCGGCCGGAGCGGGGAGGTGCGGGGTAGGCCGGGCCGCCCAGCATGACCCGCCAGGGCAGCCCAGCCCCCGCTAAAGCCCCTGGCCTCGCTCCTCTTCCTCCCCATCCTCGCTAAACCACGGCTGGGCCTGTCCGGAGGAAGCCAAAACCAACAGCGCCTCGGCCGCTGCCGGCGGCGGGGCCCCGGCCGGGCGCTGCCAGGGCCGGGCCGCGGCGCAGCGCGATCTCCCGCCGGCCGGGCGTTACCCGAAGGAGCTGGAAATGCCGGCGGCTGCGCTGGACCCACAGCACACGGGCCCCGGCACCAACGGAGAAGAGCCCAAAGCTCCCCCAGCCCCGCGGCGACGCAGGCCCGGGGCGGCCGGGCCGGGCCGGGGAGCGGAGCCGGGCCGGGCAGCGGAGCCGGCCCGACCCGCGTTCGCCATCTAGTGGGCTCGGGGGAGGCGGCCTGGGGCAAGGCCCGGGGCACGGCCCGAGCCCACGGGAGCCCGGCCGCGGAGCAGAGGTGGAGCGGGAACTTGCAGGGTCCCCGGGGAGCCCGGCTGGGGGAGAAGAGCTTCCAGGGCTTGATGGGGCGTGTCAGAATGGTGGAGACAATCTGTTCAACAGGGGCTGTTGGGACAGGACAAGGGGTGATGGTTAAACTGACAGAGGGAGGTTCAGACCAGAGAGAAAGGAGAGATGGTTGATACTGAGGGTGGTGAGACCCTGGCCCAGGTTGCCCCGAGAGGTGGGAGAAGCCCCATCCCTGGCACCATCCCAGGCCAGGCTGGCCCTTGGGGCTCTGAGCACCCTGCTCTGGGTGCAGATGTCCCTACTCCCTGCAGGGGGTCGGACTGGAGGAGCTTTGAAGGTCCCTTCCACCCAAATCAGCCTGTGATTCTATAACCCAACACCCACCCAGGTCACGGGGCCTCTACCCACACGGCAGGGGCCTGAAAATCCACCCGAGGACAGGGAAAGCAGCCACATCTCACAAAAGCAAGGACGCCGCCTGCATCACATCTGCCCGATCATAGAAGAGGCTAAATACTGGTTTTAGGAACAATATTTTTATTTTTAAAATCAGCAGTTTCAAGGGAAAGGGGCTTAACATCTCCCCCGTGCTCCCAGCCAGCTCCATTAAACCCCATTTGGGCTGTACGGACCCACAGCCCACTGGAGTGTCTTTAGGATTGTAAAGAAAAGGGGACATAAAAGGAAAACACACGACACTATGTAATGGCACTAACAAGTAAATTGTTTTAGCTTTCACCCGCATAATAATTCCTAAGGAGGAAAAACAAAGTTTGTTCAGCTGTAGTTAAGGTTGAGCAAACACAACGCTAATCACTTTTGCTTCGCCTCTTGGAAAAGACTACAAGTGTCACATTGAAAAAAAAAAAACAGCAAAACCCACCACAGTACCAACTACCAGCCCCTGGGAAAGCGCCGAAGAGCTGGTGCCGCTTCACCCCCACTGAGAGAGGGCTTTAAAGCCTGGCTGTAACCCTGAGCGAGCAGCCAGGCCTCCCCACGCCTGCTCGGGTGCTGCAACAAGGCCAGCCCAGCCCCAGCAGCACCTCTTCACTCTCTGAAAGGCTTCAAGAATTCCCGTGGGAATCAGGTGCACAACGGCTGGCAGGTCCTGTGGCACCCTGAGACGTCTGCTTGAAGGCTGGAGCACACGGGATCTGCTGCCTGGGCCCGTCTCCTGACATCACTTGCTGTATCTCTCCACACTGCACCATAAACAGGTCTCCAGCGGCTCTGGGGAAGGGGGGACCTCAGAAGAGGCAGCTCAGAAGAAGACAAAATAAGGGTGGAGGGGAGGAAGAGAAGCTGCAGAGGGAGGGAGAGATGGAAAGGGAGGATCTGAGACAGATGGAGGGGGTTAGAGGTACAATGGAGAAGAGGAACAGGGCCAGAGGATACTGGCAAGACCCATGGGGAACCAAGACAGGGGAGAAGACTGCCAGTGGGAGAGGGAAAGGCAGAGGGAAATCAGCAGCCGCTTTCCCTTCCTCTCCCCCAGCCACCCAGGGACAGCTGGCTGCAGTGCAGGGCTCTCCTGGGATCAACTGGAGCAGGGACACCCCTTCTGGGAACACCGGGCTGGTCCCAAACTGCTCCTTTCAGGTCACCAAAGATCTGCCAACCAGCCCACAAGAAGCAGGTGACAAGCATCCACAGAAAAAGGGGCACCTTGCCCACCCCTGCACCCCCTGATTAGTACCCAGATACAACCTCCCCGTGGACTATCCCTGGAGGATCTGCTCGTGTCAGTGGTCAGGCTTGGACCACCGCCCTCAGACCCTGGTGCCCCGAGTCCCTTCCAGCTTCACCCACGGCTCTGGCCTTGGTGCGGCAGCCACCCTGCATGTGACAGGAACACGAGTGAGCAGGAAAACAGAAAACCTCCGTCCCAGATGCTGAATTTGATCCCAGGGAGAGCCGCCATGAACCAAGGGAGGGGACAGCACCATGGCCAACGGGACACCACGGGACACCACGGTGACGTTGGCTGCAGGGGCATAACGACCCCTGCGCTGAGCAGCAGGGAGAAATTCCAGATCATTTCTCGCAGGTGACTCCATCCAAGTGCGTTCCCCCACTGCACTTAGGTGACAAATTACCATCTTTGTTATTCGAGCACATACCAAATCAGGGTGATCGGTATTTGTCAAGTAAGGGAAGAAAAATACATTGCGCAAAACATTTCAAGCTTTATTTTAACAGAGCTTTAAATATCAGTCAGTGCCAAGTTCGTAAGCACCTCTTGGGACGCTGGCCCTGCTTCGCCATACGACACTTATTTTTCTTTTTTTCTCCCTCCCTTTATCTTTTCATTAATTCAAAGGAAATAATAAAATACAGGCGGCTGCCCGCAGGGGCGGGGTGAGGATGCCTGTCCCAGTGGAGGACAGCCGCTGTGCAACGCAGTGCCAGCTCCCCTGGGCAGCAATGGCTCAGAGGGGGCCTGGGCTTGCCTTCGCCTGCGCAGGAGCCCAGGACCAGCAGCAAAGGCTGAATCGCTGCCTGTCTGCAGAAGGAAACACTTCTCAAGCCTCAAGCAACAAAAGGGCTGGCCTTGCCCCATGCTGCACCAGTGGGCAGAGCTCCCAGGAGATGCCCGGCTGCCCCCTGGGTGCTCCCCACAGCAGGCAGAGTAGAGACCAGCACCAGCTGTCACGGCTGCTGGTCACCCACTGGCATCAGCTGGTCTCGTGGAGCCTGGGTACCAACGGCAGATCCAGCGCAGCAGCCTGGACTGGTCTGCTGGAGACACAGAGGCAGCTGGCCATCCTCAGAAGAGGTTGGTGGCTCATGTCTTTGCCCCCAAATCCAAAAAACAACAGAAGTGCTCCCCAGTCCTGTAAAAACGTGCCTACAGCAAGTGATCCCAGCCTTGTCTACCCCCCGAGCCGTGCTGCTGGTGCAGACCATGAGTGGAGAAACGCAGCGTCATGGAAAAGGCTTTTTCTTGTGCTTCAGAGACAGACCTTTGGGTGCTGGAAAGCGGCGACTGCTGCCAGGTGTCCAGGTGAGGGAGGCTAAATGAAGGCGGTGGGCACAGGACAGGCTGCAGAGCTACCGAGGGCACAGTGCCCCAGCCAGAATGGCCACCGTACCTCTGACTGACTCCGCAGGAGCCACCGCGTGCCCGGGTGCTGCTGCACGGCAATGCACTGTGCCCAGAGAGCCGGGCAGGCACCAGCCTCCGGCAGGATCTGGCCCAGGGCCAGGACAAATTCGTAGCTGAGTCAATACTCAATTTAGCTCACCCCTTGCAGGCACCAGAGCTCCTAAGCAGGGCTGAACAGCTCCAGGGACCTGCCATAACCACCTCCTGGCTGGCCAAGTCTCCCTGCTGTCAGCGGCCACCTCAGCAGCCGTCCCGACATTGCCACCACTCGGGATGTCGCCAGGGACGCTGCGCTCCAGGGCGGGCCAGCTGACACCTCTTCAAACCAAGCTGTGGATAAAAACAGAGCAGCGACCACGCCACCGTGTCGCAGCCACCCCCTCCCGTCCACCAGCCCCTCTGCCTCCTCCTGCTTCGGCTTTTCAGAGCATGGAGCAGCTTGTCTTCACAGCCGCGTTGCTTGGACACACCCAGATCTCCAGCGCAGGAGCGCACCGGAGACCCCTCCCACGCATCTCCTCGCAGGAAACAAGGAACAGCCTCTGGGCTGCCAGGACAATGCCTCAGCACTTTCTAGAAGCAGTGCCCGAGTCAGACACTCCCCAGGAGAAAGGAAGAAGCCAGAGCGTGTTCACAGGACAAGCCTTTCCCTCGCTGATGGCTCCTACTAGCATCCCCTCTACAGCCCTGCGCCTCCACCGCACACGAACAGCCCACGCAGGGCACGCAGGATGGAGCCAACCACAACGGCCGGCCATGGATGAGAGGGCTGAAACACTCCCTGAGGGCCACAGCAGCCACTTACCTCGCCTGGAAGACATCAGTTCCCAACTCGTGCGCAGAGGGGCTCACGGTGAGCTTCCAGCCACCATGGAATCTCTGGTTTTGCCCACGTTCACCCCGCTCTGGCTGTGTTTAAAAGGCACTGCTGCCCCCTCTGCACTGACCCTTGGGGGTAAGGAAGGTTCACAGCCCAGAACTGGGACTGGCAGCTGAAGGACAGCAAAGAAACCATCAGAGAAACCATCAAGGAGGAAGAGACCACCCTGCCAAGAGCTCTGGGAAGCTGCACTGCGCTGGCACCTGGAGCTCCCTTTGGGTGAAAGGTGGGAGGGAGGAGGTCTGGGAAACAAATGACCCAAACCAGGACTAGCCACTGAGTGGGGGTGCAGGACTTCTTTGAAGGCTCCCACCTGAAGGGATGGGGAAGAGAAACACCTTCAGACCAGGAGAGCATCATGAAGGAGGGGAGAAGATCCCTACAGATACCTGCCTGCTTCACTGCTGCCACAGCTCTTGGCACGGAAACCTGCCTCTCTACCTCCCTGATGTTGCCAAAACATTCAGTAAGGGTCAAGAACCCCGAGTTTCTCCTGGGTCAGCTCCCTCTAGCTGTCACCAGGTCTCTGGGAGCCCAGGGAGGTCCCACCATGTGAGGGATAGTACCCTAGACTCCAGATCCTGTGCTAAATTCACGCAAGGTTTGTTAGATAAAGTAACCGCTCCCCTCGGCAGGAACGTGAGACATCCCCTCCCCAGGAAACCACAGGTACGCCTTGGTGAGCATCCTCACCCCAAAGGACGAGATGCTGACATCCTCCCACATGCTGAGCGCTGGCAGGTTTCAGCATCCCAGACTCGTGCAGAAACCACTTTGACTCGGCAAAGAAGAGCTGGACACGGCAGCAGCGTTTGCTGATGGGTCAGCACAGTACCTGCCCATGTCCTGCGCTTTTCCACAGCTCCCCCGCTGTAACAGCAAAACGTCCGTTCTTTGGATAATGGGCTGAGCAGGGTCAGCCCGGCAGGAATAAGCCACCCAGACCTGCAGAGTGTTCGTCCAGCTCCAACCAGTACCTCCAGCGACCATACAGGACCAGGGCACTCCTTGCACTGCGGGGTTCAGGCTTTTGGCTCGCACACCTACAACCAGACCTTTTGCAGGGGCACCGAGAGGTGCAGCAGATGGAGGCGCAGGAGGAGGGAGCAGATGCACCCACACTGCCCAGTAACCCCAGGCTGCACTACACAACCCTCAGCAGGGTCCTGGTTTCTTCAAAAGAGAGGAAAAGCTGGAAATTCAAACTAACAGCAGTATTTTCACACGTGTATGAAGTCTAGAAGTCAGGAACTTAAGTAAATATCTAGTTCCATTTTATGGTTACATGGTTCAGCCCAGCACAAATGCTCATGGCGAGGTGTCGGTGACCCTGTACTGCAGAGCTCGAGCCCACGAACCAGCTGCTGCAAGGCCTTTAACCCGCATTTTCCTACTCCAATATCCCACCACCTTGCCCTGGAATACCCAGCTGCCTCCTAGGCAGACGCCGGGCTGGGTGACCCTCACAGCCGGCCCATTCCATCCCTCACCCGGCTCCAGCAGCAGCACACATCACCCGGGCACCACCGCAGCCCGTCCAGGAAGCCCGGAGGGCTGCTGGAGTCCAGCCACCACATCCCAGTGCCGGCTCAGCTCCGAGGGCTGCTCAGCTCCGGAAGGTCCCTGGGTGCGGTGGGGAGAGCTGGGCCCAGTTTGCCGCAGAGGTGACGTCAGTAACGCGGGCTGAGCTCCAGCCTCAGCCATTCGGTCCAGAACCACCAGAGGGCAGCTGGAAACATCACCAGCCATGGCTGGGCCACCTCAAACACCCCATTTCCCAGTCCGGGAACCTGCCTGCCCAGCCGCTGCCCCACCGTAACCCAAGAGACCCCCCTCCACCCCCTCTCTGCCCCTCAGGTGTGACGACGTGAGTGTTACGCCTCTCCAAACCGCTTCCCGCTGCGCAGCGGTCACAGCAGCCCCCCAGCACTCATCACAGAGGAGCTGGGGCCATTTGGTTCTCAGGGACCTGCTCTCAACCCCCACCTCGACAATTTCGGCCCAAAACCTCCCTGCGGTAAGAAAAAGCCTTTACCAGTTTCCAAGGACCGCTACATCAGGGGTAACAGACAAACGAAACACCTTTGTCACTCTGAACCTCTGACGAGAGGCAACGGGCAGCAGCTAGAAAACCACCACAGAACTTACACCCCAGGGTCCTCAAAGCCAGGCAGGAGCCCTGCTACAGCACCAGGAGCTTCATTCCCCGGCTCCTCTCTCTGAGCTACAGACAATTTCTGTTTTATCCAGGTTTTCTTCTTGCCCTAATCCTATGATATGTATTTTTTATCCCACCTTGCTATAGCAAGGAGTCGGTTGGGTGGCACCGGCTTACAAGGGAAGAAGAGGGAGGAGGTCCTGGATGTGCCGGTGTGTTTACATGCAGGCAGCATCATCTCCGCAATAACCTCGCCCTGAGCTCAAGCCCCTGCCCTGCTACCAGCTTCTTGTGCAATCCTGGACAAGTCATTCAGGGCAGGAGTTCACGGGGAGCTCCACCAGCCATCGCTCCCTGCTCACAGTTTCTCCTACTGGGCTGGGTTTCAGGAGCTGATTCAGCTCACAGCAGGGACAGATCACCACCGCGAGTAAGGTGACAAAACCAACAGGAACACACTGCCAGGAGCAGGGGCCAACTCCTTCCGCCAGCTAGAATGGATTTGTTCTTAGTTTCATCACTTTAGGATTGTTCTTCACAGTTTTGGAAGCAGCACTTTCCTCCTCACTAGCAAGAAGGGCTCCGGGCGCCCAGCCGGTGACTTGCAGTCCTCAGACAGGAGAGCAAGGATGGAAGAGGAGCAACAGCAAGGAGTATTTCTCAGAGGAAGCAGAGAGGAGCATGGGCAGCAGGGGAAAGCGAGCACAGGAACCCAGAAGCACCCTGTGGTGAGAAAGAGGCTGGTTCGCATGAGTTAAGGCAACAGGAAGGCTCGGTCAGGGCAGTGCTGACACAACAGCTCTCGCAAATCCCACTCCAAGTCTGTTTTTAAAAGGAGGCAGCTGCTACCAGCTGCAAAATGAGACCTAGATGGTGGCCAAGAAACAGAGGACTCTGCTGCCTCTTGGGAACCCGCCAAAATCATCAGACTGTTTTTAGCTACAGCAGCACACGGCAGAGACGGCAGGAGCAGATCTACCAAGTGAAACCAAACCCAACAGCAGCACTCGGCACTTTCCAGGGGCCCTTCAGACTCGCTCCAGCCGGGTCCCAAAGACCTGAACTCCAGTCGCTGCTGGAGGACAATAGCCCGTTAAACTTCTCCTTGTACAAATCCAACCAGTGTACCTCAAAAAACACTCTGGGGTGTGAAACAGAGCACGTCAAGCACAGAGATCTGCACGTTCATCTGGCCTAACACATTCACCTTGTCAAATCGCCCTCCTGGGAGCCCTCAGGGAAGGATGGGCAGGCAGACATAACCTGAGCAGAGGGTGAATGCTGGCGAGGTCCATCCCTGGCCCAGATGAGATGGCACATGGCTTGGAGAGCAACAGGCAGCGGTATCCACACTGTGGGCAACACCACAAACTGCTCAGGAGCCTGGGTGACTCCGCGGTGCTGGTAAAGGTGAAGTTGATCGAAAAAGCTCTTCTCTCAGAGGTCTTATCAATGTGCTCATCTTCCCTTACCCAACACTCTACCCATGTGTTAATAAAGGCCACACCTCGGTAAGTGTGTGCACAGCGCTGACGGTGAGAACTGGCATGTTACTGGGAAGGAGAGGAGTGAAGAATATGGCTGAGCAGATGAACTGCCTCCTGGGAAAGCTGCAGAGCTCAGCCTGTCTCCCTAGCCCTTCAGAAAAGACCAAGCCAGATGCATCTGTTGTTCAGCAGCACCGTTTCTTCCAAGGCATAACCCAGTTTCTGGTTCCCCCCCGGGGCAGCCCCCATCTCCAACGTGTTCCCAATGGCACAGCACAGGGAAGCTTGGAGAGAAAAACCAGCCACCAGCTTAACACGATCTTAGCACCAGTCGGAGGCACAGCAGCCAGGCAGAGATCAGGCCTGCACCAGAAGTACAGAAACAGCAGGATCAGTGGGAAATTTCCACCGATTCAGGAAATCAGGAAGGGAGGGACTGAGTGTTAGGGTGTGCTCCAAGTTACCTCCTGCTCAGGAAGACCACTGCTGCCCTGGATCTCTCCTCCCAGCAGGAACCAATCCTGCTGCCCAGCCTCTTGTTCTGGAGTTCTGATGCAGGTACGTCCCTTACAAGAGAGGCAGGACTCTCCTTCACATCAAACACTTGCCCGTTTAGCCAACAGTCCTCAACTTGCACATTTCAGCTCTGCTGACAACAGCACAGGGTGAACAAATGGGTTCACACTATTTGTCACCACAGCATACGTGTGCTTACCTGATAGAGCAGAGCTGGCCAGACTGCGTGCACGCTTCCACCTCCTCCTAAGCCCCTACACCACATCTGGTCTCCTGCATCCTCCCTTGCAGATGTTCTGGCATCAGCTTGACCATGAAAAACAGGCAGCAGAGTCCACCAGCTGAGTAGGAAAGTCCCTGCAAGATGTCAGAGCTCTGTGCGGTTCGTGGATGTAACAGTCTCCCTGTACAGCTTAGTGGAGCAAACAGGAAGGATGGTGAAGGGAACACCAGCCGAGGCCGGGAGAGGGGCTGATCACTGCTTCAGGGACAACCACGCAGCTGCTAAAGATACCCTCGTTCGAGCAGCCAACAGAAGCAAGGGCTCTGCTTGCTACCTGCTTTTGAGCAAAACTGATTTAGCATCAGGAGCTGGAGGTTCACACGAGAGGCAGCTGAAACCCAGAAATCACTGACTCAGCCCGTGTGCACGAAGAAGCGTCAGTTCAGCAGAAGAGCTGCAGAATAACCGAAAGATTTCATTATGGAAGCAAAATGTGTGTCCCAGCCAGTCCAGCCCCTCGGTGTCCAGGCAGCCTTCAGTCCTTGGAGCCATGCTGACACCTTCCACCAGAGGTTTTTGGCCCTTTACAGGAGACACCGTGAACACAGGTAGCAGTTGGTTAAGCAGCCAGCCCAGCCCTCGGGTACTGATTGTGCTAGTGAGCAGCTACGGGGACCTCAAGGACCCCCTCACAGCCCTGAGCCGCAGGCGCATCTCCAGAGAGGAGAGTCCTCCTTTGCAAGAGCAGGAACTCAAGGCAATTCCAGCTCATGCCACGCTGCTATCAAGGGAAGTGCCAAGTGCTCCCACCTGCCTCCCAGAGCTCTGTGTTCAAACTTGCCAGCTGGAAGTGCCAATCCCAGAGGGCAGGAAGCAGCGGGTTCACCTGCTTTGCCCATTTTGCCTGTCTTCACATGCTAGGGAGCTCTTAAGAGAAGCTCATCTAACTGGCAACACGGAGCACGTCTCACACCCCCAGCTGGAGAGAGACCTTGCTACCAAGCTCCAGAGAAAAAACAGGCTTGCTGTGAAAAAGCCACCGGCCAAACTTGTTCAACCAATCCCAGAATCTCATCCTCTCGCTGGACTGGACAGCTCCGGACTAGCAGAGGCATGGAGCTATCGGACAGGCATCTACAGCAAGGAAGGCAGCAGCACTGCTCTCTGGAAAGGATGTTTTTGCATCATCCAGCACCTTTCGGACTCCTCCAGAGCGAAGCTTAACCTTGTGGCACCAATTTAACAGCACAGACTTCATCACTGAACCAAATGGACCTGCACGATGGGACCAGCACCGATCACTGCCCGAAAACCGTACACAGAGGGACCCGAGGGCTGTAGGCAATCCCCACGTATGGGGTCATCCAGAATAGAAAAAGCATGACAGGGTCACCGGCTCCTTGGAGCAGCAGTGCTAAGGGGTTCTCCTTCTACTTCAGAGGCAGTTTCCCAGCTGATTTCTCGCAGACAATCCCTTGGTCAGCAGACTTGCTGCTGGCTTTAGACATAGGAGTTGGGTTTAGCCATTCAACGGTGCAGGAGCCCAGTTCAGCCTGCCCTAAGCACACAGAGCAGCCACCACTGCTCAGCTGTCACCAAGCATCACAAGTACCAGCAGTTTTCAACTGGGAGCCACAGCCCTACAGCTGAGCCTCCCCTCATGAGACAGCAATTAAAACCTGACCTCCAAAGCCAAACAGCAGCACTAATCGCTATGAAAAGGTGAAGAAACCCCCCTTCCACACTAAGCTTTTGGATTACAGCACCCGCAGGTCAGCTGCTTAAAATCACAGTGACCTTTAATTAATGTGTTTGGAATGTGTTTTAATAATTAATACTAGTTATGCATCAACAGCCTAAGACTTTACCGTTTCTTTGGAGAATTAACAAAAAGGTGTAAAAACGTCTGTGTGCTTTTGGGAGCGAGATCAGTATGGTGTCATTTGTCCCTTGGGGGTTTTTGCTCTCTGCCCGTGAACAGGGACCATCAGGAAGCTTCCACAAAGCCCAGCATCCAGACAGAAGAGGTGCAAGAGCCCAATACCTCCCAAAAGCCAACTTTTAATACTTGGGAACACAATATTCCTTCCATTTACAAACCACCGCACCCTCTCTTCAGGGTTGGGTCTGACAGCAAAGATGTCGCATCAAAGATGAGAGCCACTTTTGACAGAACTGAGGGCAGCAGCAGAGATGAGGGATTAAGCATTAAGTAAAGACCCAAACGAACTTGCAAGGAGTAGAGTGAGGCTCGCAAGGGGTAAAAGCCATGTTTACGATTCCTCCACACTCAAGAGAAAGGCGAGGGAAATAACTACCCTCAGGCAGGCTTGTGAAGATACTTCATGTTTAATACATCTGAAAAGAATGCATATACAAAGAACTTAGACATGGAAAAGCATTGGTTCAACACTAATGAGTCTACAAGGAATTGGAATTTTGGAAGATGGCGAAGACTCCTTAAGTCTTAAAAAACTTTGAATTTGCAGCCAGAATTTCTGTTTGGTAAAACCCCCGCGACGCTGCGGTGGGTCTCTGTGAGGACCCTGCATGCCATCCTCAGCGGGCTGGAGCCCATCCTACAGGGTCAAGGTTACTTAGGAGCAAAATGCAGAAAAAGGGGCTTCCCTTAACTGGTCCCTACATGGTGCCACACTAACCACTAGACCCCCCTCCCTGCAGCTCCCTCCGACTGACGCAGGTCTGCCTTTCCAGCCCTCCCTGAAGCAGGCCAAGCCACCAAGAGATGCACCACCAGTGCCAGCTCCAAAACTCGTCTTGGCATGCGCCAGGACCCTTCCAAGGGTCCGAGCAGCAGTGTATGTGCTGGTCAGTGTCAGCGTTTAAGGGTTAAGGGGTGGTGAAAGATGGGTTTGTTAAAAGCCAACTGCATCGGCCAGGCATGCTCCGCAAGGTGCAGTTATTTCCTTATCGCGTGACAGAAGCGCACGATGTCAGAGGTTAAGGAAGAGATGGGCCAGCTTGTTTCAATCTGATGGTGCATCCAGAGAAAAAGGATTCTCCTACTCCTAAGGCTTCATAACTTAGAGGATGGGGCAGAAACTGATGACCTGCACAGCGGAAAGCCAGGGGGAGAGACACAAGGCAACTTGGGAGGAGATGCAGATACATGTTCTACCCTCCTCCTTTGAGGAGCACCAGCTTGGGACATTTTACTTTCCTGTGTTTGTCTTTAGTACTCAAGTCTGCTCACACCCAGGCTGCAGGCTGGCTGCAGAACAGCCCCACAAGTTCTTGAAACCAGAACCAAGTCTTGCCAGACTGGCACAAGGGACAAGGCTTTGGTAAAAAAGCCCAGAATTAGTCTGTTACAGAAAATACCACAAACGTTCCTGGATTTTAAACAAAAAAAAAAAATTAGAAACAGTAAACAAAATAAACACCTAGTACTGATCAGTGTTCTCTGGTAATAGGTAATTACTCAAAATTAACTAGTTTAACTGAATTGAGGGGGCACCGGGAATAAACACTAACATTCTCATCTCACTGGGGGATGGTGGGGGGAGATGGGAGTGCAGGGCATCTGTCATTATTGCG
The DNA here is from genome assembly GCA_009769605.1 of Bucorvus abyssinicus. Classification (NCBI taxonomy): domain Eukaryota; kingdom Metazoa; phylum Chordata; class Aves; order Bucerotiformes; family Bucorvidae; genus Bucorvus; species Bucorvus abyssinicus. The sequence continues at coordinate 151,043 of CM020049.1, read as the reverse complement.
AAAACAAACTTTAAAATTTGTATCTTTAGTTTGATTTAATCATTGCTTTTAGTATGACATCGAACACCAGCTTTGCAGAAGGGGCTGTGGAGGGACGTTCATAGCAGCACACACCTGCGGGTCTTCTTCGGCTCCGGAGGCTCCAGGGCAGCCAATATCGCCTCGTCAAATACATTCTTTAGGCCTTTCTGGAAAGGGGCAAAGAGAGAAAGGGGCAGTCTCATTTTTGAGTCTTCACACAAACCAACCCACAGAAAGCCAAGCTGCAGCCAAACCCCTCCAACAACGAGTCGGGGTTTGCCCTCCACAACTGCCAGAGCCTCCTTTGTGTAGCTGGGCTCCATCCGAGCCACGTTGCTGTGGTCAGCGGTTCCTTAGCATGGCATCCGATTCTCTGACCGGGGATGCAGACCCTTGGAGACCAGACCAGAACACCTCACAAGAAGCCACACACATGTACCAAAGTCTTTCCTTAAGGCTACTGTCATGATTCGTTGGCTAACACGTTCCACATGCTAATGACAAAGCAGAAAGTGCTGCATTCAATGGAAAAGCCGGACCTGGAGCACACCGGGAACAGCAGTGCGGTGTCGGGGAGAGAAGGGACAAGGCGAGCATGCAACCATCAACCGGCCCGGCCCATGCTCTAGGCAGGCTGCCAGCCCCAAAACCCAACGGTGAGAAGCAGCCAGGGAGAATCCAGAGCTGTGCAGGGGATTGGAGAGGTCAGGATGGCAGGAGCACAAAGCGGATGCTGTATGTTGCGTTAGGTGTTCAACTGAAGCCAGGAAATCGGAATAAAGCTTCATCAGTCACTTATACAAACAACTGCAATTTTTAATTTCAAAATTTAAAGACAAGCTACAATTGATGTTTTCTCCTTAAAACAATAAAAACCAGAAGCATGATAGTAGGAAGCAGCTTTACATCTTACAGAAACAGGCTTTCAGGATCTACTGTTGAAATGAGCTCTACCATGTTAGTGAAGGCAAGAATTTTAACAGTTCAGAAAGCAGTAGCAAGTACATTGATATTTCCTTCCCCCCGAGGACTGACAAATACTCCACTACAGCACAGACAGCCAAAGCAACAGCAACAGAAAAACATCTCACTGCACAAAGGAGAACCAGAAAACCCTTCACATTTCACCAGTTCATGTACTTTTGTCATGCAAATACAGTTAACAAGAGTCACAAGTAGAAATTGAAAAAAACAACCATCCAGCTAGATTCAGGAAGATCAAACATCCCATCTTATGCTTTTGATCTTTCTTTAAATAATGGTGTAACCAGATCCTTTCCCCAACAGCACAAATTACAAAGCTACCCACATCTGGCCACCCCAGCAGCAGAGAGTTAAGCGAGTCCAGTTCGTGTTCCACAGTCACAACGTTTTACTAAAGATCTTAAGGATCGTTTGCGGTCCGAGCGCCAGTACAGCGGTTGCTCTAAGGTGGTTAAGCAGGCACAACAGCTTTCAAGCATGAGAGTAAAGTGGATTTATTCTTTTTTTTTTAACCAGGTTTCTACAGTAGTGGGACAGAGGAAGCAGCAGCAAGAGGGGAAGGAGAAAGTTTAGAATATACAGCACTTCCTTTTGGGCTGAGTTTCCGGAGGCTCGAGGGCAGCTAGGATAGCCTCATCAAACACATTCTTCAGACCTCTCTACAAGACAGAGGGGAGGAGAAAAAACAGCAGCCAGGTTAGAGGATTAGAGAAAAACAAGCAGATACAAAGAGCATTCAGGACAGACCAGGCTGAATTCACAGAGGCAGTCAACAGATTTACTTTGCAAAGAAACAAAGTAGATCCCAGTAGGAAATCTCATTTAGGTGACCCAGAAGTCAATGTCAGAGACAGCCAGAACATGTGACGGACCAAGTCAGACAAAGTGAACACCCAGAAGGGCAGAGGCACAAACACGGCAGCTGCTGGCAAGAGCACGGGGGTGGGACGGGCTGCACAAACGATGGGGACTTCCAGGGAATAAACCCAGGGGAGAGCAGCTCACCCCACCACAGGGATCCAAAAGGTCCGGTGAGCCTTTGGCAGTTGCCTGCTGCGGATACCAGGCACCTCAGGCGCACAGACTTACTGCACTCCACCACCCCCCTGGCAGCTAGTCCGGAGCAAAAGCTCCAAATATCTCCTCCGCTTCGTGAATTCAGCCCCTGAATAACTGAAGATCTCCAGATGGCTGGAAAACACGATCTGGGATCGAAGCAGCACCTCTGGTAAGGCACCGCCAACCTTACCAGTGCTGCTGCTCAGACATGGAAAATCAGCAGGGAAACAGTGCGTTTCAGTTATTCGCTTTAGTGACCAAAGCCAGCAAAACCACTCGAGTCCCGGGAAGGCAGAAACGGTGTTTAGACAGGAACAACCGCGATCCGACACCAGCCAAGGAGCCAGAGCGCTGCAGGGAGTCTGAGGGGGCTCAGCGGAGCACACAGCATGCGCTGGCTGCTGTAGGCACCACGGGAACGCTGCAGCCTGGTACCACTCCCACACCACGCTGCCAAGTTACACCCAGCACCAGAAGGGAAACCTGGCTCCGTTTGTTCTAACTGGACTCGCCTAAATCTACTGTCACGAGTGAAACCTCCGTCAGTTCAGAAGAACTGCTTTATCCCAGCTAAAGCAAACAGAAAAGCTTAATGAGTTCCTGTAAACAACTGCAGTCTCTGCACAAGTAATTTTTGGGTTTTTAATCATTCAAATGTAACTGGTTTCTCCCTCACAGGTTGGACTGGATATACCCCGTTTAGAAGGTCTTTAAAATTGTTTAACTGAAGCAACATGGGAGATGTCTAAGGCAATTCCACCTGGAAGCACTGAAGTCCATCAGGTTACAGGCAAGATTACACTTGACCAGCAGCTGAGGGAATTACTGTGTACAACCTCCCTATACCTCCTACCGCCACTTTTTTTTTAAATGAGTTGCAACCCAGGCTGATAAAAGAGCTAGAGCCTTCAGATAAATAATGCCTGTGTGAAGGCTGAGCACTAACTAGATTTTCTTCCTCTGAGAGAATAAGGCTGTAGTATAAACTCAAATATGTGCTGTCAGATGGATTAGGAAGCTGGCCAGGATGAGAAAACAGGCTTCCTCGGTGCTCCTACTCGGGGGCTCCTCCTCTGTTTTCTCTATTGCACAGGAGAAATCAGGTTGTTCAAGAGAACAGCATTTAGGATTTGTTTTGAAGGACTTAACAAAAAACTGGGATAAGAGAAGAGGAGGAAAAAATCCAGGGGACAGGGACAAAATAGTTGTGAAGTGGGCCTGGGATTAACAGCCTGGCTGAGAGCAGAGAAGCTGCGTGGAGGGAGCTGTGTCCAACAGCTCCACACTGCCGGTAAAGCAACGTGGCTCCTGCCCTGGAGAGCAAGTTGAGCTTGGACTCTCTCTACCCACCTCGTCATGGACAGTGTAAGACACTTTATAAATCCAACTGTGCCAGAACTGTCAGCGCAACATCGGGGGGACAAAAGATCTGCCTTGTGTTCAGTACTAGCCTTGAGCTCAGAAAGTCCACTCAGACATTTAACTCCAACGTGTAACGGAAGCAACAATCATTGGAGTTGTGACCTGTTTCAGTCCCTATTTCCCAACAGTGAAGCGTCACCCACTTGCAGCGGTACTGGGTTCTGTCTGTAGGAAAGGTTGAAGACTGACATTGAAGTGCCCTCAGCCTGAGGAAAGGCTCACTACTGCAGTCACCCAGACTCAGGGAGAAGATACTCTGCCTTTACAGACAAGACTCAAACTCAGCCTAAGGGACTCACCTAGTACTTTCAGAACATCGACTCTTCCACACAGACAACCAAATTCTTCCTCCCCAGAGGAAAAAAAAACCCAACAACATAACCAACAACATGCTCTGGCTCCATGATTTTATGATTACTTGCTACTGTGGTGTCAAAGTCGTTTGTAAATGAGTTGGGAAGGAAAAACACACCCTGGACTGCGGAGGTGAACTGCTGAGGTGGAAGCCAAGGTAAAGAGAGATTGAACTACCCAGCTGAGTCTCGCTTCAGTTGAAACCAGCTACTACAACATTGCCTTGCAGGTAGGAAAACAACCCTCCCGGGCAGGTGAGCCAGCTGACTTCTGTGTCCAGCAAAGCTGCCCGCTAGATCACTGCCAGGAACTTCCAACAACCCTTTGCAGATAATCTATGGTTCTGCTGGCAGCTATTGCTGACAGACCAGTAAAAAGGTGTTTTGTGAGGGGAGTCAACAATGAAGGAAGAAGAATAGAGCAGATGCAAACCGACTAGTCGTCAGGTGAGAAGGCTTCTGAACCCTCCTCCCAGGTTACGCTTCACTCCTAAAACCATCAAGGGGTCTAGGAGCGCTATGCTCTGGAAGAAATTCAGGCTGAGCTTCCAAGCGCATAAAGCCGTTCTCTGCAACAGATACAGTTTAGTCTATCTGGAAATAAAAAGAACGGGTAAACACTGACATTTTTAATCATATCAGCTCTTACTCTAAGTGCTTCCGTGCAATTTGAGCAGACTAAACAAGGCAAGTTCAAGGCTACAGAGGAAAGGGTCTCAGTGAGCAATACAGGACAAAAAGCCCTGTTACGTATTTATCCGACTACCAGCTTCTACAGCCTAGTTAGCAGCAGCAGCCAGGGTGTGCCAGACCCATCTAACATGGTATTTTGGGACTGAACGGATCTAAGAATTAGAGCTCAGGCACAACCCTCAGCTCGCACGCTGCAAGCCCAGCAAAAGTCTCTTCCTTCTCAGCAAACATTCAGGCAAAAGCCTCTTACAAAAAAAGGCTCAGGATCCCAAATGGAAGAGTCAACATACAATCTGGGCAAAAGGCGCAAGAGAAGCAGAACATCAGGCACCGTGAAGCTGGGCAGTAAAGGTTAGGTTCAAGATACTGGAGGTGACAGCACAGCCCAACTGGAAAGAGTGAAGGGCTCCACACTGTGCGCCCCTGGGTCACGCTCATCAGGCAGGGACAAACTTCACACAGCGGCATTACGGAAATTGTTCAAGAGTCGCTGTCCGTTCTGCAAGAGCAGGCACGCTGGGCTGTAACTTCCCAGGACACCCCCAGCCAAGGCAAGACGTCTGCGAGCCGATGGCTCCCATCCACCCCACCCTACTATTCCTGTCTTAAAGGGAAAGGATGACCAGGCTTCCTGGCCTCAAATCACCTTTTTTTTTTTACTTGGTTTTAGACTCACGTTCACAGGTCAATTCACACATCACCACCTTGATGTCTTAAGAACTATTTCGTTGTTATTTTCTGTTTCAACAGAACTTCCACCTTAAGGCGGACACAGGAAACAGCTCACCACCAACTGCAGAGGAAGAGAGAAAAGCTCTCAACTGTGAAGGCTTCTAGTCTCAGTACTAGAGCTGACTTTTGAGACATTTTTTCTCTGCCTGCTCTCTTAAGCAGTGAGGTGCATTCTGTGTCCTAACCCACTCGTTGTCCATAACACCCCTTCTAAGTGTTCACCAGCTGCTCTCCTCCAACACAAAAGCAAACAGCGAGCGCATCCTCCTCCATCACCCCTCTACACCAGGCCTAACCTCCACAGACTGATTTTCTTTCTACCACTGCCAAGTCCTTGTGCCTTAGAACAACAGGACAAAGAGAAAGCAGCTGTGTCATCAGCAGAAGCAGAGCTCACACCCTTTCACGTCCATATTGAGCTGGTTTTCCCTGAAACTGAAAAAGAAGCATGGAATACAAGCAAGCGAAAAGGGTCCAAGGCCAAGCCTCACCTGCGTCAGCGCAGAGCATTCCACGTATTTGACAGCCTTCAGGTCCCGGGCCAGTTTTTCAGCCGTCTCTGGAGTTATGGGCTTCTGCTTGTTCTTGGCAAGTTTCTCAATTGTTGAGGGATCATCTCTTAGATCAATTTGGGTCCCAACAAGCAGGAAAGGAGTCTTTGGACAGTGGTGAGTAATTTCAGGGACCCACTAAAGACAGAGGAGACACAGTTTTTGTTACTAACCACCCAAGATACCTCCTCAGATGGTTCTGAAATCACTGCAGCAGCTCCCTTTAGAGGCAGAGTTCGACCAACCTTTTCTTTCACATTTTCAAATGAAGAAGGAGACACCACTGAAAAACAGACCAGGAATACGTCTGTCTGGGGATAGCTGAGGGGTCGTAATCTATCATAGTCTTCCTGACCTGGAAGAGGAGAATATTAACACGGTATTAAAGCCAGGCAATGAAAAGCTGCCCTTGGCCAGCGGTCAGAAGGCATATTCCAGTACAGCGGCATTGCTGTGACTAATCCTACCTCTTAAGCAAACACACATGCCCTGAACCCAAACACTCAGAGGTCTGGGTTTCAAATGCAGAGGTCACTCAGTTGCTTTGTAACGATGAGCTGCTTGAAGTCACAGGAGAGCTGGGAAGTCTGGAAGGGGTTTGTAGCTCAAACACCCTCACTCGACTGCCTAACACCTTCCTCAGTTGTAACAAAATGATGCAGGACATGGATCTGGTTATAGATGAGGTCTTCTGCACCTAGGCCTTTGTCAGAGGTAATATGCCATCAGATGTCACTACCCTGCAATGTGGAAGGAGAACTAATGTTCACTATGAACAAATGTTCTCTAGAACATTCTGACTCATCCTTGTGAGCACCCAAAGATGTGTCCTCCAAACTGCAAGAGGAGGATGCTGCTGTCACAGGTGACAGTGTGCCCAGGCCATCCAGCAGCACTCCCTAAACATGCGCCGCAGTCCGGGCACATTTGTGCCCTGGAAGCAGCCAGGCTCCTCCCTTCAGGTCTGTAAGGGAGGGGGCAGTCCCTGCGCAGACCCACCAGCCCGACTCCACCTAAACGTGTCCTTACGCCTCCTTCTCTCCATTCAGAAGCCCTCTGTTGTAGAGAGCAAACCCAGCGCTGAAGGAGCTGCTGTACTTGCTGGCAACCAGATCAGAAACACTCCTTCTCAATGCCTCAGATGTCACCCAATGCTCTCTTGCCTATCCCACAGGACAAAGATCTTGAAGGAGCTGACTACACCTGGGACACCTTGGTGGAGGAAGATCTACAGCTTCAAGATGGAGGTCTAGACGGCTTATTACAGCCACCATGCTTGGCTGGACACAGAGGAGCTAAGCACAGACCAACGTCTCTCTGCAATTCACACACTGCTCCAAAAAGCTTTGTCTTCATAGAACACGTTCAAAACAAAGATTTTAGTTGGACAGTTATTAGGAGAGGTTTTACCCACTGTTAAATCCTGTAGCTTGTGCTGGTTACCATTTTGCAAAAAGCAGGTGACCTTTAGAGAACAAAAGCCCAGCTCTGAAAAGAAAGTCTTTATGAGTGCATAGAATCACCTACGAGCACTGCAGCCACTCGGGGAGTTTTCAGAACCACTAGCTGGGTTCCTGCGCTCCTGCAGACAGACAGCACATCTACACACCCAGAGGACCCCAGCAGGAGAACAGGCAGAGAAGGACCTAACACAGCTTGGACCGATGCAGGTCCCAGAACATTGTAGCTGAGTACTGGGCCCTACAGCAACCACACAATGTGGGTCAGGGAGGAGCCTCTCTTCTCCCCTTAACTCCTCTCCCTGAACTTGGGACTCTGCAGCAACTAAATCACATTTGGGAGAAGAGTGTGAAGGGCTAACTGAAGCTATAAAGTTTAATTGGAAGCATAAGATCATTTCATTAATCGAATAAGACACAACGCATCTGTAAGAATACAGCTGGAAACAGATTAAGTTCTATCCAGACAGTTTTAGATAACAGCTTATCAGCTCAGCTCTCTGGAAGGGCTCTCTCGAAGGACAGTGTATGACACCAGACGCTACCATACCCCTCGGGTGTTATTGCAGGTTGGGGACTGGGTAACTGGCAGCTGAACCAGTTTCTACCCTTTCCTGCCACATTTTCACATGTGCAATGTGTGTAGCTCTTTAATCACCACCCATTTCTCCAGCCAGAAGCTGAGATACAGTCTAATAACCACAAACAAAGACGCCTGCCAATTTATTTTTAGTTGTAAAAGGCACACAGTGAGAGGGCTTATGGAACTCCACACAACATCCCCATTTCGACCACATTAAGGACAAAGACATGTCACATGCACATCTGAGATGTACTAATGTTAGTCATTCCGTCTTGACATCTCATCACAAAATAAGCTAAACAAAACCCACATACAATCCACATATTTGATTCAACACAATTTTTTCCTTAAATTCTGTTCAAAAGCTAGAAACCCCATTTTCTCCAGTTACCACCTAGATCAGAGGTAGAAGTTTGAAACTTGCCCTCTGGTGTCACAGAATAAATCAGCTCTAAAAGAAGAGGAGGTGGGCGAGGGGGGAGGTGGTGTTGGTGCTTGTTTTTTAAATGAACTTAATTTAGCAACTCCTAAAAGGTCAGGAAAGAAGAATCAAGAAAGATTAAGAAAAAAAAAAAGAACCAACTGTATGTCTCCATGTTCAATATCACCTCAACCAACTCTGGGGCAGTCATAAGGACACGAGCACTTGGTTCCTCACCTGCAGTATCAAAGAGGCCGAGGGTGTAAGGCTCTCCTCCGATCATCACTGTTACAGCATAGTTATCGAAAACCTGGGAAGAGAAGGGAAACATTGTGGAAGAAGTGAATAAGCCATCTTCAAGCCATCATCTACTCACCTTGCCAGGCCACCTCGCGTTTGTACCAGAGTCACTCGCACAGGGTAAGAGAAGCTATCAGGCTGTTCCCATTAAGGCTGTTACCAGGACAGTTCCATTTGGAAGAGAGATGCCAGAGCTGTTTCCATGAGGTATCCAAAGCAAAGGCACACCAGGTACACCATTGCATACCACGTGGTAAAAGCCACTGAGCAAAACACCTGCAGCAGCCCTTGCCTCTAATTGCAGAGAGGTTTCCCACACTGCCACAGACAGGTCAACCTTCAAACTTGGGCTGACACAGGAGACACGTCCCCACAGACGAACCTGATGAACTTCAGCCCTGCCCTTCAGGGCACAGAGCTATGGGGCTTCTTCTCATGGGACCCAAGTCCTCTGACGTTCACCTTTCTGAACATCTAGGAATTCACTACAAAGTCCATCTTTTCATAGGAATTTATCCTCCATCTTTGGAGGAGGCAATACAACTGGTCAAAAGCGCTCGCTGTCAAATTCACTCTCAATCTAAATGGAGAATCCAGCTCCAGAAGACCAAGTTATATTGTCTCTATGCAGCACCTGGCACAACCATCCTGTCCTCAAGGGCAGACCCGCTGCACAGATCAAAAGTTAACATCACCAGAAACGTTTCACTCAGTAACTTGTTCCCAGCACAACTGAGCATGAAAGTCCTCCCCAAAGCCATCCCCGTCAATGCCCACACGCTGAGCGTTAAGGAGAACACATCTGAGGGCAGGACACTTCACAGCAGTAACTTCAGAACTGCAATAGATGGTATTACAGAAAGCACCTTTGGCAGAAAAAATCCTTCCCACTGCAAACCAGCCCAGCCTGTCCCTGCAAACTGTGCTGCGAGGTCACTCAGCCGGCTGAGCTCGCTGATCAAGAGGGAAGCTCAGCTTCCACACGGAACTGAAGCCTGAGCAGCCCCCACCACTGAAGCGAACCGCAGGGTTAAAGAGGCCAGCAGTCCCCTCCACAGCTTTGCATGGAAGTGAGGGAGGGAGGGATGTGGAGAAATAAGCCGTCACATGCATCGATTAACAGGGCTTTAGTAACGTCTTAGGTCCTTGAAAAAATCCCACTGAAAACCAAGCTAAGACCAGTGGGACAGCACTTCAAAGCTGAACTTCCCAGAGCCCAGACCTGCCTCCTTCCCACCTCCCTGTCCTGGTTAAAGCCATACCCGACTCCACACTGATGTTCTCAGCTTTTCACAACTCCCTGTGACTGCGAAAGCAGCTCTGGCCCCAGCGTGCTGCCAGCCCCACCGCATCAGCCAGACGCAGAAGTTCATCTCATACTACTTGGATTAGCATTCAAGATTCTGAAGTCCTGCAAAAGATGTCACCACAGGTCTCCGTGCCCTGCAGCCCAACCCGCACACACTGCACCGAGCTCACCTCACTGAACACCCGAGTGTCCAGCTACAAACACGACCTTCGGGCTGGAGGAGGGTGGAGGCATTTCAGAGAGTATGTTCCATACTTCGCGACTTTGAGACTCCGAAGGACCAGTCGGGATGAGAACTCCTCATTGCCACGGACAGAACAGGGAAACGGCAGCTCCACGCTGAAGGTCAGAGCGTTTACTCTTCCAGACCTCAGAAGATGGTCAGCAGCTTAATCCCCCCAAAGCCATCTCCTCGTTTCCACCCAGCGAGCAGGAAGTCGATAGCACTAGCTGTAGCTGCCCTTTCAGAGATCAGCATGTGCTCTCCCTCGTCAAGGACTTTTTAAGCTCCCTATCTGGAAAATGGGATTTTTAAACTTATTTGTTTACTTTTAAGGTACAGCCACCACTGCAAAGCTCCGGGGCGCAGCCCTAAGGAGGCCAGGGTCACAAAGCCTTCAGACAAACCTGGCAACTACAGTCTCCTCGCACAATCCGCAGACAATGTCATCCCCAGCTGTGCGAACAGGCTGAAATCCAGAGGAACAATGAGCCCGACAAGAAGCTTCAACTGCTGCCAGTGCCAGACAGCCCACCACAGCCTGCAGCATGAGCCTTCCTCTTACGGGACTTGCACCGCATCTGCCACTACCCAAACGCTGCCAGTGCCCTCCCATGGACACATCCCTCACTGCTTTTCTTGAGAATAGCAATGACATCAAAAACACCAGCTGACAAACCATGTGTGGTACCAGTATGAAACCCACCTCCCACCAGGAAACACCATCAAAAAAGAGAAAGTGCTGCAAAACCCAGAGCCAAGCGAGAGAAACTAACCTACTGCTCTGAACTGGAGCGTCCTCCATCGACAGTCTGGCCACGCTGCTGCACAGGTACAGCCAGTTTACACCAGCCGCTCCAGTGCCTGTGCCTGCAGAGCAGCTCCGCTTGAAGCCAGCCCGCTCCTATCTGCTCAACCACCCTGTACCACTGGACACCCCCACAGCAGGAAGGTGCCACCTTCCTCCCCAGAGTGTTCAGAGAAGCTCCTGCAGCTGCATTCCCGGGGTCTGTCATCACACTGCCTTGAGCTGCCACCAGTGTTTACCAGGGTCTCAAAACCAGAACTTTCTCTCCAGGTTCCCTTCCTACTTAACCATTTCTGTTCAGCAGTTCGAGTCCTGCCCACTCCACCCCAGGGTCCTTGCTCAGGCACAGACACCCTGGGGACACGAAGCTCTGTGGCTTTCAGCTTGCTTTCACCTGGGAACAATGTGCGCTGTTGTATTTCTTTGCCCAGTTATTAGAGGTTTGAGCTGGAATATCAGAGGTCATGTTCCAGTTTCCAGAGTCTGAAACACACCTCTAGGCCATACACAGAATTAGGAACAAGCCTGTGATATTCCCAGAACAGTGAGCTCCTCAAGCCATGAGGTTTGGAGGAAAACACTCTTCCAGAAATACGCAACGGTTTCAAAGGGGGTTGTCAGTGAGCCCCTTGAACACACCTCAGTGGCAACTACCTTCGAGGAGCTTCTTCCACGCTGCTTGTTAGCGGGGATTCATGGACAGTGCTACCGCCTGCAGGGCGGCAAGACCGATCCAAAACACACAGTTTAACATCATTACATTTTTCAATGTAATTAAGGGTCACGTCACTCAGGGTAAGTATAGAAACACCCACTGCCTGAACTCACTCACCACTTTCATTTGGTCTTGACTATGGTCAAGAACAGCCTAAACAGGGCCAGAAGACTTCCACTGGTTCAGCACAGGATGTGGTTCTCCTAGAAGCATCACGGCAGGATACTTGACACCACCCTCAAAAACTTAGGAATGGCAAAACGCCATTTCAAACACAACTTCTTCTCTACCAGCCCATAACAGAGGACCAACATGAGAGAGCCTGAACTTGGATCTCCACACCCTCGGGTTCCCAACAGTGGCCACTGCACCCCACCGGAACACCCTCAGGTCTGAGTCCTTTCACTTTTCGTTCCCACAGACATCTTCATTCTGTGCAAGTGGGTCCTATTCTGAACAAACCCCAAATCTGGCAAGTTGAAGCTCTCTGGACAGCGTACAAAGCCAATACCTCAAACTGAGGCAATGAAGGTCCATGCAACTTCTTTTCCAGGAAGACAACAGTTTAAGGAAGTAGCTGCTCAGAAAGAGCTATCAGCTACCTGACATCTCAGAGGAGCCTCAGACAAGTTTGTTCTTGAAGCTGCTTTATAACGGTAGAAAAGATCATTGACCCGTTCTCCTGCAGGTGTTCAACCTCTGGCGATGCATTTCCAGATCCAAACCTGTTTGAGGCACCAGGGTAAACTCTTCAGTTTCTGTATTAGTAGGAGATGGCCTTTTCCAGTCCGTAACAGAGAAAACCAGTAAAAAGATCATCCACATGTCAGAAGTTTATTGCAGCAACCTAAGAAACGGAACCACCTCGGTGTCAACACCCTGATCAAACACACACAATAGTACAAAGAACAGCACTTTTCTAACAGAAGGATAACGCACGTGCCTCACAGACAGTCAAACCGCCCCCAGCTTATCTTCAGGTAATTCAGGGGATTCAGCACCTCAGAAAACTGACCCTGTGAAACTCAAAAGCCCACTCAGAAAGAGTCAAGGACTACACACAAAGTTCGTCAATGTCTGGAAGCCCTAATGAATGAGACTGCTCAGGCTAAACCCAGACACAGTGCTCATGCTTGGCTTAAGTTAAGCCGCCATGCTCCATAGTTCCCTGCACGACCTCTGCATCTTTCAAAGCTGCAGAGCAAACATGAGCATCAGAACATAACTGTAGTCACCAGCTACTGTAGCAGCATGAAACACTACCTTCCCTGAACACGAAGACAGGCAAGAACCGAGAGATGCTCCTGCTGCTTCGCAGCCCTAACAACTGCAAATCGTCTTGTTCACCGAGTGCAGCTGGGGCCGTGGATCAGCAGAAGCCCCAATTCTGCAGAGCAGTCAAGCAGCAGGACCTGAGCAGACACCAAAAGGCACCCAGCACCACCAGGTAAGGTGAAAGGCTGGCGGCAGCAGCAGCCGACCAGACACACTGATCGTTACTGTTCCACGCTGTATGAGTCCATCTCCAACAGGGAAGCAGCCTCTAAGAACCAGTATCAAGGCACACACATCAGTAAGGTCAGTTACAAAGGTGACTCAAGCTGCTCTACCCCACGATGCCCGAAGAGCGACTGGAGCCATTCCCACACTTACCGTTGGTACATATTCCGACGGGAATTTATTTGTTGTGTAAGAAATTAAGAGACAGGTTTTACCAACAGCACCATCGCCCACAACTACACACTTGATCGTCTGCATAGCTGGTCTACTGGAGTACCAACTCCAATGATAACCTGGAAGAGAAGAGAGAGAGAGAGAGAGACATGTATTTAGACATTTCTCATTCTCACTAGGTCGCGGTACATGTCACTGGAGAGCTTCCACTGGAGCCCAAACCACTTAACGGCACGTTTGGGATCCAAAACAGCAGCTGGCAGATCCATTCCCCCCATCACACACCCAATAGGAAGCCGCTCATTTTCACAAGGGCAAATACCTCCTCCCTACAGCGAGACCCCTCCCACTGCAGCTGAGGGCTATTTGGCCTGGCCCCTGTCCTACTGTGCCAGGAAGGACTGGGCAAACTCAGTTTCTAACATACAGAGCGATTCCTGCCCAGTCACCTAGAGGCGGGCAAAAAAGGTCTTTTGGTTTTTTGAGGCTGTGTCAGATGCACAGAAGCACCCATTAGATGCACAGAAAGTGTAAGCTTGGGTCTTAATAGCTGCTCAGTAACACACCAGCCTCCCCCAAGTTCTTCCCTCCGGAGCGCACTTCGGTGAAGAAAGCTCCTACTGCTGTGTTTCCTGCTGAGCTCTGAAGCTTCGTGGGATAAAAATAAGCAGGTACAGACAGAAATAAATGTGATTAATTCCTCCTTTCCTCCCCTTTTTAAGGCCTAAATACAGTTCTACAATCTTTTGGTTAGAAGTTTTCCCTAATGCATTCCTTTACCCCACCGGCAGTGCTGAGCTCCTCAGCGGGGCAGGCGGCTCCTCTCCGGATGTGACCAAGTCCCGGCGCACCCAGCCACTTCAGCTCTGTCCCAGCACAGGTTTTAGCACAAGAACTGCATGGGTATTTGCCATCAGCATCTCCTCTAAACCTTAGTGAGCTAGCTCCAGTGCCACACATTGCTACCCTTTGTTAACACACTACTTTAATTAGAAGAGTTCCAGGCCTCTGGCCATTCACGCACAGAGGTGTGAAATCCTGATCCCAGCAAGCCCAGGGGCAAAGTTCCCACTGACTTTCCACATTTCCGTATTATTGGAATTACTTTTATTTACAGCAACAAAGACTTTCAGAGTAACCCCCTGCCTGGGTGCGAGGGGAGAGGACAAGACACCCACTGCAGCACCCGTACCCTCGCAGAGGGGACAGTGCTTTAGCCTGACACAGGCATCGCCACAGCTCTTGCTTTTGGATGATTGACTCAAACTCTTAACTGCTCCCTCCTGGACTGGGCACTTCCTGGGGATTTCACTTCTCGCAGTGACCTGGAAGAAGTACAGAGCAGTTCCAGGTTTGAGTGTTCTGGTTGTAGCGAGCACCACGATTTGATGCTGCACATCACACTTGCAAGGAAAGGTAAGTGCTGGTGACTCAAACCTCACACCACCAGATTTTCTTCAGCTGCTCTGTGGATGCTCAAAGGTTCAGAGCCTGATACCTTGATAATGAACATCCTCAAAGTTCCCACTAACAGCACGTGTAGGGGAATAGTGGTCACTACCTTTCCCATAAGCCATGGAGAGATCCCCATGCAGTGAAATTCAGGGAATGGCAGCAGAGACTCTTACTCAGAGCAGGACACCAGCATCTGGTACATGACACACTCACACCACTACCTGCACATACAGAGATGAAGGATTTGCGCAGGCGTTATCACCAGTCCTCTGACTGGTGCCATATCTCAGTATCAAATTAACTGAACCTGTTGGTTTATGCAGATCTGCTCCACACAGGATGACCAGCAGCGGGCACAGCGAAGCTGTATCATTAATGCTACAAAAAGCTCAGAAACCTGTCCCTGAAGCAAACACGTTTACCCAGAAGGACAAAGGAATTGTTTCCATTGCAAAAGACATCTTCTGCCTTCAGGTCAGCTCAGCTGTTTATCTCTCAGCAGTATCAGTCAATATTGTCTCAACTGTGAGGACACTCCCATCGTTCTGCCTTGTCACACTGGGGGCACTGATCAGAAAGCCACATTTTAGAATTAAAAAACACTCACCAGAAACAACACACGCAAGGGAATAGAGCAGCTCAGTCCAAATTCAGACAGGTTTCACACTCAAAACAAAGGTGGAAAGGGATGACTCACTTGATAAGTACATTTTAAAAGAAAAACACATCAGCATAGTTGGCTAACCACCCCCAGCCGAGTGCACTCCAACTAAACCCAGTCTACGTTACCAGCATGTCCCACCAGCTTCCCAGCCTCATGCAGGCCGTCTGCTCTGGGCTTTACCCAGACCCAGCCGCTCAGCCGCACGCACAGGCAGAGCCTTTGTGAGTTCCTTCCAGAGGCAGCACACACAGTACAAAACCAGGTTTCCTAGCCACTTTTTCCAGTTTCAGCTGGAATTCACTCAGGGCATCGCAGTTCCCGTGGTCCTCGACCCCTCCAAGCACTGTCACAAGAGGACGAGCCCATCCAACTCCAGGTTCTGCACAGCCACCCCTTCAGAGACACCTACGTGCCCTTCCACCCTCCCCTCCCCAGCAAGCACCCCCTCCTCCTCCTCCGGTCTGTATTCCTCTCCTCCCTGCCAGCTCTACCTCCTCTTCCACCCTCTTACCCCAATTATATCTATTTCCTTGTTTACCCATAATTTGCAGGTTACAGCTCTGCTGAAAGACAGCCTTTCCAGAACGCAGAAACACACCCGAGGGAAAACCAGACTCTGCAGCTCTTCCTCCGCTCACTGCAGCGCCCCAAACCACAAATCTTAAATTTCGGTGTATGCCCTTGCACAAGAAAAGCTCACATACGCCTTACAGAAGGATGTGTTTAAAATCTACTACTCCAGTTTGTGCTCAAGCAACAACACGGAGCCACGGTACCTGAAGCCACCCCATCAGATCACACGTGGGTACTGCGAACCGCCGCTCTTCCTGTACTGGGACCCAGCCAAGTCCCCGCATGGGCTCTGGGTGAGGAGCTGCTGCGCTGTGGTACGGGCTTGGGTCAGAGGGTCCAGATGGGCCAAAGCACAAGCTGTGCTACACACCTGGCAGGCCGATCGCACCGTTCCTCCAGTCAGTGCTGACCTGCAGTGAACCATCAGCTTTATCTACACAATGACTCTGGCACAGGCGAGACCACCAGCAGGTCAGTGCAAGAGCAGTTCCTACACAAGCACTGCTCACTGTCACCCTGACCCTCCAGTTCACTCCCAAAGGGCTGGCGTGGTCCCCAGCACCGATTCAGAGGGGTACCTCCCTCCGCTGGGGGGTGGGTGAGAGGCAAAGGATCTCGCCTCACCTCCTCCTACCAGCCCAGCCCACCCTTTCAGCCTTCTGGCAGCACCCAGTGCCAGGATCGCCAGGGGCATAAAGCACAGCCTGAACCACAGGACAGGGACCTGGAAAAGCCTGAGAGGGGTGTCGGTTGATTGGGTTTTGTTTCTTTCTTAAGGAAGAAATCAACAAAATTGACCATGAAAACCACTGAACTGCACACACACCCCTCCCCGCCCCCGAAGTTCTCTATGTACTAAGTGACCACCACGTCTCTCACACTCTCTCACACAGTGGTTTAATTGGGCCCATCAGGTTTAACTGGGCACACCTTTAAAGGACCAAAGTGCATTTGAGCACGTCTTTACCTAAATGAATTCCCTCACTTTTTTTTTTTTAATGGATATATAACTTCACCTTTAAGCTGAAATAAGACAGCCTAAGCCTTAAAGAGATTGAGAGACTTAAGCATAGGCCTCCAAAGTCTTACCAGTGGGAACGTGGAGTTGCTGGATAAGTTGTTTTACGTGGATTAGTAGGTTTTCTAGATTAGCTGGATGAGCTACTTTAAGTTTTCCACTTCTAAGAGGTCCCCAGAACACAGCTGAAAACAAGCTCACCTTCAGGGAGCCTGGATTCACCATCCTGGGACCTGCTCTTCATAGGAAAAGCTTTAAAGACACGTCACCAACTTGTGGTTTGAAAGACATTTAGTCCAGTATGAGACAGGACTAGAGAGTAACTCATGCCCGGAGTGAAACACCAAGGGAGGGAGAAACAACAGAGTTAAGACGTTTGGGTTTGTTCCCCTCTGAAGCAGCCCAGTAAAAGCCAGTCTACACCGCAGCCCACAGCAGGACTAGAAAACACTCCGAGTCGTTTTGAATGTCTGAGAGAATTGAAATAGACAGGAGAGCGCTGAAGTCATCCCAGTCTGAGTGCAGCGAGTGGATTTTGAGCCATGCAATGGGGAGCCAAGCCCAGCGAGAAGAGCTGATAAAGACCGGGGAAGCAATGCAAGTCAAGAGGCCTTAGTTCGGTTCCACAAGATTTAAGGACTCACTTTGAAAAAGACTGAACTCTTTTTTTTTTTTCCAAGCTCCTTTGTATTCCACTCATAAAAACTCCAGTGCTCCAGTAAAGTACACGATAACTGATCACGCTTCTAGTATTTGTTGGATTTTAACCTGTCCAGCATACAACCGCACCTGCAGGATTTCACACAACTCTGCGGTATTCCGGAGCACCCTGGACATCGCGGTTACAAAGCCTGGTGAACCTGTGGAGCCCGCACATGCCCACCTGACGGACACTGGCTTTAAAGCTCAGTTACACTTTAATTAAATGTCTGCATTCAGGCTTAACCCCCAAAAGCAGCTGGAGATGCGAGTGCTGCGGGGACTGTCACTGCCGTCTCCAGTGGGATGCTGGTCATCCTCCCCGGGGCAAAGGACAACCTGGAGCCACGCGCTTACCCCACAGGCCTGTGTGTGCACCGAAGGACACTGACAGATGACAAAAGGCTGGAGGAACCCCTGGTACCTGCAGCAGGCTCCCACTGCACGCGCACAGGTTGCAAGATGAGTTGTCCCCAATGCACCCCAACCCCCAGGGCCAGGACCCCGCCGGTGCAGGGGCCTTTTCCCATTGCCACACAAGATGCTGTTACTGTGGGGAGCTCCTTCCTTTTGAAAGCCACCCGTAACACAGAGTGGGAGCAGGAACCGCTGGCTGTGAGGGATTCAGGGCAACGTTGTGGGTCTCAGCACGCCGCCAGTGCTCCCTCCTAATTCAAGAGGTACGAACCTGCACGCTCCTGCCTTCACTCTTGCTGTACAGAGTAGGAACCACAAACCTTCAAGCTTAACATTCCGTTTATTTTTAAGCTCCTGCAGTCTGTTTTCAGGTTCAAACGTGTACATTCTCCCAGCCAAAGGAAACCAAGCTGTCAAATCTGTCTACACATCCTGCACCAGCTTCCTGTCACGCC
This sequence comes from Bucorvus abyssinicus, assembly GCA_009769605.1. Taxonomy (NCBI): domain Eukaryota; kingdom Metazoa; phylum Chordata; class Aves; order Bucerotiformes; family Bucorvidae; genus Bucorvus; species Bucorvus abyssinicus. The sequence goes on along the minus strand of CM020049.1, from coordinate 132,457 downwards.
TCGGCAGCACCACGGCTTCCTCTTTCAGGCAGGACTGAAACTGCTGCCATTTCATCACAGGTACCGGCCGAACGCAGCTGGCTGCGAGGCACCAAGAACCATTTCATGATGCTCTTTAGTGCACACCATTAACTCACGAGGCAAAGCTTAAACAGCCCGTCACAGCTTCCAGATCCCATTTGCGAGCCTGCTCCACACCGCAAAAAAACAAAGAGCCATTTCTGAAAACTAAGAATGAGACTATTTTTTTATTTCCCCAAACAAAGCAGAACAGGTTATTCATCTGACTCCTGTGGGGTCAAAGCACTCCAGAGTCCACAGAAAAAGCAGCAATATTCACAGGGTTTTGCTCGTGATCTATGTTAACCACTTCTATCCTTCCATGCCCCTTCCATTTCGTATCTCATAAACCCCACTTTTCTAAATAAAGTATTTGTTTATACTTGATAATTTGTTCTTTGATTAATCACACCCATTTCAAGGCACCCTCACCCCACCATTTCAAGGTCCTCGCCCTCTGCCACCTCCTCTATCCCTACTACAAACTAACTTCCCTATTTTGGTGTCCCCAAATCAGGGACACCAAAGGGAAATAATCAGCTACTGCGATCCCAGCAATAGTGTTTCCCCACCGGAGACACCCACCAGCATGATATGGAGAAGGTACCGGCTCCATGCTGGTACCACGAATCTCACCACAAAGATCACTGCACGCAATGCCCCGGTTCTCTGCAAAGATCACAAACCACTAACGGAAAGACCGCACAAGCTCAGCAGTCAGCCGGAGGGTTCAAAGACCTCGGACCTCTTGGTATACTGACGGTGTCGCAGAGCTGTGATGCAAAGCACCAGCAGAAGCCGCTCTCTGATTAAGAGCTGAACTTTGCGGAGAAAGATGAACTGGCACAGAAAGCCACCTTTTTCATGGAGATCTCACCCCGGAACAGAACAGTTATGCCACTTCTAAGCCAGTAACGTGGTAAATGAAATTTAAAAGATCACGCTCTAAACGACCTGGTGCCCAAGATCACCTGCCTGTGACAGCTCAGACTGCTGCAGGCCACAAGCTCGAGATATAAATGCGTTGGCTCCCAAAGGTTCCATGCTGAGCTTAAGGCCTGGGTACAACTTCTTAAAAAGAGCTTAAAAAGGCTGTTAAAGGACAAACTGGCACAGGAGCTGCACTCCCTCAGAACAGGCAAATCAAGAAGTCCAAGACAAAACCTGCAAAAAGCAGAAGAGATGGACTGAAGAAACAATCCTATCACATCAGTTCAGGATCTTGAAAAAAATACCTTTTTTGAGCGTTTTTTTTAACTGCCACTGTCAAGTCAGACAATCCTTTAAAACCTCTCTCAGAATTTGCACAAGGAAAACAGTCTCCTCAAAACAGCATCACTTCTTGCTGTCCGTGGACAGTGTCTAATTAGGAGACACGCAGCCAGAAAAGCTCAGTGGTGCTACAAGTTGGTGTCCAGACAGACACCAGTGCTCAGGTAAAGACCCCCACCTGCAGCCGGTGGGTCTCCATCTGCAGCCAGAGAGACTCACGGCAGCAGGGCACAGCGGTGGGCTCTGTCCCTCGAGTCTGCCCAGGCCCACAGCCACAACCTGGTGCTGGATGCAGGAATGGGAAACGTTGAGGCAGCCCATGAAGGAGCTGCACGAAGAGACACAGGTTCCCCATCACCATCACTGAGGTGGCTGGACCGGCACCACCACAGACCAAACTGAGCTCTCAGGCTGATGTTGTGGACACCCACAGAATTTCCCATCATTACGGAATTCTCTCTTTGAGATAAAGTTTGTGTCTGGGGTCTTGGAGCATCCCTACATCTGCCACTCAACAGAGCTTGTGTATCCCAACCCCTCTGAGGTCTTGAAGCCCCCGTTCCTGGGCAAGTGACTATGAATTACCAAGGGAGAAATGGGAGATCTCTTCTCAAAATGGAACTGTCTGAGATCAGCTGGTATTTTCTACATTTAATGCAACTTTCCTTTTTTAATTATGAAAGAACCGACAGCCACTTTGCACATCTTTGTAAAGGCTCCTCAAAACAAAGGGGTAAAACAGAGATAAACACAGGGTAGGAAGTGAAGACAGCCGGGGGGAATTTTAGAAGCCTGAACTTACGCAGCCAGCAGTACCGTAATGCATTTCAAGTTCTGTAACTTCAAAAGAAGGGGAAAACCACGTCATCCCATTTTAGTGCTAAGCTCAGAACAAGCAAGCTGCCCATGCAGCCTGCTCGGATAGAGGGTGTGACTCAGCGGGCCACAGCAGTTACACCGTGGTGCAGCCGTGCCCACACCTGCCTCAGCACCGGCACTGCCGACCCATCCCACTGCTGGGCTCAGAACAACTGCCTTGACTTTATCATGAGCTCAAGAGAAGAAAGCAAAAATGACAACTTCTCTGTTAGCGCTCTGGTTACGGTTCCACTGTCAAAACCAGCCGCCAACACTGGGAAAAGCTGCCCCAGATTAAACTCTGGGAAGTACGCGGGCTCCCAGCAAGTCCTTTTCCGTCAAAGGCAGTTTAAACTCACATTACTCTTCACTTTCCTACTCTACAGGAAGCTGGTTTACTCTACCACATAGCAAAATCCCGTCCAATATTTTAATACCACACTTAAAACCTACCTTTATTAGCTTACTTTCCTACTGTTAATATTTAAAAGCACGAGCTATCCCTATTCTCCTACTCACACATCACAGCGCACCCCAGCCTCTCCCTAAACCCACTGCCAGCTACCCACAACAGCAGTAAAACAGGCACTGGCAGAAGTTCCTCTATTTGGAGGCGCAGTTTTGCATCACGAGAAACCCCCCTGGGTGCACAGATCACAGATCACCCCTCATCCTCACTATGCCCAGGGAATGCACATCACGGGTGTTCCACGTGTAGCAACGGACTGTCCGAGGGCTAAAGAGAGGAAGATTGGTTAAAAAACATGACAAAAGCCACTTCTCCCAGCCACTGAGCTACCCTGGAGCTCCTATTCCAACGAACGCAGGAGCTGGAAACTCCCCAACACCAGGACTGAGGTGGGAGGTGTTGCCCTCCACTCACCCAGAGGGAGGAACCAGAGCCCTGGCACAGCAGGGGACAAGCCACCCGCAGCACCGCGACCAGGAGCCCCGTGGGCAACTGGCAGCTTCTCAGCGGTAAGTAAATGCAGAAGACACTCAAGAAGAAGTAACAGCCCCCAGTCCAGGACATGGAAGAGGATCCTTCTGAGAGGAACTTAAGCTCAGAACACTTCACAAGCACTCAAAAAAAAAAAAAAAAATCTCTGAACTGGAGCGAACTGCTCAAGTGCACCAGGGTGAACCACAACCAGAGCACACCCGCTGCCAAATCTGAGCGCAGCACCAGCCCTCCCACTGCTGCAGTGAGCTGTTTACCAACCACAGCCGGCCCAGCGCAACCAGCCACACCAGTTTGCAAAGCAGCAGATCCTTCTTGCCTTTCATCAAAGCTGCAGCAGCATTATCGTCATTTCCGCCCCCCCCCCCCGAAACACTCGTCACTAGCCAAAACCCCAGCACAGCATCCCAGCTGCGCAGTTGAAAGCAGCTTCTTACCAACCCAGACAATTCTGGCAGCGTCAGCTACGGCTGCGGGTCTGGCACCACAGCGACCCTCTCCCGTGGCACAGCCTGTCTGCGGGCCGCGCCTGGCCCCGCTCCACCGCGCAGGTTCAGTTTTGCTCTCACACTGTGTTCGCTTGGTAAAAACCTTCACCCAGCTACAGTTTGGTCTACGCTTAGAAAAGACACACCAGTAGGACGCGGTCTGGGCCCGGGCACAGAAGCCCGGGTTCCACTGAGCTGGTACCTGCACACCCCCTCCAGACAGAAGGCTCAAGGAAGCCCCATGTTACTGTTTTAATAATGGTTTGGGGTTGTTTTTTCCCAACTCTCTTACCAGGAATCACACACGACATGCAGAAGTAACTGGGTGAATAAGCAACGCAAGAGCTTAAAATAGAACAACAGGGTTTAAAAGCTTTTGCAAAACTAACTCTTTGTTTTCTCTTTATCAAGCGTCACTTGTGTAGAAGAAAAGTCGATACATCAAGAAAAGGAGAGCTGCTCCACTGAGGAGGGAACGGGCCAAACCATGTTTTGAAGTGTTAAAACTCTCTGGAACAGAAGCGTCACCATCTGAAACTCCAAGGGAGGACAATAAAGGTTAATTACACGACAACGACATTGAAACTTTGCTGCTTCTACTCCCTGTTCTAAGTTTACTGCACACCCAGGGCTGGGTGAATAAACCCGGTTCTTCCACCCAAGACCAATTTAAAGGATCCACCACCAGACGCAGGGAATACCTTCTCTTAGTGCCATTTCTGGTGCTTCTCTCAGGCCATCCTAACGGTGCAGCAGGGGCTGCCGGGGCAGCTGCCCACTGTGAAGGGATGGCTGGACACACTCCGGAGGGCAACTCTGTGCCAGGCTTTAGCCCTAGGAGATGCTCTGGTGAAAGTTCCTGGGGTAATCCTATCGGTGGACACCCTTCGCTAGGATGGGGTACGCTGTTCTAAACAGAGCTTGAAAGAAGCCACTCGATTAAATGACAATATGCTGCAGAAGTGTAAAAATACTTTACATTTCTTTAAAAACTCAGCATAAAAGCTTATCTAGTCAATAATTTTGTTTTATTTGTCATACATAAAAATATATAAAAATAGGGGGGGTTCACCTGCAAGAGGAGCCAAGGCAGAAGTCTACAATACACTAAGTGCTTAAAGAGAGCTTCTCGCGATCTGAAGCGCCAGAAACCAGCTGCACTGCCAATGAATGTGACAGCACCTTCATCTGCTGCAAAAAAAAAAAGATGTTCTTTCCTCGGGAACTGAACCTCAAGAGCCAGGATGACAACACACCCCCCCCCAGTTCCTCCTCACAGGCCAGTATTTAGGCACTCGGGTCACTGAAATTGTCCTATTGAGCCTAAGGCTGGCCAAAAAGGCAAGCAGAGGAAACAGGGGGCTAGGACACGGCCCCAACAGGAGACTGGTACAAGCTGGGAGCACTCCCAGCAGCGCCGAACAGCCTCCCCACACCTCAGTTGCAGTGATGCGGACTCAATTGCGGTTCGCATTCTCTGGAGCCAGCAGGAGGGCTGGGACCCAGCACCTCAACATGCTGTGTTAACTTCGAAGCGCGGAGGGTGAGAGATAGCTGTCGAAAAGGTTTTAATCAAGCTGTCCGGCTGTCTACGCTCACAAGACTTGGAAATTTATTTTACACTACAGCTGCATTGTAACCAGAAGGAACTTTTAGGCGAGGATTAGCGCTCGGCCTCACGTTGCCCTTCCCGTCGGCCTTTCCCGCGCTCTACAGGAAAGCGAGAGAAGCGCCATCACCCACTCACGAGGAAAACCCCGCCAAGTTTCAGATGGGCTCCATCTCTATTTACTATTATTCTTGCAGCAGCAGATGTGCAGTTTTCATCTGAGATACTCCAGACACTGCTGGACTTCCAGAGTGTTTCTATTAAGTAGTAAAAACATCAGAAACTTCCCATCAGCTTCAGGCAAACACCCCTCCCCAGAGCAGAGCGTATAATGCATAAGGGCATCCGTTGCAGGTCCTGAATAACCAAGTTCAAAGTATGCAAATCCCATGACTAAAATTTCTGCCTAGAACATGTTACCAAACTACAAACATGTTTTATCTTGCATCGCAGCAGTTTTTATTCCAAGACTTAAAAGTCCTTTGCCTCGCTGTTACTCAAGCATACACCAAGTGAACAGTTCATACAAAGTCACTTTGGCAGTTGGCAATGTACTGATTCGAACCTGATGTGCATCCACACGACCTGCTTCAAACACACACTTGCCTGTGCTGCCTCCCCCATAACCCTGCGTTCACAAGAAGGAATGGTTTGCAGAGCAGAACAAGAGATTTTCCACGTACAGCTGAATACAAAGGCTTTCTATCTAAAGGTGGTTTTGCGTAAGACCCTGTCGCTAACTGAACGGGAGAAGCTTTAAGTGCTTTACCGAGTTATTCCAATTAGCAACACAATGAGCTTGATCCAGGGTTTAAATACTCTTCCAAAAAAAGAAAAGAAAGGGACCTTTGGAGCACTGCGATGTCGCACTTTTACAGCCAGCCAGCACCTCCTTTCCTAGCAGAACCACAGATGAACACGAGAGACAAAGGCACTCACAGATGGCCAGACCAAACCACCTCCGACCACCCGGTTGTCATCTAACATGGCCTCCCCGCAGAGGCCTTGTCTTACCCAGGCCTTTGTCAAAGGAGGGAGGCAAAGCCACTCCGGCTCCACTGCCCACAGAGAGGGCAACTGCAGTTCTGACCATTTTGCAATTCTTCGTTAGGCGCAGGTTTCACAACGCCGGCTGTTGTGTTGACAGCTACTGCGACATCCGAGTGTCTCCCGCTGCTGCCGCCAGCTGCCGGTTCTTGCCGACTTATAAAACTCCGGAAAAAAACCATACTGAATTCCAGGTATCTACAACAAACCTTTAAAACTCAGCTGGGCGACGTGCTGCTGCAGTATGTACATCTCGATGAGATTTCAAAAAAGAAAGAGAACCACACATCAACCCCAACCCTCGAGGCACCGGCTCCTTCCATGGCCAAAACCAGGGACATCGCTGCCCCCCGTAATGCCCTGCGGGGCACCAGCCACCTCGCACCTGGGGAGGCAAAGCCACGAAGCGCCTCCCCACTCCTCCTGGGGCAGGAACCGGCTTTCTGAAGGGCCTACAGCTTAAGCCAAGCCTTTCACAGTGCCCGCACCCCCGGTGCGGCTCACACCGACTGTGGTGCCCGGCGTTCCCCGCCTGGAAGAGGCCAGAGAGCCCAGCCTCAGCCCCCTCTGCACAGGCCGACCCTCGGGGTTTCTCTCCACGGCCTCCTGCGCAGCCAAGGGCAGGGCAGTCCCGGCAGGGAGCCAGGCCCGGGCCCCCGCCATGGCCGATGCACCGGGAGCTCTTCCTGCCGCCGCTCCCCAGCGCCAAGGGTCCGGCCCCCGCCCGCCGCGCCAGGAAGCGGGGGAGGGGAAGAGGAGGAGGCGGCGGCCCGCCACCGCCGCCCCCCGGCAGACCGGCCCCGCAAAGGCCGAACGGCCCTGCGCAGGCACCGGGCGGCTCGGCGCCGGCCCGCACCCCCCTCCCGCCTCCCCGCGGCCCTGAGAAGGGCCCCCCCCCCCTCCAACCGGCGGCCGCCCGGGAAGGCCCCGCACACGCACACCGCGGGCCCGGGAGGGCGGCTCCCGCACGGCGGCGGCACCGGCCGGCGGTGTCGCGCCGGATGAGGGGGAGAGGGGGCAGAGTGTCCGCCGCGGGGGTCGCGGCGGGGCGGGACGCGTCCCGGCACGGCCGCTCACCTCCGAGTCTCCGCCGGGCGTTGGCAGCTCGCTGCGGGGTCTCCTCGGCTCCAGGCACAGGGGCGCGCCGCTCTGACGTCACCACGCAGCGGACGGCGGGCGGGGCGGCGGACGACCGGGGCGGGGCGGCGGACGGCAGGGGGCGCTGCTGGGCCGGCACCGCCCCGCCGCGCCCCTCCCTCGGGGGCCCGAGCGGCCCCGTCCGGCCCGGGGCCGAGCAGGCCGCGCCCTGCAGGCACCCGGGACCCCCCAACTCTGCCGCTGCAGCGCTATCCCGCGAGCCGCGGGATCCTCCCCTGCACACCCGGGCGTGCTCCCAGGGGTGCCGGAGCGCACGGAGAGCGCAGAGTCTCCCCAGCGCGGGGCACCGTCACCCCTGTGTCAGCAGTCCCCAATTCCCTCCTTTTTTCCTTCCATTTTTAATTTTTTTCCCCCTCCTGGGGCTGAAGTAGAAATCCAAGAGGCCAAAGAGACGCCGCTGGGGCTGGGGGAGGACCCCCGTGCGGTGGAGGCTCACGGCGGGGTGTAACCAAACCCCCCCAAAGCCCCCAATACAATAGAAATGACCCTTCTGGAAGAGGAGCACAGGAGGAAAACCTCTGGCTGCTGCCAGTTCGAGAAGCAGGAGCTGGTCTGGAGGAATCCCATTTCCCAGAGGCAGGGCCAAGTGAGGCAGCTTGGGGCTCGGGGAGCACCCGGCGGCATCGGCCCCTGCTCTATCTGCACCTCCAAAGAGGGAGCAAAACCCGCTCTGCCCTGGGTTCACCATGTCAGAAGCCCACCCCCCCGTCTCCTCTGGCACAAACCATCCATCCCTGGGGGGGTCAGAGTGAGCCCTCACCTACAGACCAGGGCGACGGGAAGGGAATAGTTTCAAAATGAATTTTCAAGATGAAACGGTAAATGGAAACAACGCCTTGCAGGAGACAGCCGGTTTTTCACCTTTTTACCTGGAAAATGTGTTATGTTCTGCAGCTGGAGCAGCAGCCGCAAGTCTCTGGTTCTGCCTTGTCTGCTCCTGACGTACCTGGCTGTTCCTCCAAGCAAAGCAGAGGGCACACGCTCGCCTAAATGAAAGGCTTGAAAAACACGTAGGAGCGAGACACAGCCCACACCTCATCTGCGGACAACCTCTGCCTTCAGGCACCGCGTCCCGCTGGCTCTGCCGTCAACAGCTGGGTAAAGCTGAGGTGGGATCGCGAACCTGGAGGGACTCGAGGAGCCCTCCCCTCATCACCATCCCCTGGACTCTCCAGAAGCTCATCCGCACTGCAAGTGTTGCCGGAGGCTCCAGCTCATCTTTGTGCCACCAGCTCCATCCTCGCTCATTTTCCACAGGACGGGCTGCTCGGCTCCGCGGCAGCACCTTCTGGTATTTCTGACATGGCCTCAGCTCTTTGGGTTTAATTAGATCAAAAACCAGCCAAGATGGCAACACCAGGTGGGATGTTTTGGGGGAACGGTTCCCACTTTCCAGCACCACCTGTGGGACCATTTGGCAGCTGCATCCCCGCTCCTGCAGCGCAGAGGGCACCAAGCCCACCATCTCCAGGTCTTGCTCTTAGTACCTTCTGTGTATTTTCACACAAAGCTACAGCCAGTTTTGCTCTTTTGGGGCAAATCCAAGAAGACGACTTTGCCAGCGCCTAGAGGAACTGCAGGACACTAGGAGTTACGGGGTACGGAGGGTCAGGGCGGTCTGCTGGAGATGCAGGAAAGCGCGTGTGAAATCCCACCAAAGGCCAGCGTGTCATCCCAGGCTACGGAGGGCTGTGACCATCACCCCGATCCCCTCACACGTGTCACCATACAGGTTTTAATGATGGGAAACATAGGTAAATCTGGGGCAGGAATCTCCTCTTCCCAGAGGAGCATAAATCAACTCCTGTGAAGTCCCTGATGTTGCTGTAATTAGCACTGTGGCAGTAATTAACTTTCTCCCTTCCACGTTAAGATTTAATAACATGCAGTAAAATATGACCCGGGGCAATGAAACAAGCAGGGAAAAACCATCAAATTAGACACTTGTGACTCGATAAGGAATTAATTATACCCTGATCTAATAATAAAACTAATAACACACTACTTTTAATCTGCCCTGGTGCTCCAAGTGAGGGAGCATGAGCTGGGAAAAGGCACTTGAAAAGTCCCGCAGTGACTCTGGGGACCAGGTTTCTGCCAAGCAGGGGCTCAGCCACGCTGGGGTGGTGCTGAGCTGCTGCATCTGGCAGAGCTGGGAGAAGAAAATCGAGGACAAAAACATTGCTGGGCTGCTGGGAAGCTCTCTCAAACCTCCCATCCCTCTACGCTCCCAGCAGGGACCAGCTCTTCCCACGGGAATTGGTGCTGCCAGCAGCCACGAGCGTCTCTCAAGGTGACTCCCAGGGTGTGCCGGGGTATGGGGACGAGAAGAGACCAGAAGCTGGAGAGGAGGCTCTGCCCTGCCGAAGGGGGAATAAAATTCAGCGATGGCAAGTCCCAGTGATGGTGCTGGTCCCCAAGGGTCTCCTGAGCTGCAAAGGGTTCCTGCCTCCTGACCGAAAGCAGATACCAAGATGGAGAGGCATGAGATAAGGGTGACCTGGGAGAACATGGTGCTGCTGCAGCAGCCTCTGGTGGTGCACCCAAACCCCTCCCAGGTGCTGGTGAGGGCCAGGAGGAGCAGGGTGCTCTGGGGACTTGGTGCAAGACCAGCAAATTAATGCTAGAAAAGAGAACAAGGAAGTTTAGAGGAGCTAACGAGATTATTTTGAGAGCATCTGCATGAACCCGATCCAAGCCTGGCGCACAGACTTAGCCCTGAATTGTGTCAGGCATCACCCAGCAGAGCTGAAGGCAGTGGTGTCTTCCTCGGCAGTGGGTGAGGAGAGATGGGACAACACCTGGGAGGGTCACTAGGCACTGAGTGACTGGCTGGAACAAGCAAGCCCCAGGAAGGTGAACAACTGCTGCACCCAAGCCATGCCGTGGAGTTCCACCACCACCTTGAAAACCACAAATGTAGGTGAAGGTGGTGCTTCTTGGCGGAGCCCAACTGCAAGTGGTTGGGCTCCACCAAGAAGAACAACCTCCACCCTTGGTGGGCCCAGACCCCAGAGTCACATTCCACTTCCACAAACAGTTCCCAACCCTCCCACGTCACCAGTGGCAGAGGAGGAGGCCAAGGCCAGTGCGCACATGCAATGCCTTGAGCGGCACGTGAGGTCGCTACCTTGTCGTCTTGGGGAAGTGAACAAGTCATGGGAGGATCTGACCAGATCTGATGTTACATGCTGGGATCCAACCTGGACGTCTTCTTCTCCACCAGAGACCAACACACTCTGGTCACAAGAGACCTTTCTGCACAGGATTTCCACCGCTCCTCCCAGGCCACCAAGCTTCTCAAATACGGACATTTTAATCACAGAATCATTTGGTTGGAAGAGACCTTTGGGATCATCGAGTGCAACTCGCCACCTGCCGCAGGGTGAGGTACACCAGAGCCAGGCAGGCAGGACATATTTTACAGCGTTATCACATCTGCCCCAAGCATTTTTGCCCCGAGCCTTCCCGGATCTGACTCCATCTGATATACCTGCCTCTCGCTGCAGCTTGGGAGAAGGCAAAGGAATAAATTACTCAACTCATAGAAAATCCAGTGAGGCAGAACGCAGGATGAGTCCCGTCAAAGCACAGAGCAAGTACTGGCAGCAGCAGCATTTTTGTGTCGTGGTCTCTTTCCGTCCCCGCCTTTGGCAGCGTGCGGGTGCTGCGTGTCCTCACACAGGGACCCTGCTCGGGGGGGTCCCGTATGGTCATGGGTGTCCCTTGGTCAGGCCCTGGAAGCTGGGCTCCGTAGAGGGGGGAAGTGCTGCCTGCCGGCTCAGCAGCTTGTCCAGGGTCTTCATTTCAGCATCTCGTCTCTCGATGTCCTCAAACGGAATCCAGGACATGTCGTGCTGGAGCTTGTAGGCACCGAGAAATTCGTGGGGACTGGTCCCCCATTCCTGGAGGAGAAAGAAGAGCTTCACATGGCTGCTGGGTCTCCCTTGCAGCTGGGCTGGGCTGTCCCTCAGCCCAACCTCTGCCCACCCTGGATTGCCCTACCACCTTCAAAGCAGTCCCAGCTACGTGACCATCCCATTTACTAACCTAAAAACAGGCTCGATGACCTTGAGTCTAAGAAAGGTTGAGCTCCAGTGCTGCAGACACAGTGGCGTGGGGATACAAGATCTCCCTGACCTGCACAGAACTCCACTACGTGCTCAGTGCTTTGCTCTGAAGTCACCTGGCGCGTAAGAAAACAGGTGGCCTGGAAGGAGGATACCCCCAAGACCACCCCTACGAAGCTGAAGACAAACACACTCCCTGGGCTGCAGCCCCTGAGGAGACCGTCCTGCCAGCCAGCCACACCGGCCAGGGATGGCCCAGGGCACCTCTGCAGTTCTTTACTTCCAGAGAAAGAACTGCAGGGACCAAAAGGCAGAATTCGGCACCCAAGACCCAAGTCTTGCCCACCAAGAGCTGAAAGAACTTCAGAATACAGCTCTTACACCAGCAGTGTAACTCAGAGCGAGGTCAAACGCCACCTGAGCAGGGGCCAACAAATGCCCCCACCAAACTGGTGCTTTTGTCTCAGGTCCAGAAGTGCCCAAGCACCAGAAATGGTTTTTTTTCCCCCTCCCTGCTTACTCAGGGGCTGAAACCACCCACCTTAGGAGACAGGATGGAGAAGTATCGCTGGCCACTCTCCCGCCTGTACATGTAGTACATGTTTCCTGGCTTCTTCACGAGGTTGCAGGCTACATGGTGCAGATCAGCATCTCTGTTAGCTTCATCCAAGACCTAAATAACCAAATTTAACATTTCCACACTTGAAATAAAATGACAACATGCTCTTGCCCCTCAGCCAGAGCCCAAGATACGTCGTTTCACACGCCACCTGCGAGGCCTTGTCCTTCCCAGTGCATGTCTGGCTTCACACAGCACATCTTCACTTGCCCCAAGAAGGAGATGCTTTCCAAAGAGAGAAAGTTTTCTCCAAGTTTCCTCTGTCAGATAGAGATCAGAGCTCCTGCACTCCTCCATAGAGCTGCAGATACTCCAAGCATCAAGGCCCTCTTCACCACAGGCCCAGGTTCAACTCTGTGCCTGACCCCACCATGTGCTGGACTCGTTCCTTGTCCCTGTACACAGCTGCCAGACCCTGGAGACTTCCCTGCTGCAGTCCCCGAGGGACGGGACAGCAAACAAAGGGGAATTCATCTCCCCAGCTCCAGCAGCTGCTTGCTCCACAGCTCCAGCTCCACCAGTTAACGAGGATATGACGTAGTGGCCGTGATGGCAGCAGGCCAGTCACAGTGACTGGCAGATCCTTCCCCACTCAGGGTCTGAGGTTTCACCCCCAAGGGTGAAGTCTGAATTGAAGAGGACAGCCAAGCCCTGCTGGGCCTGCTGCCAGGGCCACCTGCTCCAGCAAAGGAGCTGGGACAAACTGGAAAGCCAAGCCCACCATCAGGTAACAGCTCATCTCTCCCAGGGGCTCAGATCCAGCCAGAGCCACATCGTCACCCCACTGCACCGAGTCCTCCTGGGAGCACAGCGCAGATGCTACGGCAACAGGCGTCATCTGTTCCCAGACCAGAGTCCCATCTCCCGAGCTGCCTCTGGCTGAAGGCCTTAACAAAACTCCTCCCTGATGCGTGGACAACTCGGGGGAAGCACCAAACCCAACCCTCCCCCATCCCCAGCTGATAACCAGACAACAAACGCTCCTCCCTGTCCTACTGAACCCCCTCTACTCGGCCCCTGGCCGTGACGCACACCCATCCCGAGCGCCTGGCCGCTGGGGTGGACACTGATCTCCCTCTCCTCACAGGCACAAGGCTCCACAGCCATGTCCTCACCTTCCGGGCCTGCTCCTGCAAGTGCCGGATCTGCTCAGCGATCACAGTCAGTTTATTGCAGGCGTTCGCTCGGACAAAGTTGTCGGCCTGCAAGGAAGAACGAGGTTTGGTCAGGGCGGGGAAGAGCCGTGGCCCTTCGGCCCCGGTCGTGCTGGGTACGGGCTGCTCGGGGCCTCCCACAGGGCCCTGCTGCTGTGGGGCAGCTGTGGAGCCCCAGGCAGTGGGGTGACAGCCATGGAGCAGGGACCAGGCACTGGGAGCTGCCTGGACACGCTGGGTGGCAGTGGAAGGGAGCAATAGGACATACTGGAAGGCACTGGGGTGGACCAAGGTAATGGGATGCACTGGGAGGAGGCAGTAGGACTTGCAGGGAAGCATTTAGGTGGACCAAGCAGCTCTGGGAGAAGTCCTGGACTACAAGGTATTACTGCAAGGCAGTAGGATGTACTAGGAAGCACTGGGGGGATAGTAGAACATACTGGGAGGAACTGGGGTGGACTGGAAAGGACAGTAGGACTTACCAGGAGGAACTGGGGTGGACTGAGAGGCACAGAAATGGACTGGGAGTCACTGAAAGGGCAATAGGACCTCTCAGGAGGGGCTGGGATTGACTGGGAGTGACAGTGGTAGGACATATCTGGTCACACTGGCATGGACTAAAGGCAGTGGGACATACTGGGAGGCAGTATGGCACACTGGGACAGACTGGGAGCTTAGTGGGATGTTCTGGGAGTCGCTGGGGGGCAGCAAGACACAGCGGGAGGTGCAATGGGAGGTACTGGAGGCATAAACGGAGTGGCCCACTGGGGAGCACGAGAAGGTACTGGGGCATACTGGGAGGGAACAGTGGGATATGGCGGGACGGGCCGCAGACCACACCGGGAGGCCGCCGGGGACACTGGAGAGCAGCGGGACGTGCTGGGAGGCACCAGGGTCATCGCCGCCTGAGGAGGCCCCTAGAGACGGCCAGGAAGGCGCGGGACACCGGGCAAACTCGCGGCCCCAGCCTCCGCCGTCCCGCCGCCGGAGCCCGGCCCTCACCTGCTGCACCTGCCGGGCCAGGGCCACCAGGTCCGCGGGGTCCCCGACGCGGGCGGCGCGGCCTGCGCTGCCCTCCACCAGAACTAGGCCCGCGCCGCTACCGAGCTCCGCACCGCCCTCCGCCGCCATCACCGGCCCGCCTAGCCTCGCCCCTTCCGCCCCGCGGGGCGGAACTTCCGCCCCGCGGCGCGTCAGCGGGCGCTGATTGGTGGGAGGGCGGGGCGGGGCGGGGCGGGGCGGGGCGGGGCGGGGCGGGGCGGGGCGGAGCAGAGCAGAGCAGAGCAGAGCAGAGTAGAGTAGAGTGGGCGCGGCGCGGAGTGGAGCCCTCCGGTGGCCGGTTCAGGGGCGGCTCGTCCGCGGGCGCGGCCCTGGGGCTCGGCCATGGTGATGCCCGCGCTGCTGCTGCCGCTCCTGCCGCTCCTGCCGCCGCTGCTCGGACTGATGGCGCGGGCGGCGACTCCACCGGAGCGGGAGTCAGGACCGGGATCGGGGTCGGTAGCGGGCGACCTCCCTCTACCGGAGCAGCCCCCGGACGCTCTGTTCGCCGCCGGCGCCGAGGCGTACTCTCGGGGCGACTGGCCGGCCGTGGTGCTGCAGATGGAGCGGGCGCTGCGGGCCCGGGCGGCCGTGCGCTCCCGGTTAGTGCGGTGCCGCCTGCGCTGTGCCAACGCCTCGGCCGGAGCGGCGGAGCAGACCGAGCTCCAGCCCGAGCCGGTGCTCCGCGACCTGCTCTTCTTCCGCGGGCTGCTGCGCCGCGCCGCCTGCCTGCGGAGCTGCGGGCCCCCCGCGCCCTCCCGGTACCGGCTGGGCGACGAGCTGGACCGGGAGTTCAGCAAGCGCAGCCCCTACAACTACCTCCAGGTCGCCTATTTCAAGGTACGGGACGGGCGGCAGGAGCAGGGGGAGTCCGCGGGCGGCGACACTGGCAGCGACCCCGGGAAGGGAAGGAGAGTGTCCCGGTGCGGGAGGATGCGGGATGCCCGCAGCGATCCCGGGACCGGAGGGATGGTGGTGGGATGGGACAGAGAAAACCGGGCGCGGGGTCCCGGAGCGGGGAGAGAGTTGTCCCGGGACCTGGGAGGGGTCCAGCTGCCCGCCCCAGCGGGGTGACGGGTGTCGGACGGCGGCCCCCGGCCCTGCCCGTCCCTCCCCTGCCCCCCCCGCAGTGCCACGTCGGAGCTCGCTGGAGCCGCCCCTTGTCACCGCCTCCATTCCGGCTGCGGGACCCCCTAGGTCACCGCGATGCCCCGGGAACCGGGTCCCCTCCGCACCCCGGGGGGGTCCGTGCCGCGGGGCAGGCGCTGTCTCACCCCCCCTACCCCATCCCATCCCACCCAGATGAACCGTCCGGCACAGGCGGCAGCGGCAGCGCACACCTTCTTTGTGGCCAACCCCGGGCACCAGGAGATGAGGCAGAACCTGGAGTACTACCAGGCTATGGCAGGCGTCCACGAGGATGACTTCACCGACCTGGAGGCCAAACCCCACCTGGTGAGACCCCCCTGCCTTGGGCACCCCCTCCCAAAACACCCCTCTGCTGCTGGACCTGGGGGAGTCACGCCACGGCTGTTGGCCTGGCAAGCTCATAAGATGCCACCTTGGTGCTGGAGGGCCATCCCATGAGGACAGGGCTCCCCAGCTGCTTCACTGGGCCCCCTCCCCATCGTTTCTCATCCCTCTGCAGAGCGAGTTTCGGCTGGGCGTCCGGTTTTACACAGAGGAGCAGCCGGCTGCCGCCATCCTGCACCTGGAGAAGGCCCTGGAGGAGTATTTTGTGGCAGACGCTGAGTGCCGCGCGCTCTGCGAAGGACCCTACGACTACGAGGGCTACAACTACTTGGAGTACAACGCGGACCTTTTCCAGGCCATCACAGGTGGGGGCTGTGCATGCTGCATCCCACCTCGAGAACTGGGGACAGTCCTGGGGGGTGGTGGGTCCCCAAAGACCTGGGGCGTGGTGGGTCCCCAAAGAGGGCAACCTCCACCCTAGGTTTCACTAGGAAGAGCGTGTCCAGTAAGTGGCAGGAGGTGTTTGCCCACAATCAGCACTGGGGGTGATGTCCAGGAATCCCCTGAATTCCAGAGGGATATAGAAAAAGAGGAGAGGGGCCAGTAGAGGGTCACCAGGACACAAGGGTGGCAGGCTGAGGATGGCCGCTCTGTGTCCAGAGAGCGGCACAGCCCCACCACCAAGCACACAGAGGAAACCCACCATCCCCGAGCTGACAACAGCCCCACTGCGAGCAGCGGGTTGGAGTGGGGACCCCTCAAGTTCCTGTCCACCAGCCCTTGGGTGACCACCAGCAGTGACACAGGGTTTTTCTCCACCAGATCACTACATGCAGGTGCTGAGCTGCAAGCAGGGCTGTGTTACGGAGCTGGCCTCCCAGCCCGGCCGGGAGAAGCCTTTGGAGGATTTCCTGCCCTCACACTTCAACTACCTGCAGTTTGCCTACTACAACAGTAAGCAGCTCGTTGCCCCATCCCCCTTGGGTCATCAGTACTGGACATCGTGCTCTGCAGCGGCCGTTCTTCATGGGCAGAAATCATGGACTCACAGAATGGGTTGGGTTGGGAAGGGACCTTCAAAGATCATCTAGTCCAGCCCAAGATGTTCAAGAGACATCTAGTCCAGCCCAAGGGACATCTTGCACTGGAACAGGTTGCTCAGAGCCTCATCCAAACTGACCTGGATTGCTTCCAGTGACGGGACATCCACAACTTCTCTGTGTAACCTGTGCCAGTGTCTCACCACGCTCATCACAGAAAATTTCCTCCTCATGGCCAACCCAAACCCCACCTCTCTCGGTTTAAAGCCGCTGCCCCTTCCCCTGTCACTACAAGCCTTCATAAAAAGTTGTCTCCATCTTCATTATAGCCCCCCTTTATATATGGAAAGGCTGCAAGAAGGTCTCCCTGGAGCTTTCACATCTCTAGGCTCAACAACCCCAACTCTCCCAGCCTTTCTTCACAGAGGTGTCCCATCCCTCTGACCATTTTTGTGGCCTCCTCTGGACCCACGGACTTAAACAGGTCCGTGTACTTGTGCTGTGGACCCCAGAGCTGGACACAGTGTTCCAGGTGGGATCCCATGAGAGTGGAGCAGAGAGGGGGACCATCTATCCCTTCCTGGACCTGCTGGCCACACTTCTTGTGATGCAGCCCAGGATACTCTTGGCTTTCTGTGCTGTGAGTGCACGTTTCTCTTTGCAGATGGGAATTACGAAAAAGCCATTGAATGCACCAAAACCTATTTGCTCTTCTTCCCAACCGATGAGGTGATGAACCAGAATTTGGCCTATTACACCGCTGTCCTGGGGGAAAACCTGGCAGGACCCATCCAACCCCGTGAGGTGAGTGACTGGCTGGCTGGGATGAGCCATTCGAGACATCTCCCCTCCTTGGGAACCTTTGCAGAGGTTCTGGGGTCTGCCCTGGATGGGTTTGCTCAGGTCCAGCCACCCTTTGTGGGCAAGGTGGAGAGGAATGGAGGGATGCAAGATGCAGCAAACCGGAAAATAGCCAGGAGACTGCAAACCATCACTGGCAAAGTATCTTTGGGCAAGTGAAGGCTTGACAGCTGGCACAAATGGACCAGGTCTTGTGGGAGAGGTTTGCGAGAGGTGCCAGACTGACTTTTTAGGAGGATCTGAGCCCACCTCTGCTACTGACTTCTACAACTGAAGTCAAATTGCTTAAAAAGGAGAGGATTTGGCTTCAAAGTAGCTGGATCCTTGTGCTTGGGTGCTGCCTGGGAGGTGGTAGGCAGGGATGGAGGTCTCTGCCCAACCTCAGCTGGAGCAGGGAAGGGAATCCGCTTCTAGAGAGATGCGGGAGGGACACGCATGTGCCTCTGTGTCCCTCATCCTTTTCCCAGGGCTCATCCACACGGGACAGGGAAGTTCACGCAGGATGGGGAAAGCCACTTGCTTCCCAGCTGCCAGAGAGACCAGGAAATCAGGGCTGTGGGTCTAGAACAAGGACCGTGGGAGTGATGTAAAACCTGCGCCCTCCTGCCCTCACTCGGGGTCTTTCCAGAGCCCTCGTGCCGTGCCCTCACCCCATCCCTCTGCCCCTCGCCACAGGAGATCCAGGCATACCACCAGCGAAGCCTGATGGAGAAGGAGCTGCTCTTCTTCAGTTACGACGTCTTTGGCATTCCCTTTGTGGACCCGGTGAGTGGTGCTGGACCAGGGTGGATGTGGTGGCCAGAAGAGGAGGGGACGAGGGGTCTGCATCCCAGCCAGGTCCTCGTCCAGCTCCTAATATTGTTCTTCTGTTCTGCAGGACACATGGACACCCAAAGAGGTGATACCGAAAAGGCTGCAAGAGAAACAAAAGTGAGTGCTCTCCCAAGCTGATGGCCAAGCCTACTCCATGAGGGGACTGATGGGACGTGCCCTCGTTCCGCCATGGGGTCTGGGCCAAAGGCCATGGCCATGGAGCTGCTGCCAGGGAGTTGGTTTTTTATGTTGGGGCTGGGAGATGCTGCTAGAGGGCAGAACTTTGCTCCCCACTGGCCCTTGGGGTGATAGGTGGGTTGTTCCAAGCAGCTCAGGGTGAGGGGTGCATTGAGATGACTCTCTCCAGCCTTGGGCTTTGTCACTGGACCCTGGAGACAACTTGTCCTGCCCTTGTCCTGGTGCCCCTTGTTCCTGACATGGGGACAGTGGGGCAGCGGAACTGATGGCTGCCACATGCCCAGGGTGGAGCGGGAGACAGCAGCACGCATCTCGGAGGAGATTGGCAACCTCATGAAGGAGATCGAGACGCTGGTGGAGGAGAAGGCCAAGGAGTCTGCTGATATGAGCAAGTTCATCCGAGAAGGTGCAGAGGGCCGGGAGGGGAGGTGGGATGGGAACCTCCATGTCCTTGCTGCCAGTTCACGGTCCCTGCACGTGGGTGGTGGTAGGAGCAGGTGGCTGGGCCGCAGCTTACCCCAGCACTGTACCCCAGGGCTCGTGGCACCCATCCCTATGTCCTCCTGATCCTGTTTGTGCCACAGGCGGTCCCTTGGTGTATGAAGGAGCCAGTGTAACCATGAACTCCAAGGCCCTGAACGGCTCCCAGCGTGTCGTGGTGGACGGAGTCCTTTCTGCCGAGGAGTGCCGGGAGCTGCAGAGACTCACCAATGTGAGCACAAGGACAGGAGAAGTGGGCAGGGATGGGGCAGAGGATGCTGAAGGGTCCCATCCTGAGGTTTCAGGAGTCAGACCAGTAACCAGTTGGGTTTTGCAGGCAGCTGCCTCAGCCGGGGATGGCTACCGTGGGAAGACATCTCCTCATAGCCCCAGCGAGACCTTCTATGGCGTGACTGTCCTCAAGGCCCTCAAGGTTAGGGTGGCTGTGGGGAGATGTGGAGACAAGGTGGGGGGGTTTGAAGGCAGGCAACTGCCTGTGCTTGCCCAACCCGGCTGGGGCTGAGCCTGTGTCCTGTCCGTCCCCCACAGCTGGGCCAGGAGGGCAAGGTGCCCCTGCAAAGCGCCTACCTCTACTACAACGTGACAGAGAAGGTGCGGCACATGATGGAGTCCTACTTCCGCCTGGAGGTCCCACTCCACTTCTCCTACTCCCACCTGGTGTGCCGCACAGCCATCGATGGTGAGCACGGCCTCGGAGGAGCACAACCCGAGGAGAAGGAAGTCTCCTGCAGCCTCTTGTCCTGTCTGGGTCCCCTCCAACAGCTGGGGTAGTCTGGTCTTGGACCTTTGCTTGGAGACCTCCTTCCTGCTCCTTCACCTGCTCCTTTTCCCACAAGGGAGGTGTGGGGAGCTGGTCCCTAAGTCTGGTTTGGGAAGATGAGAGCCCTGTTGGTTGCCTCCAGTGGGGCAGGTGGCTTCATGCTGAACTGGATTTCAGCACCCAGAGGCATTTGGGATTGGGTGCTGGGAGAGGCTGTGTCTGGAGGGCCATGGAGATGCCATGAGACAAGTCAACGGAGGCTTGTGCCACCCGAATGGCCTCTCATGGTCCACACTCCACCGAGTAGAAGGGCTTTAGGCTACAGGTGACTTTCTTGTCACCTCCAAGCATGTAACTTTTGGGGACAGACCCTGGTCCTGCAGGGACCAAAGGGGTCCTGACAGCCAAGTCTCATTCCACCCTAGAGAAGCAAGAAGGCCGGAATGACAACAGTCACGAGGTGCACGTGGACAACTGCATCCTCAACGCAGAAGCCCTGGTGTGTGTGAAGGAACCTCCAGCCTACACCTTCCGGGATTACAGGTATTGGTGGTGTCTGTCAGCCAGAGCTTCCCCACCTGAGTGCACCAGGGCCTGGTGGCACCTGGACATCGGGGAGCAGGGTGGGAGGACAACCCAAACTGGGCTCTCCTGCCTCTGGCTCTTGCTGTGCTGTTGGGGGAGCTCCAGACTCACCTGCTTGCTGAAGCTGCAGTGATGGTTGTCACCTCCACTCATCCTCATCTTCCTTTAGTGCCATCCTCTACCTCAATGAGGACTTTGAAGGAGGAGCTTTCTACTTCACCGAGCTGGATGCCAAGACCGAGACCGTAAGTAGCTCAGCTCCTTGCGGAACCATGTGCAGCACCAAACCCAGCTCCTGCCTGCTGGCCCCCTCCCCTGAGCCACCGCCAGGCGTGAAGCCGGGTCGGGGGAACTGGGTTCATCCTAACCAGGGTCTCCCATCCGTCGCAGGCAGAGGTTCGGCCACAGTGCGGTCGTGCCGTGGGCTTCTCCTCCGGCTCGGAGAACCCCCACGGGGTGAAAGCCGTGACCAAGGGCCAACGCTGTGCCATCGCCCTCTGGTTCACCCTGGACCCTCGACACAGCGAGCGGGTAAGCTCCCTCCCTGGCAGCGGTGGGTTTTTTGCAGGGGACAATGGCCATGCTTATCCCCTGGGGTCCACCCCACAGGAGCGCGTGCAGGCGGATGACCTGGTGAAGATGCTTTTCAGCACAGAAGAGGGGGATTTGCTGCGCGAGATGGAGCAGGAGCCACCAGCTGCCATCACAGTGGGGAAGGACGAGCTGTGACATCCCGCAGGAACCAGGAGGTCCCTGCCAAGACCGGTGACACCAGTGTTGCGGCTTCGGGCTGCTCAGCCATGGGGCTGCCAGATGGGATCCCCCTCTGCCCCCAACCGAGGTGGGCTGGGGAATTGGGGGATGCCCTGCACCCCCCCCCCCCGGCAGCATCCAGCATCCCCCCTGCGGAGCTCCCTGGGGGCATCTTGGAGACTCTGGGGGTGCTATGTGGGGGATGCTCTTAAGGGCGAGGACCCGCTGCCACAGTAGCAGACACGTGCCTTTCCGCTCGACTGAACTCGCGGCTATTTAAGTGCTTTCTGCAGAAAATGGGCGAATAAAGGGTTTTTTTCTAAGATGTCGCTCGCTGAGTGGGGGGGCTGGAGGCTGCTGTCCCCCCCTCCCCTTCCCTGGATCCAGTGACGATGCATCTGCCCCTCCTTGCAAACAGGGGTTGGCAGCCCTGCGACCCCAGGGAGGCAGTTTGGGGGGGAGAAGTGGGACATGTTGAGGGGCAACCCCTCCACAAGCCCCACAGCATCCCCTGGCCCCCACAGCTGTAGCGTGGGAACGGACCCGTGACTTTGGGCAGGAGGCAACCGTCCCGTCCTTGAACAAGAAGGACATTGAGCATGTGGCACCCCGGAACAGGGCATCAGATTGTTCCTGCTCCTGCCCAGCCCCAGCCATTTCCATAACCATCCGGGGAATGCGAGTCCTGCCCCACGCGGAGCCGTGCACCCCCACGGTATTTGGGGAGGGTGGAGGGCGGGTCCCGTGGGGCATCGGGGTGGGACAGAGGGGTCCTGGGGGACGGTTTCTGTGGGACGGATGGATGGTCCTGCTGGTAGTTGCCCACCATGCCGGTGTCCGACCCCGGCGGGCTGAGCGCGTGAGCAGACTGCTGATGAGGCCGGGGCAGTTAACGATTGCCAGGTCCTGGGGCTGCCACTTGCCTGGTGTCACCGGGGCGGTGGCCCGTGTCCCGCCCCCCCCCCCGCCCCGAACGCCTTGTGTCCTCCTCCTGCGGGAGGGACTCCGCAGTCAATGGCAGCTCTTGTTGAGGCCACGGTGGTGTGCCTGGAGGTCGGGCCTGGCAGCGTGGGGGGCACAACCCCCTGCCCTGCTCCCATGCCGAATTCCTGGAGCCACCCACAGAGGCTCTGCTGGAAGTGGGGTTCCTGGCCCCGGGCAGGGGTGCAGGGGGTCATAGCTGGGGTGGGGGCTGACCTCTCCCAGTGCCACCTCCTCGCCTCCCTCGGGGACCCCCATTTTCTCCATCTCCCCCCACTTGAGGGTATTCCTCTCCCCCAAGACCCCCGTCTACCCCCTAGGACCCAACTCCCCTCCATACCCCAACTCTTCCACCCAGACCCAATTCTCCCCGCCAAGGACTCCAATGTCCCCGACCACCACCCCAAATCACCCCCCTCAGACCCCAAATCTCCCCTTGACCAGTACCCAAATCTCCTCCCGCCCTACACTAAATCTTCCCCCACCAAGTCCCAAATCACCCCCAGGACCCACTTCTCCCCCCACCCAAATCTCCCCCCACCCCACCCCAAATCTGCCCCTCCCGGACCCCGCAGCCCCTCCAGAGCACACACACCACCCCCCCGTCCCCACCCCCAATCCCCCCAGGGGCATGTCCGAGGGGGCGTGGCCTGGAGGGGCGTGGCCGGGCGTGGCGGTGGGCGTGGCGCGGCGACGGGGCAGCGCGGCGCGGCGCGGCGGGCCCCGGGGCGACGGCGATGGGCGGCGGGGCGCGGGAGCTGGCCGGGTACCTGGCGGCGCTGGGCGGGTGGGTGGCGGCGCTGGCGGCGGCCGCGCTGCCGCAGTGGCGGCAGAGCTCGTACGCGGGGGACGCCATTATCACGGCCGTGGGGCTGCACGAGGGGCTGTGGATGAGCTGCGCCGCGCAGAGCACCGGGCAGGTCCAGTGCCGCCTCCACGACTCGCTGCTCTCCCTCGACGGTGGGTACGGGCGGGGGGGCGGGTACCGGGGCCCCGCTTCCTTCCGTGGGACAGAGCGCCCCCGGCCCCGACGGCGGTCTGAGCTCCTCGACGTGACTGAGCTGCCTCTGCCCGCTGCCGGGCTGAGCCCCTCGGTGGGTTCGACACCACTCCCCCCCTCCGTGGGGCTGAGCCCTTCGGTGGGTTTGACACACCCCCCCCGTGGGGCTGAGCCCCTCGGTGGGTTTGAGACCCCCTCCGTGGGGCTGAGCCCCTCGGTGGGTTTGACACCCCCCTCCCGACGGTCCGAGCCCCTCCTGTGGGTTTGATCCCCCCATATGGGTCCAAGCCCCTCTATGACTCTATGGGGACACCATAGCCAGGACCCCCGCCTTCACCCTGGGGCTGGCTCCAGGATTTCTGCACGGGAGCAGGGCAGGGGGTCGTGCCCGCCCGCGCTGCCAGGCCCAACCTCCGGGCACGCCACTGCAGCCTCAACAAGGGTTCGAACAATCCCCCCCTGGTCTGTACCCCCTGCACATCCGAGCGCTCCCGTGGTCCTGAGCTCCCCTGGCCCCTCCACGGGTCTGAGCCTTTCTCACACCTCCAGCCGTGGGTCTGAGCCCCTCTAATGCCCCTGAGCCCCCTCAAAAGGGTCTGATCCCCCTTTGCCCCTCCACTGATTCAAGCCACAGTGTGGGGCCAAGCCTCCAAGCCCCTCTTGGCCCCTGACTCACCCCAGGCTGGAGCCCCCCATGGGTTTGAGTCCCTTTGTGTGTCAGACCCGCCCAGCCCCCGCGGGTTTGAGCTTCAGGGTGGGCGTGAAGTTTAGGGACCACCCCATGGGGACATTGCAGTCCCCGGGGCTGTGCATCTGCCTTGTGGCATTTGGGGACTGTGGTGCTGCTGTGGGCAAGGTGTTTCCCAGCCTGGGGGATCAGGGCGAGGATGACTGTGACAGGGAGGAAGGTCAGGGAAGGCACTGGGAGCAGCGCCCTGAGTTGAGCTGAGGTGTCCCAGCAGCGCTGCGAGGAAGGAGTGACATGGGAGCCATGCAGCAAGGACAGCGTTAAGGACAGGTTGGTCCCCGGCGTGGGACGAGGTGACCTTGCTTTCGGAGACCGGCTGCGGCCGAAAGCACAAGCTGGTGAGCGGCTTTTCTTCCCCCCGCCTTGCAGTTCACATCCAGACCTCCCGGGCTCTCATGGTCATTTCGCTCCTCCTGGGCTTCTTCGGCATCATTGTGAGTGTGGTGGGCATGAAATGCACCAAGGTTGGCGAAGAGGATCCCGTCACCAAGAGCCGCATCGCTGTTGCTGGAGGCGTCCTCTTCATCCTCTCCGGTACGGCAGCTCCAGCCTGTCACCTCTCTGCTGCAGAGGATCTCAAACACCTTTCAGAAGCTGTTTGCTGGAGGAAGGGGAGAGGTTTGGTGCTGGGCTGGGTGTTGATGTTCAACGTTTGAGGTGGAGCTGACGTTGTCCCTGCTCATTGCAGGGGGGTTGGACGAGATGACCGTCAAATGTCCCTTCCAACCCAAACTGTCCTGTGGTTTGGTGTCCAGGTCTGTGCACGTTGGCCGCCGTCTCCTTGTACGCAACGCAGGTGACCTATGAGTTCTTCAGAGAGAGCACCATCCCCATCAACGCCAGGTAAGAGCCTGCCACGGGGATGCTCTTGATCTTGTGCCTGCGCTTCCCATAGCACCTTCCCTCGTGGGTTCGTAGGCGAACGCGCCGCACGGGGCGGGACCTCTGCCACCCACAGCTGCCACGGTGCAGATCTCCCTGATGTTAAGGCTTAGAGCGCTCAAGCAGAGTTTCAGCCCAAGGGAGGATTAAAGCACAGGGAGACCTGGCAGCTGGATCCGTCCGATGTCAGGGATGGGGATGGCCAGAGAGAAGAACAGCCACCACCTGCCTCGGTGTCACCCGTCGCCTCGTCAGGGCTTCGAGCAGCCTTGTGCCCATCTCCGTCTGCACCTCTGCCTTTCCTGCCCCCGCCCTGAGGCTGCCCTCTCTCTCTCGCGGCAGGTACGAGTTTGGCTCGGCTCTCTTCGTCGGCTGGGGGGCCGCCAGCCTCACCGTGCTGGGGGGCTCCCTCCTGTGCTGCTCCTGCCCCACCAAGGACCGCCGAGGACAGCAGTACTACCGGCAGTCGCAGCCTTCCACAGCCCGGGAGTACGTCTGACCACCAACCCTGCCCTCCTGCCGCCCGGCACCTCCCTCCCCTCCCCAAAACAGGCGAGACCCTGGCGCTCCCACCCCGCCTGGTCCCTGGATGCTCCATGAGCCCTTTCTCTGCCTCCTGCTTGTCTTGCAGCTTTCAGCGCTGTTTCCAGCGCCATCCTCTAAACTAGGGTGTTTGGGGGTCCCATGTCCATCATCGCCGGGACCTCCCAGCCGGGCAGGTTGGCAGCCCCCAGGGTGGCCGGGGCTGCAGGTGGGTGTCTGGACCCCATCTGTCTGCGAAGCAGCGCCAGCGACAGGGCGATGCCAGGCCCGCGGGGGCGGGCTGCTGCACAGAAGCGCTTTGTGCTGTAACCCCCCCAGCTACTTTGTCCCGTTTTCAGGAGCAAGTGGGGAGCGAAGCCGGCCCTTGGTTTGCCCGGGGGAGGCTGCCATCTGCCTCCATCGAGCCCACCCTGACGCGGGGCTCGAGCGTCCCCGCGCCCCACTTCCGTCAGGGGGATGCTTTTGGGGCACAACCATTCCCCTGCCTCAGTGCTACCCGAAAGCTACATTTTTATCATTATTATGAATTAAATTAAGTGTTTATTATTAATCCTCGACTGGAGCCCAGTTGCTGCCACTCCAGCTGAGCTCAAGCTGCCCCAGGCTCCATCCTTGCCAGGCGCAAGTCGGTGGCCTCGTCCAGCAGCAGCAGCAGCAGCAGCGATGGTGCTGGGCAAATCAAAGCGATCCCGGGGCTCGGAGCCGGGCGCCGGTCGGGGTCCGGTCCTGGCACCCAGCGCAGCGACTGGGGGCAGCGGCTGGCCAAGCCCCGCTGGGTCCAGGTGCCAGCAGGACCCCCCAAGCGGGCGGCGGATCCCTCGGAGGAGGCAGCTCCTTGTTCCCAGCTCAACGCCACTAACTGCCCGCCGTCCCCGTCCCTCCGTCTGTCCGTCTGTGTGTCTGCACTGTGCCAGCTGACCTGCGGAAAAACTCTGCAGATGATCCCAAGGGTTTGGTTACCTGGTTTTAATTATTGGTTTATTGGTTTTAATGGCAATTAGCTGAAGTAGCTGATTTTTTAACTTTTATTTTGCTCTGGTTTATTTTCTTTTCCTCTATTTTACTTCATTTTCCACCATTTTATTTTCTTTAGCTCTGTTTTATTTTCCTCTATTTCCTTTCATTTTACTCTATTTTCTTTTCCTCTATTTAACTTTTCTCTATTTAACTTTATTTTCCTCTGTTTTATTTTATTTTTCCCTATTTTACGTAATTTTATTTTATATTCCTCTCTTTTATTTCACTTGACTCTATTTTAATGTCTTTTCCCCTATTTTGGTTTATTTTACTCTGTTTTACCTCATTTTCCTCCACTGCTTTGGGTCCCGCTCCGTGCTGGAGGGGAGCCGTTGCGATTGCAGCCCGGGGGAGGTCGGTTTCTCCCTCTCCCTCGGCACTGACAGCCTCTTTCTCTCTTAAATCGCAGCCCCCCCGTAAAAGTGTCTCCCCCCGCCAGGGGTGAGCAGCGCCTGTAGCCGGTCTGCGCCCGCCAGGGTCCCCTCCAAACCCCCTCAAAGCTCCGGCAGTGAGGACTGGAGAGGAGACCCATGCTTTAAAAAGGAATAAATCAGGACAGAGGTTTTGTATCTCGACATCGTGTGGAGGGGAGGTTTTATTCTTCTCATCTAAAATTGATGAACATTCCTGGGGGCTGGGGGGGATTTTTTAAATGCCTTTTTTTGGCCGGTTGTTTGTACTAAAAGCAGTGACTCGGTGGTATTAAACTATTCCCCGGCGTGGGCATCGTTGTAAAACTGTCTCTTGGTTCTCCCCCGTCCCCGGGTGGCTCCTGGTCCAGCTCCCGCAGTGCGGGGCCGGCAGCAGCTTCTCCCTGGGAACCCGGGGAGCCCAGACAACAGGGCAGGGGCCGGTTCCTAGCATCTCTCCCCCCACCCAGCTCCTGAAGGTGGCATCACAGGATCCCAGAATCACCTGGCTGGAAGAGACCTTCGAGATCACCGAGTCCCCCCGTTCCCCCAGCACTGCCAGGTCCCCACTGACCCCTGTCCCTCAGCACCACCTCCACATGGCTGGGAAACCCCTCCAGGGATGGGGACTCCACCACCTCCCTGGGCAGCCTGTTCCAAGGCTTCACAACCCTCTCTGTAAAGAAGTTCTTCCTGATAGCTAAACCAGATCTCCCCTGGTGCAACTGGAGGCCGGTTCCTCTCATCCTGTCATTTGTTCCTGGGGAGAAGAGAACCCTAACCCCACCTTGCTCCAACCTTCTGTCAGGGAGTTGTCGAGAGCCAGAAGGTCTCCCCGGAGCCTCCTTTTCTCCAGGCTCAACCCCCCAGGTCCCTCAGCGCACTTGTACTCCAGACCCTGTTCCTGCTCCGTTGCCCTTCTCTGGACACGCTCCAGCCCCTCAATGTCCTTCTGGCAGTGAGGAGCCAAAACTGGACACGGTACTCCAGGTGTGACACGGTACTCAAGGACGTGGCCTCAGAAGTTCCATGAGTGGAGGTGTTGGCCCTGGAGATGCCCCGTGCTGAGGGGTTGCACCCACCCTCTCCTGCTGCAGCTGCCTTGCAGGGCTCTGCCCAAGGCTGGAATGCCACCAGCACCCTCGAAGCTGGGCTCTTCTGTTTCTCCCATGAATTCAGAGCTGGCTTGTCCCTCACTGGGCCCTTTGTTAATTCAAGCTGATCTTTGCTCTCCCTGCCAGGACCCCCTCCCCGAGGTGCTGTGCCTGGTTTTCCCTTGGGGGATGATGCTCTCCAGCCAGGTTCTCCCATGGCTGTTGTCCCCTCGCAGCATCCTTGTCCTGCCCATAGCATCCCCATCCTGCCCACAGCATCCTTGTCCTGCCGGCGGCACCTGCTTCTCAGACACGTCCCATCCCACCTCCAAACCACAGGGGTTGAGAACCCCAGGGGCCACCTGAGGGCTCCCTGGGGATGAACGCCTGGGCTGGAAGCACATCAAGGGGGGGGCGGTGACAAACCAGCCAAGCAGTGACAATGTGTTGGGGGGCCCGAGGGCCCCTGGCTGCCCCCCCGGACGATCCCTCCTGTCTTCGGCACGAGGCAGAGTGGGGTGAGGCATGGGAACGGGATGGGGGCTGGCTGCGGTCCGTGGGACCTGCAGGGTCAGACGTGGGTCCTTCTCCCATAACGCGCTGCTTCTGCCCAGTAAAACCGATGCGAGGAGCAGGGGTTTGGTTTGTGGTCACTCCTCTCGCTTGATCCAACCCCCCCTGAAATAATGATCATTTTCAGACGGGTGGAAATGAGGGAAAAGGGAGAACGCCCCCCGGGTGCCAAGAGCACAGCGAACCTCCCCAGAGTGCCAGGGCTCCGGATTTCCGCAGGGAAAGAAATAACATATTTTCTTAAAAAAAAATTAAAATAATTTTTATTTAAATTAATTTTAATTATTTTAATTATAATGGTGATCTTGTTAATTTTTATTAATTTTTATGAGTTTTCACGCATCGGCCTGTCCCTCCTGCATCTGCAGAGCCCTCTCCACTGCCACGCGATTGTCCCATCAAAGAAAACATCTTTTTTTCCGTCCAGCCACAGCCGTTTTCCCTTGCACGATGTGTGCCAAAACACGGAGATTTGGATCTCCTGTCAGCACCATTTCATACCACGTGGTTTCCACAAACCCAGTGGGACACGAGAACTGATTTTCACCTTCATTAACCAGGGAAATTATCTTAATTATTGAGCTCCTGATAGATCGGACCCTTCTGTGTCTTCTCCACCCCCCAAAAGGTGTCAGTTGAGAACCGACACGGCGGGTTAGTTTGATCTAGAAGAATCTCTTTAGATGAGCAAAAATAAAACTAAACCCGTTTTAAAGGTGTCGCCGGGGCTGCAGCTGCCGTTCTGTGTTGCCTGGGTCCGCACCAGGATTCCAGCCATCATGGATGTCCAAGTACCACGAATTCCTGAGGTGTAAATGCTGGAAAACGAAGGTTCACAAACCCTCCTGGACGTCTCCAGTGCTAATTCACTGCGACACACCAAAGCGTTGGACCCGCCTTGTGCCAAAGCCTCGGGAGAACAGGACAACCCAAAATAAAGCTGCAGCAAGCGCGCAGGCCAAGCACCTGGCTGCCTCTGCGGGGCTGGAGCTCGAGGATTTGCCCAGATCCTGGTGTGGTGCCAAGGTCCCCACAGCTCTGCGTTCAGAGGGAACAAGTAACCCCCAACAAAGCCAAAACACCCAAGTGCGTCTCTTCAACATAACCCATGAAATGGAAATCCATGGAAATGGTGACCAGCAGGTGGAGAGAGGGGGTCCTGCCCCTCCGCAGGAGCCCCCTGGTGGTGCTGGGTCCAGCTCGGGGCTCCTCAGCCCCGCAGAGACACGGAGCTGCTGGAGCAGGGCCACAGGGATGACCCAAGGGTGGGACTCCTCTGCTGGGAGGAGAGGGGAGAGAGCTGGCGGGGTTCAGCCTGGAGAGGAGAAGGCTGCGGGGAGATCTTAGTGCAGCCTGTCAGTGATTCAAGGCGGGGTCAGAACGCTGGGGAGGGCTGTTCAGCAGGGGCTCTTGGGACAGGACAAGGGGTGATGGGTTCAACTGGGAGAAGGAGATTCAGACCAGAGAGAAAGGAGAGATTGTTGGCACTGAGGGTGCTGAGACCCTGGCCCAGGTTGCCCCGAGAGGTGGGAGAAGCCCCATCCCTGGCACCATCCCAGGCCAGGTTGGACCTTGGGGCTCTGAGTGCCCTGCTCTGGTTGCAGATGTCCCTGCTCCCTGCAGGGGGTTGGACTGGAGGAGCTCTGAAGGTCCCTTCAACCCAAAGCGCTCCGTGATCCTGTGCTATAGGGATGTCCTCCAGGTCTCGCAGAGGAGGGCGTGTCGCTGCCTGAGAGCCACGGGGCACGGCTGATCGCGGGGTGCTCAGAGGCTCTGCGAGAGACAGGCAGAGAGAGCAAAAGCGATTTTTTTTTCCCCAAAGGGTGGAGGATGATGGAACAAACCTGACGTTTTAGGGCAGCTCCAAGTGCCCATCAGGCAGCTGAGGTACCACTTTGCAGTGCCTCACAAACCTCCTCGGGGGCTGACCCGTCCCCGGAGCTGAGCCAAAACCACCGCAGCCATTACCTTGTTTTTCACTAACAGGAAAGGAAAAAGAAAAAGAGTCTTAATTATTTGCCACAGGGTCTTAATGATCCTCCACACATCCAGGTTCTTTCTGCGGCCACCTCCACCCCTCCGACTCTCCTGCCCGCTCCTGGGGACCCAGCCTGCCTCAGGCCACTCACTCCCAGGCAGTCATTAAAAGGTCTAATTAAAAGTTTTGGGATGTTCGCCCAGAACACAGAGTCCTCACCTGGGGAGTGTTCCCAGCGGAGTCCCGCAGCTTTCCCCACGTGGTGGGTTCTGGGGAGGCTCCGTGTCAAACCTCTCACCATGGTAACCGCAGGGATGCCCGTCAGGCGCTGGAGCTCAAAGCCCATTTGACGCGCCTGGGAGGAACCTTAAATAGCCAGCACAGGCTCTGGCAGGTGTGGCGCTCCCCCGGCTCCATTGGGTGGGTCGGCGTCGACCCCCAGCAGTGCTTGAAAGCCTTCAAGAACCACGTCCCTGGCCCTGGTCATCGGCGACAAAGAGCTTCTGCCATCGTCCTGCCCCAGCAAGGATGAGCCCGTGGTGAAGGTAATGCTCCCCCCGAGCCCCTTTCCGCTGCTAACAGGGTTTAGAGCTGGTTTTCTCCAGGGTTCAGGGTTTTTTAATCTTCTTTTTTTTTTTCCTTGCTCATATAACTCAAATGGCTGAACAGATTTTCTTCAAAGGCTCCAAAACAGCCAGAGCCTAATGCAAAAAAAAACCAAGATCATGGAGCGTGAGCTCAGAAGGGAGCCTGGGAAATGAGGAGAGTGGTAAACCGGGCTCTAAGAGGGCGCCTGTTACTAGGACGCACCAACGGGGTGACGCCGGAGGACACGCTTAGAGCCAGGGTGAGCAGCAGCTCTGCTCTCAGCGACGTCCCAAGAGGGGATGTGGTGGGAGACGTTGCACACTGGGTGTGGGGACCACGAGGCTCCTTCCCGCCTCTGCCCCACAGAGAAGCCTGCGCCGTGCCAGCGTGGGCAGCATCAGGCTGAAGGTCGCAAACCCAGCAATGGTCCAGAGTGATCATCCCACACTAATTAACCCATGCAGCTCAGAGACCCATCTGGTGGTAGAACCCGACTGCCCAAAGGGCTGGCGCAGTGGTTGCAGCTTCAGGCACTAAAATATTCAGCACCTTGAGTTGCAATCCACAGCAGGATTCATGTCCAGGCTTTGGAGACAGAGTGTCCTCTGCTCCATACCCTGAGCAAAGTCCCTCCATCTCCAGCAGGGATGGAGAACAGCTGGTCCCATCCCTGCTGGCCATGAGAAGCCTTAGCAGCTCAAGGGCACCCAGCAGCCCTCAGCCACCTCTGCAATGGGAGATGCTTGCTTTGGGCTTGCCGCTGGAGATCAGGACACCTCCACGGGGCTCTTGCTTGTGCTCCAACCTGGATGTTTCAACACTGTGTTGCTTTTCTTGGAGAAAAAAAAAACCAACAAGAAAAGGCAGGTGAACTTCCCACCAAATCACACGGGTGCAGGGATGGAGACATCAAGAAAACCTCAGGGTATCAGGAGGCATGTGCTTCAGATCCCAGGTTTTGACAACAGTTGCTGTTTGGCAACGGTTTCCAGCAGCTCTTGGCTCCCAAAGGGCAGGCACTCATGGCTGGCCACTTCAGATGGTCTGTTTGGACCAGAGGAGATCTAGAGAGCAACCCCCTGTGGGTCCATCTCCACTGCAAAATGACTGCATCCCCGAAGGCCCTGTCCACAGCCCAGCCTGGTGGCCCAGCCTCAGCTCAAGGTATGGGACCACGCTGGCAGCACTGAGGACCAGGAACTGGGGCCCAGATGGCTCACAGGAATCCAGAGGAGAGCCTGGCACTTAGTCTTGTGTGGGTGAGGAGCCTGGGAAGTGGCCAGCGCAGAGGTGGCCGACGTCTCTGTGCCCTTGCAGGTAACCCCATGAGTGCAGCCTTGCAGATGACAGCGTTTGGTCTCGCTCTCCTTTCAACCCTCTTCCTGCTCCTTGCCACATGCACCGACTGCTGGATGGTGAACGCTGATGACAGCTTGGAGGTGAGCAGAGCAACCATCTCCAAAGGTAGCAGAGCAACCATGTTCTCCAGGTTTGCAGTTGGGAGGCAGGTAGGTGCCTTGACATCCGTGGGGTTGCATTGTGTCTCCATGGGCTCGAAAGGGGGACATGGTGGGACAAACACTGCTTTCTGCAGACCTTGGAGGGTTAGAGGATTAGAGATACGCTGGAGCAGGAGGAGGAGACCGAGAGCAAAGTATGGGTAGGGAGTCACTGGGACATGCCCAGCTGTGGTGGTGAAAGCCTGAAGATCTGCCTTGCTGGGCTGGGACATCCCTGGGGAGATG
Source organism: Bucorvus abyssinicus (assembly GCA_009769605.1). Classification (NCBI taxonomy): domain Eukaryota; kingdom Metazoa; phylum Chordata; class Aves; order Bucerotiformes; family Bucorvidae; genus Bucorvus; species Bucorvus abyssinicus. Next base: position 99,580 of record CM020049.1, on the reverse strand, counting down.
GGGGTGTTTGGGGGGCTTTTTGCTTGAGCGTTTTTCTCCTGCTTCCAGGTGAGTCACAAATGCCGGGGGCTTTGGAGGGAGTGTGTCACCAACATGCAGGACGGGGTCAGGACCTGTGACCAGTATGACTCCATTTTGGCTGACCATCCAGGTAAGCTGGCACGGCCTGGAGGCTTTTCTTCGGTGCACAGAGAGGTTTCCCTCTTGGCTTTTTGAGATGACGATCCTCATTGCAAAGGGCGGACCTTCCTCAGGCAGCAATGCAGGCCCAGGGCTGCTCTTGGCCTCCTGCCCCATCGGTGTGGCCTGGACAGCACCCCATGGGTCAGCCAGACCTGCCAGGAGGTCACCAAGCAGGAGAGAGGCCGTGAAGCTGTGCCACCACACAACAAGGGGGTTTTGGCACGTAGAGCCCAGGTGCAGCTCCTGCCCCCCATTGCATGGTGGGATTTGCAATACCATTGATGTTGCACAGGGATGAGGACCATTCCCACTGGCCACGGACTTGCATTCTCAGCCCAGGAGAGTCATATTGTGGTATGAAGACTTCTCCTGGCCTGCACAGGGCACATCAAGTCCTTATATAGGGTCATGACACGGGACAACAGATTTGGGCAGTGAAGAAGGGGACAAGAAGTCTGCATGGACTATGTGGGCCTTCTGTGATGCTCTGGGGAAAAAGCTTTGTGGGGAGAAGTCACCTGGCACACAGCTGGTGTGTCACCCATGGTGCCACCCATGCCAGGTCTCATATTTCTTACCAGTATGTTGACATCTGCAGTTCAAAGCACCAGCTACGCAAACTTGGAGGGAACAACAGTCTGGACAGCAGCATCTTCTGTCCAAGCTTGCGCAAGAAGGTCTTGAGTAGGTGACCACATCCTGGGTGCTGACTGGTGCTCCATAAGTGGTTTGGTTTCTAGAGCTGGTCTAATAACAGGTTTATTGAGTCCTGTTGCGAGGTTTCTGATGTGCCTGGTGAGCGCCTTGTCTATGGCCCATGTCAGGCATGGGGTTGGTGGGTCCCAATGTAGACATCTTCTATGGCCATGCCCACTGGTGAGCTGGGTGCCTGTAGCAGGGACACAGGCAGCAAACTGGAATGGGGAAACCAGTGTCTCTGACCATTCCCCAGTCCTCTTTCTGTTTTTTTTTCCCTTCCGGGCCCAGTGAAGATCGTGGTGACGCGGACCCTGCTGATCGCAGCAGACCTCCTGGCTGGCCTGGCTTTGACTATGTTGCTCCTTGGGCTCGACTGTATCAAGTTCCTCAAGGAAGATCCTCACATCAAACTGAAGATGTGCTACGGGGCCGGTGTCATCCTTGGTGTTGGGAGTGTGTGGCTGGGAGAGCTTGGGGGCAGATGGACGTCACGGGGACCAGGGGGGATGCTGGGAGCTGGGACACCCCCTCAGAGGGGTCTTGGGGAGCATAGTGGGGGTTGCATGGTTCTTAACCAATCCCATTCCTCCTAGGCATCCTGGGTCTGGTGGGCTCCGTGTGGTATGCAGTGGACGTCTACGTGGAGAGGGCCATGCTGGTGTCGCGCAATATATTCCTGGGAGTCCACTATGACTTCGGGTGGTCATGCTGGCTGGGCATGGCCGGCTCAACGGGATGCTTCGTGGCATCTGTCCTGCTGACCTGCTGCCTCTGTGCCTGTGCAGGTCAGTCTGCCCTGTCCCACCCCATCCCGCCTAAAGTAGCTTTTTGCCCTGCCGGGATGTGCGTGGGGTGAAGGACCAGCTCAGAAGGTGCAGCCACTTCTCACAGGGTCCAGCCAAATCAAGGGGGACCTCTTATGTCAGGCCTGTGCACCTTGGTGGGGGAGGCTGGGTCAGGCCAGGCGGGACTGGGCTGAGTGAGGACCCCTTAAAGGCATGGAGGGGGGCGCAGACATGCTCCATCCACATGTGGAGGACCTCGAGGTCCTGCTGAAGGTGTGTTGACATTTACCTAAAGCAGTGGCTGTGCTGGAGCTGTATCACTGTGACCAGCCAAAGCCTGAGCCAGTGGCCACAAGGATGTGCCGGTGGCAATCTGGCTGTCCCACCGTCAGGGATGTGGGGCAGGTGATGCCTCTCCAGACATCATCTCCAGCCCTTACGTCTGGTCCTGCTGGGTGGAGGTTGACCCCACAGTGCTGGTTGTCCGGGTTCATTCCTCCTGCCGTGTCCCCACGCTGTGGCACCCCCCTAAGCCCTGCTGCCATCGCTGGCCACGACACAACCCAACTCTTTCCTGGCAGATCCCAGCAGCCACTGGCAACCCCAGAAGCTTCCCCAGCCCCGGGGCCGAACGGCCACTAGCCAGATGTACGCCATGGACTCCCACGTGTGAGGGGCAGCAGCACCTCCCGCAGCCGGCCCCTCTCTGGGACGCTCTTCTCCCCCAGCCTGACCCCATTAAAGCACTATCGCCTCAACTGGGACATGCCTGCGGTTGCTTTGAGGCTCTGCAGGGTCCGCGGGGGCTGTGGTGTCAGTGGGTGGGTGCTGCAGAGGTCACCCCCAGAGGAGGGGTTTGCCCCCTCTTCCAGCCAGGTTTCATGAAAATAAACCCCAGAAAGGCGTTGCTTTATGAAAAGATGCCCCAAGAACCCTGGGGGAGTTGTTGGGACTCTGAAGGCAAAGGAGCTCCTCTGACATCGGCGGAATTTAGCGGAAAACCTTCTCTGCACGGAGCAACACTGACTCCATGTGGCTGGTGGCTTTGGCCTGGAAACCGCCCCCATGCTCAGAAATTTGGCAGCACGAGGTTTGTGTTTACGAACTGGGTGAAGCTGGAGCGCTTATTAATGATGTCATGAGCAATCATGGGAGGAACGCCACAGCCACCCAGGTTAGCCACACGAGGTGGGTCAGTTTGAAGCCTAATGGAGACGCTCTACTTGTAAAGTTGGGTTTTTAAGTCCACCCAAACCAGGAATCCTGTTTTCCAGGTGGATTATCACCCTTCTTCACAAACTAGAGCCCAAACCCACCCCCAAACCCTGAGACTGCTTTGTCCTTGCACTCATCCCTCCCCTCCCACCAAGGGTCCGCACAGGGAAGCTGGGCAGAAAGCTCCCGCTATGGGCTCCGTGACCCCGAAAAGCAGCAGACCAAGCCCGTGGCCCGAGCAGAGGTTGCCGCAGGGCTGCAGTCAGTCCCCGCCGCAGGAAGGGGCTGCTGTGCTCTGGGCTGGCTGCAGAACAGCTACGGCCCCACACCAGGGGAGCCGCAGGGGCTCCCGAGCCATCTGCCCCCCGCCAGGGAGAACGGGGACATTGTTTCCAATCTCACACCAAGGGGAAGGGCAGCAAAGCCATGGCTCTGTCGCAGTTCCCTGCCTCAGGTGGGGTGCAGAGAGGGCACCGGCCAACCGCAGGACGTGGCTTTGCCGGGGGCGTTAACACAACACCCCAGGGAGGTGAAAAATGAAGAAATCTGAGCACTCAACCTGTGTGCAAGAGCTGGAGCATGTGACTGAGGGTTTGCTGTTAAACCAGGACACCTGGGGTCCAAAGACGGACATGTTGGGCAGTCTAGAATTCAGGGAGCGAACCCCACCACGATAGAGCTTGCTGGGACCACAGGCAGCTCTCAAAAGCTGCAGTCAAACCATACCTCACCCCCCGGGTGCCCCCGTTACTGGTGATTTGTAACTGGGAGCTAAGAGCAGCCCCGCACCCACCTGGCCCCTGCTGCCAGCTCCAAGCATGGCCAGAGCTGGTTTTGCTGCAAGGTGTGGCCATTTCCATGCTCCTTCATCCCGGTGGGACAGCAGCTGGTCACCGTAGGAACACCAGCAGCGTGTCAAGGCCTCGCAGAGCCCAGCATCGTGATGAGACCTGGGCCTGCTACCAGGAGCTCTGGGTTTGAAACCCAGCCGGGACTCTGCCTGTCATTGGGTTTCCCCCCAGTTCCCCCCCTGCATACCTGCAGACACCAGCCGCTCCCAAGGTGACCCGGTGGCACTGGGAGAAGCTGCCCTGTTCTGCACATCGCCCAGGGCCGGTTTGGAGGGATTTTTGTGTTTTGTCTTTGTTTCTGAAGGACCCTGACACCACCTCGGGGCTGTGACGCTGTGTTCCAGAGCAGCTCCTGGGAGCTCCGGACTGACACCCAGCCCCTCCCCTTTCCGCCCCAGTACAGCTCCATTAATTTTTTTTTTTCTTTTCTGCCCCAGCAGCCTGGAGCCGGAGCAGCCATTTTTTCCCCCCAAACCCTTTATGAAGAGTGAACCAACACCCTCTGATGCTCCGGCAGGTTCCAAAGGACCGAGCACCCAGGGGAACTCTTTAAGACCTTTATTAACAGTTGCTTGCAGTTTGACTTGAAAAAATCAGGTGTATTATTTCATACAAATTAAAAATGAGGTTCTTAAAAATCTCAACTTGACCAGATATGAAACAATTTAAAAACCTTTAAAGGTATATCGAGAAAAAACAGACTTTTTAAAAAACGTGTTTATCGTTTCCAAAAGGAGACTTCTTTAGGTAAAAATAATAAAAACCCCATGCTGCATAGACAATGCAGAGAGTTCGAGTGATCTGGTCAACAGCAAAAAGCAAGCACTTCAGGTCTTCGGTTCCAATTCTTTTGTTCATTTCTTATTGCTGGAATTTCGTTTTCTTTTCTTCTTCTTCATTTCTTAAGTCTTTTCTTTGATGACTAAACTGCAAAAGAGAAAACCCAGAAGGATGGTTGGGGGGGGGGGGTCGGAGGTTACACAGCCGTTCAGGCTGCCCCGACCACAAGCTCTCACAGAGGTTCCGCTTTTCGCACCCCCACGGAAAACACCAGCCACGGCTCTTGGATCAACCCGCTCTACTCCAACCACTACAGCTGCCACCACCTCCACACACTATGAACGCAGAAGACTCCGGATCGAGAAGACGCTGAAGGAACCCCATTACGCCCCTGCCCTCGGCCCCACCAGTGCTGCTCCCGCCGGGCTCTGCAGACACACAGAAACAGATTGTAAATGCAGCCACGACCTCGGGGCCAGGGCGGGAAAGGCAGGAGGACAAGGGCAGGCCTGCGGAAGGTGGCTGCAGAGCAGGCTCCTATCCGTGCCGGGCACAGGCAGCGTGGCTCCGCTCCACCACTGCCCAGCCCAGACCACAGAAACCACCAGCTGTCTTCTCCAATCCTATCTGTAGGCAGAAAGAGCAACCATGTGCCATTGCGGTGTTCCCCTGAAGCCCAGGGGATCTGGAATTCATCTGGCGGGGGTGAACCACGGGATGAACGCTAGGGTATTGCAAAGGTTCACATCCAGCACATGGAAAACACCATGGCACGGCCTGGAGAGGTACTGAGTAACCCAGCAGTGCCCTGGAGAACGCGTGCCCAGGCTCTCGGGGCTGGGAGGTCTGCAGCCACCGCTCCCACCACACTACTCTCCACATCTAGCCCCTGCTCAGCCCATTAATGCCACCACTCGTCACTGCTCCCACCACAGACTGAACAGGACGAGAGGGACACAACAGGAACGAGACATGACCACTGGTGAGAGGAAACACTGAGAGAGAGAGGAAGGACAGAAGGAAGGTGCCAGAAAAAAAGCAGAAAAGAGAGTCCTGGCAATGAAAATCTTCCCAAAGTGGCAAAAGGGGCCAGCAGCAGACAGCACCAAGCACCCGCCCTGTCACAGCCCGTCTGCCCTGCCATGAGACCAGGGCTTTACCTGTGCCGTTCACCTGATCCTCCCGAGCCACAGCCACACCAGCACCACAGCACTCCAACCACCCCCTCCCTGGCTGCTCCACAGACAGCACCGTCTCTACCAGTGTTTCCAGCGCTCCTTGGTTTAGACAAAAAGCTGCTGCTGAGACGCTCTTGCAAATTCTGCGCCCACTCTCTAGAAATCAATACCTAGAGGTCTCGGTGCTGCTCACTTCCCCGTCGGGACCCAGCGGTAGAAACTCAGACACTCACAGAGCTGAGTAAACCCCAAGACCTGCTTCTCCTGGCTTCTTCCAAGTCACTACTGGGAGTACCATTTCTGGGTGGACAGAGGCTGCCCTAATCCTGAACTACTGTCAAGAGCAACAGCGTACCAGGCAGTGACTCCATCAATGACAACTAAAGCCTGTAACTGAGCCCTCCCGATCTACCAGTGTCTGTGCAGCCAAGTGCCACCAAGTGCCACCAGTTGAGTTACAACACGAGCAACACCAGTCCAAACCCCGTCAGGCAGAAATTAAAGGAAAGCATCTAAAGAAAACACAAGCCCATCACCCAACTGTCCCTCGCGAGGCTGGGGTCGCTCACCCGGATGATGGTAGAGATGGTAAGCCGGTATTTACTCAGCCCCGCCCTGCTCGGCCTCGGGAGCGGACGTGTTCTCAGCTGGTGGTTCGGCTGTCTTCGTCTCTTTGCCATCTTGTGGTTTAGGGTTCTCTGGGCGTCTGCGTCGGTAGTTGAAGTTACGACGGTACCGACGTTGAGGTGGCTGCTGACTTTGGGTCTCGTCCCCTTGGTTCTCTTTATCTTCTTCGTTCCCGTCCTCTCTCGGCTGTCTCTGACGAGGAGGACCCCTGAAAGTCAAGCTAGGCTTTAACAATGCAGCATCTGACCATCACCATGTTCTGTCCCTGTTGCTAAAAGGGTTAAAGCCCAAAGCCGACCTGCAGCGTACCTGCGAAACCGTGGTCTATACCCTCGATACATGTTCTGCCTGACTGGTCTGCCTTGTTCTCCTGCACCCTGGTTGTCAGCACCCTGGAAAACAAGAGGCAACAAACCATCTCAGCCACATGCAGAAGCGCATGAACACCACAGCCAGTCCTGCTGCGAGGAAGCCAGAGGCTCTCAGGTCCAGTCTGGGGTGTACAACAAACTGGGCAGTGAGCCCAAGGATGGCACGACAGACAATCTGGGATTCTTCCAGTTGATCCCATTGGAAGTGAACACAAATTCAAACACACTGTTTTTTAAAAGCTGCAGCATTAACACCATCAGCTTCTCGACATCTGCTCTAATGTATCGTCTTGCCACCAAACCTTACCAAAACCGTCCCGAGTATCTAAAGAAAGTGGCAAAAAACTGTATCCCATCACTCTGCTCCGAAGCCCACCAAGCCAGTTTAAGCAAACGTTACCTCCACTATCTCTCCCTGCACAGGAGGGTTGGAATATTGTGGTCGACGCCCGTAGGGCCTACGCATATAGTAAGGTGGGTACCGCCGCCTGCGGTAGGGACGGCGTTGCTGGGCTTGACCTTCTGGTATGTTCTCTGCTCCTTCGTTCTTTTCCCCACTCTCACTGTTCTGGTAGTTTTGCTGGTAGTTGCGTGGAGGACCCCTGCGACGTGGATATCGTCTGTAGTGGTTACGGTCTGCTGCGTATTTACTGCCTTGCACTGGGACTCCGCCAGGCCCTGTAACGTTAGCTGCCTCCGCACCCTGAGAAGCAGGGACAGCGTTAGGTCAGTCAGCACCAAACTGGTCACAGCAGAACATAACCAAGCAACCACTCACATCCACCTTGTAACGCGATGAGAAACCATCCACCCGCCTGGATGTCATCAGGCACCGACTCAAACCACAGGCACCACACCAAAGCCTGCAGACCCGGTTTTCCGTGCATATTCTAACACCCAGGGATGTGTTTACCTTTTCTCCTTCAACCACATCAAACTCAACAGTCTCTCCATCTCCCACGCTGCGGAGGTACTTTCTGGGGTTATTCTTCTTGATGGCAGTCTAGCAACAGAACACGGCAGTTACGTTCACAGGCACGGGAATGTGGCTTAGTGTGGCTCAAGACTTTTTTTTTGTTTTTAAAGATTAAGGAATTTGAGGATTTAGTACCTTAGGAGGAAGACCTCTGCTCCTGAAAAAACAGTTACACCACTGGGAAAATCCAGGAAGCCGTAACACGCACCCGTGTTACTACGATTCTGGCCTACCTAAAACATGCAACAGCTCCACCATGGACTGGAAACATCTGCCGACACGGTCTGCGAGCTGGGAGAGCAGTCTGAAAGCAAACCAGTCCCCTCCCCATACACACTGGCTGTACAATTCCCAACCAGAGTTTGTCACTGGACACCCTGATGTATACACCACAACAGAGAAGCCCCTTTCCAATCACACACTGGGACTCCCAGCCCTCCGCCATCTCCCTCCCCACCGCAGCACATCCTGTGTGGCCCAAGCTATAGAAACACATTGATGGCTGGAAATCAGGAGATTTCTTTCTCCAAGGCTTCCACTATCACCGCTTCAGCCACAGTATTCGCTGACGAACCACAGATCTGCCCTGGCTGTCACATGCCGAGGACTAGCCCTCGCGAGGGGTCAGCAGACAAGCCCTTATAGCCGGAGCTGCCTGTTAAAGGACACGACCGGAAAACACCAAATTTTCTGTCCTGTTGGGCAGCAGATTAAATTTCTGACAGATGAGTTAAAACTTGATACGTACTGCGCTCAGCCACGTCCTGCTTAGCAAAGACTTCAACTGAACAGTAATGCGAGTGTAACAACTGGACAAAAAACTGCCGGCCACAGGATTTGACTAGATGTTTTCCCTAAACAGAACAAAATCTTTGCAAAAACATGCCCGCAAGTCTCAGCCTACAAAGCGGCAAAGCCTCATTACAACAGCGGCCGCACCTAATGGCTCTTCATGAGAGCCAAGCTTGGCACGGGGGTGGGAGAAAGCACACCCAGCTACAGCTCCTCGACCAAGCTGATCTCTTTCAGATCAGAGCTCCAAATCTGTTTTATCGTGAAAACTAGTGCATTAAAACAGATCCCTGCCAAACTGTGCTTTTAGAAATGCAGACAGCAGCTCCACAACCATCCCAAGGTCTGACTGTCAGCCGAGGTCACTTACAGGTTACCCTACTGGCAAACTGAGCACTGGAGTCTAGAAACGTTCCTGTGTCCGGCACAGACACACAGCGGAGTCGCTTGGTCTTTCTCCACTGTCCCCACAGAACAACCTCTTCTAAACAAATGCCTCAACAGGTCATCCGGACGTAGCACAAGTGAGAAGCTGAGAGCCAGCAAACCAAACTCAAGCCAAAACACCCTCCAGGGGTTGCTTTTTCCTCCCTTGTGTTTATGACACTGGCAGCGTATCCTCAACTCAAAACAAAAGAACAATCCATGGACTCCGAATTGCCAGAGGTGAACCTCACTGCTGAGAGCTCTGTGGTCTGCTTTACCACGAGAGACCTCGAGACAGCCGGGGCACAGAGGGCAGCCCTGCATGTCACAGGACTGAGGTAAAGCCAACCTGCTTCACGGGACAAGCCTCGGGTGTGGGGTGCAGCCTCACCCTGGGCTGGTTCCCAGAGGTTGACTTGCTGACCATACGTTACAGCTAAGCGTACTGATATGTTCCAGTGAAAAGTACCTGTTAAGGTGTTTTCAGACTTTCACTGAGAGCTGGAGCAGTAAGTTTGAGAGAAGTTTTGCAAAAAAAAAAAAAAAATTTCAATCTTCACCAGCACTTCATCCCTATTACAGGCCAATTCATTTCTCTCCCTGCCGCAAGCTTTCCATCTCACTTCGTTTCCAGGCACTTACTTAATGACAGGAATCCACAAGGGAACTTAAGTGGACTTCCCACGGTTATCCCCCTGCCAGCCCAGTGTCCCTGCAGACAGAGCGACTGTCATCGGCACCAGCCTGCTCAACCCCACCTATCTCCTGTCTTCAGACTGATGCACGTGGACATGCAAAACCCCAAGTGCATGCAGGCGCCTCTTGCAATCCAAGAGAGAAACAGCTGTTTGTGCTCAAGTGCTCTTGGAGAATGTGAGGCTCTTTCACAGCTTCAATCCTCCTTACACAGGTCATGCACAGCAAGTTTCACAGGTAACACATTCGAGGGAAGTCTTACCTGATGGACAAACACATCTTCCTTGGTGTCATTCCTGCAAGACAACAGGAAATTGAAATTCAGGTTTGAAATGCACAGTCAATTCAAAATTCAGTTGTTTGGGGTGGGGACAAAACAGATCTGTCAAGACAACCAGCATCAGCCTTGCTCCTCAGCCTGCTCCCACCCAGTCCCCTACCAGCTTACTGCTCAAGTGCAGCGATTGTCCAGCAGCCTTCACAAGGTTCAGAGCACACGCTGAAGCCCAGAAGTCACATGTGACACATCCTTCCTCCATCCTGCACACTCCTCTGCCCTCCAGATCCCACCAGTGGAGATGTTGGAAGAAGAACCACCACCTGTCCTTTGTGGGAGCGCTCCACATGGGACATCAGCTATCGCAACCTTGCCTGATCTCTCCAGAGTTACACCGTCCCGGCCTGCATTTCAGACAGAAATGTCTCCTGCATTTCAGGAGCAACCCCAGCAGCTGACCGCTCTGGGCAGCAGGGTTTGCCGAGCTGCATTTGTGAGCTCAGCAAGAGAAGAGCCTGACTCTCCCCGCTCACAACAGGAAACAGCTCGGGTCTGTACCCCCACAGATCCAAACGCATCCTTCAGCGTGACCATGACACAGCTTCCACACCAACCACTCTGAGGCCCAACCACCACATTAAGGTACCAGCTTAAGTCAGGAAAGTTTCTGTTCTGCAATTACAAGCTTCAGTCAAAACAGCCTCCGCACTGGTCTGGGAGCTGTACGTGCCACTTCCACCACTCACAACAAACCTGCAGCCACACGTCCAAGCTCGCATCACACCAATCGAACCTCGCTGTGGTCTTGGTTTCATTAGTCCATGAATGGGTTGAATCAACAGCAAACTGGCTTTTCTTTCCTCAAATGACTGGTGAGGTCATTGCACAGCAAGCTTGGGTGAAAATGTGCTTGGCACTGGAGAGCTTACAGCTATGGGTAACAGAATAAAGAACTGAATTTTTTCTTTTTTAGATAAAGCCAAGTGTTCCTCACCATCGGTGCTTTAGAACATGACCATGACAAGAAAGACTCTTCCAAAAACCCAATCCAACCTACGGCCACTCTGTCAGACAGCACCAGCAAAACCAAGCCACCTTCTTTCCTCATGGATTTGATGCCTACAAGCCTCAAAGGTAACAGGAAAAAGCCAGTCAAAAGGCACAACCAGAGCCAGTCTGTCTCCAAGGCCCCACGATGTGGCAACCAGAAGCCCTTGCAAAGCCCGAGCTTAAATACTTTCCTCTTTGCCGTCTCTCACCAAAGATGCTCCAAAGGCCCAGTAACAGGTTCTTGGTAAAAACGCTCAACACCTCCCTTTGCTCTCCACTGACAGGCAGCAGCAGGCAGTGCCCACCCGCTGCGCTCGCTCTGCGCTCCTGCCCAAGTCTGATTTTGGGCAACCACAGCAGATACTTCTTTTTAAAGCCCTTTTGAAAAAGCAGTTTCCACTTCAGAGGACACTGGAGTTTCAGATCAACGAATGACTCGGTTACAGCTACAGCTCAAGGTGTAGAACACAGCCAAAAGATACCGGTCCATTTTGAAGACCAGTGCCCGCCACACAATTCCTGACGGTTTTGCAGCAAGCGTGTTGCTGCCTGGGTGGTCTAACAGCAGCAGCCATCACCTTCTCCAAGGACACTGGAAACGGTATAGGAGGAACCCCTGCTGCGAAGGCTGAACCAGTCATTTGCCTTTGTCTTTGCACCAAATGACTCTTCCCTCAACATCCTTAATCCATACAAAATAATAATAAAAAAAAAAAAGGACTCAGCCAAGCAGAGAGATTAAGGCAATGCCACTGAAGGCAGATTATCACCGCATGGCTCCAGTTACGGGCCGAGGACCAGTCAGCGGCCTGCACACCCATGTATCGACAGCTGTGAGAAACAAGTGTCAGACACTCACAATCCACATGAGTATTTCAGCACAGAAACACACTTCCAACGTCAGAAGAACACGGGAAATACTCTGAGTTAACCTGCCCCTACACCAAAGGTGAATTCTAGTTCCAAAGCTAATTTTAGCTGCAGGCGGACGCAGCTGAAGTGAAGATAAGCAAAGGCAGGAGCTCCTGCAAAGTTCCCCTTGCAGCAAGCCAGAGCGACCCCGGAGCTGAGGAAATGTCCTCCAGTTTGGCTCTCAGGCTGCAGCTCTAATCTCTTGATAACACGAGACCACGCTGGGTTTCTCATTAAAAATGGCAACCTCAGGGATTAAACAGCTGCCAAATGAACGGCTGGGGAAGCCATCTCTATGCCTCAACTGGCTGCTGCTTCCTGGCTTGACTCACATCACTGAGCGCTTCTACTGCTGAGGGAAACGGGAAAAGCCTTCCCCGGAGGTAGAGTCTGTGGCCTATGACTTTACACGCCTTTGCAAAAGCCAAAGCCGCTGAAGCTCTCAGCTCCAATGACTACACGACACTTGGCACTAAATCCTAACGAAGAATGTGAACTGAGCCGACCCAGAGCCGAGTTTTTGAAGCTGCAGACACAAAACCAGCTGAGAAGCCTGGCAGACCCTTAAGTCTGGTCATAAGGTAACGGATATAAAAAGCAGCATTTAAACCAAAATGAAGTAGAAGGCCCAACAGAAACATCAGCATCTACAGCTGCTTCCCTCGAGAGGGATCCCCAAGTCTTGCCCCAAATCATGAAGCTGTGGGTGAGGTCTGAGGTGTTCAATGGGAACAGTTCTCCTTGGGGAAGCCCTCCAGAGCCCACAGGTACCAGGGTTCCCCGTCTTTCCAGAACTGCTTTGCAGAGCAATTCCAGGTCTCCTCTACCACCGGACAGCTCCACTGATGGGCCCATTTTAAGTATTTACACAACTCTCAAGCGTTCAAAACTGTCTTTAAAATCAACTACTGCCATAGAAAGAATCTTCTAGGCACTTGTTTCTCAAGACTCCTTTACGCACGTCAGACTTGCGATATAAAAGAAATCTGGACTTTGCTCGCTGGGAAAGGTACGAACAGCCAGGGCTGCTTTTAACCGCCGAGCGCTCATAGCCATTTTTGCTGGCACTGACGTGACCGAACTTCACGCAGGAGTTCAAACAAGCGTTTTCTGTGTGCTAACAGCCCGTAGGCTTTCATATCCTTACAAGCAAAACAAAAAAAAACCCCAAACCATCATAAAAACCCAGCGTTAACGTAAGACTGCAACTGTGACAATAAACGGAGCTCGGGAGCAAGGCTTGCCAAGCTTCAACACTAAAAACCTGGCAGGGTGAGAGCTGCTGGGACCAGCACAGGAGGCACCTCACCAGCTGCTTCTGCCAAGTGTCACCGAGCCGGGGAACAGAGGTGACAGACGTGGGCCCCCCAGCCGGCAGCTCCCTGCCCCACTTCCAGCAGCCCGCGGGGCCCAGCAGCGCGCCCCAGGGCCTGCAGGGCCCGAGCCCGCTCCGCTCCCCGGGGCAGGGGTGCAGCAGCTCTCACCTGTTGATAAAGCCGTAACCGTTTCTCACGTTGAACCATTTGACTGTTCCCAAAACCTTCGTTGCTGCGGGAAGAGAGAAGGGAGCCGGTCGGGGTGGGGAGAAGCGGGAGGCAGCGGCGTCAGGGCGGCACGTGGCGGGGCGGCGCACACAAAGGCCCCGCGTGGCGGACATTTTGAGCCGCCCCGCCCCCACCCGCCGACACGCGGGGGCCCGGCGGCGCGCGCGGGAGGAGGAAGAGGCGGAGGGCACCCAACGGCCGCCGCGGGCGCGAGCGAGGGGGCGCGCGCGCCGGCGGCGGGAGGAGGCGGCGGCGCGCGCCGCCCCTCAGCGAGCGGGGGGAGCTCGCGCCGCCCCTCAGCGATGGCGGTTGGGGAAGCTGGGGCGGGGGGGGTGGTGGTTCGTGCCGCCGCCGAGGCCTCCCAACCCGCCGCGGACCCCCGCAACCCGCCCCGCTTCCCCTCACCGATGACCTTCTTGTCCCCGCCGGCGGGAGGCGCCGCCGAGGCCAGGCCGCTGCCCCCGTTCCCGCTGCCGCCGTTAGGCTTAGAGTCGGTGGGGGCGGCGGGGGCCGCCGCGGGGACGGGGGCGGCGGGCGGCTGGGTCTCGGCCTCGCTGCTCATGGCGGCGGCTGTTCGGTGCGGACGGTGGTGGTGACTGGCTGTTTGCGCCGCCTCCCGCGGTGTGATGGTGACTGAGGCCGGCCGTGGGGGGGCTGCTCCCTGCTCCGGGCTCGCTGAGCTCCGCTCTCCGCTCCCGATACCGATCGAACTGGCCACAATGGCGGCCCGCACCGGCTAGCCACCCCGCGCGCCCCGCCCTCGCGCCACGCTATTCGCCGTCCGGACCGCCCGTTAAACGGCGAGCCAACCTGTTGGCTCTGCCCCTCGCGGCCACCGCCCCCCGCCGTACGCCTATTGGTGGGACTCCCGTCTCTCCTCAGCAGCGCGCGCCCATTGGCTGCTCCGGCCGCGGCTGCCAGGCTCGCTCTTCTTACCGGCCCACCCGAGTTCCCGCCCCCTCGCCCTGATTGGTCGCTGCCGCCGCTCCCGCCCCCAACGGGCCCGACTAGGGAAGTGCGCGCGGCCATGTGGCATTAGCGGCTGCGGGAGCCCCGCGACTCCCCGGCTCCTCCCGCGCGGGGCCGCCGGGGCCTCTCGGTCCGTTCCACCCCGGCCGAGCCGCCCCCCCCCCCCCCCCCCCCCCCCCCGCCCGCCTATTACCGGCGGCGTTTCCCCTCGCACGGGGCAGAGCGATCGTGCGGGCGCTCCCCGCCTGCGGCCCCGTTACCCGCCTTGGTGCAGCCCCAGCGCGCTCCCGCCGCTCTGCCCAGGCTCCCGTTAGGAAAAATAAAACTCATAAAAATAAAGCCCGAGGGCGTTAATTAACGGTGGCGAGAGACGGGTCTGAGGCATGGCGGCGCTGCTCAAACTCTGCGGTGACGTGCGGTTCAAGCATTGCAACCAACCGCCCCCACAGGGGCCGGCGGCCTGGCCCGGCCCGGCACCTCCACCTCCCGGGGGGCAGGCGGCCCGCAGGGCTCCCGAGCCCGGTGCCGCCTCCTGGTGAGGAGGTAAAGGATTTGGGCTTCGCCCCCAGCATCGGACCCGGTTGAGGTGCTCCTCCAGCCCCGCGGCCCCGCTCCCTCTGCCCTTCCTGCAGCTGCTCCCCGCAGACCTGCTCTGACGGCTCCTGCCTCCAGTCATGGCCTCCCCGTAGAGCCGTGGAAAAGCCAGGCTGTAGCCCCGGGGCACAGGGCTCCCCACAGGCTTGTCCTTTGCCTGCGCATCCCATCCTTCCTCCCCAGAGGAGCTTCTCTGCCTGCGGGATGGGGAAAGGCTGTGGAGCAGCTGCCTGCACCCCGAGCCCTTCTCCCCACTCGGGCAGTCGGGAAAGCATTGCTGCTGCATTCATCTTGACAGAGCCCTTCTCTAACGAGCACCTTTCACCTCCAGCCCCTGTCTTTACCTCACAGAGGCTCAGACTGATCCAAGATCTCTGCTGGATTCCCCAGAGAGAAGGTCCAGGGGAAACCCGGCATTCCTGTGCACCATGCTATTTTCCTTGGGCACTTCAAAAACGTGGTCATTGGCCACAGATTGCCAGCCCTGACTGTGGCTATGCGATTCCTCCCACATAAGAGGAGGGAAAGGTCACCAGCAACCACCAAAAAGGCCTCTGGGAGCTGACCCGTCACTCCACCACCTTTGCAACGAACCCGTATCCCCTTGGATCAGCCCTTCCAGCATCACTCACAAATTACTGCCCATTCCCCCATCCTACTGTGAAAAACAAGCCAGGAACCTGGTTTCCCATGTCACACCATGGCCTGGTGCGGGCCTCAGACAGGGCCACCACAACAAGCAGTGTGGGTTTACGGACACAGGTCTTGTCAAGCTATCTTGGTATCTTCTCCATGAGATCTCCAACTCGGAAGACGAAAGAAAGCTTTAAAACAATAACACAATCCCACAAGGGATGTGCATCGGGATTGTGACCTTGAAACCAGAACGGTACCAAAACTGGCTCATTCTCAGGAAATCCACTGAAAAATAAAATAGAATGGCAAATAGGGAATCCACCATGTGAGAGACCCTAGAGGGAGAAAAATGGGGAGAAAACTGGGGAGAAAACTTCAAATGTCAGTGATGAAGCCTACGAGGATGTCAGGGCCATGCACCTACAGAAGACATGGGCCACCCAACAGCTAGCAACATCTTTTGGGGGGTGGCGGTTGTGGTGGGAAGGAGGCAATGAGAAATGCTGCCTCCAGCTGGAGGAACATGCTGGAGCTCAGAGAGAGAGATCTACCATCTGCTCTATAGCAAGAGATCCCAGGACTTGCTACATATGACATGAACTGAAGGAGGTCTTCATCACGGGGGAATGAAACCCAAAATCACGGCATTTGAGAAAACTTTCAGCCAGCAGATAAGGAACAGCAAGATAAATAAGCTGGAAACTGCATATTCAGTGTCAAAAGAGAAACGAGAGGGGCTGTCATTGGCCATGGGAACAACAAAGAGGGTGTAATGGACTTGTTGCCATTAATTAATGCGGGGAAGCTCTGTGACCCCGCTACGCGGGAAGGGGGACGAGCTGATCACAGAAATCCATCAGGCTGAGGAAGTGCTGCTGAGCCTGGGCCCAGGAATAAGCTGGTTTCCCAGTGAATTTGGGTACCCGCAGCAAGAACTGTGGACCTCAGCAGTGCGGCTGGCAGGCAGAGCTCCCCGAGCTGCCCCGACCCAAGCTCCTGCCAAAAGCCCCCAGGGAAGGGCCATCTGGACACGTATCCTAAGCAGGACCGGCAGAGTTTCCCTCTCTTTGGTCACCTCTCACAGCTGTCACCTGGCACTGGTTTTCTCCTCCCTACTGTGAACCTTCAACCCTCTGCAAGAACCCTCTGCAAAGTTGTTCTGGGGCTGGAAAGGAAAGGGGTGGTGTGTGCTTTGTTTGCTTCATCACCTGATGTTCTGCAGGTACAAGGTGAGATGTGTTGGGCTGGAGAGAAGTGAGCACAAGTGTCCTCAGCAGCAGGAAGGGAGACCTGGAAATCCTGACAGCCAGAGCCTGCTTCAAGGACCTCAGTGAGAGATAAAAGAGCCCACAGAGCACACCTGCAGGATCATAGAATCACTAAGTGGTTTGTGTTGGAAGGGACCTTCAAAGCTCCTCCAGTCCAACTCCCTGCAGGAAGCAGGGACATCTGCAACTACAGCAGCTTCCCCAGAGCCCCAAGGTCCAACCTGACCTGGGATGGTTCCAGGGATGGGGCTTCTACCATTCTCTGGGCAACCTGGGCCAGGGTCTCACCACCCTCAGAGTAAAAAATTTCACCCCCTCCCAGTTTAACCATCTCCCCTTGTCCTGTCCCAGCAGCCCCTGCTGAATAGCCCCTCTCCAGCTTGCTGACAGGCCCCTTGAAGCACTGACAGGCCACACTAAGGTCTCCCTGGAGCCTTCTCTGCTCCAGGGGAACCCCCCCAACTCTTTCAGCGTGTCCTCGCAGAGGGGTTCCTCTCCTGTGAAGATGCCCAGAACGTCTCTGCCAGGCAGCTTTGTTCACCTACCGGGTAAAGGAGCTGCTGCAGCAGGGCACTGCTGTGCTCCCTTCACCCCTTCCTTCCCACGATGCCAATGCCCCGCAGCAGCGTTCCTCAACACCTTGCACAGAAAATGCTCCCCATTGCACCAGCTGGGATAATGCGTGTTGCTGGAGATGCTGCAGCCCTTCTCACCCAAGGCAGAACCTGCTCCCAAGCCTGTTAACTGATGGGAGCTGCACACAGGTGTAACAAAATTCTTTATTTACATTTCAAAACGTAAAAAAAAAAACCAAGATGCCAATGACTAAATAATCTGACTGTCAAGAGTGTGGATCTGAGCCGCAGAGAGGACTGGGGCAGTGGGGGAACTGGCTGGAGTTGAAACTGCATGGAGCCAGCAGGCTCCTAACCACAGGTGAAGGAACTCTGAAAGGAAGAAGAAAGAGGTCTGCGCTGCTGGACAGCGACTCCCAGCTCACCCCGCAGCAGCAGGACCCTGCCGTGACACTGGGTGCCACTACAGCCATTTGAAGTGGGTGCTACTCGCTGTATGCACTAGCTCACATCAGCCCTGAGCTACAAGACTCAGGAGTCCTCCTGGGTCTCCATGTCAGGCATCTGCATCCACCTCTGAAGTTAAACCCAGCAGTGCCTGTTTCTCCTGGCTCATTTTAAAGGACCTTGGCAAGTGCCTGATGTAGCTGTCCCAAGCCAGGCAAGACAAATGCTGTTCCTGTCCACAGGCAGCGGAAAGGCAGATCCTGAGACCTGGCTGAGAAGGAAGCGAGGTGGCACCAACCTGGTAGCTAGAAATGAAAAGCTTCCAGGCTCAAGCTGGATGTTCGCCATGTCCTCCACACAGCAATGATCAACAAGGCCAGGCCTGAGGACAACCCTAAAGGGGACCAAGCCCATCTGCAAGAAAGCCTGTTCACAAGGTTGTCCCCATCTTCAAAAGCCTCTAAATGCCACCAGAAGCACCAGGGACATGAATGATCACATCCCCTGTTGCCCCTTCATTAAATAGGAGGAGCTTTCAAGAACCTGAAGTGCTGCAGACCTGAAAGACTTTTTTATGGGAGCGGGGCCGTGTCTTTGTGGGCAATTCCTGACGTCTTTGGAAAGCATTTAATGCAAGGTCAAAAATGGTGGGGATTTGCTTTTGTCAGTGCTTGCTGAAAATGGAAAAATCAGCAACCAAAAGGCTAAGACAGCAGATTTTTGACAAGCTGCAGCCCGACACACCGAGCTCTGGACAGGTTGGTTTAAATGCTTGTGTTTTTTATGCTGAAGTTGGTGGACAAACGGAAACAGAGCACTCTGCGTTAGCCTGAGCTCAGGGAAACCTCTCTGTTTGGGTGAGGACAGGGTGTCTCGAGTGTCTCGAGTTGAGGTAGGACCACATACCATGGGACTCCCTGGGCCCTGCAGTGGTGGCAGTCCTATGGCTGTACTGAGCAAGGAGCCTCAAGTCCTCTCCTCCTCCTCTTCTTTTCTTGATCTCTGCCTGCCCCGCACATGGATGTTCCGCTTTCTGCAGCTATCTGAGAGTTCACCAACCTGCAGGTCGAAGTGAAGCCCTCCACCCCCAGACTGCCTGGGTAACACCAGCTAGATTCCTGCTGCAGTTCCCGTTCAGCCGCTGGTTGCTAAAGCCAAGGCTTTGAGGCAGCCCAACCCCGCTCAACACAGAGCTCCCGCAACCCCATCTTCCCCTTGACTGCAGCTGCAAAATCTTATCCCTCGAGTGCTGCCTTTGGTGTTGGTGTGGCTCAGAGGGAAGCCAGTTCGGCAAAACCCCAACGCTGTCAGAGAAGCATTTTCTGGTGCTTCACTGAGCTGAGTCAGCTCTCTGAAGGCACAAACGAATGTGAAAATGAGTCAGGAGGAAAGGGGCAGCCCAGAGTTCAGTTGCACTGGATGCCTGCGAGAACTGAGACTTACCACACTTCTGTTCCATCACTTCACATTTCCCCACACTGAGAGATCACCACTGGCAGCTTGGGTTTGTTATTTGGACCCGTGGGCACATTCTGGGGACAAACAAATAACATGAAACCTTACAGAAGCACAACAAGTCCCTGAGTGACTGTTAGATTGAGTAAGAGGTGTCTGTGCAGCATCAGGAATGGAGAAATCCAGCCTCAGCTCCAAGTAACAGAAGCACTGTCGGCAGTGAACTCTCTGGGTGCAGAGGTTTGGGTACAGACCAGCCCCTCTGGGTGGGAGGGAAGGAACAGAGCAGAAGCTGGAGAGCTCCCTCTGAGCTGCAGCAGGTACCATGGCACTGCGGCCTGCTCTGCCCGAGGTCTCTGAAGTTACTTACTAATTACAGCTGCAACGTGAAGCAAACTTGTACAGAAAAGGACTTGAGACAATTAGGAAGAGGCAATCTGCCGTTCTGCTGGACGTGGCTGTTCCTTCCCCAGTCCCTCTGTATTTCCTTTACCTTGCCCCCCGCTGTAGCGCTGCGCAGAGCAGGCATGTGGCAACCCTTCCACCAGCGCTTCTGGCCAACACGTGGGTTCTGCCACGCTGCACCGTCCCTGGCCTGGGACCTCCTCTCAGCACCTCACAGCTGGCGCCTCTGTGTTTGCCCCACGATTTAGATCTAGACTAGAGGTCCTGGTGTACCTTATCCCCTGCCCGTGCCGGGAAGTTAGTGTGGGCTGTCCCGAAGAACTCCTCGCTATTTGGTAACTCGACTCATCATCCTGCCATGACTCCCAGTCACGCTGTGGGTAGCAACTGCCACCCCCGAGCGTATTTATCTTCCGCTTCTGGAAGCCCATGAGAAGAGTAGTTTAATTTTTCTTACTAAACATGCTGATCAGGGATCAGCAGGACTGATGAGTTAGCACCCACTGAACAATCCTGGGCAATGGCACAGAAGTGATCTGCTTTATGCTCTGCTCCAAGCTGCTGATGGAACAACTTTTCCATTCAGCTTCCCGGACAAATGCAAAGCCTTGCAAATGCAGCCACGAGAACACAATCCCCACTCAAAGACCGCCCAGCGACCACGAGAGCAGCTTCTCTAACATCACCCTATTCCACAGCCCTTGCCTCAACAGATTTCCTGCTATTTTAGAATGATGCCAACTGATAATACCAGTTATCGACACTGGTATGCTGAAGACAGCGGGAGAGAACAGGACAACCCTTGTTAATCCTCTGCATGACTTCACAATGGGGACATTCACAGAGGAAGAGGCAAATTCAACTTACTTCAATTTTTCTCATGACCAACAGCCCATCGACGATTTTACCTGGAATGAGAAAACATGTCCACTTCAGCACGGCCGTTTCTCACCTCTGCTCCTCCCCCCCTCAGCACAGGCACAGGCAGTTCGGCTCCCGATCTCTAAACTGACACAGGAAACAATCCCGCTTAAAATATTGTCCACATTCACAACAGACTAAGTGCATTTTCCCACAGCAGGAGTACAAATCTGGGGTTTGGGACCCCAGCTGATGGAATTCCCTGTCAGCACAAACAGTATCAGCGTCACCGAGGAAGGGAAGGAAATGCTAAGTAGGACATCAGCTGAAAGGCTGCCCTTGAACTCCTCCAGCAGTGGTACGGGAACAGCGAGCAGAGGTGGTTCTACAGAACTACTGTCTAAAACCTCTGCTGAAAGCCCAGTCCTCTCTGACAGCAGAGAAGACAGTTATCCCTTCCCTCATCTGTCCCTCCTGCACCGGCATGAGGATTTCCGTCGCACCACAATACACTGACCGAGGAGCTGATCCAAAGCTAACCTGCAAACCCCACAACGTTTCATTTCAGCGGTGTCTGGCTGCATAGACACCCCCGTGGCACAAGCGAGGGGGGAAGAACAAGCAGCCCATGGCAGCCTTTATTTCAGCGGCTGTGCCGCAGGGAGTGTGTGGGAGGTGGGATGCCAGGTCCCCGCTGCAGGGACTCACCAAACACCACGTGCTTTCCGTCCAGCCAGTCGCACTTGGAGCATGTGATGAAGAACTGACAGCCGTTGGTGCTCGGACCGCTGTTTGCCTGGGGGTTAGAATGGCCAAAGACAAGCGTCCAGATTAAAACTTCCCAAAGCTGATGGCAGACGCGTCTTGCAGGGGAAGGAGCTGCTGCTCTAGGCCTGGCCTAGCTTATTTTTAGCTTATTGCTCCTCAAACCAGAGGAAACAAGAGACACACCTGCAGGAGAGGACCCTGTGCTGGGACGTGGCATGCCACCACATCTGGTCATGCCAGTGTGCGCAAGAGCCACCAACTTTTTCCTAGCCTTCTACAGAGGCATGCCCAGCACAAGACTGTGCTGACACCCGGGCTCTAGAGCACGGTCCTGGGAAAAGGCCGAACGTTCTGGCGATGGAACCTTCCTGTCCTGGGGAAAACAGAGCCAGGAACCAGGGCAGAAAAAAAAGCAGCTGGTTTCTGCTGTTTGGAAGGTTTCCTCAGAACTAAAAAAGATCTCTGTTCTTCTGCTCTGAGAAAGGTGACAACCACATTGGCGCAGGGCTCACAGGAGCAGCATGACATTTAATTCACACCAGAGCGCAACACCCAGAGCATTTGTGCTCTGCTGAGAAAACACCTCTGCAACACGTAAGACCATCGCAATTTTTCAAAGCTCTGTTGACAACCAGATACCAAAGCATGTTTCTGTGCTGACAAGTGAACTGTCAAGTTTTGCAGCTGCACGACTGCACAGGACACGGTCCCGCTGGATTTTTACTTATTGCTAGCCAGCTTTGGAAGGATCCAGCTGTGATGGACCATGGTTGGCCCAGCAGAATGACTCCAGAGCTGGGCTGCTTCAACTCGAAGCTGGCAATGCCAGTGTGGATCCCTTCTCGCCCACCACGGTACTCTGGCTGCTTAGCTGTGTCAATACACCTCTTTCTGGGCCACGTTTTGAACTGGTGAATAACTAATCACAGAACCATTTGGGTTGGAAAAGACCTTTGAGCTCCTCGAGTCGCCCCGTTCCCCAGCACCGCCAGGTCCCCACTGACCCCTGTCCCTCAGCACCACCTCCACACGGCTGGGAAACCCCGCCAGGCATGGGGACTCCACCACTGCCCTGGGCAGCCTGGAACATGCCTGCACAACCCCAACGGGACAGAAATGGCTCCTCAGGGACAACCTCAACCTCCCCTGGCACAGCTTGAGGCTGGTTCCTCTCGTCCTGTCGCTTGTTCCCAGGGAGATGAGACTGACCCCCACCTCGTTCCAGCCTCCTGTCAGGGAGTTGTCGAGAGCCAGAAGGTCTGTCCTGAGCCTCCTTTTCTCCAGGCTAAACTAGGTCCCTCAGCCACTCCTTAAATGTTCTCCAGACCCTTCTCCATGTTTCTAGACCCTTCTCTGGACATGCTCCAGCCCCTCAATGTCCTTCTTGGAGTGAGGGGCCAAAACTGAACCTGGGATTTGAGATGCAGCCTCACCAGTGACCCCCCCAGTAGAGGGAGATGATCCCTGCCCTGGTCCTACTGGCCACACCAGTGCTGGTACAAGCCCCAGATGCCGTTGGCCTTCTTGGCCCCTTGGGCACACTGCTGGCTCCTCTTCAGCCGCTGTCACCTACACCGCCTAGGTCCTTTTCCCCGGGCAGTCTCCAGCTGCTCTGCCCCCAGCCTGGAGCATTACAGGGAGCTGTTGTGACCCAAGAGCAGGACCTGGCCCTTGGCCTCCTCAACCCACATGGTGAATGCCCTAAGCAAGTGATTTTAAAGGCAGGACAGCTGACAGAGCTGGGGAAGAAACAGCTGTGGATAAGAACACCGAAGCACTGGCTCCACTTGTTTTCTGTTGCAGATGTCAGTGCACTGTTCCTACCAGACAACATGCAACGGTTGCAGTTTCTCCTACTATGTTGAGCAGGAACTGTATGCTATAAAAGGCACCATGGTAACACTGCTGGGGCTTTGAGACTCCCAAATCCCTTTGTTTCATCCTTGCTGAGGTCAGTGTTTGATAACAATATCAGGGAAGAAGAAAACACCACCACTTGCCACCGTACAAAAACTGTAAGGATCAACCGCAGGCTGGTCAAACAGAGCCTGCCCCAGCCCTTCACAGGTAACAGAGAACAAGAAGGGATGCTGCAGGATCAGGACTTTTCTGTTACTCAAAACGTTAACCCATAAGTAGCCTTCGGACTAGCAGTTACAAAGCAGGTCTTTCAGACCTCGTAACCAAAGTGGCGATTTCTGTTGTCTGGTAAATAATTTATACACTTAGGAAAAGGGCACGGAGAAAGTACCAAAAGCTTTTTAGTCTTATAATGTAATTTTTTTATACTCACCATTGAGAGCAGTCCAGGAGCAGAGTGTTTCAGCTTGAAGTTTTCATCTGCAAAAGGACCCCTATAGATACTGGCTACTCCGGTGCCGTCTCCCTGCGCCAGAGAGGTGCCCAGTCAGCCACAGCATCCACTCTGTAGCAACTGCTACAGGATAATTACACTTAAAAATGAAATATAAAACCCCCAAGCCAAAGGGCAGGGTTAAACGCAGCCCCAGATGGATGCCATGTTGCCATCTTCACACACCGGCAGTGAACACGCTCCATGTTTCCTTTCCAAACAGGAACAGCGACTGGTTTCTACCTACACAGCCCAGCGTCTGCCGCCCGTATGTGGGCAGAAACCCAGGGGGGTGGTAGGGATGAAGTCCAAGCCTCCCCTGAATGAGATGGCTTGGTATGGCCCCACCTGGACTCGGCAGGGACCGGGTCAGGATGTGGAATTATGGGCTGGTGTGACAAGGAAAGCAGACGAGGTTGTGTGGAAACAGCTGGCTGACGGATTCGTACTTATTTCACCTTATTTTCTGTGACTTCACTGAAACAGGGAAGCCATTTCTCTGTTCAGCAAGGACAGTGTCTAAAACACAGCCCTTCTCATTTGTGCTGGACTTTCTATCAAGTGGAGACATCTCGTACTTGACCACAAGCCCCAGCACTCAGCTCTCAAGACACCCCCACCCCCAAGCAGCAGGTTGGAGTTGCCAGCTGTGACTGCTCACAGGTTTGTAGCTTTGCACAAGCCTGACATGTGGCTCACATAAGACATGGAACTGGTGGGACCGCTGGAAAGCCACCCTGCCGTTTGGTCCAGCATCACAGAGACCCTTCTGTATGACACCAAAAGGACTGAGCAGGGACCCTGCAATAGAGCGGCCTTAAAGCTGCTGCAGCGAGGAACCTGGCAGGGAAAGCTCTGGCAGCAAAGCCAACAGGTAGCTCTGGTGCTGTCAGGTCAATTTATTATTCTGACAGGAATATCCCTTTCTGTGTCACTTCAGCCCCACTTCTTCTGCCTCGCTGCCACCTGTTTCCCTTCGCTGCCTTTTGACTTAATGGTATCAGGCCAAACTTAACAGGCAAATAAGCTGCCAGGAATGTACCGCCTGCAGCCTGACAGCTTCTACTCCGCTTGCCCAGCCCTTGCTTCTTTTCCTCCTATTCTCTGTGGCTCACACAGACTGTTGGCTCTGAGTTAGGAACCTGAGTGGTCAGGGGGACCGTTCATGCTCCCCAAGTGGCAGCATCACAATTAGCGACCACCTAAAAGTCCGCCGAGGCTGCACCACCGCCTTAGTGGTCAATTCTCTCTGTGACTTTCACATAACCAAGTTTTATAAATTCTGTATTAAAAAGGCTTTATCCCCCACTCATATTCTGAAATGCTTTCAGAAATGACATAATTTTACTGGGTCCTAGACAGTGAAGAGACCCTGTGGTCCCCCAGCCTTCCCCAGATCCTCTGCTTACCCCCAAGTCAGAGCATGGCCACCACTGTGGGCACGTCTCTTCTATTTTGAGCCAATGCACTAACAAAAAGTCTGTTTGATTCAAACTATCCCTTGCACTCAGTACTTGGCTCTGTACTTACAGCCCCTCTCCACAAAGCTAACAGGGTTTCTATTTGGGGGAACAGGAGCAGGGGGAAGGACAATAGGGTCAAAAGCACTCTTGGCAGGTTAGAAAAGCCTCAGGCTGTGCTGTCACACTTGGTGTAGAGAGGAGGGATTTGGGGACGGAGAAGGTATGTTCACCCCAGACTCCAGACTCGCTTTCAAGTCCATTACAGTCTGTCGCAGGAAGATGGCAGCAACGCTATAAGGAAACCTCCAGTTACTCCTGGGTACCTCAACAGAGAGCCAGCAGCTCCCACACACCAGCACGGCCCCTTGGAAGTGGCTGCACATACCATGCCGGAGAAGGACAAAAGGAACAGAGAGGTACCTACATTTACAAAGTCGCCTCCTTGGATCATGAAATCCTTTATTACCCTAAAGAAGGAAAACAACACTTAATTCTCCATGGACAGATGCCTCAAGAAGCTTCGTACAAGGGAACAAGGACTGCTGCCTCGCAGTGCGACCAGCGTTATCAAGCGCTGTCACTGCCACAGTCTAAACTCGGCACCAAACGTTCACTGCTGGTGGCTGCCGGGTCATTTGAGACTTGTTGCTGTTCGACCCGGGACAACAATTAGGTGACAGATGCCAGAAACGATCTCTGGCCTGTCACACCAGGAATGGGGGATCCCTCCCCGTGTCCCCAACGTGCACCTCTGACAGCACCCCCAAACCCTCCAAAGCTGCTGAAGGACAAGAGCAGCTGTGACCTACAAACGCCTCCCAGAGCAGTATCACCTCAAGGCAGCTCTCAAACCCACACCTCATCCATGCTGCTATTGAAGAGCCCAAACAAAAGCAGGTGAGTTACCTGTGGAAAGTGCTTCCT
Organism: Bucorvus abyssinicus; assembly: GCA_009769605.1. Classification (NCBI taxonomy): domain Eukaryota; kingdom Metazoa; phylum Chordata; class Aves; order Bucerotiformes; family Bucorvidae; genus Bucorvus; species Bucorvus abyssinicus. Next base: position 73,500 of record CM020049.1, on the reverse strand, counting down.
TTGTAACCTATAGGGACACCATCCTTCCTGCAAGGAAATAAAAAGGAAAATCACTGCAGCTTACTGGAGACCCTAACACAAACCCCTCCCTGAATTCCTGGAGGCCCAGAGGGCTGCCCCAGACTTTACGAGGTGCCTTGACAGGCAGCCAGGCACTGTCAGAGGCAACAGGAAACCTCGAGCAGGCCCTGCATGTTAACCATCGGGGGTCCCTGCAACATCCATACAGATCTTTAGGGGATCCCTCTGCAAGCTGCAGCACAAGCAGGGATTTGCAGCCAGGGATTTTGAGAGCAACCGCAGCACGACCCAAGCCATGCCCCAAAGGGAAAGTCTGCCATCTCTGCGACTGACCGAGCCCGGCACAACATCCCCAGAGCAGACCTCTGTAGCTCTTCCATTCCGTACCAGGGTAGAAAGAGAAACTTCCCAGTGAGCTGCCTTCCCACGTGCCCAGCCTTGCTTCTCTGAGGAGGCTACTGAAAAGACCACTGGAATCCACTTACCTGAACTCACCAGTACAAAACTGCCTGGAAAACAAAACAAGAGAGCGTGAGGCACATCTCACTCTGAGGACGCAGAGGGCTGTGTTCAGCAAACAGGCACTGACTGTTGTGCAGGACTTTCCTTACTGCCCTGGGGATGTCCCCAAAGAAATGGCAACCAGCAGCAACTCCTCCCCACCGCTATTTCCTTGCAGCTTTCTGCAGCTGAGGTTGGATATTTAACACCGAGGTTGCAAGGGGAGCAGGCACCATGTTTCCCAGAACAGGCTACATCCACGGATATTCCGTGGCAGTGGGATGTCCCAGTGGTGCATCCTCCAGCCAGCAGCAGAGAACTCTGCCAGGACACTGTGGCACGGCCTTTTTGAAATGCACCGAGCGGATCAGCACCTCCACAGCAGGGGCAGAGAGGGGCTGGAGCCCTTCACCTTCCAGCCAGATGGGCTCCCCGGGGAAGCGGGACGCTGCACTGTCACATCTCTCTGGATACAGAGAGAGGAGCAAGGTGGGTGCAGCGGTTCTGGGGGCAGGCAGTCCCTCTGCCACCAGAGACATTCCTGCACTGGAAAGCCTTTGCAGCCTGGCTCCAGGCTGAGCTGCAGGACGGCTGGTCACCCCGTACCTGAAGTTCTCTGCTGTTTTGGGGACAACGTCGGCAAACAGCTCGATCTTCATACGGCCGACCTCCTGGGGAGATGGTGACCAGATGAGCCTTCTGGGCCCCACTCACATATACCACCCTCACCACCCCCCGCCCAGGGGAACTCCACCCAATTAACCTCCTACTGCACACCCCAATCCCTGCAAGACCCCTCCAGATGCGCCCTCGCACCTCCACACTCCTCCCCTGCAGCACTGCCACAAGCCCCTTCCCATGCGCCCCTGTCACCCTACCCTCCCCCCCACCGCCACTCCCCCGATGCTCCCCGCCCACTCCCTCCCGCTGCGCCCCTCCAGGCGCTTCCAGCCGCACTCCCGCAAGCGCCTCAATGAACCCCTGGACGCCTCCTCCCTGTGCACCCTCTTGGCGCTCCCCCATCTCCAAGTAACTCCTGCAGACCCCTGCCCGGAGCACGGCTGCCAGCCACGCCCCCGGGCTCCACTCCCGGTGCTCCCCTACAGCCCCGCCTCCCGCCCGGGGCACGCCCGCGGGCCCTGGCCGGGGCAGCCGCAGCTCCCGATGCCGCCGGGACCCACCTGCCCGCCGATGGAGACATCGAAGAAGACCACGGGGTTGTTGGGGTTGGCCGCCAGCACCGCCATTGCCGCCACCGCCGCCTCTCCCGGAAGCGGAAGCGGCGTCGGAAGCGGAAGCGGGGTCGAGAGGCGCGCCCGCTGGCGGCGCGAGGGCGGTTGGTCGTTGGTGCCCGGTGGTGCCCGGTGGTGCCCGGTGGTGCCCGCTGGCCCTGCGCTCGGCCCCGCGACAGTCCCAGAGGCGCGGGCTGGGGTGCGCTGAACGGGGAACCGGAGCGGTGGTGGATTCGCCGCGGGCGGGTCGAGGCTGACCGGCCCGATCGCCTCTGCCGTGGCCCGACTGGCTGGTGCAGGGGCGAGCAGTGGGTGGGCTCCGCCTCGGCTTCAGCAGCTCTGGACACTGCCCTGACACCCCCGCGGGGAGCTCGGGCAGCGGGGGCTGGAGGAGCGGGCACTGAGGGACCTGAAGGACGGGGCTCAGAGGGCTCCGATCAGCGTCACAGGGTCCAGGTGGAGGCCTGTTGCTCGTGGCCTGTTTCCCAGGGGTCAGGAGTGGGTCCAGTCCTGTTCAGCGTCTTCACCAGTGACCTGGAGGAAGAGGCAGAGAGTCCCCTCAGCCAGTTTGCCAAGACACGTGAGAAAACGAGCAAAAAAAAAAAACTCGCGAAAAGAGGGTTAGGCCAGACTTCACAGTGAAGCACCTAATTTTATTACGTTCTTGCAAGACTGGGTGTCTAACAAGTAGGCACACCTGGTCAGAAAAATACATGAATTTTTATGCCCTATTCCCGGCTGCGAAATCCCTCCTCTGTTTCCCCATTGGCTGGGTACTCCAAAGTTTACAGACTAACCCGACACGCCTTCTACATGTTGTAGTACATACCAGTTCATACATCGCATGTCTCATTACCGCGAACTTATGCCTCCCCTGGGAGGAGAAGTTAATATCCAATACCCTATTAAGCAAGCGCAGTACGGCTTCGAAAAATCCCCTCTCTATCTCGAGCAACCTGGGCTGACAGCAGGTTCTTATCATATACGAACAACATCCTTTGTCTCACACTCCTCCCTACAAGACAACCTCCTGTTTATCTTGTTAGGTTCTTAACATCCTCTGTCTCACACACAGAACTGGGAGCAGTGGCTGACCCGCCGTCAGGCTGCGCTGCCGTTCGGCGAGACCTGGGTGGGCTGGAAGGTGGGGGGAGAGGAACCGAAGGAGGTTCAGCAAGGGCAAGTGCAGGGTCCTGCCCCTGGGCAGAAACAACCCCCTGCACCAGGACTGGTCAGGGGGGACCTGCTGGGAAATCGCTCTGGACAGAAGGACCTGGCAGTGCTGGTGGACAAGTTCCTCATGAGCCAGCAATGGGCCCTCATGGCTAAGAAGGCCAGTGGTCTCCTGGGGTGAATGAAGACGACTGTGGCCAGCAGATCAGGGGAGGTTCTCCTGCCCCTCTGCACTGCCCTAGTGAGGCCACATCTGGAACCCTGTGTCCAGTGCTGGGCTCCCCAGTTCAAGAGAGACAAGGAGCTACTGGAGAGAGTTCAGTGGAGGCTACAAGGGTGCGGAGGGGACTGGAGCATCTTTCTGAGCATCTCAGGCTGAGGGACCTGAGGTTGTTTAGCCTGGAGAAGAACAGCCTGAGAGGGAATTTCAGCCTTGATGCTGATCAGTAGCTAAAGTGGGGGTCAGCAGGAGGGGCCAGACTCTGCCCATTGGTGCCCAACCACAGAACAAGGGGCAACAGGCACAAACTGGAACGCAGGCAGTTCCACTTGAGCAGGAGGAGAGACTTCTCTGCTGTGAGGGTGAGGGAGCGCTGGCCCAGGCTGCCCAGAGAGGTGGTGGAGTCTCCTGCTCTGGAGAGATCCCAAAGCCACCTGGATGCCCTCCCTGGCACCCTGCTCTGGGGACCCTGTTCTGGCAGAGGTTTGGATCCCCAGAGGTCCCTGCCAGCCCCACCAGTCCGGGATTCTCAATATAGTAGAGATTTATCTTTTTTTTTCCTTTTTTTTGGCATTATTTTGTCTTCTGTCCCAACGGGATGAAAATAAACACAATCACTGCCTGAACGGGAAAAGTTTGAGGGGAGAGCAACGACCACAAGTCTCAGCGCAGAGAAATATTTACCCGCAGTGTCGCAGCAGCTCCAAGAATCACCTGCTGAAGTAGCTCTTTCTGCAGCCTGTTGGCCTGACCCTTGTCCTTAGGATTCTTCTCTTTCGGCCTTTTCCCCCCTTACACAAGTGCTTCCCCGTAACCACCCACATCCCTCCCCTGACAAATAAACACTTCACCCTTTCCCTGCCAGTCCTGATTTTGGTGGCTGTTTGGTATAAGATGAGCACAAGGGTTTGTAAAGCTGGGCATAGGTTTTGGGAAGGCTTTGGGTCCTTTTCCCTCGTTCTATTTCTGTTTAGTTGACACAACTATACAACCTGCAGCACCAGGTTGTGTGGGTGTGTCGATCTGCTTGAAGGTCAGGAGGCTTTACAGAGGGATCTGGACAGGCTGGATCGATGGGCCAAGGCCAGTAGTATGAGGTTCAACAAGGCCAAATGCCAGGTCCTGCACTTGGGCCACACCAACCCCCTGCAGTGTTACAGGCTTGGGGAGGAGTGGCTGGAAACTGCCCCACAGAAAAGGACCGGGGGGTGCTGGTCGACAGCCAGTTGAGTATGAGCCAGCAGTGTGCCCAGGTGGCCAAGAAGGCCAACGGCATCCTGGCTTGTACCAGGACTGCTTGTGCCAGCAGGAGGAGGGAAGTTATTGTCCCCCTGCACTGGGGGCACTGGTGAGGCCACACCTCTAATCCTGTGTCCAGTTTTGGCCCCTCACTCTAAGAAGGACATTGAGGGACTGGAGCATGTCCAGAGAAGGGCAACAAAGCTCGTGCAGGGTCTGGAGAACAAGTCTTAATAGGAGCAGCTGAGGGACCTGGGGGGGTTGAGCCTGGAGAAAAGGAGCCTCAGGGGAGACTTTATTGCTCTCAACAACTCCCTAACAGGAGGGTGGAGTGAGGTGGGGGTCGGACTCTTCTCTACAAGAACAAGTGACAGGACGAGAGGAAATGGCCTTGAGTTGCACCAGGGGAGGTTCAGGTTGGGTATTAGGAAGAATTTCTTTACAGAGGGGGTTGTGAAGCCTTGGAACAGGCTGCCCAGGGAGGTGGTGGAGTCCCCATCCCTGAAGGGGTTTCCCAGCTGTGTCGATGTGGTGCTGAGGGACAGGGGTTAGTGGGGACCTGGCAGTTCAGGGTGTGTGGTTGGGCTCAATGATCTTAAAGGTCTCTTCAAAGCAGATTCTGTGATTCTGTGTGATTCTGTGAGTGTGCTTGGAGGGGGATGAGGGGATCTGGGGGGGACCCAATGGGAAGAGGGCTGCTGTCTTCTCCCAAGGGAGGAACAGAGGCTCTTTGAGGAGCAGGAAGAGGATCTGAGCACACAGCAGTTGAGGTTTATTCCAAACCTACTTGGCTCCAACTGCAATTCCAAACAAAATTTATTTCCAATCGGTGGCTGTTTTGACCCTGTGCTGAAATCCAGCGTTGAAGATACTTGCTTGGGGTTTGTCTTCTTGCTCTCCACTCAGGCTCCTCTTCATACCCAACACAAAACAATTCCCAGTAACTTTTTCCCAAGGCACGTGATCCCCTGCATCTAGAGGTTCTCTGCTTGTGGGCTCCTGAGCAAGGACTATTGACACGTAAATTATCTGGGAGGGTTTTTATTTCCAACTTGACACTTCTTCACCTGGCAATTCTCCTTCTCTTGTTTATCTGGCAAGAGAGGCACTATGCTCCTGTCTGCTCAGGCGAAGTTCAGCATTGGTTTGCCATGACTCTTTGGGTCTCTCTGTGGAGATGGCAGTGGGTGGATGGGGAGAGCTCCCCAAAATGCCTTCAGTGACGTGGGCTGTGGTCACGTGGAGAAGAGAAGTCTCTGGGATACTTTACTGCAGCCTTAAAATACTTAAAAGGGCCTGTCAGAAAGCTGGGGAGGGGCTGTTCAGCAGGGGCTCTTGGGACAGGACAAGGAGTGATGGTAAAACTGGGAGAGGGAGATTCAGACCAGAGAGAAGGGATAAATTTTCTTGCACTGAGGGTGGTGAGACCCTGGCCCAGGTTGCTCAGAGAGTTGGGAGAAGCCCCAACCCTGGCAATGTCCCAGGTGAAGTTGGACCTTGAGGCTCTGAGCAACCTGCTCTGGTTGCAGATGTCCCTGCTCCCTGCAGGGGTTTGGACTGGAGGAGCTTTGAAGGTCCTTTCCAGCCCAAAGCATTCTATGATTTTATGATGCTCCACAGCTTTGGGGTGTACAGCAAGACACATCTAGGGGCTTGTGGGTGCACCAGAAGGAATACCGAGCAGTTCAGTCTGTCCCAAATGGCACATTGTGGTGACCAGGAGGCTCCTGAAGGTACACGGTGGAGGTCAGAGCACCCTGAAAGCCCCGAGAAGCACCAGGGGGTTCAGGACACCCCGGAAAGGGGGTGTATCTTCAAACACATCAACAGGCAGAGAGGGGGATGAAAGAGAAGGCCAGCCTAGAGTCAACATCTATTTCTTCTAGAGTTTAGAGCAAATAATCACAATGCTTTGGCCTTGTCAGCAGACGATAAGTGAGCCTCGAGAAGTCTGACTTTGTCCTGGTCCTTCGCACAGTTTGTTTCTGAGTGATGTCCTGGCTCTGGGCCTGTGTGATCCAGGAGAGCTCACAGGGTCTGGCTTTAGGATCATGGTCTAGAGGGGCGGAGATAATTTCCTTTCATCAGATATTTTTTCCGCTCTGGCCCACCTCAGATGTCGAAACATTCTGGTACTCTCTGCCAGTTGTGCAGATCCAGAACTCGTTGTCTTCTGAAGCTTGGGCTCACTCCCCTGTGGGTCTTGACCCAAGAACAGCTGTACTGGGTTATCACCCACTGGTACAGATGTTCCAGGCTGTCAGGAGTGACCAGCCCCCGGGTGACAGGGCGAGCAGCGCAAGGCTGGGAAAGCCGGGCCCAGCGCTCCGAGGAGACACCTTCATGTTGGGGTTCACCATCTGTCGCGATTCGAGCCTGAATTACCCTGGGCTGGCCCATGGCCTAGGAGAAAGGAGAGTGGGGAATCACATCAGGTCTCAAGGGGGTTTAGAGTGATATGGGGACCGTCCCACCACAGCAAGAGGCTGTTCCTCAGTTACGGGAGTTACACTGTGTGGTCTTCAGTGTTCTGAGTGGAAGTTCTGTTTTCTCCTCCAGGCTTACCTGCCTCTGCCTCTGCTTTGTCCTCTTTCCCCTCATTTTTTCTGCTGTTTGGATCCTGAGCAGAGCAGTGAAGGAGCTTTACTCTGTCTGTATTAGACCTTAGTTACTAGGATGATGGTACAAGCACAAAGTAATTCGAAAGCACCGTCATACTGTGTTTGTACTTCCAAAGTGAGATACCAGTGGAGGCAGCAAGTGGAAAGTCTTAAACACCACAGAATCATGGAACCGTTCCGGTTGGAAAAGCCCTTTGATCTCCTCGAGTCCCCCCATTCCCCCAGCACTGCCAGGTCCCCACTGACCCCTGTCCCTCAGCACCACCTCCACACGGCTGGGAAACCCCGCCAGGCATGGGGACTCCACCACTGCCCTGGGCAGCCTGGGACACGCATGCACAACCCTAACAGGACAGAAATGGCTCCTCAGGGACAACCTCAACCTCCCCTGGCACAGCTTGAGGCTGGTTCCTCTTGTCCTGTCGCTTGTTCCCGAGGAGATGAGACTGACCCCCACCTTGTTCCAGCCTCCTGTCAGGGAGTTGTCGAGAGCCAGAAGGTCTGTCCTGAGCCTCCTTTTCTCCCGGCTGAACCCCCCCAGGTCCCTCAGCCACTCCTCAGAAGATGTGTGGCATGTACTTGCTGTGAGGAAGTGTCCAGGAGAGCGGAGGCCAAGCACCCCGAGGGACGGTCCCTGCCAGAGAGTGTCATGGGCAGCCCGGAAAGTGGGGGGAGCTGGCCAGAGTGGGGCGGGTGGCTGCTGGGCTACGGGTCAGCAGGTGCTGAGCAATGGCCTTGTGCCTCACTTGTCTCTTCTGGGGTTTCCCTCCTGTCTCTCTCTGTTCTCCTCCTCTTTATCACCACAACTCTTCTTGTGTTTTGTTCCTATTGTGGTTGTTCTGATCTTGGTGCTGGTTTTGGGTGGGTCAGAGTGAATTTTCCTGGTGTTCTGTGTTACGGGGCTGCTATTTGGATTTGTGCTGGAAACGGCGGTGATGGCCCCGGCATGTTTCCGTTGTGGCTGAGCAGCGCTCACACAGCGTCGAGGCCTTTTGTGCTCCTCAGCCCAGCCCAGCCCGGCCCAGCCCAGCCCAGCCCAGCCCAGCCTGGCCCAGCCCGGCCCGGCCCGGCCCAGCAGCGAGTGGGCTGGGGGTGCCCAAGCAGCTGGGAGGGGACATGGTTGGGACAGCCGAGCCCGGCTGACCAAGGGTATCTTGAGTATCGACTGACGTCATGCTCAGTACGTAAATGGTATTTATTTTGTTCTGAAACTGTCCCTATGTGAGCCATGAGGTTGGCTTTGTCTCCAGTCTCCTCCCTATGGCGCTGGGAGTGACCCAGAGTACCGCAGCTTCTTGGCCAGTAGCGGTGACACGGTGCTGCCCACCAGGGACGCTTTCCATTTTGCCGGCTTGGAGTGTCTGGGGGCAGCCGGCTGGCCGCTGGGGCGGGCAGGGAGGTCCATGCCACTGGGTGGGGCCAGTCCAGGGGCAGCCCAGTGCAGCCTCTAGACAAAGAGAGAAGTTGAGGGAGGAGAGAATCAAGGAGCCGATGCCCCAGAGCGATGCTGCCCGTCCCATCCCATCCCTCCCCAGGCCCCCGCAGGAACCCCTGGCTCAGCAGGGTCCCTCCTGCAGACCGTTGTCCCTCGCGCCTGCCTGTTGGCAGCATGTTGCTGCCTCCCCGTGAAGCTGCAGCCCCTGGCCTGGCAGAGCAGAGCGTGGGGCAGCAGCTGCCAGCTGCCGGGAGCGCTGGCGCAGAGCAGCCGTCAGGACTCACCTGGCCCATCAACGGTGATGCCAGGGGCCCGCTGGTCACCGTCTTGCTGAGCTGCTGGGAAGCGCTGCCGGTGCGGCCAGGCAGTGTGGAGGCAGCTTTGTCAATGGGCCCCCCCGAGCTCTTTGGGGTGCTCGTGGTTCTGGGGAAGGCAGAGAAGCACCCACGTCAGCTGCCAGGGTTTGGGATGCACACGAGGAGCAGGAGCCAGAAGCTCCCAGGAGATGAGGTGCTCTTGATGTTCAGCAAAAGTGTGACCAGGGGAGAGGTGGAGCCCCAGCTGGATGGGCCCCAGCACATGCTGGCAGCCCTGTGGCAAAGGCGGAGAGCAGGGTCAGAGGGGCCGGGGGGCACCAGGCGCTCTCACCTGCGTTAGAACAGCATGTAGGCCTGCTGCTTGAGCACGGCTCTGATGTCGCTGGAGCAGATGCGATGTGGTACCACTGCCCGTCGCTGGCCTGCGGAAGGAGAGCAGTGCAGAGATCCAGGCGCACCTGCCAGGCGCCAGCCGCCAGCGGGGGCCAAGGCGGTGCCCTGGGCTCACCTTGACGTAGCAGTAGTAGTGCCCGGCTCTGCAGCTGTCCCCCATGTGCACCAGCACGGCATAGAGCCAGTAGAGGATAGGGTCCCCCTTTCTGTGAGACATGTACGGGCGCATGTCCAAGAAGTCGGGGTAGGTGACGTGCTGTGGACAGAGAATGTCTCAGGAGCCGGCGCAGCAGTCAGCTCTTGTGCTCCTGCCAGAGCAGCTCAGCTCTCCTACGGGTGCCGTCGCTGGAGAGTGGGGGACACGCTCTGCGCAGGCCGAGGTCACGGTGTGGGAGGTGCCAGCATGAGCCAAGCTGCCACGGCACTGCATGGCTGGGGCAGGGCTGCAGGGCTGCAGTGGAGCTGGCACTGCCCACAGGCCCACGTCCCACCCTGCTCTGGGCAGCAGGGCCTGGGGCCAGGAGACAGCCGCAGCTCGCCTTGGTGAGCACCCACCTTTGTGATTTTGGCTCCCCCAAAGTGGGCAAGGCGCTTCAGGGAGAGCGTAAGGACGTTGGAGGCTCGGTGGATGGTGAGACCTTTGCTGGCCGACACTTTCTTCTTGCATCTGCACGGGATGAGCGGGGGCTGTTGCAGCTGTTCCAGCCAGCGCCGCAATGATGGCCAGCCCTGGCCAAGCGGCCAGTGCCACGGCAATGACCCTGCTGGCAGCAGACACCACTGCGGGGCAGCTGCTCACGGCCACGTCTGCTGGCCCAGGTCCTCCCTGCGAGAGGAGGGAGCTGCGGAGTGGCCGGCTTCCTGGCAGCCTCCCATGGCCACGCACCTCCCGCTTTAGGCATGGAGCGTCTGGAGAACCCTCCTGCCTTGCGGCAGGCTTTCCACCCGCTGCCCCCCAGCACAGCCCGTGCCCCTGCCCGCCCGCAGCGCCAGCACTCACTGGTCACACGTGTAGGCGTTCTCCCCGCCCAGCAGCTCTGGCTGGACAAAGAGCTCCAGCGCCTGCTCTAGGCTTGAGGCTTGCTGCAAGGACAGAGCAGAGGTCAGGGCATGAGCAGCCGGTCCAGGCGACAGCCCGGCTCCCTGCCGAGGCGCTGGCCCCGGGGGATCGGCAGGGCCTGAGCATGGGGCCACAGGCCACCCTGAGCCGTGAGCCCGCCAGCAGCCAGGCACTGGCCAGCACGCCGCGAGGGACGGCTGCGCTGAGCCCAAGCCCACGGAGCCTGCAGGCAGGAGCCGTGGCTCACACTCAGGCGACAGGCATTGCTCTGCCCGACAGAGGAGGCAGTGCAGCAACGGCAGCTGCTTCCCTCTCCCTGCACCGTGCCTCGACAGTGGCCTGTTCAGGAACCTCGAGAGCAGCGAGGCAGGAACCCCCCCCACCAGAGCAGAGCTCCCCCACAGCCTAGGCCCTGCCGCCGTACCTCGATCTCCAGCGACGGGTCCAGGAACAGGTTGTAGGTGTCCGAGGTGTTGTGGCACACCGAGCATTTCACTGCCAAAGGAAGAGCCATGAGCACAGCCTGGCAGCACCCCTGCAGCCACCAGCGCCCCGGCGCAGCGCAGGCAGCTGCAGCATCGCCCCGCTCGGGGTTTGGGCTCTGGTCTGTGAGCAGCAGGACTGAGAGTCTGTCCAGGAGGAAGGCTGCCGCACTCACCACGGGACCGCAGGGAACCGCCAAAGACCCGGTGAATCAGCGTGGTGGCCTGGGTGTGGGGCTCCAACCTAGAGAGAGCAGCAGCGCGTCTCAGAGCGCCCCTCGCAGCAGCCACCCCCTTGGGCCACCCCTGTGTCCTCGGGGCAGCTGCTGTGTGCACTCTGGCCCAGGGGCAGGCTGCAGAGCTCCAGGAGCAGAGGGAAGCCGCAGCCACGGCGCCAGTGTGTTGTGGCATGCTGGAGCAGCGGGCTGCGGTGCCAGCTTCCTCTGGAAGGAGCAGCAAGGGCTGTCCGCGGAGCTCAGAGCTGGGCACTGCAGACAGAGGCGACGCAGCTCCCCGGGCCGGGGGTCTCAGGGAAAGGAGCTCCCCAGAGCCCCGAAGCTGGGGCTGCGCTCGCCAGCACGGCTGTATTCCTCGGGAACGGGGAGAGGATGCGAAGGCAGAGCAGCCTGAGGCTTTGGGGACAGGAGCAGAGGCACGCTGGGGCGGGAGACTCAAGAGAAGGGAGAAGGCAGACAAGAGCCCCGAGCTGTGTCGCGGAGGAGCAGAGAATTGGCCTCCCATACGTGGAGCAGCCGTTTAAGCAGGCCTTCTGCATGGCGTCCACGGTGTACCGCAGGAACTCGTGTGCATCCTCCTGCCTCTCAAAGCGGATGTGTGGGGCGATCTCTGCAGGAGAGGGAGGAATCAGGTCCAGCACGTGCTGCAGCAGATGCAGGCCGCCCCTTTCCCTTCCTCCTTCCCTGCCTCCCTCCCTCCCTCGGTTCAAGGACTCCATGGTTTGAGCCCCCTCAACCGCAAGCAGAGGTCAGGCTCATGGCGGCCTTGGGGGAAGCCCCAGGCAGCCCATGAAGCCAGCAGCGGCAAGCAGGCTCCGTGAGTCCTCTGCGAAGAGCCGTCTGCCAAGAGCTGCCCCCATCTCCAAGGTTTGCTCCTGCATCAGTCAGCGCTCTCCTGCACGGCTGCCGGAGGGGACGGGAGAGGAGGGGAGGGGAAGATAGCCATCCTTACCCTGGAGGTCTTGGATGATGGACACAGGCTTTATTGCCTTGCCGCTGTTGGCAAAAGCCTGTCTCGTGTGCTTCTCCATGATGCACATCATGCAAAAGCCGCCTTGGTCACCTGGAGCAGGAGGGAAGACAGGACGCTGATGGCAGAGGCCGGAGAGGTGGAGGCGGTGCCGGGGATGGGGGATCTCCGGTCCAACGGAGCTCAGCCACGCTGCCTTTTCCCCATGAGCTGTGTGCCCCAGGACAGCTCTGGGGCATCCCGGGTACACAGGGAGCAGCACACGCCACCCCGGCTGGTGCAGCCCCTGTCCCAGCAGCAGCCACTGCAACGCCCCTCTCCCCTGGACGAGACAGCATCCACAGGGATGGAAACCAGGTCACAGGTACTCTCTGGAGGAGCCACAGGGTGGTCATGAGGGGCAGATAGCACCGAGCCCTGCAGACGGGGCTGCAAGGCCTGCGTGCTCCCTCTGGTCCCAGCTCGGAGCAGAGCCCACCGGGCTCCCTTTCGAAGCCCCCTCGAAAGAGCCCCCGCTGCCTGGGTGCAGCCTCTGCCCTGCCCTGGCGCAGTGCGTGCCCAGCCGGGCCTCCCCACTCACACGTGCGGCTGTGCTCCCTGGAGAGCAGGTAGTTGGCGAGCGGTGGCCTGTAGGTCAGGCACTGCAGGGTGGAGTTGAGGAAGCACGTGTTCCCCAGGTTGAGCAGCCCAGCGCCGATCGGGTAGAGCCGCTGCTAGCACATCGAGAGGCGCTCCACAGGGAAAAGCTCCTTCGGGGGCATGAGGACCCCGTGCCACTGTGCCTGCGGGTCCCGGTGGTTGCCTGCGGGGTGAAGGGTGGTGAGCGGCAGGGTGTGGAGCGCGGGGAGGACCCCCTAGCCTGCTTGCCGGGGGGCTCCTCGTCAGAGCCGCGGTGGCTGCGTGCAGCCTTGGCGCAGGGGTTGAGCATCGTGGGCTTACCTGGCAGCTGCTCCAGCTGGCAGAAGGAGCTGCAGCTGCTGGGCTCCAAGTGCACCTTGTGCAGCAGCGCCTTCTTGGCCAGGGTGGCCATGAGCTCGCTATCCTCGCCCACGTCCCACCGGTGGGCCTTCGCTGCCCACTTCAGCTCCCTCATGGACATGGCAGAGGATGATGGCCCCGGCTGCGGGGAGCGGGCGGCCAGTTGAGGGCAGGCCCCGGCACCGCCTCTCCCGTCCCGTCCTGTCCTGTCCCGTCCTGTCCTGTTCCACCCAGGCACCCTCCCCGTCGGGCTCTTGGCCACGGTGCGCGTGTGTCATCACCTTGGAGAGGAGATCGGGGCTCCCACCGCACCCATGCGTTGCAGGGTGGGGACAGCGCTGCTGCCACCCTCCCTCCATGCGCTGCGGACGTGACATGCTCGCTGGCCTCGCCTCGGCTCGCCCCAGCGCAGTGGCCGCACTCGTGCCCTGCGCGTGCGTCTGGCTACATGTCCCGAGGTGGACTGAGGGCAGAGCTCAGTCCTGTGGGAGCATGTTGGGGTCTGCGAGGTCACAGTGTGCTGCCGGGTGCCGCCCCACTGCGGCACCCAGCCACAGCCCCCTTACACACGCTGCCAGCAGGGTTCTGGAAGCGGCTTCGCAGCAGCTCCTCCCTTCACACCCCGTGGGTTCCCCTGCGTCCCTGGGGGCCACTGGCCCAGGGAAGGCAGCAGGAGCGCGGCGGCCCCACGGCTCTGCGTGACCAGCCCGTGGGGATCCCTCTTGTCCTGGGCTGAGGAGGGGTGTCAGGGCCTGGGGGAGGCTGGGGAGGCACCGGCTGAGCCAATGTGCTCATTCTGTTGTGTGAACGTTCCCAGGCCTGGTGTGGGTCTGTTCAGCAGGAGGGCTGGAACACGGCCCTGCTGCAGGGTGAGGATGAGGGAGGTTCCTGTCCTGCCCCCTGCCCCCAAAGCATGCGGGATCCAGAGCTGCTCCCTGCGGGGTCCACCCTTGAGGCTGCTCGGGGTGAGGAACCATCAGGAGAGGCAAGAGAGAACCCACTTCTTTCAGCACGGCTCTGCCAGACTCTGAACGCATGATTAAACCGTTAGAAAATCAAGATCTTGAGTGATTCTGGACTGTACGAGCTCCTCTGGCCCGCAGGGTGCTCTGCTGCCCTGGGCAAGAAATGGCTCCTCAGGGACAACCTTAACCTCCCCTGGTGCAACTTGAGGCCGGTTCCTCTGGCTGTGTCGCTTGTTCCTGTGGAGAAGAGACCGATCCCCACCTCGTTCCAACCTCCTGCCGGTGTTCTGTTCCACAGGAGGTTCCAGCTCCCCTTTCCCCATCCTGGGACAGGTTTTGGAGTCTTCTGATTTTTTGGGTTCCTCCCCTGGGTTTCAGGTTCCCCCATATTTTCAGGTTGTTCCCCCCCCATCTCCCTCTCCGCTCCCGGGGCAGCTCGGGGGACCCCAATTGGCTCCGGGACCCCGAAATGCCCCCCAGGACCCCCAAACACCTCCGCAGGAACCCGGGGCCTTGTCCCGTCCTGGGGTTTCATTCCCCTCTCTGTTCCCCACCCTGTCAGGACAATTCTGACCATCGTCAGCATTCGGGATCATTCCGTTCCTGTCAGGTTGGGGCTCAGGGCACTGGTTAAACTGGTCTGAGCTCAACCCACCAATTTCACCTTTTTTGTTTTCGATTCTCCTCCCCATTGCCCTGGGAGGGGTTGTGGCAGTGCAACCCCCCTGGCTGCTTGCACAGAGCTTGCACAACAGCCAGGGCCCTGCAGAAGCACCGACAGACATCAGGTGCCACCTCCAGGGCTATGTGGTGCCTCCAGTCCAGACGCTACGAGCTGCCTCCTGGCTGTGTGGACTGACAGTGCCCCCAGCTCACACGGACCAGGGGATAAATGGAGCCCTGCCGCAGAACCCTGTGGAGCTGGTTCTCCTCGGAGCAGCAGGCAGTGCAGCTGAGGACTCGCCCCTCGGATTGGGACGCCGGTCGAGGAGACTTCCTGGGACTCCCTTCAGATTAGGATGCTGTCCAGGCGTATCTCCCTGGGATGGAGTGACCCTCACCCGGCATTGGTGAGTGACCCTCTTGGTATCTTTAAGTGGGAGATTCCCCCTGACATGGGTGAGCTGTCACACTGTGGTTCATCTTCTGTAGAGCGTGTTCTTTAGTGCTCAGCAATCTGTTGGGCAGGAATAGGTTCCCAACTGACATCTGACCCTGTCATTGACTCTGGTCAGTTGATAGTAGGAACTAGTTAATCACAAATAATGAGAAGACAGGGACCAGCTAAGTTGTAAATGATGGCCTTACCCTTGGGAAGCAGAATGGACTGAGCAAAACAGGCAACCATTGATCAGGGTAAAAGAATCCTAAAGAAGATAACGAAGGCAAGAGTTAATTAACCCAAGATAGGGAATGTGCTGCCTCAGAAAAACGCACGAGAGCATGCGTCAGGACGGAAAGGTGAAAAGTGCATCCAGGAGGAAGACTTCAGGCCGTCATCAAAGACCCCTGTTGAAGACCACCAGAGAGACACTGCACATGCCCGAGAGATGGACAGACTATGTAAATGAATTCGGGGAGAATGATTATAATGTTCTTATTAGTTTGTGGAAAGATAATGCATATGTAGTAGCTAACTGTATAAATGATATAATGGGACTCCCTGTAAGCATGCACAGAAGGGCAGAGATATCTCCCTGTGCATCCGGCGCTGTAAATAAAGTTTACCGGCTTAATAGTCACATTGGCTACTGGGTTTTATATCGGCGATCTTTGAATCACAGTTGGAGTGCCAGGCAAAATTTCCTTGCACTAAATCCACGTTTTTCGGAGAGCTGCTGCTGTCTCATTTGTGGGTGCCTCCACAACATGTCCCACAGCAGGGCAGCGGGGGGCTGGGACCCTTTCCTCTTCCCTTAAGCCAGGGCCCAGCTCAGCACAAAGGCTGTAAGCGGGCAGCCCAAGGTGACAGGGGACAAGGGCCATGACATGGGGAGCAGGCTGGCTGGCAGCCCTCCTCAGAGCTGAGAAGGAAACAGGGAAAGCCAAAGCCTGGGGGACATGAGCACGAAGCAGCAGGAAGGCAATTTCCTTATCAACTCTTTTGCTGCACATCAAACGTGAGGGAGTGTCTCTGGTAGAGGAAGGTTGATTTCATTTCTCAACAATTTAATGCAGATGTTGTCTTTCTTGTCCTGGCTGTAGTGCAGCAGGAATGTGTGGTGAGCAGCAGAATAAATGCCAGCACAATCCCCTTCATTGGAAGCACCAGGAGATACAGCTCCAGCGAATCAGGGAGAGCGGACTGAGCTACGTGTCTCCTCTTGGAGGCAGCTCTCAGTGTCAGGGACATCTCAGATGTCTGTGAGTACCTTCATTCATTCTATTACCTCCAGCACAGCTCAGATGGAATCAATTCTGGCATGTGTCTGCTGCTGTAGAACAGGGGAAGAGGGTTTTCAACAGAACCTCATGACTTGGAACAATCTCAGCAGTCACAGGCTGCAGCACGGCCTGGGAGCACAGCTGTAACCAAGGGCTTATCAAACTCCTAAC
This sequence comes from Bucorvus abyssinicus, assembly GCA_009769605.1. Classification (NCBI taxonomy): domain Eukaryota; kingdom Metazoa; phylum Chordata; class Aves; order Bucerotiformes; family Bucorvidae; genus Bucorvus; species Bucorvus abyssinicus. Next base: position 57,101 of record CM020049.1, on the reverse strand, counting down.
GTTAACCAAAAACATTCTCTTGGGTCTGAAATTTGGCAAACACAACCTGTGTCTAGGAACAATTCAATTTTTAACTAACACTGCCTTTTTAAGGATGCAGCACTGATGCCCTAATGCTTCTCTAATGCTTTTTAAATCAATCTCCTTCAGGAAACTTCCATCTACTTGTGGAAACTTAGGTTAGACAATGAAGAACAATCCACCAAACTAAGGCCAGGGATGATAAGAAAGACTTCAGATAAACAGAATCTATTTACCTAGGATGGACGTAGAGAACACCATGAAACCCAACTGCGTGAAAAACAATCTTCTGAAGCTGTTATCAACTTCTACCACAGTAAGTCCTCCAGTTTTCATCTACCCATTGTGGACTGCCAGACCAGTCAGCCTGACCTCTGTGCCTGGGAAGATCATGGAACTGATCCTCCTAGAAGCTCTGCTAAGGCACGTGGTGGGCAGGTAAGCGATCTGAGACAGCCAGCATGGCTTCCCCAAGGGCAAGTCCTGCCCGACCAACCTAGTGACCTTCTGTGATATAGTAACCACATCAGTGGGCAAGGGAGGAGCTGTATCGCTGTAATTTCACCAATCCAGTCGCGTACTTCTTCAGCTACAGCTGATGCGTTTCACTGCCACTGAGTTTTTTTCTAGGAATGTTGTTCTCCTTCTCCCTGCCGTCTCCAGTAACTATGACCAAATTTCAGCTACACTTGACAAATGTGGAGATCTCAGTTACTTAAACTCAAGGTTTTCTGAAAATTGATGTGTACAGGTGGTGAAGAGGTCCCGACTGGCCTGCGCTGCGCCAGAGCCATTGTTCTCCCTCGTACCAGGTTACTGGCCAGTTGTCGTGTGTGTGTTTAGCTGGACAGTCCCCTTGGGGGATTTAAGAGCTGTTCCTTATCCCAGCCAAACGAATAGCAAACGTGCTGGGGATTGGCAGGATTTCTTAGCAGGGAGGTATGGTACCAGTTTATAAGCAAATGGGCTTTGATGGTCTTCCTGATCACAGAGCAGCTGCTGCTTTGCTGGAATAGGGAGAGTATTTACCAAAAAAAGCATATAGGAAAAAACAACCTGGTAACATCTGTGTGCCTAGTCATCACTTCATTTTTAAACTTGTTTTCTTCTTCTTGTTGTAGAAACCTTTATTCCAAGCTAACATCCTGCAGGCCACAGTTCTTACTAGTTGGAGAGCCAGGACACGGACAAGGATTTTCATTTGGCACCTGCGGTCATACACGCTCTAGAGAAGTTCCCAGTTTATACCCTGGATGTATCCAGTCTGTTCGGTAGCTGCACATCCCCAGAAGAAGCATGTGCACAGGTATCTCTTTTCTCTTTAATCTCCTAGGATTCATGAACTGTAGACAAACGAGTAAAAGGAGCACAGTCCATGGTTTAGGGGAGGTGGCCTGGTTTGACTGTTCGATTAAGTTTACTTCTGTCTGAAACGCCACTGCTCTTCTAGATGGAATGTTACCGAATAGGGACATTATACGGGGCCGTATTTTCCACTGCAAATCAAACAGTGAGGCTGTTGCTGGCAGCTGGGGAAGATGGGAGGTGCTGCTAATAGAGAGGGGCAAGAAATCCTGCCGGTCTCGGTGGGATCCAGAAAGTGGTTTCCATTGCTTCTTAAGGATCTGTGCTCCCAGCAGATGGCTCTGCATCAGCCTGACCTTTTGTAGCCTTTTCAACTGTATTTGTAAGGCAACCAAGGTTTTGGGGAAAAGAAGCATTTCTTTTTTACATGCACATATACAGCTTGTACTGCTGCAGCTTATACAGTAAAAGCATTCACATTCCTGGGACATCTACCTTTGTACACCAGTGTCATCTTCTTCACTGGGAAAATCAAATACAAGCAGATTTAGTGCTGGTTTACTTTCAGGCAGGAAATCCATTTCACTGTTGGGTATCCCCGTATTAAACTTTGACCTTTAGTAACAGCGTTTGAGAACAATGCAAGTGAGGACAGACACATTCCATGACAGAATACTCAACTGTCACAAAAGAGGAATGATTCCTTTTTTGTCGTGTGATGGTTGCATCTGCAGTCGTGTAACTGCCATGTCTAGTCACTGCCCAGACGGACCATGGGCACTTCCCATTTTGGGACAGGAACTCCCTAAATATGGATAGTCTGACGTGGTGCACAGAGAAATTTGTCCTATCAAAGGACTGTTGCCGCTCCCCTTATGTGGTAGAAGCACGTCCTCCTCTGTGATGGAGGTACCATCTGAAGGCAGTGGCTTGTGGTCTTCCAAAGCACGTACTCTGGTCTGGTGGATCCTCTAGTAATGAGAGGCTGTGAGTGCTTTAGCTATTCAGGCACGCTAAAGACTTGTCACCTCTTATAAAACGTACTTGGAATTATGAATTGCGACCCGGCTGCTTTGACAGTGTCAGCCCTCGTCTTTTCATATCGGTCTGGGTTTGTTCAGTCTGTGCTCCAGACCGACTCGGCTACGTGTCCGCTCAGGATTGAAAATGGTGTAGTCACAGTTGTGTAGCAATTTACACAGACTCACCCATCTGGCCGAAGGGTTAGTCTGTTGTTTTCCAGGCACACCGCCACACCGGCTGAGCTGTGAGGCTCTTTAGGAGTGACCGTACCCCCCAGTAGTTCTGAAATCAGGCAGAAATTCAGGTCTGTTTCTGTCGATGGAATGACATCTGAACTCGAGTCCAAGTGAAAATTTGACCTTGGGTTGTTTTGCTGCTTGGTTGGTTTGATTGGTTGGTTTTGGCTTCAGGTACTCCTATTTCATAAGATAGTTTGACTGCTCCGTAGGTATTGATTAGCCTGTTCTACATGGTTCCGTTTTCTTACCCAAGCTTTCATTTTACCAGCTGATGTGAGAAGCTCAAGGAACAGCGCCAAGTATCATTTATATCCCGCATATCCATCTGTGGTGGGAGGAGATTGGAGCTGCGCTGAAAGCTGTTTTTACAAGACCGCTGCAGAACATTCCAGTGTTTGCTCCAGTTTTGCTGCTTGTGACATCTGACGTGTGTCATGCAGATCTCCCGGAAGAGGTATTTCTATCCAGACTTTTCTTAATTTTATTCAATTTCTTGTCGATGTATGAATCCTTTAAGCACTTGAGGACTGTGCCCTCTTTAGCAAATTCCAGCTGTTGTTACTCAGGCCCCCTATCCAGGTCTCTGCTTAGACAAAACTGCTGAAAGCATTTGAAGAGTTTTCTGAGGAAAGGGATTGACTTTGACCCCACTTTTTCTCCCTTCTCACACACTCATGTTTATTAGACAGATGGATAAATTTACTGCAGACAGTAATTCCAGCGATTTCAAGGTGGTTTGGTATGTACTTAGTCATAGACAGGGCTTGAACTGTCAATGGGAAAAAGATATATTTACCGAAAAGGGAAAGACATTTTTACTGAAAAAGTACGGTGGTCACACTGTTCCTGATAAAATACCACTTCAAACTTCAGTTCTTTAAATAAAAACCCATTTCTTTCTTTGTCGAGGTGGAAGTTTTACAAATCAGAAGTTCCAACTTCTGTTTCAGTAACGTGGAAATCTGTTTTCAGTTGTATTCCTTAGCACAGTCCACTCAGAGCACACACGTAGCTTTCTAGACATCTGAGGGGACTGTGCCGTAAAGGAAAGCATTCAAAACATGAATATGCTGCTCTGATTATTTTCTCTCAGTTACTGGGGGGAGGTGGGGGGCTTACCTAGGTGTGTTTATCATCATCAAATGCTTTGAAAGTGCTTAACTTTCTCCCCAAGTTTTTATACTATTAAGAGATTCCTTCTAAAATAAGCATTGAAATTCCTCCCCTACCTTTTGGTAGGAGAGACTGAGAAATGGAGTAAAACTTGGAAGTGTGCAACCTCCTCAGCCTCAGCGCCCTGGAAGGGTTTGGGCGAGGGCGTTTGGCCCAGCTCCGGGCTCCCTCCCCTCTCTCACTCCTGCAGGCAGCCTCCTCTGTCGGCGCAGCTCTGGAGGACTTTGTGACACCCGAGTGGCTGGACAGTGCAAACAGCTTTAAATGCCACAGGTAAGATGGTCACTAATGACATTATTAAGAGTAGATGCTTCACCAAGGTGCTGCGTGTCATCTGCCATCAGTCACCTCTTCGTGGATGTGAGATGCACATCAATGAGACGCAGCTTTTTTTCATGGGGTCCTGATGGTCCTGAACAGCCTTGAAATAGCGCAGGGCTGTGTGAGACAGGAAAGCTGGTCTGACCTTCTGGGGGCAAGAAAAGGGACACTTCAGCACTCGGCTCTGGTCTTGGTTTCCAGGTGTGACAGGGTGGTGGCTGCCACCAAGAGGCTGACAGTCCATCAGGCGCCCAAGGTTCTCACGATGTGCCTGAAGAGATTTGATGCTCTCATGGGCAGGAAGATCAGCAAGGTGTGTACACAACGGGAATGCAAGTGTCTCTTCCTGGAGCAGGAGATTGCCCAAAGCAGCAGCGCACAAGCTGACCCTGTTCTTCGTGTTCCCTTCTGGTGGGAGGAGGGTTCCCGTGGGAAGACAAGCACGTTCTCTGCTCTGACAGGGCTGCTCGGGCCGAGAACAGTTTCCTGCCCCCCCAAACCAGGACATGTTGCTTTAGGGAAGGCCAGGTGTTTGTGAGCCTCAGAGGTGCATTTCTACAGCTCTGGCCCTTGGTCCTGGAAGGCTCTTTCACGCCACGTTTTAGGATGGTTTATGAGCCCTCTTGGTCTGTCCGTAGGTGGTGGAGTACCCCGAGTACTTGGATCTTGGCCCATACACTTCTCAGGGAGACGGAGAACCGCTGCTCCCGGTGTACAGCAGTGCACAGCGGTGCACAGTGGTGGCAGCTGTGGAGATGGACACTACTTCTGCTACACAAAGGTACTTCTGCGACTTCCTCCCCAACGGGGTTAAAATGCGGGCTGGGGGAGACCATCTGTCATGGCAGCATTACTGGCCGCCAAGTTTTGGGGGAGAAGGTCTCCTTAGGGGCTGGACCGGGTTTGTTTTGGTGGACTCCTGTAGTTTCCTGCCTGTGTTGGTGTGGAGAAACTGTGCAGTTCATCTCCAGGTATCGCTGCCTTTTTTGACAGACCAGCGATGGACTATGGTACAAGATGGACGATGCATCTGTGGAGCTTCATGGCACTGCCCCAGCTCTCGGGCAGGAAGGCTACCTCCTGTTTTACATCAGGTAATAGCTGGGATTGAAATGTTTCTAGAAGACGTTTCCTTTTCCTGGCTTTGCTCTTCTCATCCTGCCGAGTGTCTCCTTCTGGCACAGGAGACAGTCCCCACCTGCGTCCTTGGGTGCTGTCAGGTCTGAACCACCCCACGTCAGTCCTTCTCTCTCCTTGCTGGGCCTTAAGCTGCTGCCCTGGTGGCAACTGCTGCCTGTCTGCTCCCTGAAGCTGGCCAAAGTAGAGAGGAGGACTTACAGGGGACCTACAGGAAAGATGGGGAGGGACTCTTTACCAGGGGGTGTAGCAATAGGACGAGGGGTAATGGTTTTAAACGGAAAGAGGGCACATTTAGAGCAGCTCTGAGGAAGAAGTTCTTTCGTGTGAGGGTGGCGAGGCACTGGACCAGGTTGCCCAGAGGAGCTGTGGGCGTCCCCTCCCTGGAAGGCCAGGTTGGATGGAGCTTTGAGCAGCCTGATCTAGTGGCCAGTGTCCCTGCCCATGGCAGGGCAGATGGAACTAGATGGTCTTTAAGGTCCTTTCCAACCCAAACCGTTCCATGATTCCACGATTCTATGACGTAGAGTCTGTAGGGGGTGTAAAGACCAGGACTGGCTCCAAGAGAACAGCTCTAAACAGAGGTCACTATTTTTCTCCAGGTGCTCAGATTTGAAAATTGGAGAAGTAGCTGCTTCCTTCCCAGCACCATCATCTACCTGGTCCTTCCACAAGCAGGCAGGTGGTTCTTCCCACTGCCAGAGAAACGGTGCCAGGAAGAGGCCCTGGAGCAGATCGCCGCAGTGGGGCAGCAATCTGCACGGCTGCTTCGTGGACACCACAGACCACTCAGCAGTGAAGAGGAGGAGAACTGGTCCTCTAAATCATGACCGGGCTCTCAGGGATGATGCAGCTCCAAGGCCCTCCAAGGGCAGCTCCCAGTTGGATCCCACCCCCAGGGCTGCTCAGGACCCAGCCCTGCCAATGCAGAGGGAGCGGGGCAGATCCATGCTGCGGCACCATGGCCTCTACAGCCAGTTTGTGGAGGACCGAGACTCCCGCCGTTCAGTGAAGAGGAAGAGGAGTTGCAGTCCTCCACGGTGTGACCAAGCCCCAGGGGATGACGCAGCCCCAGGGCCCTCCAACGCCATCTCAAAGCGGGCTCCTGCCCCCAGGGCTGCTCGGGAGCCAGCCCAGCCGAGGCAGAGAGAGCGGAGCAGGTCCCCGCGACAGGGGCTGTGATCTCCACAGCCAGCCTGTAGACACCACAGACTGTGACCCCTCAGCAGGGAAGAGGAGGCAGCTGGTCTCAATAAAAACCAGAACTCTGATTAATGGGAGTATTTGCAGTTTTTAACCAATAGAAAGGACTTTATTTGTTCTCTCAAAGGTACGTAGTTTGACGCACGCTGGATCAGGCTGCGCTGCCTTTGTGGGTCACCAACCCGCACCCACCTTGTGCCAAACTGGAATAAAGTCACTATCTCGGCCCAATGTGTCTGATTGGCTCATTGCACAGCAGGGAAACGGCCCCCGTTTTGGGACAAGAGCAGCGCTTGAGGAAAGGGCCATTGCCAGGATGTTCTTCCAGTGTCTGAACAATTCTTTTAAAAAAATGGGGGAAAGGAAAGGAGATTTCTGCACGCTCTTCCCTTGATGGGTGGTGGGAGCAATTCCCTCTCTGGGGGTGGTGGAGGACAAATGTCAAAAAAATATTCCTCCACTCCTCTACAAGCCTTTCATAACCCCTTGCTGACCAGGCACCATCACCTGGTTGTCCCCTAGGTGCCGCGTGATGGTACTCAAGATGATCTGCTCCATGACCTTCCCCAGCACCAAGGGCAGACTGACAGGCCCGGAGTTCCCCAGATCCTCCTTCCAGCCCTTCCAGCGTGTCACATTTGCCAGCCTCCAGTCGACTTATAGCAGAACAGATCTACGACTGTTTGGGAAGGACGGTGCTGGTTTGTCCTCTGGTCCTGTCCCACTGCTGGTGACAGCCTGTCACAGGAGAAAGTATTGACAGGGTTGTGATCAGGCTGCAATTTAAGATTTATTAGTGATGAGATCAAAGGGTTGATATTTAGCAGCACTTAATCACCAACCAGTTTAAAACGAACCTGGTCCATCTGCACGTGGGTCGAGGCCAACAGGGGGGCGATGCCAAACAGCAGAAATCAGCGGTTTCTGGGTCTGTGCAACCAGCAGAAAATACCAGAATGTTTCGACATCCGAGGTGGGCTGGAGTGGAAGAACACCTGACGCAGGTCAATCGTCTCGGACCCTGTAAACCAGACCCTGTGAGCTCTCCTGGGTGGCAGTGGCTGGGTCCAGCATCACCCCAGGGTCAGGACATCTCTCGGGTACCAACTGCACGGAAAGGCCGGGACGAAGTCAGGCTGCTCTGGAGCATCGGGAGCGTTTGCTCTGACCTGGGGAAGGGAATTTGAGCTCCAGGCCAGTCTCTTCTCCATCACCTCGCTGACAGGAGTGGGGATGGGGGGTGTGTGTCTGTGTCCATGTGTGTGATGGTGTCCGAGCATGTGCCCACAGGTAGATACACCCCCCTACAGGATCTCCTGCAGGAAGTCAGCATGAATTGTGCCATCATCAAACCTGTAACTCCGTCACTGTTTGGTTGTAACATATTTGACTGGGTCACCCTGGTGGTTTTAAAGCGGGTGGTGATGAAGCGCCGCTACAAAAGCTGCCCCTCACTATTAATAAACTTTAGGTTGCTGCCTCATCACAACTGCGTCGGTATTCCCTCCTGTGACACTTGCTTGTGCTGAGTGGGGTGTGGGATGAGGCGGAAGGGAGGAGAAATTTTAGAGGCCTTTGGCGATCGAACCGTCCTCACAAGGAGAAGAGGAGAGTCCTGGCGGTGAGGAACGGGAGTGAGAATGGGAGCTGCTGTCTCCACAAGTTATTTATCTGAGTCCGTTTCACTGGAGAAAACCCAGACTGGTCAATCGGCCCAAGCTGGTTTCCCTGGGCCGTGGGATTCCTAATTGTGAAAAAGATCAAATTAGTAACAACGGGACTGAAAACGACTGAACCAAAGCCCACGGGAAACTCCTGACAGCACTGCGATGAAGAGCCGGTGTCTGTCCAACACAGGAGTGCCTGGCAAGGGCCAGCCAGGACGAGCCAATGAAAACTTGTCGGCGTTGTCAAGCAGACAACGCAACCTGTGCCCGTGTTATGGGTTATTGCCCAGCGGTGCAGGACGCCAGGATTAAAAGACAGAGTCACTGATGTGATGAGGTGATCCCAGAGGCTAAAAAGAAAGATGGGCTGATTTTTCAGAACCATGATGAAGGGCTGTTCTCCACATCAAGAAATGGATCGAGGGGGAAGCGCCATCCCTAAAGAACAGCCACAAGCATGTCGAAAGCTTATGGGCAAGAACTGGAGACTGAGGCAACAGAGGGAACCTTGTGGTTGGTGTCTACCACAGGCCACCTGATCAAGGGGAGCCTCGTGACGAAGCCTTATCCTCCAGCTCCAGGAGGCTTCACACTCGCCTGCTCTTGTCCTGCTGGGGGACTTCAGCCACCCCGACATCCACTGGAAAAGGCTCCTGGAGAGCTGTAGGCAATCCAGGGGGCTCCTGGAGAGCATTGAGGAGAACTTCTTAAGCCACATAATAGACAGCCCCACCAGAGGGGATGTGATACTGGACCTGATCACCACCAATGCAAGTGAACTCATCGGTGACCTCAAGATTGGAGGCAGCCTGGGCTGCAGTGATCACACACTGGTGGAGTTCACAGTGCTGAGAGATCTGGGTCAGGTGAAGAGTTAAGTCAGGATCCTGAATTTGAGGAGAGAAAACATCCAGCCCTTCCAGAAGTTAGTCAATAGGACCCCCCAGGAAATGGCCCTCAGGGACAAGGGAGCAGAGCAGAGCTGGCAGGTCGTTAAGGACACTTTCCATAGAGCACAAGAGCTATTGATCCCCACGTGTAAGAAATCAGGGAAGGACAGGAGGAGACCAGCATGGCTGAGACTAGACCTGCTGGTCAGACTAAAGGGCAAGAAGGAAGTGCCAAGGCAGTGGCAGCAGTGACAGGTGTCCTGGGAAGAGCACAGGGACACTGCCCGGTTGGGTAGGGATGGTGTCAGGAAGGCCAAGGTGTGGCTGGAGCTGAACTTGCCAAGAGATGCAGAGTCATAAGAAGGGCTTCTCCAGGTCTGCCAGCCAGCAAAGGAAGGTCAAAGAGAGCGTTCCCCTACCCCCAACCACCCCCCACGCCGATGAGCAAGAACTGCCAAACTGGTGACAACAGACCAGGAGAGGGCTGAGGTGCTCCACAAATTTTGCCTGAGTCTTCACTCACCACCTCTCTTCCCACACCTCTCGAGTGGATGGACCGCAGGATGGGGACCAGAGGGACAAAGTCCATCCCACTGTAAGAGAAGACTAGATCTGGGACCAGCCGAGGAACCTGAGCATACATAAGTCTATTGGACCTGAGAAGATGCACGGCACAGTCCTGAGGGAGCTAGCTGATGTAGTCGCCAAGCCTCTCTCCTGGCAGTCAGGTGAAGTCCACGGTGACTGGAAAAAGGGGAACATTGCACCCATGTTTAACAAGGGTGGAGAGGAGGATCCTGGGAACTACTGACCTGCCAGCCTCACCGCTGTGCCTGAGAAGATCGTGGAACTGATCCTCCTAGAAGCTCTGCTAAGGCACATGGTGGGCAGGTAAGCGATCTGAGACAGCCAGCATGGCTTCCCCAAGGGCAAGTCCTGCCCGACCAACCTAGTGACCTTCTGTGATGAAGTGACTGTATCAGTGGACAGGGGAAGAGCTACAGACTTTGTCCATCTGCACTTCTGCAAGGCCTTTGACACGTGCCCTACAAACATCCTCCTCTAAACTGGAGAGAGAGGGGTCTGATGGGTGGACTGCTTGGTGGATGAGGAATTGGCTGGGTGGTCACATGCAGAGGGGAGTGCTCAACTGCTCGATGTCCAGATGGAGATGGGTGACCAGCGGTGTCCCTCAGGGGTCTGTACTGGGACCTGTGCTGTTTAACATCATCAGTGACATGGACAGTGGGACCAAGGGCCCCCTCAGCAAGTTTGCAGATGAGACCAAGCTGAGTGGTGCGGGGACACACCTGAGGGACAGGACAAGCTGGACGAGCTGGAGAAGTGGGTCCATGTGAACCTCATGAGGTTCAACAAGGCCAAGTGCAAGGTCCTGCACCTGGGTCAGGACAGCCCTCAGTATCTGCACAGGCTGGGGATGAGAGGATAGATGGAGGGATGGGTGGATGGAGAGCAGTCCTGTGGAGAAGCTCTTGGGGGTGCTGGTGGGTGAAAAGCGGGACAGGAGCCAGCAATATGCACTCGGAGCCCAGAAGCCCCCCGTGTGGTGGACTCATCCCCAGCAGTGTGGGCAGCAGGTAGAGGGAGGGGATCCTACCCCTCTGCTGCACTCTAGGGAGACCCTCCTGTGGTGCTCAGTCCAGCTCTGGGCTCCTCAGCCCAGCAGAGTCAGGGACAGCTCGCATCACTCCACACCCAGGCCTGCGAGCACCTACTGCCCTCCTTTCTCCTGGACAAGGGGCAAAGAACCTTCTCTTTCTTGGCTCCTCCGTCATCCTGAGGGACCATGCTCCCCCCTTCCAGAGCAAAGCACCCCAGACTTGCCTCTTCACTCACTGCCCTCCAGCCAAACACCTTGCCAACATGCTCCTTTGTTAGCTTTTCTCCCTTTTGCCAGCAGCCAAACGTCTTTCAGGTGCCTCCCTGGGCCCCATCCTGCAGTTCACTCCAGAGGTGGAGCAGGAGAACTTGAATGATCTCTGTATTTGTCCCACAGAACCACCTGCTGACAACGCTGCATGATGCACTTCAACAGAGAACCACAGAGTCACAGAAGGGTTTGGGTTGAAGGGGCCTTTCAAGGTCATCCAGTCCAACCCCCGGAAGTGAGCAGGGACATCTTCAGCTAGAGCAGGTTGCTCAGTCCATGCAGTGGTTGTAAAGGGACTTTCTGCAGCTGTCCTGCTGTAAGGGGACTTGGTGTTGCGTTTGCATTTTGAATTTGCTGTTGGAACAATAATGTTCCTTCTGGTCTGAGCTCACCTGACAGTCACGATCATTTCTAATGGACGGACTTGATTTCATCATTCATCCAGCGCCATCTGAAACCTGATTAATAAGGTGTTATTAGTGGAACGCAGTTTCTCCTCTTCCCCAAAGACATTATAATTTTAGAAATCATTGAAGTATTACAAAGGATAGGAGGTGATTGGCAGGAGCACTCATCGTGCTGCTCTGGAACTCACGGGGTTCCTCACCACCCGAAGAGGTCTTCCCCAACTCATCCCTCAATACGGTAGTTGGGAGGGAGCAGCCAGAAGGAGATGGAATTCCTCCCTGGATTCCCAGCTGCTCACCTTTGAGCAAAGAGCCTGTGCAGGATCACACCCTTCTGACAGCCTGTTCCTCCTGGGGCCCACAGGTGCTGTGGCAGGACAGGGCACCTCCACTCCCTTCTGTCCACTCCGGCACCATTTGAAATGCCGAGAAAATCTGACAAATGAAATGACAGCAACGTTGATTGGATATTTTTTTTATTGCACCCAACCCTAGTGAAGCGCAGATGGTACCAGATGGATGAAGATGTTGACAAGACCAACCTGCCTCTCTGTTATAAGTGTGGTGGGAGCTGCCTGTCTGTGAAGCTCAGCCCAGGGGCTGTGCTGACCCCGCATCCTCCTCAGCCTCACCCTCCTGCTGCCTGTTACAGAGAGAATATTCATGTTCCTCCTGCCACGGCAGATCCAGGGCTGTAGACCTCATGCAGTCCATCAGAATTCTCCCAAGAGATCTCAAATTAATTCCATACCTGCACGTCTGCTCTTTCTCATGGACATCATTGGGTTAATTAGTATCTGGTTGCCATCCACAGAGCCCTGCGTGCAACACACCAGAATATAAACATCATCCCATAAAAATGCCCATTACATGAACCACCTCCTCTCCATCTTCTAAAAGCATTCCCCACCGCTCACACGGAGCTCAGTGCCTCACTCCTGTCTCCACACAAAGCCCCAACTCTGCCTCTCAGCTCTAAGATGACTCGAGCAGAAACAGGCTGCACCATCCTCTGGCACCTCTGTACCTCTAGTCCAGACGAGGATGGCCAGCTGCTCTTTAGGACACAGATTTGAACATCTGGATGTTCTCAAAGTAGAGGTACGTGGAACAGCCCCTGCATGAGCCTCTCCAGGAAGCACCCAGCACTTCTCCAGGAGGTGGGGGAGCATTTTGTGCTTACCCATAACACAGTCCTGCCATGTTTTGTGAGGGTCACTGATGTCCCTGAAGGTCAGGAGGAGCAGATCGGCTGTCGGGGCTCAGAGGGGTCAGAATCTGTGTGGGGATTCTTCCACAGCTCCCCATCAAAGGAAACAGTGCTTCACCTCCCCAGCTCCCATAGAAAGGAGGACGTGGCACTGAAGCCACCCCAGCGCTGCCCAGGATGCTGGGTGGCAGATCCCATGTCCCTGGCTGTTCTGTTGTAAATTAGTCATTAAATGGGGAGCAAAGCAGAGCTGGTGAATACAGAAAACTCTGGAAGTCCAAAGTGCCCCTAGGTATCAGGCTGCTTCTTTATTTACAGCCTTTTCTTGACCACATCTGTTGCTGGAGATGACCCCAGAAGAATTAAGTTTCATTACCTATCTGGTCCTGTTGCTGACATGATAGATGCAGTTACAGTCAAAGAGCTGGTCTCGCTGTTTCTGGTCAAGATCACTCTCACTGTCCAGGGCTTTCAACATCATACACCTCAGGCAGAGAAGAGAACCTCCTGCTCCTCTGGCTGCCTTTATCCCTGCTGGCACTTCACCCCACCCCTTTCCCAGGGGATTGTGGGAAGGGTGGTGGGCGGTGCCTGGGGTATATGAGCCACAGCCTGTGACCAGGGAGCTCATTCTCCTCTTGGGCTTCTCTAGAGTCAGATCTCTGCAGTTCCTTCAGCCAACAGGAGCTTTTGAGCTGGCTCACCTCTCTGGGCAGGTGAGTTTGGAGAAGCGGAGGTGCCTCTCTGAGGGAAGAGCTTCAGGAGCAGGCAAGGGTAAGTAGCAAATAGAGTAGAAAATAGATTTGTATCCAGCATGGAGTGTTCAGGGGTGGAGAGATGGTTTAATAGAATGTGATCTTTTTCTTTTCGTCTAGGGATGTTGCCTTCTGGCATTTCTGACTGCCCTGAAGGTGGGACCTTTTTTTTTCTACCAATTTTGCTGACTCCTGTGTGAGTGACTGGCCTCACTTCTCTTACTAGGACCAACAGCAAGATGATCTAGCAGGGGTTAGGGTGAGTATCTTGTGTATGTGATGCTGAATCTGATGATTTCTCACAAGCTCAATGGTACTTTTCTGTCTTTTGGTATTTTAGGTGTCATGAGGGATGATGGCTGTGGCATCTGACAACAGAATCAGAGCAGGTGAGTGGAAGGCCACATTCCTTTGGAGTAGGTGGGTGTTGCAGAAGAGATCCATGACTGACACGGTGTTTACTGCTGGCATTGTTTGGGTTTTTTTGCAGATGATGAAAAGGAGGCTGATGACTGCAGGAACATCTCAGTTAGCCAATGTGGTTGCTGTTGAGGATGGATTCAGATTCCTAGTCATCTGACAGCTAAGTTAAGGGATTGTTGTTTGGGAGGGAGCTGTAAGGGTAAGGGACAAGTTTGGGAGTTGCAGGGAGGGGTGTTGAAGTCAGCATAGAGGAGAGGGCTGTCCAGGAGCAGGCCCTTTGGGGCAGGCAAAGGGAGCGAGTTACTTCTCAGCCCAAGATTAGCACAGGCAGGGCAGTTCCAGCCTGACTGTAAGTTGTTATGTCATTTGTGGAGTCTGTCTTATGCGTCTCAGATCTTCCTCAGGTCTTGATGTTCTCATTGCTCTTTGTGCTCGAGGCACAGCATGCATCTCAGGCACCATCCCTGGGGTCTCGAATGCCGTACTCATCAACATCATGCCAATCAGGTGCTTTATTGCATAAGAACCTTGAAGCATGAATAGGTCTTGCTTCACAGAAGTTTTTGGTCAGTTTTCTTTTGTGGTGTTCCTCCAGGCTGTGTCAGCATCTCTGATCTCGATTGGTCTCTTTTCATGGATCCCTTTCTGGGACTTTTTCCCCCTGCATCCCTAGGTTCTTAGGTCTTTAAGGCAGTCCTCTTGCATGTGCCATGTCCCAGTTGTGGCCATATCTTATAGTCTTGGGCCACAGTGTTCAACTTTTGTCAGGCTGCTGTTGGTTCTTCCTCCTCCCCCCCAACAGTGTTCTCGCCTGATCGCATCTCGGGTGCAGGGGTCAGTCTTCTTAGAGCTTTCTTATGTTTCTGGGTCATGTCATTTGTCTTATTTGTGTACAGCATTGGTCTGAGTGAGTTTGTCTGGGCTGGAGCTGCCCTGTCTGGGGCCATAGCGGTGATCATCAGCAGAAGAATAACCATAAGATTCTATGGCTGACATGTTGATCAGTCTCGGCTTTGCAGGCAAAGGGTGAGCAGTCCCTGTCAGAGCAAGCAGCACTGTCTGCAGCTAAGGAGAGTTATTTCTGTAGTGTTCTGCAGAGACACCAGGGGTGAGCAGCTTTGTTTAATGTCTGTCTGCAGCTGGACTCTTGATGGTTCTCCTGAGTGGAAATGAGAGCTCTGGGTTTGTGCAGCTGTCAATCAGCACCTGGGTGACTCATTTGTTGTTTTGGCAGATGCCATGGGATGACCCGTGTGCCAAAGGGAGACAGAGGAGGTGAGCGGAGCACTGAGAGAAGGTGGGTCCATGTGTGGTGTCAGAGGGGAGATGTGACTGGTGGCTGTGTGACTACATTATGGGGTTTCTTTTCATGTTTTGAAGGTGTGCAGCGATGAGGGCAGCAGGCTATCGGCACTGGAGGGCCCTTGGGTGAAGCGAGTGATGCCGGGTGGGCTGCAGCAGCAGTTATTGTTCAGGTGTCATCTTGTTGGTGAAGTTATAACTGTCCCTTGTTGTTTGTGTTTGACAGGTGAGACCTGAGCCCTGATCTAGCAGCCCACAATGTTGGAGGCTGGATGGGCGATGGACCGAAGTAAAGGAGGGGGAGAGGGGCATCCCCACAGGCAGGCTGTGGGTTTGGGCAGTGTCTCAGCATGTGCCTCTTGCTTTGCTTTGCAGGTGCCTCACACAGGCTGGAGGGATGGAGCCACACTCCATTGAGGAGTCTGAGAAAAGGTGATGGGGTTGTGGGTCAGGCTGGTGTCTAAGAGCAAAGTGTGACATGACCACCAGGTTAAGCATTTCTCTGTGGGTTTACAGGTGCTATGTGGGGCCACCCTTGGAACTGGAGGAACCTTAGGGGTGAGCTGGGGTGCTAGCAAGGAGGATCATGGGGCTGGTGTTTTCTCATCAGCACAATGTTAATTTTGAGTTTCTTGGTATCTTAGTCTCACCAGTGATGATGGCTGCAGCATCTGACTGTGGAACAAGCAGGTGAGAAGTGTGCTGGTGTCTTTCTGAGGAGGGAGGTGTTGTGGAAGAGGGTGCTGTTGGCTGACACAATGCTTACTGCTGTTCCTGTTTGCTCTAATCACAGATGAACAAGAGGAACCTGGTGACTGCAGGACCCTCCTAGTTGGGAGATGTTTCCTGTGTGGAGGATGGATCCAGATTCTGGCCATCTGAAGTTAAGTTGAAGGATGGGGGCTGGGGGAGGGCTGTGGAAGCAGGGGAGAAGTTTGGGCAGTCCAGGGAGGGATTTTGCAGTCAGTGTAGTGGTGAGGAGGGCTGTTGAGGAACAGTCCCCTTGGTGTGGTCAAGGGGAGCGGGTGACTTCTCAGCACCAGAGTGGTGTGGGCAGGACAGCTCCAGCCTGAGGGTGTGTAGCTGTGTTGTCTGTCATGTCTGTTGGAGCTTCCTCAGGTCTCAATGACCTCATTGCTCTTTGTGCTCCATGGGCACAGCATGTACCTCAGTTACCATCCCTCACATCTCGAATGCTACTCATTGGTGTCCTGCCACTCAGGCTCTTTTCTTGCAAAACAATCTTGAAGCGTGGCTAGGTCTTGAGTCTCAGAAGTTTTCGGTCGGTTCTGTTTTGTGCTGCTGTTCCATGCTGCATCAGCAGCTCTGTTCTCCTGCTGTCCTCTGCCATGGACTGGGACTCATTCCCTGCATCCGTGTGTTTCTAGGTCTTGATGCCAGGCTCCTTACACATGGATCATCGCAGTCTGGATGGTGACTTCTTGTGAGGGACCATTGTCTTGGACTGTTTTCTGGGGCTGCCACAGAGCCTTTTCACCTTGAATGTTCTGGCCCTGTAGGTCTTCTTCCTGACAGGATCTCTGGTCTGGGCACCATCTTCTTGTGGAGACTGTTACTCTCATCTTTTGAGTTGTGTTGTGTGTCACATTGTAATGATTTTGTGTGTGTTGGCTTGGAGCTGCTCTGCCCAGGGGTGTGGAGTCAGGGGCAGGTGGACTAGCAAGAGGAGTCTGTGGTTAATGTGTTGACATGACTTAAGGAACTGGAGGAACTGTAGAGGTGAGCTGGGGTGGTAGCAAGGAGGATCATGGGGCTGGTGTTTTCTCACCAGCACAATGTTAATTTTGAGTCTCTTGGTATCTCAGGTCCCACCAGTGACAACACAGCATCCAACTTTGGAATGAGCAGGTGAGAAGCATGCTGGTGTGCTTCTGAAGAGGGGGATGTTGTGGAAGAGGGTACTGTTGGCTGACATGATGCTTACTGCAGGCTTTGGGGTTTTTTTTTGAATTGCAGATGACCAAGAGGAGCTATGGAACTGCAGGACCACCACAGTTGGGACATGTGTGTGGTGGCTTTTTTTTTTTTCCTCTGGAGGATGGATCCAGATCGTGGCCATCTGAAGTTAAGTTGAAGGATGGGGTCTGGGGGAGGGTGGGCTGTGGGAGCGAGGGAGAAATTTGAGCAGTCCAGGGAGAGATTTTTGAAGTCAGCGTACGGGGGAGGGCTGTAGACAAACAGATGCCTTATGGGGGGGCAAGGGGAACAGGTTGCTTCTCAGCACCAGAGTGGTGTGAACAGGGCAGCTTCAGCCTGAGGGTGTGTTGCTATGTTGTCTGTGCAGTCTGCCTCCTGTGTGTTGGAGCTTCCTCCAGTCCCGATGTCCTCATTTCTTTTTTTGCCCCATGGGCATGGCACATGTCTCAGTTGCCACCCCTTGCATCTTGCATGCCCGTACTCATCAGCATCCTGCTAGTTGGGCACTTCTCTTGCCTAACAATCTGGAAGCATGGCTAGGTCTTGCGTCTCAAGTTTTGGGTCAGTCCTGTTTTTGCTGTAGTTCTTCTGTGGTCCTCTTTGACAGACTGGGACTTCTTCCCTGCTTCCGTGTGTTTTTAGGTCTTGATGCCAGGCTTCTTGCTCATCCATCATCACAGTCTTGATGGTAACTTCTTGTGAGATGCCATTGTCTTTGAGTCTTTTCTGGGGCTGCCAGAGCCTCTTTGCATCAATGTTCTAGCCCTGTAGGTCTTCTTCCTGACCACATCTCTGGTCTGGGCACCATTCTTCTTATGGAGAGTTTTTTCTCTTTTCTTTTGAGTTGTATTCTCTGTAGTGTTGTGTGTAGTGTTGGTCTGTGTGTGAGTGTGGCTTGGAGCTGCTCTGCCTAGGGGTGTGGAGTCAGGGACAGGTGGAATAGCAAGAGGAGTCCATAGTTAACATGTTGATGTGCCTTGGCTCTTTAGGCAATGGTTATACCATCATCTTGGATGGAGCAGTCATCCTTGGCCTCTGAGGACAGTCATTTTACTTATGTTTTGTGGAGCTGTCGGGAGTCACGTGGGAGGGTCTGTTCAGCTGGAGCACAGCAGGCAGAATCTCAAAAGTGCCAGGGCTCAGATGTGTGGGGCTGGACATTTGGTGTCTGGTTCTGAATGACAGGTTCTAATTGGAGTCTCCATGGTACTCTGTAACTGAATCAACACCTCTGAGTTTGCGGAGCTGTTGATCAGCATCTGGGTGACTTGTCCAATAACTCTGTTCCAGATGCAGAGGGATGAGATTTCCACTACAGAGCGATAGAGAAGCATAGCACAGCACCTCGAAAAGGTGGGTCCATGTGTGCTCTTAGAAGGGGGATATCGTTGGTGTCCATGTCGGTACATTATGGTCTGGTTCTCTCTCTGTTGAAGGTGTGCAGTGAGGAGGGCAGCGGGATATCGGCACCGGAGAGAACTCGGGCAAGGTGAGCAATGCTGAGGGGGCTGCAGCAGCAGTTATTATTCAGGTGTCATCATGTTGGTGAAGTTACAAGCATCCCTTGTTGTTTGGTTTCACAGGTGGTACTTGCACCTCATAGTGGCAGCCCACAATGACAGAGGCCAGACAGGTGAGTGGCCAAGATCAAGGAAGGGGAGAGGGGAATCCCCGCAGGCAGGCTGTGCTTTCAGGCTCTATTTCAACGTGTGGCGCTTTTTTTGCAGGTGCCTCATTCATGCTTGGAGGGATGAAGCTGCACACAGAGGAGGAGGCAGAGAAGGTGAAACAATTGTGGGCCAGGCTGATGTCTGAGTAAAGTTTGACGTGGCCACTAGGTTAAGCATTTCTCTGTGGTTTAGCAGGTGCTGTGCGGGGCCACCCTTGGAACTGGAGGAGCCTTAGAGGTGAGCTTGGATCGTAGCAAGGATGATCATGGGGCTTTCTCACCAGCAAAATGCTAATTTTATGTCTAATGGTGTCTTAGGCACCACCAGTGATGATGGCCGCAGCATCTAACTCTGGAATGAGCAGGTGAGAAGGGTGCCAGTGAGCTTCTGAGGAGGGAGCTGTTGCAGATGTTGTGCTCTTGGCTGACATGATGCTTACAGCTGGGTGGTTTTTTTTTAATTGCAGATGACCAAGATGAACCCAGTGACTGCAGGACCACCCCAGTTAGGCAACGTGTGTCTTTTGTGGAGGATGGATCCAGTTTCTAGCCATCTGAAGATAAGTTGTATGCTGAGGAGCAGTGGGCTCTGGGAGCAGGGCAGAAGTTTGGTCATGAGAGGGAGGGATTTTGAAGTCAGCATAGAGGGGAGAGCTGTTGAGGAACAGTCCCCTTGGGGTGGGCCAAGGGAGTGGGCGACTTCTTGACACAAGACCAGTGCGGGCAGGGCAGCTCCAGCTGGAGGGTGTGTAGCTGTGTTGTCTGTGTCATGTGTCTCCTGTGTGTTGGAGCTTCCTCTGGTCTCAATGTCCTCAATTTTCTTTTTTTTTTGTGCTCAACAGGCACTTTACCTCCCTTTCCATCTCTCTCACCCCTCTGAGCCTTTCACCACCCCTGCACTCCCAGTCACGGTGCCTCCTGAGAGACCCCCTTTGTGTGCCACTGCCCTGTTTTAGCTCTGTGGTGGTCTTTGATCCTCCCTCATTCTCTTGGAAACATGACCTTGGGTTTGTCTGTGCCTCAGAGAACTCTTGTTGTCCTTTCTGCGATCCTCCCTTTGGTGCCCGTCCTCCTGAGGACATCTGTACTCTGTTCCAATCCCCTTCAGACTCGCTCCTTGTATCCCAGAGCCTTTTTTGGTGTCTCTCACTGTTTTGGGCCCCTCCTATGGTGTCACAATGCCTATCAATGCCTTCAAGGTTACCCTCAGCATACTTTTAGCTTTGTAGCAAACCCGCACCCCTCTCATTTCCTCAGAAGACTTTCTGAGTCCATAGCTGAGACCCAGCCCAGTCATTTGGTCCTCTTTTCCCTCCAGCTATGCCTCTGTTTGGTCCCTGCCTGTACTACGACATCTTTACTTGGTTCAGATTCCTTCCTGTTTTTATCATTGTATCCCCAGTCCTTTTTCAGTCTTTGCGGCTCCCTCAGGACATTTCTTCTCCAAGTCACGACGACTCCAGAGACACTCTCTCTGTGCTCCACATCTGTCTTCTAGTAGTTTAGGTGGGACCATCTTTGAGCCATAGAGCGCTCCTTTGTTCTTCTCAGCTATCTCGGATTCTTCCGTTCAGCCCCCCAACAGCCTGAGATCATCTTGTAGTCTTTTCACACGATCCCCCGAGTCCCTCCTTGTCAGACCTGAGCCTCCTTTTGTCCATCAGCCCTGCCTTGACACTCTCTCCTCACAGTCACGACACTTCCCGTGTCCTTCCTCGATCTCCACAGCACCTCATAGCACTCTATCTCCCCTTCTCTCTCTCATTCTGTTAGAGCCTCCGTTCTCTCATTGCTACCCAGCATTCCTTTATCTTTCTCTCTGCCATCAAGAGTGTCTCCATTCAGTTTCTCAGTTGCTTGATCATCTGCAGTTTGCTAGATGCCCTCCTGAGACTCCCAGGCCCTCCCTGTGTCTCCGAGCTGCCTTTTCTCACTCTGTCCCCTTCTAGCTCCTCTGCTCTTACAACAATGTTTTCCAAGACCTTTCTCAGACTCCTCAGTGCTCCTGTAGCTCTCAGCTTCCTTTCAATTTTATTTTTGTGCGTGTTTGGGAGCACTCTTCTCTTTGCCATTTTGGATGCCTTCCTTCAGCCCCCACCCCCTGACGACAGCTCTGCTCAGTTCACATCCCCTTTAGAGCTACTCATTGTTATCTCCAAGGCTTTTTTAGTATCTCAGGCCCCCTCGAGCCTCCTCTACTCCCTTTGCTGAGCCCTCACAAGACGTCCCCATGTCCTAGAACCCTGTTTTATCTGGCAAGGACAATTTGCACCCCTCTTTCCCCCTCAGAACCCTTCCTGAGTCCCCATCTCTTACTCAGGTCTGCCTTTCTGTCCTCTCACCGGTTCAGGGTGCCTCTATTTGCCTACTGTCCTATGCACTTCAGTAGGATGCCAATCTTTTTCTATCCATACCCTACAGGAAAGAAGTTTAATGACTTGCCTAGTCCTGTCACTGACAGGATAGATGCAGTTGGAGTCAAAGGGCTGGTCTTGCTGTTTCTAGTCAGGATCACTCTTTCTGTCCAGGGCTCTTATACTGTACAGGCAAAGCAGAGAAAAGAACCTGCTGCTCCTCCGGCTGCCTTTATCCCTGCTGGCAGTTTTCCCCGCCCCTTTCCCACGGGATTGTGGGAAGGGTGGTGGGCGGGGCCTGGGGTATATGAGCCCTAGCCTGCAGCCAGGGAGCTCATTCACCTTTTGGGCTTCTCTTGAGTAGGAGCTTTGTAGTTCCTTCAGATGCCAGGAGCTTTTGGGGTGGCTCAGCTCTCTGGGCAGGTGAGTTTGGAAAAACAGCAGTGGCTCTTTGAGGGAGGAGCTTTTGGAGTGGTCAAGGGTAAGTAGCAAATAGAGTAGAAAATGAAGTTGTGTCCAACTTTGTTTTTCAGAGCAGCAATTTTGTATGGCATGTTCAGGGGCAGATAAATAGTTTGATAGCATGTGATCTTCTTCTGTTCTTGTAGAGGCATTGTTTTCTCTTGGCATTCTTGAGTGCTCCAAAGGTAGAACCTTGTTTTTTTTCACCAGATTTGCTGTCTCCTGTGTGAGTGACTGGCCTCACTTCTATTACTAGGGTCAATGGTGAGATGTTTTAGCAGGGGTTAGGGTGAGTAGTTTGTATATATTTATGTGATGCTGAATCTGGTGAGTTCTTACAAGCTCAATGGTACTTTTCTGTCTTTTGGTATTTTAGGTGCCATAAGCAATGATGGCCATGGCCTCTGACAACAGAATTGGAACAGATGAGCAGAAGGCCACATTCCCTTGGAGTAGGTGGGTGTTGTAGAAGAGGTCTGTGACTGCCACTGAGTTTACTGCTAGCACCATTTGGGTTTTTTTGCAGGTGACGAAAAGGAGGCTGATGACTGCAGGAACATTTCAGTTGGCCAATGTGGTTGCTGTTGAGGATGGATTCAGATTCCTGACAGCTAAGTTGAGGAATTGGTGTTTGGGGTGGGAAATGTAGGAGTTGAGACAAAGGTGGGAGTTGCAGGGAGGGGTTTTGAAATCAGCATAGGGGAGAGGGCTGTCCAGGAGCAGGACCTTTGGGGCAGGCAAAGGGAGCAAGTTACTTCTCAGCCCAAGGCTAGTGGGGGCAGGGCAGCTCCAGCCTGACTGTGAGTTGTTGTGTCACTTGTGGAGTCTGTCTTGTGTGTCTCAGAACTTCCTCAGGTCTCGATGTCCTCATAGCTTTTTGTGCTCGAGGCACAGCATGTATCTTGGGCGCCATCCCTCGGGTCTCAAATGCCCATACTTATCTGCATCGTGCCAATCGGGTGCTTTTTTTTTTTTGCACAAGAATCTTGAAGCGTGAACAGGTCTTGCTTCTCAGAAGTTCTTGGTCGGTTCTCTTTTGCAGCATCGCTCCAGACTGCATCGGCATCTCCTCTCTCGAGCGGTCGCTCTTCATGGATCCGTTTCTGGGACTCTTTTTTTACCCCCTGCATCCCTAGGTTCTTAGGTCTTTAAGCCAGGCCTTGTGCATGTGCTTTGTCCCAGCTGTGGCCATGTCTTATAGTCCCAGGCCACAGCGTTCAACTTTTCTCAGGCTGCCATACCTTCTTCCTACCAGGCCTGACGGTCTTCTTGCCCTATTGCATCTTGGGTGCAGGGGTTAGTCTTCTTAAAGCTTCCTTATGTTTTTTTTGGGTCATGGTATTTGTCTTGTTTGTGTACAGCATTGGTCTGTGTGAGTTTGTCTGGGCTGTAGCTGCCCTGTCTGGGGCCATAGCAGTAATAGTCAGCAGAAGAATAACCATAAAGTTCTATGGCTGACACGTTGATCAGCCTCGGTTTTGCAGGCAAAGGGTGTACAAGTCCCTGTCAGAGGAAGCAGCACTGTCTGCAGCTAAGGAGAGTTATTTCTGTAGCATTCTGCAGAGACACCAGGGGTGAGCAGCTTTGTTTAATATCTGTCTGCAGCTGGACTCTCGATGGTTCTCCTGAGTGGAAACGAGAGCTCTGGGTTTGTGCAGCTGTCAATCAGCACCTGGGTGACTCATTTGATACAATTTTTGTAGATGCTGTGGGATGACCCTTGTACTAAAGGGAGATGGAGGAGGCGAGCGGAGCACTGAGAGAAGGTGGGTTCATGCGTGGTGTCAGAGGGGAGACGCGACTGGTGGCTGCGTGACTACATTATGGGGTTTTTTTCCTGTTTTGAAGGTGTGCAGCGATGAGAG
This sequence comes from Bucorvus abyssinicus, assembly GCA_009769605.1. Classification (NCBI taxonomy): domain Eukaryota; kingdom Metazoa; phylum Chordata; class Aves; order Bucerotiformes; family Bucorvidae; genus Bucorvus; species Bucorvus abyssinicus. Next base: position 33,846 of record CM020049.1, on the reverse strand, counting down.
CAGCGGGATATCGGCACTAGAAGAGCCTCGGGCAAGGTGAGTGATGCCGGGTGGGCTGCAGCAGCAGTTCTTATTCAGGTGTCGTGTTGTTGGTGAAGTTATAACTGTCCCTTGTTGTTTGTGTTTGACAAGTGGGCTCAGAGCCCTGATGTGGCAGCCCACAATGTCAAAGGCCAGACAGACGATGGATTGAGGTAAAGGAGGGGAAGAGGGGAATCTCTGCAGGCAGGCTGTGCTTTCAGGCTCTATTTTTGGGTGTGGGTGGGGGGGGGGGGGGGTGTGGGTTTTTTTGTTTTTTGCAGGTGCCTTGTTCATGCTTGGAGGGATGAAGCTGCACACTGAGGAGGTGTCCGAGAAGGTGAGACAGTTGTGGGCTGGGCTGGTGTCTCAGAGTAAAGTGTGACATGGTCACTGGGTTAAACATTTCTCTGTGGCTTTGCAGCTGCTATGCCGGGCCCCCCTTGGAACTGCAGGAGCCTTAGAGGTGAGCTGGGGTGGTAGCAAGGAGGATCATGAGCCTGGTGTTTTCTCGCCAGCACAATGTTAATTTTGAGTCTTTTGGTATCTCAGGTCCCACCAGAGACGATGGCCGCAGCATCTGACTGTGGAATGAGCAGGTGAGAAGGGTGCCAGGGTGTTTCTTAGGAATGGAAGTGTTGTGGAAGAGGGTGGTGTTGGCTGACATGATGCTTACTGCTATTCCTGTTTGTTTAATTGCAGTTGACCAAGAGGAACCTGGTGAGCGCAGGACCCTCCCAGTTAGGGGATACGTTTCCTGTGTGGAGGATGGATACTGATTCCATCTGTCAGAAGTTGAGGGAGGGGGGCTGTGGGAGGGTGGGCGGGCTGTGGGAGCGGGGGAGAAGTTTGGGCAGTCCAGGGAGGGGTTTGAAGTCAGCGTAGTGGTGAGGAGGGCTGTTGAGGAACAGTCCCCTTGGTGTGGTCTAGGGGAGCGGGTGACTTCTCAGCACCAGCATGGTGTGGGCAGGACAGCTCGAGCCTGGGTGTGTGTTGCTGTGTTGTCTGTGCAGTCTGTGTCCTGTGTGCTGGAGCTTCCTACAGTATATTCTCATGCCTTTTTGCATTCCCGGGGCACAGCGAGTGCCTCGGTCTCCATCCCCTGGGTCTCAAATGCCCGTACTCATTGGCGTTGCACCAGCTTGGCCCTTTTCCTGCGTATCAAACCTGAAGCACGGCTAGGTCTTGCGTCTCTGGAGTTTCAGGTTGATACTGTTTTGTGCCCTTGTGCCAGGCTGTGTCAGCAGCTCTGTTCTCTAACCGTCCTCTTTCAAGGACTGGGACTTCTTCCCTGCATCCGTCTGTTCCTAGGTCTTGATGCCAGGCTCCTTGCGTGTCCATCATCGCAGTCTTGATGGTAACTTCTTGTGAGGGACCATTGTCTTGGACTGTCTTCTGGGGCTACCACAGAGCCTCCTTCCTGCTATATTGTGGTCCTGTAGGTCTTCTTGCATGACAGCCCCTCTGGTTTGGCAGTCCTCTATTTTACAGAGAATTTACTCTTGTCTCTTGTTTCATTGTCTGTAGTGTTTGTCTCTGTGTGTGTTGGCTTGGACCTGCTCTGGCTGGGGGTGTGGAGTCAGGGGCAGGTGGAATAGCAAGAGGAGTATCTGATTAACATGTTGATATGACTCAAGGAACTGGAAGAGCCTTAGAGGCAAGCTGGTGTGGTGGCAAGTAGGATCACGGGACTGGCTTTTTTTGACAAGCACAGTGTTAATTTTGAGTCTCTTGGTATCTCATGTTCCACCAGCGACAATGCCCACAGCATCCGACTGTGGAACAAGCTGGTGAGAAGTGTGCCGGGGTGCTTCTAAGGAGGGAGGGTGTTGTGGAAGAGGGTGCTGTTGGCCAACACAATGCTTACTGCTGTTCCTGTTTGCTCTAATTGCAGGTGACCAAGAGGAACCTGGTGAGTGCAGGACCCTCCCAGTTGGGAAATGTGTTTCCTGTGTGGAGGATGGATCCAGATTCCAGCCAACTGACATTAAGTTGGAGGGGGCTGTGGGAGGGTGGGCTGTGAGAGCAGGGGAGAAGTTTGGGCTGTCCAGGGAGGGGTTTTGCTGTCAGCGTAGTGGTGAGGAGGGCTGTTGAGGAACAGTTGCCTTGAAGCAGGCTGAGGGGAGCAGGTGACTTCTCAGCACCAGAGTGGTGTGGGCAGGGCAGCTCCAGCCTGAGGGTGTGTTGCTATGTTGTCTGTGCTGTGTGTCTCCCGTCTGTTGGAGCTTCCTCAGGTGGCAATGTATTCATTTCTTTCTCCTCAACAGGCATGGCACGTACCTCAGTTACCATCCCTCACATCTCAAATGCCTGTACTCATTGGTGTCCTGCCAATCGGCCTCTTCTTGTCTTGCAGAACAATCTTGAAGTGTGGCTAGGTCTTGAGTCTCAGAAATTTCGAGTTGGTTCTCTCTTGCACTGTTGTTCCAGGCTGCATCAGCAGCTCTGTTCTCCTGCCATCCTCTTTCACAGACTGAGACTTCTCTGCATTCATGAGTTCCTAGGTCTTGATGACAGGTTCCTTGCACATCTGCCATCGCAGTCTGGATGGTAACTTCTTGTGAGGGACCATTGTCTTGGACTGTTTTCTGGGGCTGCCACGGAGCCTCCTCACCTCAGTGTTCTGGCCCTGTAGGTTTTATTGTCTGACAACAGCTCTGTTCTGAGAGCTGTTCTTTTGTGGAGAGTTTTCTCTCATCATTTGAGTTGTGTTGTTTGTCATAGTATCTGTAGCAGTTTTGTGTGTGTGTTTTGGAGCTGATCTGGTTGGGGGTGTGGAGTTAGGGGCAGGTGGAATAGCAAGAGGAGTCGATAGTTAATGTGCTGATCTGACTCAAAGAACTGCAGGAGCCTTGGAGGTGAGCTGGGGTGGTAGCAAGGAGAATCCTGGTGCTGGTTGTTTTGACAAGCACAATGTTAATTTTGAGTCTCTTGATAGCTCTGGTCCCATGAGTGGCGATGGCTGCAGCATTCTACTGTGGAACAAGCAGGTGAGAAGCGTGCCAGTGTGCTTCTGAGGAGGGCGGTGTTGTGCAAGAGGGTGCTGTTGGCCAACATGATGCTTACTGCTGTTCTTGTTTGCTTTAATTGCAGTTGACCAAGAGGACCCTGGTGAGTGCAGGACCCTCCCAGTTGGGAGACGTGTTTCCTGTGTGGAGGATGGATCCAGATTCCGGCCGACTGATGTTAAGTCGAAGGAGGGGGCTGAGGGAGGGCTGTGGGAGAGGGACAGTCCAGGGAGGGGTTTTTCTGTCAGCATAGCGGTGAGGAGGGCTGTTGAGGAACAGTCGCCTTGAAGCAGGCCGAGGGGAGCGGGAGACTTCTCAGCACCAGAGTGGTGTGGGCAGGGCAGCTCGAACCTGAGGGTGTGTTGCTGTGTTGTCTGTGTTGTGCATCTCCTGTTTGTTCAAGCTTCCTCAGGTATATTCCTGACATTCTCATGCCTTTTTGCATTCCCGGGGCACAGCAGGTGCCTCGGTCTCCATCCCCTGGGTCTCAAATGCCCATACTCATGGGAATAGTGCCCATAGGACGCTTCTTTTCTTGCATAACAAACCTGAAGCATGGCTAGGTCTTGCGTCTCTGGAGTTTCAGGTTGATACTGTTTTGTGCCCTTGTGCCAGGCTGTGTCAGCAGCTCTGTTCTCTAGCTGTCCTATTTCAAGGACTGGGACTTCTTCCCTCCATCCGTCTGTTCCTAGGTCTTGATGCCAGGCTCCTTGCGTGTCCATCATCGCAGTCTTGATGGTAACTTCTTGTGAGGGACCATTGTCTTGGACTCTCTTCTGGGGCTACCACAGAGCCTCCTTCCTTCTATATTGTGGCCCTCTAGGTCTTCTTGCCTGACTGCCCCTCTGGTCTGGCAGTCCTCTATCTTACAGAGAATGTTCTCTTGTGTCTTGTGTTTTGTCTGTAGTGTTTGTCTCTGTGTGTGTTGGCTTGGACCTGCTCTGGCTGGGGGTGTGGAGTCAGGGGCAGGTGGAATAGCAAGAGGAGTACCTGATTAACATGTTGATATAACACAAGGAACTGGAGGATCTTCAGAGGCATGCTGGGGTGGTAGCAAGGAAGATCATGGGGGTGCTTTTTTTTTTTTTGACAAGCACAATGTTAATTTTGAGTCTCTTGGTATCTCACATTCCACCAGTGACAATGGCCGCAGCATCCGGCTGTGGAATGAGCAGGTGAGAAGCATAACAGTGTGGTTCTGACAAGGGGGTTGTTTTGGAATAGGCTGCTGTTGGCTGACATGATGCTTACTGCTGGCTTTTGGGGTTTTTTTTGAATTGCAGATGACCAAGAGGAACCTGGTGAGTGCAGGACCATCCCAATTGGGACATGTGTTTCCTGTGTGGAGGATGGATCCAGATTCTGGCCGACTGAAGTTAAGTTGAAGGATGGTGGCTGTGGGAGGGTGGGCTGTGGTAGCGTGGGAGAAGTTTGGGCAGTCCAGGGAGGGATTTTGAAGTCAGCATACGGGGGAGGGCTGTAGAGGAACAGAGCTCTTGTGGGGAGGGGGCAAGGGGAATGGGTTGCTTCTCCACATCGGAGTGGTGTGGGCAGGGCAGCTCCAGCCTGAGGGTGTGTTGCTGTGCTGTCTGTGCAGTCTGTCGTCTGTGCAGTCTGTCTTTTGTGTGTTGGAGCTTCCTCAGGTCTCGATGTCCTCATTTCCTTTTGCGCGCCACAAGCACAGCAATGCCTCAATTGCCATCTCTCACATCTCAAATGCCTGTACTCATTGGCATCCTGCCAATTGGGCACTTCTTCTCTTGCGTAACAATCTGGAAGCGTGGCTCGGTCTTGAGTCTCGGAAGTTTCTGGTCAGTTCTGTTTTGCACCATAGTCCTTCCGCCGTCCTCTTTGACAGACTAGGGCTTCTTCCCTGCATCCGTGTGTGTTTAGGTCTTGATGCCAGGCTTCTTGCTCATCTATCATCACAATCTTGATCGTGACTTCTTGTGAGGGGCCATTGTCTTAGTCTTCTCTGGGGCTGCTACGCAGCCTCTTCGCATCAATATTCTAGCCCCGTAGGTCTTCTTCCCTACAGCATCCCTGGTCTGGGTGCCATTCTTCTTGTGGAGAGTTTTCTCTTTTCGAGTTGTGTTCCCTGTAGTGTTTTGTGTAGTGTGGGTCTATGTGTGTGTGTTGGCTTGGAGCTGCTCTGCCCAGGATTGAGTCAGGGGGAGGTGGAATAGCAAGAGGAGTCCATGAATAACTTCTTGATATGACTCAAGAAGCTGGAAGAGCCTTAGAGGTGAGCTAGGGTGGTGGCAAGGAGGATCACAGGGGTGGCTTTCTTTTGACAAGCACAAGGTTAACTTTGAGTCTCTTGGTATCTTGGGTCCTGCCGGTGATGGCAGCCGCAGCATCTGACTGTGGAATGAGCAGGTGAGAAGGGTGCCAGTGTGCTTCTGAGGAGGGGACTTTTGTCTGGAGCGTTCAGAGCTGGGGAGATGGTTTAACAGCATGGGGTTTGTTTCCTTCTAGGGGTGTGGTGTGCCACTCTGCTGGAAGCCCTGGCTTCCTCAAAGGTGGAGCCTCAGTCCTTTCCTGTAGTGGTTTCGCTGTCTCCTGGGTAAGTTGCTGACATGGTGTCTCTCCCTGGGAGCGGCGTCGAGACACTCTAGCAGGGGTTGGGGTGGGTGTCCTGTGCGCGTGTGCAGTGACAGCTTGTCTCGAGAGAGCGGCGGCGAGGTGAGACGCAGCGTACGTGTGTCACCCGCGTGGGGCTCCAGAGCTGGGTCTATCGTTTTGTGGTTTCCTATTCAGCTGGAGCGAGGAGGCCTCTGCAGACAGAAGACAGAGCCTGGGTCTGGACAAGGCATGGCTGCGAGTGCGGGAGGTGCCGGGGAAGCTGGTGGCTGCAGGACTGTGCCGGTGAGCTGACGGAATGCTCATGGAGGATGGGTTCAGAGCGCCAGCCCTCTGAAAGCAAAGCTGAGGCCTCGAGGAGCAGGGTGCAGTTTTGACTGCAATTGGAAAAGCGACTTTCCTGAAGTGGAAACCTCTCTCGTTCCAAGAAGCTGCGTTGGAGAGACTTGCTGTCCGAGCGGAGCCTCGTCGCTGAGGTCCGTGGCAGTAGGAGCCCTCAGCAAGGACACATTACTCTCCCTTTGAAGAGAAGACAGTCCCTCTCCTAGCAAAGGCCCCAGCAGACAGGGTATGTGTCTGGCAGAGGTCAGTGGCGTCGCTGGTCTGTGGGTTCTCGGCTGTAAGCGCTGAGGTGTCATACAAAGGCATTACTCTGGGCGCTGTGGCATCCATCTGGGGGGTCTCTCCGGCCTCCCACCCCGTGCCGGCCTCCCACCCCTTGCCGGCCTCCCACCCCTTGCCGGCCTCCCACCCCGTGCCGGCCTCCCACCCCGTGCCGGCCTCCCACCCCGTGCCGGCCTCCCACCCCGTGCCGGCCTCCCACCCCGTGCCGGCCTCCCACCCGTGCCGGCCTCCCACCCCGTGCCGGCCTCCCACCCCGTGCCGGCCTCCCACCCCGTGCCGGCCTCCCCACCCCGTGCCGGCCTCCCACCCCGTGCACGGCCTCCCACCCCGTGCCGGCCTCCCCTCCCCGTGCCGGCCTCCCCTCCCCGTGCCGGCCTCCCCTCCCCGTGCCGGCCTCCCCTCCCCGTGCCGGCCTCCCCTCCCCGTGCCGGCCTCCCCTCCCCGTGCCGGCCTCCCCTCCCCGTGCCGGCCTCCCCTCCCCGTGCCGGCCTCCCCTCCCCGTGCCGGCCTCCCCTCCCCGTGCCGGCCTCCCACCCCGTGCCGGCCTCCCCCCCCGTGCCGGCCTCCCACCCCGTGCCGGCCTCCCACCCCGTGCCGGCCTCCCACCCCGTGCCGGCCTCCCACCCCGTGCCGGCCTCCCACCCCGTGCCGGCCTCCCACCCCGTGCCGGCCTCCCACCCCGTGCCGGCCTCCCACCCCGTGCCGGCCTCCCACCCCGTGCCGGCCTCCCACCCCTTGCCGGCCTCCCACCCCTTGCCGGCCTCCCACCCCTTGCCGGCCTCCCACCCCTTGCCGGCCTCCCACCCCTTGCCGGCCTCCCACCCCGTGCCGGCCTCCCACCCCACTCAGCCTTCAACCCCTCATTCTGCAGCCTCTCTCTCCCGCCTTCCTGCCCCTGTTTTGTTTCTCTACATCGTTCTCTGCTGCTCTCAGCTCTCCATTTTCGCTCTCTTTCCCCCTGGCTGGGTCCTGACCCTGCTGCTCCCTCGCGGTGTCTCTGCGGGGCCCCTCCCCTGCCCTCCCCTCACTGGAGCTGGCACTCAGCTCTCCTGGTTCACGTCCTTTCCCATGTTCTTCTCTTTTCTCCCGTTATTTTCTTGGCGTTCCTCGCCCTGCTCTCTGTTGCTCTCTTTCCCTTCTCTGTTTAAGCTGCTCCAGGAACAAGCACCGACTTCCCCCCTGGGGTGGGGGGGATGTCTGAGCACCCCCCTGTAGGACGAGCGTCAATGGGCTGGAGCCGGCCACCGGCCGAGGACATCCCACCACCAGTCCTTTCCCTCAACATGCGTTTTGGTCACTCTGTGTGTTGCAGCATTAGAGATGAGATGATTTTTTTTTCTCCTTGTCACAGGTAACACCACCAGGGGCTTGACCACCCCTTCAGCCCTCTGCTCTTTCCCCAGCCCCCGCTCTCTTCCTGGCCTCATGGCCCCTGTTGGGCTCCGCTTCGCCTGGTCTCCACTTTCCTGTTCCTTTCTCTCTCCGCTCTGCCCTTCCCTCTCACCCGAGTTTTCTCTTTCCCTGCCGTTGTGGTGCTCCCCGTCACTCTCTTCCTTTTCCATACCTGCTGTTCCAGGAGCGAGTGCTGGGCTGTCCCAGGGATGGGGGGTCTCTGCGCCCCCACCCTTGAGGGCACGCGTTCATGTGCCTCGACGTGGCGCCGAGCCAAGCACGACCCGTTGCCATTTCCTCCTCTCAGGCTCCCTGTTCCTGCTTTTTCTCGTTCCTGCCCAAGCTTCTTGTACCCCATCGCTCTGGGAACTCTCTCGGGAGCTCTCCGTCCCCGTTGGTTCAATTCCTAACTCTTTCTTGTGCCCCTGGTCACTTTTCCAATTTCCTTCCTGCGTCTTCCCCTACGCATCTCCTTGTCTCTAAGTCTTTTTTTTTTTTTGTCCCTGTCCTGTACCCTGTTGCTTTTTACCTTTTCTTTCTCCAGCTGCCACTTTCTCTGTCCCTGTCCCTATTGCTCAGCTCTTGCCTATATTTCGTTTCCCCCACGGCTAGATTTTTTTTCTCTGTCCCTTGTCTTGCTGGTCCCTCCCACCTCCCTCTCCTGCTCCCCCCTGCTCTTCTTTATTCCACTGTCTCTGTTCCTCTCCTCTTGGCTCCATTTCTCTGTTCTCCTCTCTCTCTCCTCACCGTTGTCCTGCTTGCCAGCCCTCTCCTGTTCACAGCGTCTGTTTTCTGGCTCCCTATCCCTGACCTCTCCTTTACGTGCCTGTGTCCTTTCTCCTGCTTGTCTCTTCCCTTTCGTCCTTCTGTCCTGCTGCGTTTGGGCGCCAAGTCTTGCCTTCGCCTCCCTGCTGGCCTCTCGTCTGGGCATGAAGGACTCAGCTGTTCCAGCCTCCTCTGCACCCCTGCATGTGTCTGCAACTCCTGGGCGGCTGCGGGCAGGGGCAGGGGAGGGGGCTGCTGTGCTGTGGCGCTTTGGCCTCGGCCCCTGTTGCTGATGGGCTCCAGCGGGGCTTCAGCTGAGGCTGGCCCTGCTGTGGGCAGGGCTCCAGCTCTGAAGTGGGGTGCCTGTGCGCGCCTGCTGGAGGCAGCTGACCGAGGGCCTCTCTCCGAGGACGGGATGTCACAGGCAGCTGCCCTCAGCAGGGCACGGTCAGTCCCCGTGGCCAGGAAGGATCCCTCCACCAGCACGTGGTGCTGGGAGCTCAGGGCCTCCGTCGGCTGCGTGTGGGAGTCTCCCCGTATCCTGGAAGCCTTGCAGGCGAGAAGCATGGAGGCGTCCTGCGGTGCATTGCCGAGGGTCAGGCAGGCGGCACTGCAGGGCAGGAAGGGGCAGAGGCAGAGTGAGAAGAGCCTGGGCGGGGAAGGTCTCCTGCTGCCCCAGGAGATGTGGTGCCTGCCATCTTCTCTGGCGTCCGGGCGCTGGCATCCAGGCGTTTGCCTCCCGGCTTGCTCCCTCGGTTCAGGTGGTTTCCTCTGTTAGAGGGAAGGTGTGAGAAGACAACGGGTAACGGGGAGGTGGGAGAAACACCGTTTTCCTGATTTAGCTCACGTCGTGACAGGCAGTGCAGCCCCTTGGGGTGAGACGCGGTGGCTCCACTTGAGTTGATCCCAGGGACGGAACGCCGTTACCGTGGGCAGGGCCTGCCGTGGCCGAGCAGAACGTGCAGCGTCTCTGAACTGGAGAGCAGGCCGGCACGAAGGTGGTTCCCGTGCATCACGCGTCAGGCCGCTGCTGGACTCTGGCTGGTGTTCCTGAACGGAAACCAGAGCTCTGGGCTTGTGGAGCTGTCGATCGGCATCCGGGCGACTCGTTCGGTGCTGTTATTGCAGGTGCAGAGGGATGAGCCCTGGGCCAAAGGGCGACGGAGGAGGCGAGCGCAGCGCCAGAAGAAGGTGGGCCGGTGCGTGGTGTCGGAGGGGAGGGGTGAGTGGTGGCTGCGCGACTGGCTTACGCGTTTTGGGTTTTTTTATTTTGAAGGTGCGAAGCGATGAGGGCAGTGGGATATCGGCCCCGGAGGGGACTCGGGCGAGGTGAGTGATGATGAGCGGGCTGCAGGAGCAGTTCTTTTCCAGGCGTCACGTTGTCGGTGAAGTTTGAAGCGTCCCTTGTTGTTTGTGTTGTGCAGGTGAGAGCCGAGCCTCCCCGTGGCAACCGTGAAGGGCAGAGGCCGGGCAGGTGAGCGGTCCGGCTGAAGGAGCGGGAGGTGGGGATGGCTGCGGGCAGGCTGGGGTTTGGGGCAGCACCTCAGCACGTGCCCTTGGCTTTGGCTTTTGCAGGTGCCGCTGGGAGGGACGAAGGCGCCCGCCAACAGGGGGTCTGAGACGTGAGGCTCTTGGGGGCTGGGTCAGCATCTCAGAGCAGAGACTCCCGGGGCAGCTCGGTGACGCGTTTCTCGCTGGTTCCGCAGGCGCTGTGCGGGCCGCCTCTAGAACCGGAGGAGCGTTTGAGGTGAGCTGGGGAGCACCGAGGAGGAGCCTGGGGCTGGGGATTCCTCACCAGCCCCACAGCCGGCTTTGGCTCCGCAGCCAGTGTGTTCTTTGGGAGCAGCCCGGCAGCGTGTGCGCCTCTGTCGGGAGCTGTGGGAAGGGAGACTGGGGAGGGGGAGAGGAAGTCTCTGTAGAGGGGAGGTCATTGTTTCCTGACCTACTTGGCTTTGTTTGTGCAGTTAAGATTAAAACGTACAACATATGGCTATTGGAATTGTTCCCTTGGACAGAAGAACAGAGGAATTGGGGGGGAGGAGGAGAGACTCTCCCCCTGGGCCCCGCTCTTTCCGTGCTGCTGCCATTTCTTATTTTGTCCTGCTCCCTCTTTTTCGGTTGTTCTGCCACTCCCTTTGCTTTTTCTCTCTGTGGTTTTCTCCTGCTCCCCCTCCCTCCTCTTTTTGCACCTTCCATCTCTGTCCTGCAGCCCATCACTGTTTTTTCCTTCTCCATCTCTTTGTCCTGATCTGCCTCTGCCTCTTTCCCCACAATGTCTCTGGCCTCTTCCCTGCTGTTCTTTTCCTCTCTGCGCCTGTAGGTGCTGCTCCGTGTCCCTGCCTTTCTGTTCCTCTCCTCCCTCCCCTTCCCTTTCTTCCTCTCCACCTTTCTCGGGCTGTCGCTGTTTTTCCTCACTCTGGATCTCACTGTCCCCGTTCTCCTCCCTGTCCATTACTCAGTCTTTCTGACCCTTTGTGCTGCTCCCTGGCCCTCTTATTAATTGCTCCATCTCTCTGGCCCTGTTGTTTCTCTCGGGCTCCACCTCTCCATTCTCGCTGCTGCGCTTGTTGTCTCTCTCTCACTTGGCATCCTGCTCCTTGTCCCTCTCCTGGTCACCGTATTTTGCTCTCTTCTGCTCCTTGTCCCTCACCTGTTTTCTGTATCCCTCTCTCCTTCCTCCTGTCTTCCCTCGGGCCTGTTGCACATCACAGTTTATTTCTTCATCTCTTTTATGGATCGCTTTCTTTTTGTGTTCCTCCTGCCCCTTGACCCGCTCCTTTCCGGTGTTCCCATCCTTCTTTTCATCCGCAGAGAGGAGACGATGGAGGTTAGTGGCTGAAGGCAAAGTGTGAGCCCCAAATTTCTGGTGGCATTTGAGAGGCTCCTAAAGGAGGATGCAAAGCAGGCACGAGCTTTGGGTCTGGCTCTTTTGTTTGGGGAGCAGTGGCTGGACATAATGACTTTAGAGCCTGGACCTGGTCCCAAGGGAAGTGAGCCCAGGCAGGAGGTGATGAAGGTTAGTGGCCAGCCATTGCTCCCCCACCCAACGTGCGTCCTTGTCTGGGTTGCTGCCTGTTGGCTGCACCCCTGGGGGGTCCTGCCTCCCGGGTGCCCAGCACCCAGCTCCCCGCACCCACACCCGCACACCCCCCACCCAGGGAGTGCCCCAGCCCTGCAGCACTGTCCTCCAACACGCCAGGCCGGGGGCAGCGGGACCCTTTAGTGGGCAGAGCCGGAGCGACCGCGGGTGCTGCCAGGACCAGGCGGGGAGGGGCGGGCGGGGCAGGCGACACACCGGAAGGGCGGGGCTGAGCACAGCGCCGCGCGCCTGCGTGCTGGGGTCGGGCAGGGGTCGCCGGGGGTCAGAGGTCGGACGGTGGCGGAGTAGCGGCGTGGCGGCAGCAGCACTTGTTTCAGGAGCTCTGTGGGGAGACAAAGAGAGGGGGGCAGCAGCGAGATGGGACGGGACGGGACAGGGCACAGAGAGCGGGGGACCCGCTGCGGAGGGACACGCTGCCCCACAGGTACCTGCCCCCGCGGGGCGGCTGGAGCAGGGTGGGGGGAGACGGGCGTTCCCTGCAGCCGGGGACACGGGGTGCCCAGACCCCCAGAGAGAAACAAGCTCGGTGCCTGTGGGGCAGCACCGCAGCCCCTGCCCCGCGACCACGGACCCCCCGGGGATCCCCCAGCCCAGCCATGCCCTAACCCCCCGCTCACCTTCTTGCGCAGGTAGAGGAAGAGCCCCAGCGCCAGGAAGAGAAGCCCCAGCACGAAGCCCCCCACCCCCGTGAGCATCTGCAGGCTGCCATGCTCCACCTGGCACAGGTGGCTGTCCTCACACTGCAGGCTGGTCTCCAGCATCACCAGCACCTGATAGGTCCACTCTCCATTCTGCATCATGTCCGTAGACACCACGCGCTCTGTCTCCTCCTGCCCATTCTGGAACCACTTCACCTCCACGTTCACCAGGTAAGAGCCCGAGACGTGGCAAACCAGCGGGTTGATCTGGGGGAGGGAGCCCGACTGCATGGGGGACACACATCCCTTGGGCAGCACTGGGGCAGATGAGAGCAAGCTGGGAAGGGGCTGCTCGATCCCGGGGGACTCCGTGGCCTCAGCCTGTAAAGTGAGCGCAGAGAGGAGGTGATGAACGTTGGTAGCTGAAGGCAAAGTGTGAGCCCCAAATTTCTGGTGGCATTTGAGAGGCTGCTAAAGGAGGATGCAAAGCAGGCACGAGCTTCGGGGCTGGCTCTTTTGTTTGTGGAGCAGTGGCTGGACATAGTGACTTTGGCACCTCGGCCTGGTCCCGAGGGAAGTGAGCGCAGAGAGGAGGTGATGAAGGTTAGTGGCTGAAGGCCAAGTGTGAGCCCCAAATTTCTGGTGGCATTTGAGAGGCTCCTAAAGGAGGATGCAAAGCAGGCACGAGGTTCGGGGCTGTCTCTTTTGGTTGTGGAGCAGTGGCTGGACATAGTGACTTTGGAGCGTGGGCCTGGTCCCGAGGGAAGTGAGCGCAGAGAGGAGGTGATGAAGGTTGGTGGCTGAAGGCAAAGTGTGAGCCCCAAATTTCTGGTGGCATTTGAGAGGCTGCTAAAGGAGGATGAAAAGCAGGCACGAGCTTCGGGGCTGGCTCTTTTGGTTGTGGAGCAGTGGCTGGACATAGTGACTTTGGAGGCTGGGCCTGGTCCCGAGGGAAGTGAGGCCAGAGAGGAGGTGCTGAAGGTTAGTGGCTGAAGGCCAAGTGTGAGCCCCAAACTTCTGGTGGCATTTGAGAGACTCCTAAAGAAGGATGCAAAGCAGCCACCTGTGGTGCACCTTGGCCGTTCCGAGGAATACTGTATTGGCCTTGAAAAAGTACAAGTCTACTCTTAAAGGAGTACAAGAATCATAGGGTAACAGCCTGTAAACCTTAGTGGAAATTAGGCCTTTTTAAACAGTATTTTTGTCTATCTGAGAAAAGCAGAAATTCATAGTTGATTAATTGTTAAATGGTCATTTTGTTTCTAGGCAAAAGTATAAACCTGAACCAGTGACAAGAGAACACATAGTACACGTAGAACTAACGCACAGCTAAGAAGAATATGTAAACCCTGTTATAACCAGCAATAAAGCTCTGCGTTATCACTTTCATAAAGAGCGTGCAGTCCATTATTATCACCCCTGCAAGTGGTGACCCTGACGTGATGACGAACACCCCTCGGCGTGATTACGACGGGAAATAGTCTGCTCCCTGGAGGAAACCGCAGAACGATGTGCTGTGGGAGCAGAGCTCAGTGAAGCTGAGAGCAGCGAAGTCTGCCTTGTCTGGACCTGATAATTGACACCTGGAAAAGGTGAGCCACCTAGAACCATGGGTCAGCAAATGACCAAAGAGGAGGACTTAGTCTTTTCAACATGGAAAGCATTATTGAAACAGAAAGGGATAAAATATAATGATTATGGACTGAGACGAATGCTCCTATGGAGCCGGCAGCAAGGGTTTGATCCCAGCCCTGATGTTGCTTTTAGTATATCTGCATGGGAGGAGGTAGGGCACAAACTATGGGACTTTGTTTCGCGGGGATTGGCAACTACATGGAGGCTGCTGCAGCATACCTTAAAGGATCACAAAGCAGCTCGAGACAAGGCTGACCCACCAGTGCAAGTGGAATCAGACAGTGGGTCAGCAGCTACTACTGCTAGTGTTTGTGATGGCTCAACAGTAACGGAGGATTTTAGTCGTTTAAGTCTTGATAGCCCTTGTAAGAAAAAGACTGATAAACTACCTCACGAAGCAAAATCTGCACCAGATAAAACTTCTGCGCAACAGGCTGCCGAGCGTAGCGATACGAGTGACAGTGATAATAACAGGAGAATAACTCTCTCACCCACATTACCGAACTCTCTCCCATCGAAAAATATGCAGTTGTCTCGACTCTTAATTAACAGTTGTCCTTCAACTTTACATCCTCCATTGACTTCAGATGCTGATAGTTAGGATTCAGACAAAGAGGATCAGTGTACTGTTGACTCTGCCAAGAATGAGTGGGCCATTTTGTCGACTGCCTTGTCAACCGTCGCAACATAAAAAACATTCCTGGGTGCTTCCCCCTGCTTCGGTCTCAGTTCCCCCTCGTAATCCACAACGCTTCTGGGCTGAAGTGAAGCAGAAAGCGGCAGAAATGGGTGATTGGGACCTGGTAGAGGCACTGGGATGTGACGACCCTCCTGCTGAGGCGTTGCCAGCTCTCCAGAATACATCTGCAGCTTTTCCGGTGTTTAAGGCTGCAGATGGCACAGGACAAAATCATGAACATCATCCATTTGCCTGGAAATTTGTTGTTGATTTACAGGCTTGTATTGCAAAACACGGGTTGAATTCGCCAGAGGTGACTCAGTTGTTGTGGGTAGTTAACACTGATTTATCAGCACCATATGATATTGTACATTTGGCTCAAGTTACGTTCTCAGCTGTACAATATACAATTTTTGAATCAACGTGGCGGCACGCTGCAGAGAAAGCAGCATTAATGAATATGAATGCTGATCAAAATGACCCCAGGAGGGGGGTGGGGGTGGATGTGTTAATGGGCACCCATAACTTTAACAGCCCCCAGCTGCAAGCACAATGGCCCACTGTTGTATGGCAACAATGCCAGCAGGTTGGAATGCATGCGCTGGCCCGAAGGATGGAGCTAGCTGCCCCTAACCAACGTTATACTGTTATCCGCCAGGGAAAGAATGAACCTTTTTTTCAGCTTGTGGAAAAGCCTGCAGGAGCACTAGATAAACAAGTGGTTGATAATAATTTGAAACATAATTTGTGTCAGCAGCTCGCTAGGGATAATGCCAATGAAGATTGCAGACAAATTCTAGAAGCCTTGCCAGGTGAGCCCTCAATAGCTGACATGGTCACAGCCTGCTCTAAAGTAGGGACCGTGATCGCAGCAGCGTTTAAAGCAAAAGCTGCTCCTAAATGCTTTGGGTGTGGGAAGGATGGAATCGGGACTGGCCACAGTCGCACAATTTATTATTAATTGCATCCTATCTCTGTGGTATTCTCCTGTGTATTGCTTGTTGTTTATCCTGTTTGTGATAAAGATGAAGGCAAACGACCCCCAAACAGCGACCCCAGTAGTGAAATTCGGCATGCGTGAAGTTACAGATTATGTAATTGACAGGTGGAGTTTGGGACCGTCCACACGTACGTACTGGCCACACGTTACGTGAGGGGCGGCTTTAACCTCTGCTACAAAGGTAGTGCTGTTTGAGCACAGAGGTGAGGTAGTGGACCGGTACCTACCGACACCTCATCCCAAAAGCAATCTATGCTGGGGACACTGTGGATTTGAACATCACTTGCTATATGCCTTTGCAACTTTATGAGTACCACAAAAATCGATCAAAACAGACAATGGACCTGGGTATGGTACACAATGCTTCACAGGTCAGGCAATTGTTGAACGGGCTCATAGCACTCTGAAAAATATGTTTTTAAAATAAAAAGGGGGAGCGGGAATGGACCGTATGAACCCTCATGAATGACTGGCTAAAGCCTTGAATCAGGGCCTCCGTTTGTTAAACATTTTATGTCCATGGAGGGAAAAGCTTTAGTGAAAGTGAAAAATTTGGAAACGAGACAATGGGATGGTCCATTTCCTTTAGTAACTTGGGGAAGACGCGATGCTTCTGTTTCCATAGGTAGCAGACCACGGTGGACACCGGCACCATGCGTGCGACCATACATGTTTTCATCGGATGGATCCAAATAGCTGTGAGCAGTGCTGCCTGGATCCCACCACAACCAAAGACTGACATCTGGATAACATTAGCAAACATGACGGGTCAAGACTCCCTTTGTCTTGCGACAGCATCGCCAGAAAATCCCTTCTACACCTGTTTAGGAGGCCACCCATTGGATGATTATTCAATTATCATCCCCTCCAATGCTGTGGGTGGTCCCTGTACTTTGGGTCAATTAACTTTATAAACGCCAAACACATCTACGATTTTAAATCTCCGAAGGTCATGACGGTCATCACGAATCTTACATACATATAGCAACCAATGTGATGACCGCATTAAGTTTTGGAGTCATGGCAAAATAATCACTACTTCTTTTTATG
Source organism: Bucorvus abyssinicus (assembly GCA_009769605.1). Classification (NCBI taxonomy): domain Eukaryota; kingdom Metazoa; phylum Chordata; class Aves; order Bucerotiformes; family Bucorvidae; genus Bucorvus; species Bucorvus abyssinicus. The sequence continues at coordinate 17,354 of CM020049.1, read as the reverse complement.
CCCGGGGTGGCTACTGCCAAAGCCCTGGCAACATTAAATAAATTAGAGTGTTGATTAGCAAAGCAGAGTAACGCTATTTCACTAACTTTAAGAGGATTATTATTAGACACCGATTTTATTAGACATGCCACTTTGTAAAATAGAGCTGTAATAGATTTTTTATTATTAACACAAGGACATGGATGTGAAGATTTTGATGGTATGTGTTGTATGAATTTGTCAGATCATTCTAAATCGATACACAAGAGTATTCAGATATTGAAGGATGGTGTATCGAAAGTTGTGATTGACGATGGATGGGATTGGCTTAACAAGATATTTGATGGATGGGCTGTTACCGGTTGGATAAAAGGATTGATAAAAACTGGGCTGATTATTTTGTTAGTAGTTATCGTTTTGATCATCTGCCTCCCGTGTGTTCTGGGACTTCTGCAAAGGGCCCTGCAGAAATCCCTGAATACTGTCTTTTTGGCAGAAAAATAAAAAAGGGGGAATTGTGGGAGACCTCGGCAGGTCCGAGGAAAACCTAACTGGCCTTGAAAAAATACAAGTCTACCCTTAAAGGAGTGGAAGAATAATAAGCTAACAGCCGGTAAACCTTAGAAGGAAGTAGGCTTTGTGAAACAGAATGTGTGTCCTTCAGAGCAAAGCAAAAGTGCATAGTTGATAAATTGCTAAATGGTCAGCTTGTTTCTAGGCAGAGATATAAACGCAAACCAGTGAGAAGAGAACACATAGTACACGTAGAACTAACGCGGAACTAAGAAAGATCTATAAACCTTGTCATAACCAGCAATAAACGTCTGCGTTATCACTTTCATAAAGCGTGTGCAGTCCGTTATTGTCACCCCGACAAAGTTGCTCCTGTATCTACCAAAAAAGTAACAAAACTTGCATTTACCTTTGCAGAAATTTGACCGCGCTCCTCTACCTCGATTCCGACGGGGTCCATTTTTAATCTTCAAAGATCATCTTTTTCACCTGTGAATGAGGCCGAGAGGGTCTCGCAGGTGGGAGTTCTCCGGCAGCCGCCACAGGTCTCAAAGGGCACTCTCTCTGCATATGACCTAAATTTCCACAATAAAAACATTCCAGAGTATTAGCGTATTGGGGAGCAGGCAGGACCCTGCCCCTCGCTCCTCTTCCCCTATTCTCGCCTGGGGAAACCCCCGGCCTGGTGCTTGCGGATTATAGTTTTGAGTAATCGCAACCGCTAACAGTTCAATTTCTCTTTCTTTCTCCTTTCGCTCTCTCTCTTTCATGTTTACCTTCTCTTCCTCCTGTTTTTGTCTTTCTTCTTCTCTTCCATCAAAAATAAAAGCAGCAACCCTTAGAATTTTAGTTAATGTTTCCCCTTGCCAACCAGGCATGTGCTTCTTCAAGTATTTGTTTATAGCGGGAGCCGACTGATCTACAAACACACTGATGGCTAAAGGCTCCTGGAAATTGTCACGGTCAGTCCCCCATATTTTAATAAAGTAGCTTTTAGTCTTCCCCAGTAATCGCTCGGGTGCTCATCAGGCCTTTGTCTACATTCCAATACCTTATTCCAATTAGTTACCTTTTCGCCAGCCTGACGAACTGCTTCTGTTAGTTGTTGGATTGCAGCTCTATGGGCTTGTGCTCCTCCAGTAGTAGCGAGATTCCATCCTGGGTCTTGCTCAGGCCAGGGATTTAATCCTTGACCTTTCTGAGCAATTTCTCGGTCTTTTTGGTATATTTTTGCTCTGTCTTCTGCTTGAAATAGTTCCCTTAATAAAGTTTTCATGTCATTCCAGTTGGGGTATAATCAGTGACAATTCCCGATAACAACTGAGCACATTTTTCAGAGTCATCTCGCAGCCTCGGCATTTTCGACCGCCAGGCTACTCGATCGCCCTGTTTCCAAGGTTCCTGCCTCACAACTGCAGTCACAGCAGGGACTTCTGCAGGCGCACCGGGTCCCGCTCTCGGGCGTGGGATGCAATCCAAACGCGCTGGATACACGCCAACCCTTTTAGAAAAGAGCTCAGTTTCCTCAGCCTCTGGGGCAGAGGGAAGTGAAACTTCTGTTATTTTTTAGCACAGGAGTTTTCCTCCTCTGCTGTGCAAAATTATACCATATATACCAATAATCAATGTCTTGACTTCCAGAATCCTCCAAAATGGTTCCCAAAAGTTTCAACTTATGGGGTTTAAACGTTCCTTTAGGAGGCCACTCATCCATCGGCCCTCCTCCTCTGTTTCTTGTCAGGAATGGCCATTCCTCCTGGCACAATGTTTTCAATCTCCTTTTCTGTAATGTCTGTGCCAGAGTTATCTTTTTCCAATTCTCTAAAACCTCAGCGAGGGGCATCCCCCTTTCCATGCTGGGTGCTGTCCCCATTCTAATTCTCTTTTCCTTGCAGATTTAAACACAAGAGTTTCTCAGGATAAATTTATCTGGAATCACCCATGCCCAAGTCTGGTAGGTGAACTCACCTCATTAGTCTGCCGGCAAATCGAGCATTGGTAACAGGTCTGTCCAGAGAAATACACAGTTCTCTTGTGTCCTAGAGTCCCGTCTGGGGTGTCAAAATCGTTAAAGAATTTTGCCAATCTGCGGGTAACTCTAGGCTTGCTTTATTCAACAACTGAGAGCTGGGCCATCACCTCAGTGAGTGGCAAAGTATACAGCGCAGATCATTAGTATATAGAGTTTTCTAATATTATGTACCTAGGTAAGGTCCCTGATGTTTTCCCCCCGATTCTCAGTCCTTCCTTATTCATTAATCAAAAATTCTATTCAATTCCTTTGTCTCAGCAGATTTCATATGCTTCATTTCATTTCTTTCTTCAAGGTTTGCTCCGGTTGTCTCGGTCCTCGGTCGCTCGGGTCACAGAATGAGAATCACCTTCAAAATTCTGGGAAAACTTAAGTTGTTCTATTGTATTCTATGTCTATTTCAAACAGATAACTTCTTAAAATCATCCATTTTAAGTTAATCAACGCTCTAACCTTGAATATAGCCATTCTCCTGTTGATTCAGCTTGACTGGGTTTTAGGCCCGCCTTGGTAAGGATTATATAAGGATAAATGAGCAGCTTTGTTTCATATACACCTGTATCAATAACTGAAAGAATATTCTATTGTTTTATGTCAAAATAGTAGAAAGTTAAGCTTATGATTAATTCTTTTACATTGCCGTCCGAGGGGGACTTGGTCCATTCTGCCTTCAATCCTAGTCCGTATATCCAGGAATCCAGCTCCTGAAATCCAGCTTCCTTCTGCTGCCAAGTCCAGTCTGGGGCTTCTCCAGCGCCTGCTCTCAGCATCCATGGTGACTGTGACATGGTTGCCACTGAGTGGGGGTGGGGGGGTTGGGTTTGGTATCGGTTTTGTAAATTTTTGCATACATTTCATTTTGTTGTTGTTTTTCTCATTAATAAACAGTTTCAGTTTTCTTTTCTGATCCATGAGTCTCTCACCATTATTCTTTTTCTCTTCCCATTTCAGGAGGAAGAGGGGTTCACAGAGAACATCTGTCATTTGCCTAGTGGCCAGCCCAGCACCAACCCTTGACCCCTTCTCCTCCACCATGTCCCATAGCTCCATTAGGTCCCCGGTCCCCTGAGGACACCTGTACTCTGCTCAGATCCCTTCCCCAGTACCTCATGGTGTCAGCAATCCTTTCTTTGCCTCTATGTCCACATCCTCCCCAACCCTGTCCTTGTGCCCCACAGCACCCTGTGAGCTCTGCATCCCTCTTTGTATCTCTCTTGCTCAGAGAAATGTCCCTTGGGTCTTCTCTGCACCCCGGAGCTCTCTCACCTTATTCATCGCTATCTCGGATGTCTCCACTCAGTCTCTCATCCCCCGAGGCCATCCATCCATTGCTTCCACAGCTTCCTGAGTTTTGCTTTTTTCCCAGAACCCTTTTTTTGTCTCTTTCACTCTAGGCACCCTTCTCCCCCAATCATCACAGCGCCCCAGGCCATCCTCGCTCCCCACAGCCCTCGTTTGGCTCTGTAGCACATTTTGAGCCTTCCTTTCTCCCCGAGAACCTTTCTGGATGTCATCTTTTACCTCCCGAGGACTCATGTGGTCCTCTACGCTAGCCAGAGTACCTCTGTTGAGCCTCTGGTCCCATGAGGACAGCTGTAGTCTGTTCAAATCCCTCTGAATGTCATTGTGTCCTCAAGCTTTCTTTTGTCTGTCCCTCTCAGAACCGCTCTGGTACTGTCACGACGCCTCCTGAGATCTGGACTGTTCCCCACGGCACACTTTTAGCTTTGAAAGGCCCCTCTTGGACTCGTTTTATTGCAATCACACCTCTCTTAAGGTCTCTGTGCCCAAGAAAGAGCATTCGTTTTCCTCTCTCTGTGTCATCTACAACACCTCCTGAGACCTTCCCCGCACTCCACAGCATTTTGGCAGCACTTTACCTCCCTTTCAATCTCTCTCACCCCTCTGAGCCTTTCACCACCCCTGCACTCCCAATCACGGTGCCTCCTGAGACACCCTCTTTGTGTGCCACTGCCCTCTTTTAGCTCTGTGGTGGTCTTTGATCCTCCCTCATTCTCTCAGAATCCTGACCTTGGGTTTGTCTGTGCCTCAGAGTACTCTCATTGTCCTTTCTGCCATCCTCCCTTTGGTGCCCATCCTCCTGAGGACATCTGTACTCTGTTCCAATCCCCTTCAGACGCGCTCCTTGCATCCCAGAGCCTTTTTTGGTGTCCCTCACCATTTTGGACCCCTCTTACGGTGTCACGATGCCTATCGATGCCTTCAAGGTTGCCCTTAACATACTTCTAGCTTTGTTGCAAACCCGCACTCCTCTCACTTCCTCAGAAGACTTCCTGAGTCCATAGCTGAGACCCAGCCCTGTCATTCGGTCCTCTCTTCCCTCCAGCCATGCCTCTGTTTGGTCCCTGCCTGTCCTATGACATCTTTACTTGGTTCAGATTCCTTCCTGTTTTTATCATCGTGTCCCCAGTCCTTTTTCTGTCTTTGCGGCTCCCTCAGGACACTTCTTCTCCAAGTCACTACGACTCCAGAGGCTCTCCGTGTGCATCTGTCTTCTAGCAGTTTAGGCGGGACCATCTTTGAGCCATAGAGCACTCGTTTGTTCTTCTCGGCTATCTCGGATTCTTCCGTTCAGCCCCCCAACAGCCTGAAATCATCTTGTACTCTTTTCACACGGTCCCCCGAGTCCCTCCTTGTCAGACCTGAGCCTCCTTTTGTCCATCAGCCCCGCCTCGACACTCTCTTCTCACAGTCACGACACTTCCCGTGTCCTTCCTCGATCTCCACAGCACCTCGTAGCACTCTATCTCCCCTTCTCTCTCTCATTCTATCAGAGCCTCCCTTCTCTCGTTGCTACCCAGCGTTCCTTTATCTTTCTCTCTACCATCAAGAGCATCTTCATTCAGTTTCTCACTCGCTCGATCATCTGTAGTTTGCCAGATGCCCTCCTGAGACTCACAGGCCCTCCCTGTGTCTCCGAGCTGCCTTTTCTCACCCTGTCCCCTCCCAGCTCCTCTACTCCTAGAGCAATGTCTTCCAAGACCTTTCTCAGACTCGTCAGCACTCCTGTAGCACTCAGCTTCCTTTCGGTTTTATTTTTGTTCGTGTTTGGGAGCACTCTTCTCTTTGCCATTTTGGATGCCTTCCTTCAGCCCCCGCCCCCTGACGACAGCTCTGCTCGGTTCAAATCCCCTTTAGAGCTCCTCATTGTTATCTCCAAGGCTTTTTTAGCATCTCAGGCCCCCTCGGGTCTCCTCTGCTCCCTTTGCTGAGCTCTCACAAGACATCCCCATGTCCTAGAACCCTGTTTTATCTGGCAAGGACAATTTGCACCCCTCTTTCCCCCTCAGAACCCTTCCTGAGTCCCTATCTCTTACTCAGGTCTGCCTTTCTGTCCTCTCACCGGTTCAGGGTGTCTCCATTTGCCTACTGTCCTACACACTTCAGGAGAATACCAATCTTTTTCTATTCATACCCTATAGGAAAGAAGTTTAATGACTTGCCTAGTCCCATCACTGGCAGGATAGATGCAGTTGGAGTCAAAGAGCTGGTCTCGCTGTTTCCAGTCAGGATCACTCTCTCTGTCCAGGGCTCTTATACTGTACAGGCAAAGCAGAGAAAAGAACCTGCTGCTCCTCCAGCTGCCTTTATCCCTGCTGGCAGTTTTCCCCGCCCCTTTCCCAGGGGATTTTGGGAAGGGTGGTGGGCGGGGCCTGGGGTATATGAGCCATAGCCTGCAGCCAGGGAGCTCATTCACCTTTTGGGCTTCTCTTGAGTAGGAGCTCTACAGTTCCTTTAGATGCCAGGAGCTTTTGGGGTGGCTCAGCTCTTTAGGCAGGTGAGTTTGGAAAAACAGCGGTGGCTTTTTGAAGGAAGAACTTTGGGAGCGGTCAAGGGTAAGTAGCAAATAGAGTAGAAAATGAAGTTGTGTCCAACTTTGTTTTTCAGAGCAGCAATTTTGTATGGAACGTTCAGGGGCAGATAAATTGTTTGATAGCATATGATCTTCTTCTGTTCTTGTAGAGGCGTTGTTTTCTCTTGGCATTCTTGACTGCTCCAAAGGTAGAACCTTGTTTTTTTTCCACCAGATTTGCTGTCTCCTGTGTGAGTGAGTGGCTTTGCTTCTCTTATTAGGGTTGAGATGCTTTAGCAGGGGTTAGGGTGAGTAGTTTGTATATATTTATGTGATGCTGAATCTGGTGAGTTCTTACAAGCTCAATGGTACTTTTCTGTCTTTTGGTATTTTAGGTGCTATGAGCAATGATGGTCGTGGCATCTGACAACAGAATGAACAGAACAGGTGAGCAGAAGGTCACATTCCCTTGGAGTAGGTGGGTGTTGTAGAAGAGGTCTGTGACTGACACAGTGTTTCTTGCTAGCACTGGTTGGATTTTTTTTGCAGATGATGAAGAGGAGGCTGGTGACTGCAGGAACATCTTAGTTGGCCAATGCAGTTGCTGTTGAGGATGGATTCAGATTCCTGACAGCTAAGTTGAGGAATTAGTGTTTGGGGTGGGAGCTGTAGGGGTTAAGGGATAAGGGTGGGAGTTACAGGGAGGGGTTTTAAAGTCAGCGTAGGGGAGAGGGCTGTCCAGGAGCAGGACCTTTGGGGCAGGCAAAGGGAGCGAGTTACTTCTCAGCCCAAGGCTAGCGGGGCAGGGCAGCTCCAGCCTGACTGTGAGTTGTTGTGTCATTTGTGGAGTCTGTCTTACATGTCTCAGAACTTCCTCAAGTCTCGATGTCCTCATAGCTCTTTGTGCTCGAGGCACAGCATGTATCTCGGGCGCCATCCCTCGGGTCTCAAATGCCCATACTTATCTGCATCTTGCCCATCGGATGTTTTTTTTTTTATTTTGCACAAGAATCTTGAAGCGTGAACATGTCTTGCTTCTCAGAAGTTCTCGGTCTGTTCTCTTTTGCAGCATCACTCTGGGCTGTGTCAGCATCTCCGCTCTCGAGCGGTCGCTCTTCAGGGATCCCTTTCTGGGACTCTTTTTTTTCCCTCCTGCATCCCTAGGTTCTTAGGTCTTTAAGCCAGGCCTTGCGCATGTGCCGTGTCCCAGCTGTGGCCATGTCTTATAGTCCCAGGCCACAGCGTTCAACTTTTCTCAGGCTGCCATAGGTTCTTCCTACCAGGCATGACGGTCTTCTTGCCCGATTGCATCTCGGGTGCAGGGGTTAGTCTTCCTAAAGCTTCCTTATGTTTTTTGGGTCCTGGCATTTGTCTTGTTTGTGTACAGCGTCGGTCTGCGTGGGTTTGTCTGGGCCGTAGCTGTCTTGCCTGGGGCCATAGCGGTGATAGTCAGCATAAGAATAACAATAAAATTCTATGGCTGACACGTTAATCAGCCTCGGTTTTGCAGGCAAAGGGTGTATAAGTCCCCGTCAGAGCAAGCAGCACCGTCTGCAGCAAAGGAGAGTTACGTCTGTAGCGTCCTGCAGAGACACCGGGGCCCAGCAGCTTTGTTTAATGTCCATCTGCAGCTGGACTGTCAATGGTTCTCCTGAGTGGAAACGAGAGTTCTGGATTTGTGCAGCTGTCAATCAGCACCTGGGTGACTCGTTCGATACGGTTTTTGCAGATGCTGTGGGATGACCCTTGTACTAAAGGGAGATGGAGGAGGCGAGCGGAGCACTAAGAGAAGGTGGGTCCATGCATGGTGTCAGAGGGGAGATGTGACCGGTGACTGTGTGACTACATTATGGGGTGTTTTTCCTGTTTTGAAGGTGTGGGCGATGAGAGCAGCGGAATATCGGCACTAGAAGAGCATCGGGCAAGGTGAGCGATGGCGGGCTGCAGCAGCAGTTCTTATTCAGGTGTCGTGTTGTTGCTGAAGTTACAAGCGTCCCTTGTTGTTTGTGTTTGACAAGTGGGCTCAGAGCCCTGACATGGCAGCCCACAATGTCAAAGGCCAGACAAACGATGGACTGAGGTAAAGGAGGGGGAGAGGGGAATCACCACATGCAGGCTGTGGGTTCCGGGCAGTGTCTCAGCATGTGATTCTTGCTTTGTTTTGCAGGTGCCGCACACAGGCTGGAGGGATGAAGCCACACTGCAATGAGGAGTCTGAGAAGGTGAGGGGGTTGTGGGCCAGGCTGGTGTCTCAGAGTAAAGTGTGACATGGCCACCGAGTTAAACATTTCTCCGTGGCTTTGCAGGCGCTGTGCCGGGCCACCCTTGGAACTGCAGGAGCCTTAGAGGTGAGCTGGGGAGGTAGCAAGAAGGATCACGAGGCTGGTGTTCTCTCGCCAGCACGGTGTTAATTTTGAGTCTTTTGGTATCTCATGTTCCACCAGTGACGATGGCCACAGAATCTGACTGTGGAACGAGCAGGTGAGAAGCGTACCAGTGTGTTTCTGAAGAATGGGAGTGTTGTGGAAGAGGGTGGTGTTGGCTGACATAATGCTTACTGCTGTTGCTGTTTGTTTTAATTGCAGTTGACCAAGAGGAACCTGGTGACTGCAGGACCACCCCAATTAGGGGGTATGTTTGCTGTGTGGAGGATGGATCCTGATTCCGTCCATCAGAAGTTAAGTTGAAGGAGGGGGGCTGTGGGAGCGGCGGAGAAGTTTGGGCAGTCCAGGGAAGGGTTTGAAGTCAGCGTAGTGGTGAGGAGGGCTGTTGAGGAACAGTCCCCTTGGGGTGGTCAAGGGGAGCGGGTGTCATCTTAGCACCAGCATGGTGTGGGCAGGGCAGCTCCAGCCTGGGTGTGTGTTGCTGTGTTGTCTGTGCAGTCTGTGTCCTGTGTGTTGGAGCTTCCTCAGGTATATTCTTGATATTCTTATGCCTTTTTGTGTTCCTGGGGCACAGCACGTGCCTCGGTCTCCATCGCCTGGATCTCGAATGCCCATACCCATCGGTGTTGGGCCCTTCTTTTCTTGCATAACAAACCTGAAGCATGGCTAGGTCTCGGGTCTCAGAAGTTTTGGGTCGATTCTGTTTCGTGCCGTCGTTCCAGGCTGTGTCAGCAGCTCTGTTCTCTAGCCGTCCTCTTTCAAGGACCGGGACGTGTTCCCTGCATCCGTGTGTTTCTAGGTCTTGATGCCAGGCTCCTTGCGCATCCATCATCGCAGTCTTGATGGTAATTTCTTGTGAGGGACCATTGTCTTTTACTCTTTTGTGGGGCTACCACAGTCTCCTAGGCTCAGTTTTCTGGCCCTGTAGGTCTTCTTGCCTGAGAGCCTCTCTGGCCCTGGAGACCCTTACCCTGCTGCAAGTTTTCTCTCGCCTTTTCAGTTGTGTTCTCTGTAGTGTTGTCTGTAGTGTTGGTCTCTGTGTTGACTTGGAGCTGCTCTGCCCAGGGGTGTGGAATCAGAGGCAGGTGGAATAGCAAGAGGAGTCCCTGATTAACATGTTGCTATGACTCAAGGAACTGGAAGAGCCTTAGAGGCAAGCTGGGGTGGTGGCAAGTAGGATCACAGGGCTGGCTTTTTTTGACAAGCACAATGTAAATTTTGAGTCCCTTGCTATCTCACATTCCACCAGCGACAGTGGCCGCAGTATCCGACTGTGGAATGAGCAGTCGAGAAGTATGCCGGGGTGCTTCTAAGGAGGAGGGTGTTGTGGAAGAGGGTGCTGTTGGCCAACACAATGCTTACTGCTGTTCCTGTTAGCTCTAATTTCAGGTGACCAAGAGGAACCTGGGGAGTGCAGGACCCTCCCAGTTGGGAAACGTGTTTTCTGTGTGGAGGATGGATCCAGATCCCGGCTGACTGAAGTTAAGTTGAAGGAGGGGTGCTGTGGGAGGGTGGGCTGTGGGAACAGGGGAGAAGTTTGGGCTGTCCAGGGAGGGGTTTTGCTGTCAGCATAGTGGTGAGGAGGGCTGTTGAGAAACAGTCCCCTTGGGGTGGTCAAGGGGAGCGGGTGACTTCTCAGCACCAGAGCGGTGTCCAGGGCAGCTCCAGCCCGAGGGTGTGTGGCTGTGTTGTCTGTGGTGTATGTGTTCTGTGTGTTGGAGCTTCCTCAGGTGGCGATGTCTTAATTTCTTTCTCCTCAACAGGCACGGCACGTGCCTCAGTTACCATCCGTCACATCTGGAATGCCCATACTCATTGGCGTCCTGCCAATCAGGCTCTTCTTGTCTTGCAGAACAATCTTGAAGCGTGGCTAGGTCTTGAGTCTCAAGTTTCCGGTCAGTTCTGCGTTGTGCTGTCATTCCATGCTGCATCAGCAGCTCTGTTCTCCTGCCATCCTCCTTCACGGACTGGGACTTGTTCCAGTCTGTGTGTTCATAGGTCTTGACGCCAGGCTCCTTGAGCATCCACCATCACAGTCTGGATGGTAACCTCTTATGAGAGACCATTGTCTCGCTCTGTTTTCTGGGGCTGCCACGGAGCCTCCTCAATTCAATGTTCTGGTCCTGAAGGTCTTCTTCCCCAACAATGTCTCTGGTCTGGCCACCATTCTTCTCATGGAGAGTTTTTTTCTTGTCTTTTGAGCTGTGTTCTCTGTAGTTGTAGTTGGTCTCTGTGTGTGAGTGTGTGTGTGTGTGGCTTGGAGCTGCTCTCCCTGGGGGGTGTGGAGTCAGGGGCAGGTGGAATAGCAAGAGGGGTCCATGAATAACGTGTTAATATGACTCAAGGAACTGGAAGAGCCTTAGAGGTGAGCTGGGGTGGTAGCGAGGAGGATCACAGGGGTGGCTTTTTTTGGTGAGCACAATGTTAACTTTGAGTCTCTTGGTATCTCGGGTCCCACCGGTGATGACGGCCGCAGCATCTGACTGTGGAACGAACAGGTGAGAAGCATACCAGTGTGCTTCTGAGGAGGGGGGTGTCGTGGAAGAGAGTGGTGTTGACTAATATGATGCTCACTGCTGGCTTTTGGGGGTTCTTTTGAATTGCAGATGACCAAGAGGAACCTGGTGACTGCAGTACCATTTCGATGGCGACATGTGTTTCTTCTGTAGAGGAGGGATCCAGATTCTGGCCGTCTGAAGTTAAGCTGAAGGATGGGGTCTGGGTGAGGGTGGGCTGTGGGAGAAGTGTGGGCAGTCCAGGGAGGGGTTTGCAGTCAGTGTAGCGGGGAGGAGGGCTCTAGACAAACAGTTCCCTTGGGCCAGGCCCAGAGAAGCAGATGACTTCTCTGCACCAGAGCAGTGTCCAGGGCAGCTCCAGCCCGAGGGTGTGTGGCTGTGTTGTCTGTGCAGTCTGTCTTTTGTGTGTTGGAGCATCCTCCGGTCTTCACATCCTCATCACTCTTTGCATTCTGAGGTCAAAGCACGTGCCTCAGTTGCCGTCCCTCGCATCTCAAATGCCCCTACTCATCGGTGTCCTGCCAATCGGATGCTTCATTTCTTGCCTAACAATCTTGAAGTGCGGTTAGGTCTTGAGTATCGGAAGCTTCTGGTCAGATCCGTGTCGTGCCATTTCTTCAGGCTGCGTCAGCAGCTCTGTTCTCCTGCCGTCCTCTTTCACAGACTGGGAGTCATTCCCCGCATCTGTGCGTTCCTAGGTCTCGATGCCAGGCTCCTTGCGCATGCACCATCGCAGCCTGGATGGTAAGTTCTTGTGAGGGACCGTCATCTTGGACTGTTTTCTGGGGCTGCCACAGAGCCGCCTCACCTCAGTGTTCTGGCCCTGAAGGTCTTATATCCCGATAGCGTCTCTTGTCTGGGCACAATTCTTCTTGCTGGGAGTTTTCTCTCATCTTTAGAGTTGTGATTTCTGTAGTGTTGTGCGTGGTGTTGGTCTGTGTGGGTATGTGTCGGCTTGGAGCTGCTCTCCCTGGGGCTGTGGAGCCAGGGGCAGGTGGGATGGTAAGAGGAGTCTCTGGTGAATGTGCTGATATGACTCAAGGAACTGGAGGAGCCTTAGAGGTGAGCTGGGGTGGTAGCGAGGAGGATTTTGGGGCTGGTTGTTTTGACAAGCACAATGTTAATTTTGAGTCCCTTGGTAACTCTGGTCCCATGAGTGACGATGGCCGCAGCATCTGACTGTGGAATGAGCAGGTGAGAACTGTGCCAGTGTGCTTCTGAGGAGGGCGGTGTTGTGGAAGGTGGTGTTGGCCAACATGATGCTTAGTGCTGTTTCTGTTTGCTCTAATTGCAGATGACCAAGAGGAACCTGGTGACTGCAGGACCCTCCCAGTTGGGACATGTGTTTCCTCTTTGGAGGATGGATCCAGATTACGGCTGATGGAAGTTAAGGTGAAGGAGGGAAGCTGTGGGAAGGCTGTGGGAGAGGGGCAGTCCAGGGAGGGGTTTTGCAGTCAGCGTAGTGGGGAGGAGGGCTATTGAGAAACAGTTGCCCTGAGGCAGGTCGAGGGGAGCCGGTGACTTGACAGCACCAGAGTGGTGTGGGCAGGGCAGCTCCAACCTGAGGGTGTGTTGCTGTGTTGTCCGTGTCGTGCATCTCCTGTTTGTTCGAGCTTCTTCAGGTATATTCTTGACATTCTCATGCCTTTGCATTCCTGGAGGACAGCACATGCCTCGGTCTCCATCCCCTGGGTCTCGAATGGTCGTAGTCATTGGAATAGTGCCCATAGGGCGCTTCTTTTCTTGCATAACAAATCTAAGGCATGGCTAGGTCTTGTGTCTCAAGTTTCAGGTCGATTCTATTTTGTGCTGTTGTTTCAGGCTGTTTCAGCAGCTCTGTTCTCTAGCTGTCCTCTTTCACAGACAGGGACTTCTTCTGTGCATTCATGTGTTGCTAGGTCTCGATGCCAGGCTTCTTGCGCATCCATCATCCCAGTCTCGGTGGTAACTTCTTGTGAGGGACCATTGTCTTTGGCTTCTTTCTGGGGCTGCTATAGAGCCTCCTTGCCTCTATATTGTGGTTCTGTAGGTCTTTTTTCTAGGTAGCATCTCTGGTCTGGGAGTCCTTTATCTTGCGGAGAGTTTTCTCTGCTCTTTCGAGTTGTGTTGTGTGTCATGTTGTCTATAGTGGTGGTCTCTGTGTGTGTGGTGAGTGAGTGGGAGGTGGAATAGCAAGAAGAGTCTGTGGTTCATGTCGTGATATGCCTCGACCATTTAGGAATGGCTGTTCCCTCATCTCAGATGGAGTCGCCTTTGGCAGGCCATGGGGACGGTCATTTCTCAAGTGTTTTGTGGAGCTGATGGGAGTCATGTGGGAGGGGTTGTGCTGCGGGAGCGCAGCAGGCGGAATCCCAAAAGTGCTAGGTCTTGGATGTATGGGACTTAAAATTTAGTGTCTAGTTTTGAAAGGCAGGCTCTAGTTGGAGTTTCAATGGTGTTCTAGCATGGAAATGAGAGCTCTGGATGCGTGAGGCTGTTGATAGGCATCTGGGTGAGTTGTTCAACATTTTTTTTTTTTTTTAGAGGCAGAGAGACGAGATTTGCAGTACAGAGCAACGGACGAGTAGAGTATAGCACCATAAGAAGATGGGTCTGCTTGTGCTGTAGGAAGGGAAATGTGTCTGGTGTCCGAGTACAACAGGGTTTGTTCTATTTTGAAGGTGTACATTGAGAAGCCCAGCAGGATATCGGCACCAGAAGGGCCTCGGGCGAGGTGAGCACTGCTGAGTGGGCTGCAGTAGCAGATCGTTTTCAGGTGTTGTGTGTCTGTGAAGTTATAAGCATCCCTTGTTGTTTGTGTTTTACAGGTTGTAGCCAAGCATCAAAGCAGCACACCACACTTGACAGAGGTTCGATGAGAGATCAGCCAAGGTAATGGAGGAGGCGACGGCAAGTACCGCGGGCAGGCTGCGCTTTCAGGCTGTATCTCAGCACGCACCTTTTGCTTTGTTTGCAGTTGCCTCACAGATGCTTGGAGGAATGAAACTGTATGTTGATGGGGAATCTGAGAAAGTGAGGTGCTTGTGGGCTGGGATGAAGCCTAAGAGCAAAGAATACTATGGCCACTGGGTTAAGCATTCCTCCTAGGTTTTGCAGGTGCTCTGAGGGCCCCCTGTGGAACTGGAGGAGCCTTAGAGGTGAGCTGTGGTGGTATCAAGGAGGATCACAGGGCTGGTGTTTTCTTGCCATCCCAATGTTAATTTGATGTCTCCTGGCATCTTAGGTCCCACCGGTGAGGATGGCCGCAGTATCCGACTCTAGAACGAGCAGGTGAGATGGGTGCCTTTGTGTTTCTGAGGAGGGGGATGTTGTGGATGTTATGCTCTTGGCTGACATGATACTTACAGCTGTGTTTTTTTTTAACTGCAAGTGATGGAGAAGAACCTGGTGACTGCAGGACCATCCCAGTTAGGCGATGTGCTTCTTTTGTGGAGGATGGATCCAGTTTCTGACCATTAAGTTAAAGGATGTGTGCTGAGGACTGGGAGAGAACTTTGAGCAGTACCAGGAAGGATTTTGAAGTCAGCATAGAGGGAAGGGCTGTTAGAGGAACAGTCCTCTTGGACCGGGCTTAGGGAGCGGTCAAATTCTCGGCAGAAGATCAGTGCGGGCAGGGCAGCTCGAGCCACGGTGTGTGTTGCCGTGTTGTCTGTGTGCGTCTCCTGTATGTTGGAGCTTTCTCCAGTATATTCTTCATTTCTTATGCCTTTTTATGTTCCTGGGGCACAGTGTGTCACCATCCCCTGGGTCTCGAATGCCCGTACTGATTGGCATTGCACCAGCTTGGCCCTTCTTTTCTTGCATATCAAACCTGAAGCACGACTAGGTCTCGCGTCTCAGAAGTTTTGGGTCGATTCTGTTTTGTGCCATTTTTCCGGGCTGTGTCAGCAGCTCTGTTCTCTAACCATCCTCTTTCACGGACCGGGACTCCTTTCTTGCATCCATGTGTTCCTAGGTCTCGATGTCAGGCTCCTTGCGCATCCATCATTGCAGTCTCGATGGTAACTTCTTGTGAGGGACCATTGTCTTTGGCTTTTTTCTGGGGCTACCACAGAGCCTCCTTCCTTCTATATTGTGGCCCTCTAGGTCTTCTTGCCTGACAGCCTCTCTGGTCTGGCAGTCCTCTATCTTACAGAGAATTTTCTCTTGTCTCTTGTGTTTTGTTGTCTGTAGTGTTTGTCTCTGTGTATGTTGGCTTGGACCTGCTCTGGCTGGGGGTGTGGAGTCAGGGGCAGGTGGAATGGCAAGAGGAGTCCCTGATTAACATGTTGAAACGACTCAAGGAACTTGATCTTTCGAGGCAAGCTAGGCTTGTAGCAAGGACGAACACGGGGATGTTTTTTTTTGACAAGCACAACATTAATTTTGAGTCTTTTGGTATCTCACGTTCCACCAGTGATGATGGCTGCAGCATCCGACTGTGGAACGAGCAGGTGAGATGTGTAATATTGTGCTTCTGACAAGGGAGTTGTTGTGGAAGAGGGTGCTGTTGGCCGACACGATGCTTACTGCTCTCTTTTGGGGTTTTTTTTGAATTGCAGATGACCAAGAGGAACCTAGTGACTGCAGGACCATCCCACTTGGGACGTGTTTCCTGTGGAGGATGGATCCAGATTGTGGCTGCCTGAAGTTAAGTTGAAGGATCGGGGCTGTGGGAGGGGGGGCTGTGGGAGCGTGGGAGATGTTTGGGCAGTCCAGGGAGGGATTTTGAAGTCCACATACGGGGGAGGGCTGTAGATGAACAGAGCTCTTGTGGGGGGGCGAGGGGAATGGGTTGCTTCTCAGCACCAGAGCGGTGTGGACAGGGCAGCTCCAGCCTGAGGGTGTGTGGCTGTGCTGTCTGTGCAGTCTGTCTCTTGTGTGTCAGAGCTTCATCAGGTCTCACTGTACTCATTTCCTTTTGTGCGCCACGGGCACAGCAGTGCCGCAGTTGCAATCTCTCACATCTCAAATGCCTGTACTCATCGGCATCCTGCCAATCGGGCACTTCTTCTCTTGCCTAGCAATCGGGAAGCATGGCTAGGTCTTGCGTCTCGAGTTTCGGGTCGGTTCTGTTTTGCGCCGTCGTTCTTCCGCCGTCCTCTTTGACAGACTGGGACTTCTTCCCTGCATCCGTGTGCGTTTAGGTCTTGATTCCAGGCTTCTTGCTCATCCATCATCATAGTCTTGATTGTAACTTCTCATGACGGGCTGTTGTCTTAGAGTCTTCTCTGGGGCTGCTACAGAGCCTCTTTGCATCAATGTTCTAGCCCCGTAGGTCATCTTCCTAACAGCATCTCTGGTGTGGGTGGCATTTGTCTCACGGAGAGTTTTCTCTTTTCGAGTTGTGTTTTCTGTAGTGTTTTGTGTGGTGTTGGTCCGTGTGTGCGTGTCGGCTCGGAGCCGCTCTGCCCAGGAGTGAGTTGGGGAGGTGGAATACCAAGAGGAGTCCATGGTTAACATGTTGATGTGCCTCGACTCCTCAGGCAATGGTTATACCGGCATCTCGGATGGAGCAGCTATCCTCAGCCTCTGAGGACAGATGTTTCAGTCTTGTTTTGTGGAGCTGACGGGAGTCACGTGGGAGGGTCTGCTCAGCTGGAACTCAGCAAGCAGAATCTCAAAAGTGCCAGGGCTCGGATGTGTGGGGCCGGACATTTGGTGTCCGGTTCTGAACGACAGGTTCTACTTGGAGTCTCCATGATATTCCATAATCGAATCCACACCTCTGGGTTTGTGAAGCTGTCGATCAGCATCTGGGTGACTTGTCCAATGACTCTGTTCCAGATGCAGAGAGATGAGACTTCCACTACGGAGCGATGGAGGAGCAGAGCACAGCGCCTCGAAAAGGTGGGTCCGTGCATGCTGTTAGAAGTGGGATACGGCTGTGTGTCAGACTGCCCCTTTTAGGCAGTTTGGTCCAAAGTGGAGCACTGAGCTTTGTAAGGAATCGAAGGGCAGTGGGGAGTTCTGTGAGCCTTGTAGGGAACAATAGCGAGCTTTCTTATATTTAGGGAGGAGTGATAGTAGGGGATTGATTGTAACATTATTGAGTTTTTGTATAACGAACTCATAGTCACGAGGCTCGTGGTTGGCCGTCGAAGTACGAGAACTGGAGAGAAGTTGCAACAATAGTG